>JAUNZM010000567.1:0-645244 GCA_033459285.1 Clamator glandarius | reverse complement strand
ACAGTAGGCATCCACCAGCTTCAGTGGCAGCTGACTGATCATTTTGAAGATATTGTTGATGCCTTCACAGAGGTACCTAAAGAAGGGAACAGGCTCTGAAGTGCTTTTGAAGACCCATGCCTTGTTGACTTTAGGATACATATTCACAGACATGAGAACTTTCAGTACCTGCATGCAGGAACTACAGAGCTGTACTCCTCTAAGCAGGTGAGTTATAACTGATTTATTAGGACCCACAAATGGCAAAATAAGCTTGGTTTTTTGCAAAAGAGAGCAGTTGGCAAAAGGAGTGGCCAGCAATGGACAGCTGCTTCTGGTAAAACAGATACCTTGGGTGGTGGTCTATCAACTAAGTGGCACCTGGGTGAGCTGGACACCTCAAAGCCTGATGTTGGTTCAGATAAAGAATAAAGACACCCCAAAGCACATTCTGAGCTCTCCACCTTGAAGGCATGGCAAACAGCTGAGTCCCTGATGACACAAGCAGCCTTACTGTGGGGCAATCAACACATACTAACTGACCCTGTCCCCACCCCACCAAGAGATACCAAACCATTTTCAGAACTTACAAAATTGATACCTGAAAACCTTTTTCTTTGGGGAAGAAATAGAAGGGCCACCTTACCTGATGGATGAGTTGACAGGCCTGGACCTCTCTTTCTCCACCAAGAAGAAATACCTCAGTAAGAATTACGCCTCTGACTCTGTCAGATGTTTCCCCAGGAAAATAATATCTAATTGAGTTTTTACTGTTACTTGTTTTATATCTAATTGCTAACTTGTTATAAGTATTTAAGTGCTAAGGCGGCAGTGAATTTATCAAGGCAGTTCTGAAATTGTTTTAATCTGTCACTTCAATTAAGCTACTTACTGCCCCCAGCATTGCAAAATTGTCACTCTGAGTGGCTTTGTTGCAAGCAGCCACTGGCAGTCCTGTTTAGGCCACAAACCACACTTATTAACCCTGTGAACATGAGTCTCTAACTAGACTTTTACAGGTAACCGGATTCTGACCTGTAGCAAAAACATGTACAAGCACACACACATAACCCTTTACTCATAAACTGTCAATCAAGTCTGAGATTTTTAATCCTGTGACTTGATGGGAGAGCCTCCTTATTCACCTGTCAGAATCTCACCTCTTTAACATGACAGTGGATCAGTGTGACTGAACCCCCCAACACTTACTTTCCCTAGAAGTATTTCAGTAGTGGAGGATTCATATTCTCTTTACAAGTAAGGCACCTCTGGTCTATATGTTGCAGGCAGAGCTCAAGTTTATACATTCACACTGTTTCCCCACTGAAGCAGCTATCCCTGTAAAAATGGAGTTTTGCCAGTGCAACTGTTTCTGTGCTGGGTCTTTCTTGAGCAAAGCTTTTGGTCAAGGATGGGCACATCTTTTCTTGCCTTGTCTCAGCTGAGGTAGTAGAAGCCTGCAGCACATAGCTTAGGCACACTTTTTGTGCAGTTGTTTTTCGCTTGTATTGTAATGTCATGAGGATACATTTCCTGAACTGATTTGGGGCAGAACTTAGCTTGGAGTTATGAGAAAAATATGTTATTTGAGATTTATATCGCTGGAAATGTTAACCGCAGTTGGGGAAAATCACTGGAAAGGGATCAAAGCTGAAGTTCACTGGGGGAGAACTGGGCAAGAGGCACTTGAGAAAAGTTGCTGTAAGAGATGAAGAATCTTTTTATCAGTATAATGGCTCAGTGTTACAGCTTCATAGCAGTGAGAAACAAAGCAACATATCTTTTACAGTACTGCAACAGCAGCACTTACTTTACACACAGGCTCGGTCTAAGCCTTTTAAACAGAGGCTGTGAAGTTTCTGCAGTTTCTAGATGAACAGGAAGAGATCATAAAAAAGGTAATTATAATTTTTTGAAGTATTTTTTTCTGATTGATTTTGAATATAGGTGTATATATATATGTATACATGCCTGTGTGAAGACACATGATATATTCCAGTAAATGTCCAAAGAAAACCAGAAGGCTTTTGGTACAACACTTTGCTGGGTTAGTGAGGAACTGCTGGCATTTCTTTCCCCATGTTTTATTACCTTAGTTTCATCCAGTCCTTGAAGGGCAAGGGGTACAAAGGGGAGTGGTTGTGTGAAAATGCAGCAGCCAGCCGCTGGACCATTCAGCAGCCAGGCAGGGCCAAGAACAACTTTATTCCCTGAGATGCCCATGGAAACACTGGCAGAAGAAGAGATTTCTGTCTTCTTACTCTCCCTGGGCAGCCACAGTCACAAGCTGGCTTCATCTCACCCCACCCCGACCACCTCAACTGTGACAGTTTAAAATGAGGCTGCTTATTGCTAGGTGAATACAGTGCAAAGCAAGAAGAGTAGATCACTCAAAAAAAGTAGATACTGAGTCTTCCATGGGATGACTAGAAGCAGCTTCAAGAGCAAACTTCAATTTAAAAAAAAATACATTTGTTCTTATCCTGCTGCTGAATTCACCTGAGGGCATCTTTTGGCTCTGTAGTAGAGAGACATTAAAGAAGCCTTGGAGTCTGCTGTGTTCTTTATTCGTTCTCCAGATGTGTCTCCTCAGGAGCTATTTCATCTGTGCAGGTACAGCATTGCAGAGCTTCTGAGCCTCCTCACTCTTCGTTAACAGTCAGCAAAACCTCTTTCCCATATAGGCTTGCATACCTTGTGAGACAAAAGTATATTATCACGTTTACCTCTCTGAGTACAGGACTGCATATGGAGCTGCTGGTCTGATCATCTTTCTTTTGTCATTTAGTATGGTAATGTGAGCATATTTAAGTCTCTGTTAAGGTGTTCCAGTATCCTGGAACCAAGTAGTGTCACCTTTGTTTGGATACAGCCTTTCTGGCTTCAGGTAAACATTTTAGGATATTTGTCGGTTTTTAAACGTCTTCAGATATATATATAAAGTTTCTCTTCTAGGCTTATTCAGTATGTAAATTTAGTTAATTTTGACCCTGACTTTTGTAACTCAATTTTTGATTGCATTATCTCTGAGGGAAAATCAAGGAAAAAATTAATTCATAGATCCTAATATTCATATTTCTCTACAAATTTCCTAAATGTTCATAGTAGCACACTGTGGGAAGAAATCACTTTTTTTTCATTTCTCAGGAGAGAAATGAGTGCAAGAGCTAAACCTAGATATTCAGCTCAGGATCTACAATTCTCCTGCCATTCTCAAAACCAGAAGTATCTTACAGAGGTTTCCATAGTCTCTCTTTCAATTCTTCCTCATAATTTTTACCATTAAGTTTTTACTAATATCTGATCTGAATTTTCCTTGCTACATAAACTTCTCTACTGTAATTTCAAGTGTTCTGCCTAATTCTGTTGTTCTTTGCAGATGCTTCATTTGGATTTTCCAGTTCAGTACCAAGTAATGTATGTAATATTTCTTCTGAGCTCTCTACAGTCTTTCACTAGACAGAAAGGTGAGCCTATAGCCAACTCTAATTATAGTTCTGTGATTAAAAAATTTGCCCAGGGGAAGAAAGCAGAGCTCAAAAATTTGCATTATCAAAGTTCCTGCAATGCTGATGGTAAACTGTATAGGCTCAGATCCAAAGCCAGTTCAGACTCTCATTAATAGTTTCTTGTTCCATTCAGCTACAAGCCTAAGCTCTCTCCTACATTTCTTCTTTAATGCTGGTAAGTTTACTGTTAGGATACCTTTCATGTTGTGGTACACAGTGGAAATGAGCCAGAGGACCAAGCTTGCTCCTGTTGATGAGACTGAAACATGAGACAGAAGCTGTCCCGTTGTCTGTCACATCAAGAGTGATTTACTTCTAAGCTTTTGCAGACCTAAAATTTGAGAAAATGCAGAATTGAAAAATGAGGTGCTGATAGAGCCTGGGCACCTCCAAAGATTAAGCAGAAGCTTTCAAGAGCTCAGTTTTAGAGTTTTATCTACTCTCCCAAGTATCTGTTACATGAGATAATAGTTTTTGACTATTTCATGGTGTCTGAGGCTGAATATTATCACAGAAGCTGAGAAAAGCTTGGGTATTCATCTGTTTCAAACTGCAAGTTCAAATGAAAAACATATTTTAGAATTTTCTCATAACTACCTTTATTTAATTTCTTGTTTACCTGCCATACAAGCTGACAAAATAAGGCTAAACTGTAGAATCTATAGCTCTGTGGGTGTGAGGTGGTCAGTAGGAAAACTGGGTGTATATGGAGGTTATTCTTTCAGGATCAGACTTCATTTGGACAGAATGGTGTGAGAATCACATTTTTGAATGTAGTCTCTTTAAGGTTACTATGACTCATTTTACAAATATTTGGCAGACATTTTTACATTACATATGCTGAAATATATGATCTACTTTTAAACTTGAGAAGATGCTAAAAGTTGTGAAAATCTCAGATATAACAAAGGCTGTGTTCCAATAAAGCATTGAGGAGCTTGAGGCGTTTTTTTTATGAAAAAAATTGGAAATATTTTTATTGCTAATCTGCAAAACGGAGGGTTTTTTTTTTACCTTTCTTTATGAAACGTATGGCACTTCCATCCTGGAAATACCACAAGATCCTTCACGCTTTGCAACCCTGTGTGTGGTCTCAACTAGAACATCATAGACTTTTATCCTCTACAGAAAAAAATACTCAGCAGCTGGGAAGAAAGAACAACTCATGCAGTTTCCATCCTCAGAAAATGGTTGGTCTGGGATTCCAAATTGGTATGCAGAAAAGTTACTACTCAGATCTCACGAAATGTTGATAGACTGTTATCTCCTGAATTTCTCTAAAAATTTTCCTTCAAGGTTGTACCCACATTCTCTTTAATACCAAACTGTTTATGTTCTCAAAATGCTATTCGCAATTTTATAAATTCTTCAAATGACATTTTGGCTTATTGACTGATTTTCTGTACTTTGTTCCAAAGCAGTGATGTGGACACAGAGAAAGAATGATTGAGTGTTGTAGGTATGCATATGTTAAGGATGTTGTGATTTCCTAGAAAGCAACGAAGAAACAAACAAACAAACAAATAATAGTGAAATTTGATTAATTAACAATTTTTTGTATCAAATGATCTGCTGATTTTATGGCTTTTAGGTTTTGTTCTTGTGATGTGATTCTACCTTTTTCATGGAAATGTTCCACTGATCAAAATGCAAGTGAGTGGGAGACTGGTTCAAATCTCCAATTATCAGAAATGTTAGTTTAATTGCTATACACAAAAATATTCTAAAAGCATCACTGAAATATAGTCAGCATGGTTAAACAGCAGAGGGAAAAAATCTTTTAGAAATTAAAAGATATCATTTCAAAGCAGTAGTATAAATAACTTACCATACAGGCAACTTAAATTTAAGTTCACAATGGGACAAAACAGAAATAGATTGGAAGATCAAGTTGCTAAATGAAGAAAAGCTGTAATAAAAATATTTTCAAATGCATCAGTATGAGGAAAACTGACAGAAGCCCATTAAATGATCAAAGACAGAAAGGCCAATACAGACTATCAAGAATTGCCAGAGAGGTGATTTCTACGGAGCAGAGTCTCACAGAGCAGTTCATGAGATAGAGTGACCCAGTCTGAAGACTCATAGCTTCCAAAGTGGAAGAGTCTACTCCTACCACATTTCTGATTCTGTACCTCATTTCCAGTAGTGCACTCCCACCACATCTTATAGCAACTCCTGTTTTCATTGGAGATTTCCATGAGTGTGTTACATGCCTTGGCATCAATGCCCAAAGAGCAAGAGAAGATGAAAGCTTGACTCTCAAAAAGGAATGTAGAGAATTGCAATTACTAAATTCCATGCAAACTAACTAATAAAAATATAATAAAATTGAATTTACACCCACAAAAATGTATAGGGATATATCAAGAAAAAAAATAACAAATTTTGTAAAGAAAACCAGACCACACAGATATTTGGTTTAAAAGATACTAGGCAAATAAACAGAGAATGTCCACTTTGTACCTCTAATTTCACAAACGTTTATTGAAAGGTGTACTATCAAATGCTTTTAAAAAACTGTAATTGCAAAGTCATTAAAATATTTCATAATTATGATAAAATAGTAAAGTACAGTGTAATACAGAAAGGAAAACTATTCCTAACTACATAATAAGGAAGCATAAAGCTGTTTTATTTAAGAGCAGGATTTGAAAATCATGGTGGATCATAGTTCTCTGAAAGGAGCTCAACAGTGATTCAGAAAAGCAAAGGAATTAGTGGAAAAGCAGGGATGCAATGGAAGATGTTACTATATTGCTATATATATTTTGATCTGAAAGCTTCTAACTGAAATTGGAAGTGAGGAGCCAGTATTTTAGGAAATATTTCTGTATAAAATAATAAATTTCAAGATTTAGAACAATGCAGTTCTTTAAGCACTCAAAACAGTCACACACTTGCAAGTAAAGGGAAACTTGATGGTTTTCTCAGGTTGTAGGCCAATAAATTCTGTAAGTGACCTAAGATTTGTGCACTGCAGAAAGAGGAGTGCCATAATGCCAGCACTCCTGGCCTGGGAGCTCCCTCCCCTGCTCTGGGACCCATGAGCATTTGTACAGCAGCATTGTAATCCAGCTTTTTGATTCCACTTGTTCAGTACATTTTCAGGTAGGTCAGTTCTTTGATTTTATCCACCACATGAAACCACCAGCACCAAGACAAACGAGGTTGTGAATATACATAGTAGAGGGCAGTATTAAATACCATCTTCTGCATTGAAGTTTCAACTCAGATTATTTAAAACTGATTATCAGATGCAACTTCCTAACAGAGCTGTTTGCCTAAATTTTGCTTTGATAGGAGACAGGAGATGGTTAATGTACATCTTGAGAACATAGATTTCCTAGTGGACGTGTAACCTGCTAAGTATAAGTTAACAGCCAAGCCACACAATACGAAGACAAAGCCCTTTTCTGCTTTATAGCTGAGGAAAACCTGATGACAGAAGTAGCAAAGAACCTTTAGATTTGAACAACTGATGTTTTGGTTGAGCACTGTTATTCTGGAGGAAGGCGTGGTAAAAACATAATGTAATTGGAATAGCTACTAGAGAATAACCTGTATAAATCTTTACTCTTATGACTAGAGTAAGTTTATTTTTTAATTTTCCTCCCTGTTTGTTTCCATTGAATATTCAGTTGCTATCACAACACCACAACTATTTGCTTCCATGATAAAAAAAGCTTTGCTATTTAAAAAAAGAAACAACATGATAGCAAAACAAGCAAAAGAAAGGATATTTCCATGTATGTAACCAAGCTTAGTTTTAGCTGATTAGAATCTTACAACTCTGGCCCCACAGCAGATTATTTTTTCCAAAACGTGGTCTTGGGAACAGTGAAACACTATATTTTGTTGGCAAACTGCTACAAGAATTTAAACCTTCAATCAAGCTCTGCTAAATGCTGCAGTTTATAAATTGTTTATGAGTTAACCAGGATTTTCCACACAAATCTGTTTCACTTTAATAATAGTCTGGAATTAGTCTGGAATTTTTCTACACAGTATTCTGTGTGATACAGTCTTCTACTATTCAGGTCTGTCTGCTGTTATGGTCTGATCAAAATTACTCCCGCTTACAAAAAAGCTTAGATATTGTTCATTAATAAGCCTGTGCTGCTAATATTGAATAAAAAAAAGGCTCTGTAAAGGTCATCCTTCTTGCTACTGTTACACACCACAAGGAAAAAAGGAGGCACTGATTCATTTCTACCTACCTACCAGCCTCCTTTGGCAAGCCTGATGCATTGGCACTGTTATTTCACTTTGCTAGCCTTAGAGTGAGGATTTTGCTCTTAGCCTTACACAGCTGCAATTCAACCATACCCATGAGCCTCATGACCATCCAGGGGGGATTAATCTGCTGTACTAATGACAGGTCAGTCTCTTGGGTCAAAGCATTTTGTCATGTTGTTAAGTGCTCGGAGTACCTGCTTATGCACATAATACCAGTAGAGGGAAAGCAAACTGGATTACTCTTTTCACAAAGAATTAGTGAAACAACCAGTGGCAAACCTGTTTGATAAACATTCCTGCCCTCTCGTGGTAAAACTATGTCAAATTTAGTCTTTACGCGTCACAAAGGCTTGTCAAGCAGGAAAAAGGCCAGAAGAAGAAAATGATAATGCATTTGCTCTCTTATCTTTATTCACATACATTTTGGTGTCAGAATTTCAAGAGGTCTTTGCAGCCTTTCAGCTCTTTCTTACATCCAAAGAGATCCTTAGAGATGTTTTAAGCTCTAATTAAAAAACACCTTTTCCTAGTTTAGCCAGATACATGAATAATTTTTATATGGATAAAATTCAGAGGTTTTTTGCAGTTTAATGAATACTCAGAGCTTTCCTTTTTTTTCTAAACCAAAATAATTCTTAGGGAGCCCTTTTAGCAATCAGAAGAAGGTGAAATCAGGAAAAAAAACCCCAAAACTTTTGGATTGTAATTATACCACTTTTAAGTTGTTTCCTATGAGCAATGTACATTTCAGTGTGCCGAAACACAACGCACTGTTGCCCTTTATGTCTAAACTAATTTGGTAACTGAGAACCGAGCCTACAAGGAATCCTTGGTTTTATGTCTTGCATAAAACTATTTCAAAAAAGAAAAATTATGTCATTTTCACAGCTCCAAATAATGGTACTCTGAAGAAACAGATATCTCTTGTGTCAGGGACTTTACATACCGCCACATCTGCATTTCAGTGTAGAGATTATGTTGTATTATCTCACTCAGTCTTGACCAGGACTTAATCATACTCGTACGCCAGCCTTACTAGCTTGTATCAAGAGATGTGACAAAGTCAAATCCAGACTTAGACAGTCCTAGCAAAACAAAAAATAGCAGCTGGATTAATTTACCTGCTGTGGAGATTCTTCTCAGGTCTTGTCATAATAAAGACACATCTGAAGAAAGTTTGTACCTGTACACATTCAAGGAGATGTGCAGCAATACAAGAATTACCAAATGAAATGGTAACACCAGATAGAAAATAAAGTATTGCAAAAGTGAGTAAGAAAAGTCAGCTAGAAATAAGTCCATCTTCCTTGCACAAAAATTACATTTTCTTCTTTCTTTTTATAGAAAATGTTGTGGCCTATGCAAAAAAAAAAAAAAAAAATAGAGAGAGACCAGAGCTTTCCTAGTGCATCTAAGAAGAAAAAGTAGCTTCAGCTGTGATCTTGAAAGGGACTGTAAAATTTTCCAAGAATAAAAAAAACTACAAAAATATTCTGTTTAGCAGAGAATGTGAAAAGAAGCACATCACAGAAAATGAATGTAGAGACAGATGTTGTACACATTGCAATGAAGAATGCAATTTCTTTCAAATTGTTCCTCTGACTAGTCATACATCTGTAACACATAGATCTGGCTATTCTTTGAGTAGAATGTATTTATATATTTATGTCCAAAGGCTGATTCATTAATGAAAAATCCAGGGCCAAGGTTTTCAAAAGGGACTAGTGATTTTGATATCCCAAGTCCAAACACCTCGAATGAATTTTATATACACATAAAATTGCCAGGTGGGGATGCTGGAAATGAATGCATGCAAAAAGCATAAACTGCTTGAGTCATGCACTGAGTTTGCAGCAGACAAATCATAAAAGCTTTACCAACCCTTGCAGTGTAAAAATGACCGTGTGAAACACCTATCCCTACAAGACCCATCATTGCTGGAAATAATAATTTCTAAGATACAAGAGCTTAAGTTTCAGGATGCTTATTTTGATTTGATATTTTCTGTATTTGGACTTCATTTTGGGATTGTTAGAGTTTCTTTTTTACAGCTCAGCAAGTTTATCTATGCAATTATTTAGAAGAAAGGTAAGGATATAAATAACTTGCTACAGACATCTTTTTATAAAAGTAATTAAAAGGTCATGTTGTTCTTAATTTATTTCATTATAATGAGCCTCAAAGTCTTATTTACATCAAATAAAACTATTTAAAAGAGATTATTACAGTAATGTTGAATATTTCAGGTAGTAAATGTGTCATAAAAATGACACATAAAAATAATAAAAATTGTCCTCAGTGCTGGAAATAATACCTACCATAATATATTACTTACCATTCCTTACTCTTGGCTTGCATCGCAATCCAGGCTACTGACCACCCCTGGAAGGACAAGACAAGAGACCCATGCACTAATAGCTAATGAATGTATTTTTTTCCCCCAAAGCAAATTGATTTTTGAAAATGAAGTTAAATTACTTTGTTTGTTTGTTTGTCTGGTTTTTTATCTTCCCTGTGATGTAAGTATGAGAGTCAAGATATCTGGACATTTCAAATACATCATACTTGTATTTTGTTTACCATTGTCTAGTATAGCAGAAATTTAAGGGAAGAGCCCTTTTTTATTTCTAGAGAGCATTTTAAGAAACAATGGCTTACTCTAAGCTGACAACAGAGTAGCACAAAGTCCTCATAGATGTGTAGATGTTTATTCAGCCCACCTAACTTTAGGTGGTAAGTTAAGATGTCTTCATCAAAAGCCTACTAACTCAAAGTTCTTTTAATTGTTGATAGAAAGTGACAGATGCCTCCAGAGAGAGATTCAGATAAGGGGATGAGTTTCCTTTTTTAACTACCCTCCCTGTTGATTGCAAAACATTTTCTTTATCCTTCCTTGCCATTTTTTTGTACTTATCATGGCTCTTCTAATAGAGGTGTGGACTAAGGCTCGTATTCTATTATTTAAACCTGCAGACAATTACTTTGCTTTTCTTAGTTGTCAGACTCAATAGATGACCATGGATGCAGGATTCCATGGATCACAAGTTGAAAACTATTTCCATATAGGCAAAAGTTGCTACAGCAACAAGGAGCGAATGCTAGATAAGCAGTTAATGGTAGCTGGGATGAATCTGGGCTTTCATGAGCTGCTGGACCCTGACTAGGTATCAGGACATTGATGGAGAATAGGTAAATGAAATTTTGTTCTCTTCTGTGAAATCAGGGAAGAATAATTTGCATTAATTAAAAGAAATGTACCTGTCTTAAAATAGGAGCCACTAAATTGAATCAAGGCTGTCTAATATTTGGGAAATTACAACCAAATTTCCAAGTCTCAAGAACCATCAGTTTGCCAAAAATAGATTCCATTTAGAGGCAACAAGGCAAAGAAAATATCGCAATTAAGTGGTAAATATTTGAGCCTTAAGGTTTAAACACTTATTAGAGCAAATAGGCTTATTAGCTTTCAAATGTAGGAAATGTTCAGATTTTTGTTCAATGGAAGAGTCAGCATCCCTGTGACTGGAGCACTTACTGGGACAAAGATGTTTGACAGAAATAGGAATTGTTAGGAGCTGTCAAATCTGGAAGCCAGGTACGGGACAAGGTGCTGCAGCTCCATGATACCTGCAGGTCTGACTTCCAATGAAGCTGAGTCTGTATGACAGGCACAGGAGTGAGCACACGCACGCGCACACGCACACGCACGCACACACGCACACACGCACACGCGTCTTTCAACAGGCCCCAGACCCCAGAGCCTCTTCAGCAGTTGGCCAGGCCCTTCATTCTCCCTCTCCCAGCAGAACATGGAGCCCTGTACAGCTCTGAAATGCTCTTATCTGTTGTCTGCAGCAGATACCGTACGCCAGGCAGTGCCCTTGGTCTGTGAGGTGACCCGGAGAGCCTCCTCGTTGGCTCCTTGTGCTGGATGTCCCCCAGTACATGGGGCTGGGGTTGTCCCTGGGGCTGGAGTGGGGTGTTCTGAATCTGACGGCAGCACTAGGATCCCACTTGCTATTACGCCTTTGGGGCTGTGGAGGTGAGACTTTCATATAGCCTGGATGAGCTGGGCAGAAGTATATTGGGGTTTCCCCTCCTGCAGTGCTCCTCTACTCTCCCTTGTATGTGCGAGGGAGCTTTTATCACACAAGCTAACAGAAAGTTCAGGGACTTTAGTAAAAATTAACAAACTCTAATGAAAATGTTTCAGCCATTGGGCTATTGAATATTCAGGGCTGTCCTCTGAAGCTTCTTACCCTGAATCCAAAAATTCTTCCAATAAACATTTTACAGAATTTTGTATGTTCTAGAGGAAAACAGCCAACTTTTTAATGTATCAGCTCTTGCTGATAGAAACCATTTTACAAGACATTTTTTAACCAGCCATCATTGAACAACTCTACTCCTGCACCTCACAGCTGCTATAATCAAAGCAGATAGTTAGATTTCTCTTACACTGGTAAGAAGAAAATGTGTTCTGCTATTGATTTCACACTAGAGACGAGCATAGTAGAGTCCTTTAGGATCACTTGAAGTGATGCTTTAATTTTATTATTTCTGCCCACATAGTTCCAGCCAAAAGGAATACTATTAAGGCACTCCTAATAGCCAGATCTGTTTCTTTAGTTTCTCTGTTAAAATCTGCATTGACTTCGTGGAGACTTAGTATTAGTGGGGAGCTATAGAATAAGTTACATACTTGTGAATAGTTTGTCACATTTTATGTAACAAATGTGGCTCAGCGCAATGACTTTTGCACAGCTACACACATTGCATCTGTGTTCATATTTTGCCCGTAAGACACTGGCCTTTTAAAGAGAAGATTCATGCACAGCAGATGCACTGTATCATGTATATCACTATTTTCAATTGCATTCTAGCTTATACAGTGTCCTCTACGATACATGTTTTGATGAGCAGATCAATAAAAACCTGAACAATGAAGCTAATGCCTTTCCTTTTATCCATATTTTGCCTGTATCTGTTAGTCTTCTTCAAATGGTGCATTTTATCAATGAAGTTTAACTCCCAGAACTGAATGGATTATTTCACCAAAGTCAGTATCTGTGCAGATGTACTCATGGCAGAAGTCAAACAATCCTCATAACTGCTTGCCAGTTATGGAACTTAGCTTCAGAGGCCTCAAGATGGCCAAGATTTTACTGGTCATTATTACTGATAATTAGAGCAAATGTATGGTTTTCAGTCAGGTTTAATTGTCTGTTTTCTAGATATGTATTTGTAGAATAGTTCCAAAATTGTGTAGTTTCTTTGCTTATATTATTTTGTCCTCATTCTCTTTTTGATACAAAATCTGACTGGTTTAAAACCATAAGTATTGCTTATGGTCCACTGACTTATAACTGAGATTTAGAAATATACTTTGATTAAACTAGATCAACATTTGGTTAATAACTTCTCACAAAGTACCAGTGTCTCCCGTTCTGATGACATCTGGCTGTGATGCATTATGTTAATGTTTTGACTGGGAATCCAGCTTATAGTGGAGACAAAAAGGACCTCATCTGGGCTTTCATGTGCCTTTACAGGAAGATAAATAAATCAAAATATTTAGTTTTCATACCTCTGGTCTTTTAGGAAAATGAAATACACCAAAAGCAGTTTTCTATGGAATGCACACAATTTTTGCAAAGAAAAAAAGTTGGTTTGGTCAAAAGCCCAATTTTCCATTGAAAGAGTTTCGATGTAAAATGTTCAAACAACCATAAAAAGCAGTAATAAAGGTAAATTAAAAGAATCCAATGTTTCAGTCTATCTCCTTACACTCACTCACATGTACAAAAATGAGGGACTACTAGCAAGATTGTAGTGTTCATTTTACTTGCCATTTAAACAACCAGAAAGAAGACAGTGAAGAATTTATTTCTAATTTCTAACTGATTATCCTCAAATAAGTTAAAAAAACATGATTCTTCTCTAAGGTGTATTGAGACCAACATCACTAACATGATACTTCACCGGGAAACTGCTTCCTAGCCTTTAATGCAGACACCTGTAGATGATAATTGAGCTTACATAAAATTTTTAGCACATTAATTCACTGAATAGGTGTGGGTTCTCTAACTGTATAATTTTAAGAGGAAAGACAAATGTGGCATGATTATAATATTCCCTACACTGCTTAATGAGACAGAGAATTAGCTTAACTTCAGATGCATCATACCTCGTAAGTCAATGGATTATTAACTTTATCACAGTAAATGCAGTTGGTTTCACTTTTAACAACATAAAAGTTCAAGATAATGGTTGGCAAACTCATGAAATAATAATCTGTACCTTACAAGTTTATAATAAAAATAGTGACCTGTGTGTATATGTAAGTGGATTAGGAATAACAGCAAAAGAAGTAGAGAGGAAAAGAAGGGAGAAATAAATATATATACAAGTGACCACTTATAATGACGTCATCTTGAAAGCAGTTTAAGTACAGCCATAACCCATGTGGTTTCTGCCCCTGCACGCTGCAAATACTCAAAAACTAAGTAATTATACTACATTAAGGAAATGAAGAAACCATGGTGCCAGCTACTGGGTAGGACACCTATATTCTTGAATCTACCTGATCCATCAGGCTTCAACAGAAGCATTTGATTGATGTATTAGACATAGAGTTTTATTTTCTAGGTCAGAATCATGTCTCAGGGGCAGTAGTGATGTACCTGCATAAACTCAAGTCCCCAGTCATGCCGTGACAGACAGAGGTGCTCCTAAAGCTGCACAGGAGCAGCCATTAACTGACACCAGCATTGATGTGAACTGGCCAGCTGCAGGATTTCTGGTGCCATCTGTGCACCTCAGGATCAGATCTCATACATTTAGCTGTGAAGTCCTTTGAGAATGCATGTAGTTTTTACGGTTGGGAAAAGGGGTTTGCAGGAAAATAATTAGAAAGTGGGTCAATATGGTAAAACATAGAATAAGACTATAATTCTAGTATGTAGTGGTCCTCAAGAAGCTGGAGAAAAAAAAAGCCACTCTTCTAACGTGGCAACAGAACAGATTATAAGCAAGCATGCAAACCACTTCTTTTATTTTCAAATATCCTGGAACAACAGGAATCCTGAAAGCCTTCAACAACTAAAGATATTGTCTTCCACTCATTTTCACACAGAGAGATCTTGAACATGCTTCCCTTGTTCAAAGCAACCATAGCAATACGCTGCAGTGGGGAATGGGATGCCTTTCCAGGCAGTTGTTGGCTGCTCTCTGCTTTGATCTTAATAAACAAAATCTTTCAGAAATTAGATGAAGTAATGGAAAATCTCAAGACAATGAAGGAGAAGGCTACAGATGCATGTTTCTGTTACAGACCAATTAGATAGCAAACAGGGAGTGAAATAAAGCCAGGTTAGCTCATTATGTTCTATATACTTGGGATCAACAGAGATGATTCAGAGATTCCTTGAGTTGCTTTTGTGCTAAGTTTAGGATAGCTTGTTTTGTAAATGCTTGCCTTTTTTTCAGATGTTCTGTTCTATGGAAAGGGTCTCAAAGAAATAATTTCTCTTTGCAGAAGAATATTTGAAAACTTTGGATAAGCATTGGTCTTGAGTACAATGTCTTTATTAAAAATTACTTTATATCATCTGAAAATGTTGATGTCAATAGTGAACTTAATTAGTTTTACACATGTAAGCATCAAAGCACTATAGGAATATATGCAGTTAGGTGCTGAGATGAGATTTTTGGTCTAGTATATGTTCATTTAGCTATTTCAAATAACACTCAGTTCTTTTGCTGACTTTTTTTCTAGACATAATTATAGCTGATTAATGTGCATTTCCAAAAGTAAAGAAAATAGAAAATGTCATGATGGACAGAGTCTTTCTGAGAGTGAAACATTCTGATGCAGGCTGCTGTTTCTATATTTGATCTTATTGAGATAGCTAGGGGGAATGTGAGAGGAACCCATGATCTCAGAAACTCCTTTGCTTTAGGCTGACTCTGATAAATTTTCAGTTTAAAGAGGAGTTCAGTGTGAGGTTTTAGCTGGGAAGAAGTAGACTGATTCAGGAATAAAAGGAGCCACACCTAACATTTATTGGAAATTTGTACTGATTTTAAAGCAAAAAATTTTCAAGTTTTATTGGCTGTGGTTTTTTTCTTTTCCTAAATAAATTTTTTTTTGCTATTCTGAGTGTAATCAAGAGTTTCCCAGCTGGACTGGCAAAAGTTGGTTACTGTACCATAAGCTACAACAGGAAATCCTGCTCTGCAAAGAAACACACTAAGCAACAACAAAAAAACCCAGATCCTGAGATTAAATAAATCACAGCAGCAAAATCTTAAAAGTCTCATGAAAAAAGATTTTCAAGTATCTTTTGAAATAAGAATTGGTGCATAATGTCTATAGAGATCACTCAAAAACAAGGCCATCCATAACTGACATATTTTTTTTTTCTGTAGATGCAGCTGACAAGAAAGTCACAAATGCTTTATTACCTCTCTCCAAGGTTATAAAGTTCTCATTTGTAACAATTTTTCCTGTTGACCTCTGACCCGGTTCTACCGTGCTGGAAGAAAGACTGTTTTGATTACAGAATATTAGTACAAAACACCATAAAGCATAGTTCTAGCATGAACTGCCTCTCCTCCCAAACTGCACAATTTCAGCAAAGCTTCTTTCTCTATGGATTCTGTAACAGCTGCTTATGTCAGCAATACAAATAAGCTTTCTCTCCTGCAGAGCCAACACAGCTAGGAAATACTAAGCTGCAAATTTTGTTCTGTCTTGTATATAATCAACAGACCTGTTTAATAACTTTCAAATGGCTACACCTGTACAATTTTGTTGAGGAAAATAGGGTGATGGTGCCATCCATAGAGAGCTTAATCTGGAATTTAGTGTTGCACAGATGTAGCTGGGAGCTCATTTTTTTTGCAGAACATTTATAACTAGCAATGATAAGTGACATGAAAAAAATTGCCCTAGAACATCTAGCTTGATTCAAAGGAATGCAGAGAAGGCATGTAGGAAAAAAAAAACCCAACAAACAACAACTCAAACCCACTCCCCTCTCCCAACCCAATTAATTTTTAAACTAAGGACATTTGATGCAGAAATTATTGACCAATATATCCAACATGACAAAAAAAACATAATTAATGTTAACTTAATTTTATAATGCACGTAGTTCAAGACCTAGAAACATCACTATTGTGAGTAGCCATTCCAGAGCCATAGAATAAAGATAATACATTCTTCTAAACTGACAACAAAAGCATGTTTATTAATTGTCTTAGACAGTGTGGTAGTGAGTTGTTCTGCATCTATGGTTGCTATAAAACATGGTCAGAGGACTTAGTTTACTTATACCTGCCTGCATAAACAGCCTGATCAAGAAGTTGCAGAGATTTGATAGAGTCTGCATTGCATCTAATCTATGAATTAATAACAAAAAGCCAAACATCTACCTTGGAAGTGTTCATGAATACAACTGTAGGTGTTTATAGCAAATTAAATGTTAGTAACTTTCTTTTTCCTTTATTCAGGAAGAAAGGGAGATATTCTGATAGTATGGGTCATTTTTCTTTCAGGAGATCTTTCTTAAGTTAAATCATGAAAAATTTTTTCTGCGTAGTTACAGAGAGCCTTATACTTTTATGAGTATTAGTAGAGCTGCAATGTATGATATCAATATGTTGTCAATGTCATTCAGTCTTTCAGTCTTTAAAACAGTTCTCCTATGACTGTTGTATGTATGATACCATTTCTCTAAGTCCAAATTAATTATATATGGGTATAAACTAATCAGATTTGAAGGTGTTTACTATAGTATGAAACCTGCTGCTTTGGTAAAAAAGGATGTTAATATCTTCAAAAGATGGAAAATATTTCCAAATATTTATTATTTTCATTATTTATGTAGCTATCTATATTCTAGCTTTTAATGATAATTGCCTTGAGATTAAAAATTTGGTTGAAATACAGCACTTTTTGACATGCTTCTACTTATCTATTCCTTTTCCCCTTCCTTCTATAAAAGGAAGGTCTTGTAAGGTCTTTTCTTGCCTTCTTTGATTTGTATTACTATGATATTTTATTAAGACTTATTCAGATTGGATAGCCAGAATGATATACCTTCCTTTGTTTTGTTTAGTGTAAGCATTTCTCTTATGCCCAGCAAAAGTTGACTTGATTTGTGCACAGGCACAATTTCTGTTGCTTGCTTTTAGATTCAAAGTTGTTGATTTGCTCTCTCATCACATGAAGTAGAAAATGCGATTACAGTAACTGTAGAGAAACTGCAGCATCAGTGTTACAGTCTCTCACCACTGTATCCAAGCCTGGAGACAGGTCGCTTAAAGCCCCAGCTTCTGGAATCATGTCACTTTAGGTAATACTTGGCAAATGTTGTACAGACCTCCTGTGACTCTAGAGGCAAGTAAAAGATATTAAATCTCTTGGTTTAAATGTCACGGTTTTAAAGTTTTCTCAAGACTTGATGGTCTGACTCATGACTTCTGGATACTGGTTTGGCAATATTGGTACAATCCTCCTAGCCAACTCTTACAAAAGAGTTAGGAGTGCAGCAATACAAACATTTTTAAAACCGCGGTCTGTCTGGAGATAGACATGAAGAAGGACCCGGGCATGAGCAGACAGGACCAATAACTCTTCCAGGCAAAAACAAATAAATAAAAATGAAGAGCTTTGTATACTGTCCAATATTGGATGTGCCTTCAGTTCCTGGCTACATTTCCAATGTTGAAATCTGTAATTGCCATTGCTGAAACAACATGCAAATTCTATCATTGCTTAGACATGAACATATCCTACCTTGTTTAGGCACCTGATTGAGTTATCTCAGTTAAGAGAGTATGTTGGTTACTTCCCCTCTTTTAGATAAAGGTAAGAACCATCTGCAGAAAGCACACTGAAAAAAGCTTAGACCTCATTGCAAAATGAGAGCAGGCCAGATAACTTATTAAGATATCCATTCTGCAACCTCTGTGTGGCAGAGTTCTGTGCCTTTTCATCACTCCAAGCACAGTCAGAACCGAGGTTCAAAATCCCTCTTTTGTTGTAGAAAAGGAATATAAGAGAGTGTTCTATGCTCTAAAACAGTTGTAATAACACTCAGGGGTGATCTCAGAAGCAGAATATGCTCCAGATGGTGAGGAAAAAACCTAAACGTCTGAAATGTCATCTCTTAATGACCACAGAAATTACTAACTTGTAACACGTGCCTTGGTGTAAATGACATGGGGTAAATCCAGAACTGCATAGCTATGTATAGATCATGTTGCCTACATCCTGATTTTATGTATAAATTCTACACATATAAATATGTATTTATGTATCAATTTTATAGAAAAAATATCTAAAAGATGCATGGATGAACACCTCAGTTATGAAAAATAAATTTGTTCTAATTGTGCATGCTCAGAACATCTGCTTACAGAAAAACGAAGAACTAAGAGTCTTAACTTGCTTATCATCTAATAGTTCATATATCCAACAGGAAAAGACAAAAACATGAGTTCTACACTTCAGGAATTATTTATATTATTTGTATATTTACAATATTTCAGTCTTCAGTCTGAATCTATCAAAAGACATGTATCTCCAGCCAAAGAGAATGACATGTATTTAAAAACATGTTTCCTCGGGAAATCTTTTTCATGATGTAGTAAAAATGGTGATTTTTATTTATTAAATCAATGTTTCTTCAAAAGGACTTGAACTTGGAAAAGCATATCACAAGCAACCAAAAAGAACAGCATAGTGGAACAATGTTCTCAAATCCTAAAGTGGAAACAAATGGGTAATTGCTTTTCTTGTCTCTGAATAAAACTGAAGAAAATAAAAATTAATTTAGGGGAGATAGTTTATATGATGATGTGAACATGTGTAAGAAACTCAAAGTTGTGAGTTATTAATAATTATTTATTAGTGATTGCTTGACTTCTCTAAGATGAAGATGATTCAAACTTTCTGCATTACTCCTCTCATTTGCTAAGTACAGTCAGAATAAAGAAGTCAATGAATGCTCTACAGTTAGCATTTACCTAGTCCTCCTCCTCTGCTAGCAGGAAGCCTGTCTGGAAAAAACTGTCAGTGAAATGGTAAGTTGTAAAGAGTAACACTAGCAAATTCCATGTAAAGAAAATATTTTAACAGTGAATTACTGCCAAGAAATTCGGAAAAGCAATTATCAGTAGGTGTATTTTTATTCCTGATTTTGCAAATATCTCCAGATGTGATTAAAATCAGCCTATTCTGTATGCAAAATCAATCATCCACAGTATTTTTTTAAGATAAAGACATTCTTCTGTAAATATTTATATAACTTTGGAAGGTCCCATTCCTGCATACACTCACTAATTAGATGGAGTGTTTATGACAACTACAACCCTACATAACAGTGGTCTAAAATTTATACTACAGTAGCAGTGAGTCTCTGTAAAGTAAAACGGTTCTTACCCAGGAATACACTGCAGCATAATCTTAAAATTATCTTTATTCACAAATACGCTGAACAGAATGATTATTAGGACTAAAGTACCTAAATCCCACAGGCCCAGTTGTTTTCTAAGAGAGCTTCTGTTTCCTTCTCCTTTTCTAGGTGTGGACATTATGCATGAGGTCTGAAATCATACTCCTATTTTTCCTGCCTCACACAGCTTCTGCTTTTATAAAATCAAGTTTGGGAGCTACCGGCTCAGAGAAGATAATCTCAGAAACCTGTCTAAGCTGTATCTATTCTGTTCCTACTGAACTGCTGTTAAAGTACCGTAATTTACAGTAGTTTGATACATATCACAAAATAGTCATTGGTGGCCAACATTGTCTCATGATTTAAGGTATCAACAGACAGTCCAGAATTTACTAGAATGGATTTTAACTACAAAGCTTGCTCCTGTAATTTTCTTGGGCTTTTTCCCTTTTGGTACTAAATCTATTTTATTCTGTTTGTTATTTTCACAGCACGATGGACTGAAGAACTTAGTGAAAATAAAACAATATTACCCGTGTATGAAGTCAGGGAAGATTTTGTTCATACAGACCTGGTAGGGTGTTAGTCTGATGGCCACCTCAATCTAAGCCTAGGTATTTTTCTAAATGCTTTTAGAAATAATAGTACAAAGAACTAAAATGAGGAAACATTGCAGCTAAAGTATTCTGTTGCTCGTTTCAAAGTTTACTTCCCAACAACACTGACACCCAGCTGAACCTAGAGCCCAGCTGGGGAGTTTCTTCCTCTTCTTTTCTGGCAGGCAGGTTCTGGAAGGGTACATCTACCTTGAAAATAAATGACAGAAAAAGTCCATGCTATTTGTAACTATCTACAGAAAGAGGAAAAAAAAAATCTGACTTTTTTTTTCTCATTTGCCACTCATTTTGCGTTAACAATAGTAATGGCAAAGTCTTTGAGAAACAGCATCCATCAGAGCAGGCTTTTCTCTGAAATCCAGTAAAAAATAGAAGAGGAAAGCTGCTAATTGCTGTTACTCATCAGTGCAGAGAGATGGTATCTGCTTCCCACTGCTATTATGGTCTGAAATTTTGTCCTAACTTTTAACCTAATTTACTCCTGATTATTTTACCTATTTACTCCCATCTTTCTGGGAATAAAGCTTGTGTTGATACTGGCCATAGGTGCACACTGGGTATTCTTCCACAAACACTGATCTGCACTGCTACGTTCAGTGAGCTGCTGTAAGGAGCAGTGAGCAGCTGACATCTGTGCTTGTGGGTTACAATAGGCTGCATGCATGTAGCTGTGATGCTTTGGGATGCAAGCTACCTATATATCTATTTACCAAATTTTTATGTGCTTCAAGTGTCAGAACTAGCTTCAGTAACCTAGAATTGTTCTACATTCCTTAATTGTTGTGAAGGTGTAAATTTTCTTGCCCTCATCTACTAACTTAAGTCAGACAAAATAAAACTTTCCAGTTGTAGAGTGATTAAATCTGTTTCTTCTCCCATGGAAAAACTGTCCCCCATACAATGAAAGCACATTGCATTTTCCCATATTATGAGTGCAGTAGCCCTGCTTGATGGTAATATCTAAAACATTATTCTCATTGCCTTGATTTTTTTTCTTAGACTTATTCATTAAAAAACTTATTACTAAATGTCTCTAGATTCTGTAATATTATATCCATAGTATCTGTATTACAGTCTTCCAAGAAATAACCATTGAAGCAAGCTAATGGTATAATTGCATAGTTTAGATTAGATCAAAGGGATTTTTCTTTGGTTTTATTTTAATGCTTTTTTTATCTTTAAAGACTTTCTTCTCCTTTTTATTGTGTGATATTCCAAAGGCAGTATATAGTTTATCTTTACAAGAAAAAAACAAGGATCTATATAATAAAAAAATAATGTATAAATAATGAATTATAGAGATTTCAAAAAATAATGTATAAATAATGAATTATAGAGATTTCCTATATTCCTGATACGTATGAGAAAAACTGTTCTATACATATAACTAAAAACGTTCCACATATTTTTCAGTGTGAAACTAAGCACAATGACTCAGGATTCTATAATGAGTTTTACTTAACTGAGATTATGCCAGTAGCATATGTGATACTTAGAACTCTTTTTTCACTTGGAGAAAACAGTAGCAGCTAATATATCCTCACAGGGACAATGTCTGCTTATCATTAATGCCCTCTGTTAATCTTGAAATTATTATTAGATATACTATCTTCTGAGGCTAAACAGTTGGCAGAATATGAAACCTGAATCACACGCAAATTTGTTTTTTCAGTGGTTTTCTTTGTGTTGAGGTGTTGTTGATGTAGGCTTAGACATTGATTAACTGGGACTACAGGTACTTGGCCAAAGAAGAGAAGCATAACTCTCCTTTCCTCACTTGTAGTGCAAAAGAACCAGCGATTACCTGGCAGCCTCAGGTATCTTTGCAACTGTTTACCAGCAGCTGATGACTGCCATCCCCTTTGCTGTCCTGCAAGAACAGGTTAAAATAAATAAAATACTACCTTTTACATTGATCTGTGATTATAGATCTTCCACTTCAGCTGTTTCTACCTTATGCCAGTTTGACCACTTCAGTTCTGTAATGCTGTATCTACTCTGTCCTCCTTGGCAAATGCTTTAAATGGGAAATGGAAATATGGCTGATTTTCAGCATTTTTCCCATGTTACAGAAAGTTGCAAGTGTAAGAAATTTTTATGAAAATCTGGTGCTTCTCTGATTACTTGATGAAAATAAATGACTGAATCTAGATATCCTCACTAAGAAAAGTAATACTAAGTTGAATGACCAGGTAGTATATGAGAAATTAGATGTTTTTCAATGTATTTATAGGAATTTTACAAGAATTAAGTGAAATTAAGGAATATTCAGCACTTTTGTTTTATGCCTCCAAATTACTTTTAATGAAGATTACAAATTAAACTCAATTTAAAGAAGCAATTTAATCTAACTTTAATTATTCATATTTTGGACACCATATGTTAATTAATGCTTTCAAAAATTATAAACCATCCCTTGTGACTAAAATAAATATGATTCCCCTGCATAAGCAGATTCTATACTTACACTTTCAAAACTCTGACGTTTCCCAGCACTACTGCTTTCTTTCCTCCATATACTAAATAATTTTAAGATTTTATGGTTTGTTTTTTTTTTTTAAATGAAAGTCAGGAACTGATAGCATCTTATATTTTTAGTAAAATTCTCATGTATTGCATAGATCAATAGACATCCATTCCTGTTTTTACTTAAATATTCTTCTTTGCATAAAAGCTAAACACTGTAGTATTGCATTAATACCCTTCAAAAATTATGAAATTCAGTAGAAACCTGTCTATGGTTCTCCATCGTCAGTAAAAAGTGATTATTAAAGTATGTACTTAGAAGGTAAAATATAATTCTTAAATACATATAATCATTATTAATTTATAACTTAGACACACAGTGTAATATTATTGATCCTTTTACTTTTACAAGAACTGCTGTTTGAATAGAACTTTACATTAGGGCTTGTCTCTGCTATCCAAAAAGAAGCATAGTGCATAGGGGTGATGTTTTTCAGTCAACTTCTGCAGTCAATGAACTATGTTCGTGATTTTAAACTTGATAACACATTTTTAAACAGGAGAAAAAAGTAATATATAAAGCTATTTTAATTAATTTAGGGCTAATGCACAACTCATCATACTGAGTAGCATCTGTGTCTTCATGAATGAAAGTGTAATGTCTTGAGTGAATTATTGTTTCCATCTGGTACTGGTTCTTAATCAAGAATTTTTTTTTTCAACAGATATTCACAAGTGCTTTATTTTTACCATGTTCTTGATAAGATATTACGTCATCCCACAGTTCTGCCTTTAAAATTCAATTTTTAACATTTCATCCTATCCCTAAAAGTTACTTAAGTTTCTAAGATTATTTACATTTTTAGTATATCCTCCACTCAATTTACTTCAAAAATATAGGGAAAAGGAACTTATACTAAAATGTCTAAGTAACATACTTTTGGTTTGTATATTATAATTCTGGATGGGCAGCTAACCATTATGAAGTAAAAATCAATTTTATATTCTCCTTTGTTATGCAAACCAGTCCAATTAAACTGAAAAGAGCTATATAAAAAACTTGAAAAGTGTAACTAAGTCTGAAACCATGTAGGATAGGGTTTTTAGATTTTTCACCAATGGAGAGCGCAGTCAGGTGAGAGTGATAGAGACCCATGTTACACACTCCTCTTAGGAAATATTGCTCTGAATATTTTTGTCAAGCTTTCCCATGCAAGATGCTGCTGAGCTTCATGCAGTCCTGGGGAATTTAATGTGCAGGATACATACTGTACCAGCAGGTGTGTGGCTCCAAGCAGGTGGGACAAAGGTTTCATCCCACTGATGGTTAGTTCAGGGTGACAGAGGAGGGGGAATGATTCGGGCTGCGTTTACACCCAGCAGACAGGCAGTTCAAATCCAACTCAAATCTG
Source organism: Clamator glandarius (assembly GCA_033459285.1). NCBI lineage: Eukaryota > Metazoa > Chordata > Aves > Cuculiformes > Cuculidae > Clamator > Clamator glandarius. Next base: position 620,558 of record JAUNZM010000567.1, on the reverse strand, counting down.
AACTCAGGATTATTGAACAAAAGTGAGGAAGAAGATGAAGAATTTCTGCCTTCTTCTGTAAACTCCTCCCTGATACTTCAACAGTATTTCTATGGAGAGATGTCAAGGCATCTGTAGGACATTTCTGTAGTCTGAGTTTTTTGTCATCCAGGATTCAGGATGATATAAGAAAAAACCAGGTAGATGCATACAAAATAAGGAAGTAAAACTAAGATATGTCAATCTTTAAAATTAGCTTCTGGGAGATTAGCAGAGCTCATTATTTACTGTGTTTCCCTAATGCAGCTCTGAAAGACCAGACTGGCAGCTCTGATTTGTCCTATTTAACCAATCTGTGTCAGTTGCCTAAAAAATGTAAAATGTTTGATGTTATCATCTAGAACAGACATTACCTCAGTAATGGACATTGGAGCCTGCAATTAATGGGACCTTCAGTGAACAATCACCTTTTCCCATTCAGCTCTCAGACTCAGACAAAATTAAAAGCAAGATCAAACTGTAGTGCTAAAATACCTGCCTGGTGATCTTTGGTGCCAAAGTAAGTGACAGTACATAGCTCATTTCTACCCACTTAAGCACTTTGCTATTGAAAGATTGTGACTGCAGTCATACTACCCTAGTTGGAAAAGTGCTGGTGTGCTAATAATTAAGCAATATATCATGTCATTGCTCAGGGCTGTGCCTTGGCTTTTTATTATACCAGTGTAGTCTATAAGAATATTGACTGCCTGTCAAGGAATCATAGAATCATAGAATGGTTTAAGTTGGAAGGGACCTTAAAGATCATTTAGTTCCAACTTCCCTTGCCATGGGCAGAGATGCCTTCCACTGGGCCAGGTTACTCAAGACCTCATCCAATTTGGCCTTGAACACTTCTAGGGATGGGGCAGCCTCAACCTCTCTGGAGAACCTGTTCCAATGCCTCACTACCCTCATAGTAAAAAATTCCTTCCTAGTATCTAATCTAAATCTACCCTCTTTCAACTTAAATCCATTCTCTCTCATACTGTCTCTGCACTCCCTGAAAAAAAGCCCCTGCCCATCTTTCCTCTAGGCCTCCCTTAAGTGCTGGAAGGCTGCTATAAGGTCTCCCTAGAGCCTTTTCTTCTCTAGGCTGAAAAACCCCAACTCTCTCTGCCTGTCTTTATAGGAAAAATCTTCATAGCTCTCCATTTCCTTACGCTGGAAAGCTGATCACAGTACTCGAGGTGAGGTCTCATGAGAGTGGAGTTAGAGAGACAAAATCACGTCCCTTGACCTGCTGGTCACTCTCCTTGTGATGCAGCCCAGTACATAGTTGTTTTTCTGGGCTACAAGCACACAGTGCTGGCTCATGTTGAGCTTCTCATTCACCAGCACCCTCAAGCCTTTCTCATCAGGTTGGCTCTCAATCTGTTCCCCACCCAGCCTATATTTGTGCTTGGGATTGCTCTGACCTAGGTGCAGGATCTTGCACTTGACCTTGTTGAACTTCATGAGGTTTGCACATGTTAATGTGTGGTTATGTTACAGTTAACTGTATGCTGCCCTTTAAGATTTTTTTTTGTAATCAAGTCTGAGTCATATGGCATTGGGTTTATTTTATTTTTTCTGTTTGAGTTACTGCAAAGGCCATTAGATGGTCATCATTTCAACTGCATCAAACTCCATCAACTCCCATTAAAATCAATCTTTCCTAAAGGCATTAGGTCGTTATCTGAAGGCATGTAAAGATACTACTTGTCTTAGTAGGACAAATTCAGAGGAAAAATTGTTCTCCCTGTTAGGAAATCATACTTTAATTCTCATTTAAATCTCTCTTGTTTCAATTTCTACACAACAATTGTTCTTATACCATCAGTCCACCTTATCAGAGATTCCTTTATCATTGGGAAGATTTTTTAAAAATTTATTAAAAATGACAGCTAAATAATAATATATTTAATACTCATATGTCTACATACTCATGCATACATGCGTGCATATCTATATATGGTTTTAATAAATATAAATATAATACACATCATGGAATACATACATTGTCTTAACGTTGGTCCAAGTCCTGTTGTGTTGCAGAGATATTGTACTTCTCTGTATGCAAATACATGCTACAAAATTGTTTAGGTACATTTTGCTGACTAAACAAGAATCTTAGTCTAGAGCCTAGAGTCAGGTAAGCTTATATTTTTTTTTAATTCTTATTTTACTTTAATCTAGCCTAAGTTGTATTTTGTAAGAATGACCCTGTTGACTATAAAAAAGTAACCAGGTCATATAATATTCTTGTCATTTTCTCTTCTTTGCTTATCATCTAAGCATTCCTTCTTGCCTGAGTACTTTATTTTCTGTTATTTCATATTTGTCTCAGCGTCGTTAATGCAGATGTTGAATTCAGCTCCTCACATAGTCAATCCCTGAGGAAGCTACAAGGAAGCCCTCATATAATGTTGATTCACCACTGACTTTTTCCTCTCTGACAGTTGTGAATTCATTTATGTGTTACTGCAATTGTGTGGTATCCTCTTTAACCAGACTGCCACAGTAGTTACAAAATGATAGAAAAACCTGTTTCACTTCTAGACTACATTTCTTAGTAATCTTTGCTGAAAAAATTGTAATCTCATCAAAGAGTGAAAGGAATTTTCCTTGATGGTATCTCTGTTCTATAAAATCCTGCTCACAGGCATTAATAAAATTCTTGTTGAGTAGTCCTATACAAAATAAAAAATCCTGTCAATTTTCCTATCACCTTTCCATGAACTGATGCAAAAGAAAATATAGCCTGTGGTAACTTTGAATCACCCTAGTGGCCTTTATTAATATTGGCATAACTTTAGTGGATTTCTGGTCTTTGAAACAGCCAGTGCTTTAAGGTAATTAAAAATTAACAGTGAGTTAGATATTAATTCAGACAAGTTTTTGGGTCTTCAGTACAAGTTACCTGAACTTGAGATATTCAGAACAGGTATCACCTTACTTTCCTCATAGGAAAATACTTCATTACCCCACAGAGTAGGATTATAACATATTTCTTTTCCAGTACAATTCAGAAATATATAAAGTCTCACACTTTCTTTCCATATCAAATTAATTATTTTATCCAGAAATGAATCCAAACTAAATCTATAATAGGACATTTCAATGACAGGAGCCAACAGTCAGACTTTCATTTCTTTCCTTTCACATTTTATGCCTTCTTCCAGAGAACTTCTTGAGAACTTCTTGAGAACTTCATGACCTTGAACCAGGTCTAGCTGATCATGTTGTCTTGTTTTGGGAATATTGTGTTGGACACTCCACTTCTGTTACTGTCTTCTTATCTCTCTTTGGGCTCATTCTCATAAGGTTTCTGGCAACTATCTTTGGAAAAATTACTGTTTGGTTGGTTGGTTTTGATTTTTTTTTAATTCACAGTGTATGTAAAAAATGCTCTCTTACGTCTATCCTTGGTTTTTTTCTCCAGACTTTTTATTTTCCCTAACAGATTTCTTATACCTCTTTCTTTTGAATTTATCCAAGTATAATATTAACTTTTGTTTGTGATTTCTGCTTTTACCAATCCAGAAGAATGTCTACTGAAAATCATCCTCTATCAAAGAATTGTGAAGGAAACTGGTTATTTTACAGATGCCTTTCAAAGGTCTCCCCCTTTTTATCCTCTCACACTGATTTTCTGATTGACAATTGCAGACTATCTGCAAAATGAGGTTTTTTTTCACTTTCAGCTGTTCCCTTTACAGAATAAATAAAAGAGAAGTAGAAGATAAGAAGGACAGAGATGGAGGAGCAGCCAAGCAGCCCAATCTCTGAAGGAACATAAGCCTACTCTGGCGAGTAGGTTCAGTGTCCCCTTGCCTGTGAGGATGGGAAGAAGAGCAGCAACTGGGACCTTTAGGGCTTATATCTTTGCCTCTTGGACACTCAGGCTGGTAGGACCTTGTCTCTTTGATCTGTGACTGACATCTGAGTTTTTAAGGAGCTAACCTGGAACAGAAAAAGAACAATTTTCTTTCTCAGAAATAGAACTTCTCTAGAAATCTACTCCACTGATATACATTCTCCTAACGGTAAAATATGATTGGAGGAGATTCTTATTTCAGAGTCAGTCAGGTTTGTACATACAGACCAAGCGTGCACATGCAAATCTCTATATATTCCTTAAAGGTTAAACTAGGTCCTACACAAAGAGTGAAAAAAATATCTCCAGACCTTTTATATTCCTTCTGCAGCTCCATTTATTTTTTGTCCACTGTGAACTGTAATTTTAATTTTAGCTTACACACTACTTTGCCCAAGCTATTGCACTTTCCAGTACTTCAGAAACCTCACAAATGGAATGCAAACTATAATTTCAACAGAATTTTGTGATTTATGGGAGAAATATTATTTTTTTATCCTCTGAAATGATTTGTTGATCAAAAATATTTTCAAATGCCTAAAAGGAAATCTTTACAATAAAATTACCTTTCTGAGACAAAATAGAATACTCTATGCCTCATTTATTAATGGTATGAATGGAAAATAGAAAGATGAGATACATCTTTTTCACCTTTAATAGACCGAGTAATAGTAGAACATATGGTAAAAGTATGAATAATATTTTCCTAGAGGCCATTTCCTTCTGATGCATAATGTTCTATTTTCCTTTAATAGGCATTAAGTTGATTTTACATGGAAAATTCAAGAACTGACAGTAAGGCCTGAGATACTGTTCAAGAAATTGCAGTGAGTTTTAGCAATTTAATGCTGGTGCTAAAGAATTGGTTTAATAATTAAAAAAAATTAAAAAACATTTAAAAAACCCCAACAAATAGAAATATCTAAACTATTTTTTTTCTTTTACATTTATTCCTGCTCAACATTGTGATCAGCTCACAGAGGAAAACAGAACTGAAATTATTATGGAAATAATGTATCAATAAATTTAAAACGAACTCTTGGTTCACACACCAACAGGATACTATAAAAATATGTTACTTTAAAATAATTTACTACAGAGTATGTTACACAATAGCTAAAAAATTAATTTTAGTGTATTCATACAGAAATAGTTGCACTCTCTTTCTAGAAGGTCCCAATTGTCTTGCCTTTAAATTGACTACCCTTTACACATATATCTTCTTAACTCAAAATTAATATGATTTCATTTTTGTGTCAGAGCTGGTTTTAATTCCCTCCACAAATAAAGTTGGACTCCTAAACAGATTTGTTCCTTATCCTGAGAATAGTGAGATACACAAAAGGAAATTACATCAACAGAGGAAAACGAATGATAGCATTTCCATGGGGTCATGATTGAATCTAGATTTTCATACTTTGGCACTCTTTTACATTATGACATACAATGTTTTGAACTTTCAGACTTTGCTGATGGGTTTGGGACCTGCTTCCACAGAAATATGCCGAATTTAATAGCAAGGTTTTCAAATAACATGTTATTTTCTGGAAAATTTCTTGCCAGTTTTGCAGCTGTATGGGCTTCAACGGCTTCTTACACAATCTAGCAGTTCATTTGAAGTGTCCAAGGAATAGGCTTAATAAAGTAAATTATTTCCCTCCCTGGCAACTGCCATGCTTTGGCATTCATTTTATCCTGGACCCTGAAGATAGAAATAAAGAGTTGTTCATAAGATGAACACTGACAATATGATTCATTAACTCTTTTTTTTTTTTTTGAGACATTCTCAAATAGTAAAGACAGACATAATTCTTATCAGGCCAGCAGTTCAGTGATTTTCAGTTTCAGATTTACAGCTCAGTACTGCCGTACTGCAGACCACAGGCAGCAAGGTCAGAAATTCAGCTTTCCCTGTATAACGTCTAAATCTGCTTGAGTACTTATTCTGTGAAAAGAAGACATTAACCTGTATAAAATACCAGTAGGTATCCTTTGGTTATTGTTTTTTCCTATAAGAAACATCAGACAGTTTAAGGAACAAAAGAAGACAATTCTTCAAGAAAGCCACAATGGACAGACTGAGAATGGGAAACAAGAGAAGTAGTAATGTAAATCTCTCAGGGATGTTGATACACCTTGAACTCTGTACAGCCACCAGCAGCATGTGAAGATACTTCTTTACACCATTATTATGATAAACAAACTGACGGCTCTCAGGCAATAGGCAGCCTCTTAGATTGAGATACAGCTTTCAGATAAGCCCTCACTTCTGCATGCTGATACCTGGTAAAGCATGTAGCTTACTGTTTCCTAAAAGGTTCTGATTTTTTTGTTGTACTGTGCACAAAGGATTTTGTTTCTTTTCAAGGTTTGTCTAAAGAGAAGCATAGTTATAATCTCTATCCTTACTTATCCTAAGAAAAATCCCTACACAATATGCATAATATACATTAGAATAGGACATACTTTTCAATATCAACTCATTCATCTCCTGCCCTGTTTTTGGTGATTCTGCAACAAAAATAGGTCTTAAATTTATGGAATAGTATTCTAGAGTAATGTATCTAATCTTTGCCTCTAAAGACTGTACATCTATTTTTCCTTTCATGTAAATTGTAGGCTTGTACTAATCTTATAGCAATGATGTTGTTAAACATGCAAAATCCATATGTAGTATAAAGATACTTCTACTATTCCTCTGCTGACATTTAATTTTGGCTGTGTGCTTTCAGCCTCAGATGGATCAGTGCTGACCACTAGCAGACACTTGAAATAGCTGTCAGTACTCAATTACTGAACAGATGTTGATTATCAATCATATTTATTTGAACAGATGATTTTAAGTAAATATAATCCTTATGGTTTCACATTTTAAAACCATTCGTCACTGGCTTCAATTATTTTCCCTTTAATTGTTTTCAGAATGAAAGAGCTCTGAAAGAATTGAGCTTTGGGCTCAGAGCATCACTGCTCATTTTTTGCTGAGGACAGACACCCTAAAAATAAACAATTCATTTCTTAAACCAAGACAACGTTTCTTTTATCTAAATTCATGACAAAAACTCATTCAAGAGGTTTGTAATAATTGAACTGATTATGATGTGTCATTAAGCTCCACTGCTTCTTCAGAACCTTCAGTAACTGGAAAAGGCAAGTTCACATGGTAACCTTAAAATCCTATCAGCAAGTAAGAAGCACCAATAAAAATACACAGAAGAAAATATCTGTTCTGTATTCCTTTCTCTCCTGTGTGGCTGATTACAAAGTTTTAATCTCTCCACTTGCCATGCAAGTTCCAAATAGTTATTACAGGGTTGTGTCTGCAATCTGGAGTCTTATTTATTCTGTTTCTATGCTTATTATACAGTTTTTATGCAGCTACCTCCTCCTGCTGTTTCTATTTACCCTGGCTTAACTAATCCAAACTCACCTCAAACAAGACCCACACTGACCTGAAAATGTATAAATCTGTAGTACAACACTGTATTTCGCAGTTTGTAGTATTTTACTTACTTCCAAGGGCTAATTCGGTTGTTATTGAGGAATGTCATCTGCAAAAACTGACCAAGAAAACCAAGTTTATGATATGGTATTAATCATACTCAATTCAGCTGATGAACAGGATTTTCTAAATCGGTCTGTGTTCCCAAGGATAATGTCTAAAATTTCCCAGTTAAAAAGGAAAGCTGCCATGTTAGCACCAAAATTCAATGCTGCATCTACATACCCATTTCTAGAAACAGAGTTTTGTGTAAGAGCTTCCCTGGAGAGAGAGAGAAGCTGGCTTGGAGAATATTCACTTTGGAGAAATGAAAACTCACCCATTTCAGTTGTTATATTACATTACTTACTGGCATGCAGGGAAGTTACACACAAGAAATAAATTAGAGGAGCAAATTCTGAAAGATTCATTTCAATGTATTGTAGCATAGTTCAAATATTAAGCATATCAATAGTGACATAGAATTTTTGCAAACCTAATTATAAATATATGCTAAACAGTTGAGCTTAACTTTATAGTCCTTCTCAGTTTTTTGGGGTGAACTTTATTTCACAGTTCTATTTCCATATCTTCTTTGTACAGAAGATAATTTTTTTGGCTTTCCTCTCATTTGTGATATATTTTCAGAAACATCAATGAAATGGTACTAATACTGAAATCTGGTGTAGAGAAGATGATCATTTTGACAGGGTACACAACTAAGGTGCTGAGATTTTTTTGTACTAACATCAGTTTCTTCAAATTGTTTCACTAGGAGAAGGGACTCTTTGACATAAGAAGGTTGTTATACCATGTAAACACTTCTGACATTTAGCTTAGTCTATATCACATTTATTTTAAGGCAAAGTAATATCCATCTAGAAGTTACTGACCATGAGGTGACCAATCAGGTCATGATGTCCCGTTGCTCTCCATCATGTGCACTTTGAATTCCTGTTGATTTTGTTGGTAGGAATTTGAGTTTCTCCGGGCCTTGCAGTTCCTTCTGTTGCATCTTTCCAACCTCTGTTACCTATTTAGAACCACTGCTTGTTAAAAGGCAAGCATGTAGAAATGACTAGCAAACAGGAGTCTCAAGGCTTATAATGTTAATTTAGTAATGGCTATAAAATATATTAGAGGTGTTCATTTGGGAACTGTCATAAACAGCTCCACCAGCCTCAACAGCATAATCCTTAGCAACTTGTAACAGCTTTCTTGCACAGATATTATTTTGTGACTCAATAAGGATTCAATATATCAATTAGTTTGTGACCCAAGAAGGATTCAATATATATCACCTAAATAACACAGTATATTAAAATGCAATGCCAGGATAATTTCATACAATTACACTTTTAACTGGGGGACTAATTGCTACTTATTTGTATGATACTATTGTCTGTTGCTTGTGTAAGTTATTTACAGCTGACAGTGATTTCAATTATTCAATGAATAATTATCCCCCATGAATAAAAGACAAAAACTGTGATGGAGAAACACATACTTGACTTCCTCAGCAATTGTAACATCTCCTCCTGCACTGACTGCCTCCACTTCACCCATACTGCACGGTTACACCGTGAGTGACACACAAATATTCTCTCCTTTCTAGCCTTGAGCTGGAGTATCTATTGCAAAATACACTTATCAGTGCAGTTTCTTAAGACAAAGATATGTTAGCAGACTGATAACTCACATTTCACTCAATATACGTTTTTAACTCCTTTGGAAGGACTTGTAGGAACTGGGAAGATGGGATGGGGTAGCCACCTTCTGCTGCAGAGAGCTGATCTGCAGCAGCCACCATGTACTGTAAGGAATAGGAGAAATATCTCTTTATAGAGAATCCATGTGCAGCCGGCATTGTCAGAATATGTTTTCTGTCTTCTTTGGATCTGTTCTTTAAGTCAAGATTTTTGTCAATATTTCTACAGATCATGAAGCATTCTGAACCATTTTCAGAAATAATTAGAGGGCCACTTCATAGCAACACTTTGAAGGCTGCTTCTACTGCGTAGTCTGAGGATATGTGAAAAGTTAAGTACTATTTCACATGGTAGACTCTCATCTTCTCTCACACCTGTGAGATTTTTCATTCAAATTTTCAAAAAATTGAGTCTATATGAAGAGATTAAAACTATAAATCCCAAGACAAGCCAAAAATTATTTAACGTCAAATTCTGGTTCTGTTTATAGATTTCTCAGAGTTAGCTTTGGATGAATCATTCAGTTTCTTCTGATCATTCTCATTATAGGAGGGTCAGCTTTGTTCACAGCAATTAAAATCAGCTCCTTGATATATATTTATGTAAAGAAAACAACATATAAAACTACTTTAACAAGCTCTGACACTCTACTGAGCTTTGTGTGGGGGAGGATGAGGGCAAAGACAGGAAGGACTTTTCTCCTAGGTCTAGTACCTATTTCACCTCATTGCTGATACTAAGGAAGACAGAATGTTGCTTGTGAAGTCTGCCTTTTACATGTTCAGATGGTATCATAGGATATATATTATAGGACAGAGTGTCTACCATACTCTTGAGTTTATTCCACCTCTATTACTGTCTTCCATGATGCTAAACTGAATCAACATAGCCTAACAGAAAATTGGGCCATAGCAGAAAAATCGTTAAACTTTCAGAAGATGAAAAATAATGGGAAGAATTCATCAGGCTAAAGGACATATGACATTCTGTAGCAAAGCACTTGTAAGCTAAAGTTCCAGGTGCTGCACTGCTGATCTGGACCTACTGAACTCAGTTCCCATCTTTCACATCTGCTGGGCTAGCCAAATGTTTACAAATGGCATGGGCAATGACAGACTTCCATGTTGACATTCCAAACTGTATTATATGGTGCGATATAGAACAAAAACATGCAAGCAACCTTCAAAGAGTAGCAAAAGAAACTAGGCATGTCCTATGTGTTCATTATTATACTACTCATGACACTGATAATGAGAAACTAAATGTTAATGTATAACTGTTTTGAGGAAAAACATCATAAAGAATGTTAAACTGGTACAAGTATGTAGCTATGTATTCATATGTCTCAGAAGTGTTTGTTTTTTAAAACATTTGCAATGAAGAAGGTACTAAGCTGTATGGGGCAGGTTGTGCCCGATTAATTTTATGGATTGCACCAGGTAAGGCTTAGTTTACTTGCCAAACTCAATATTGTAATAAAACTTTCACTACTTGTTTGATGAAATGGGGTGCCATCTCATTGCCTTGTATAGATTACTGTCTGGGGTTCTTCAATATTTCAGTAAAACATTTTGGCATATATATTGTTTCCTCATGGAAAATGCTTAAACACACAAGAGTCCTTACTGAAGTCAAATGTGTTTAAGTGGCAACTTCTATATATTGTCTTCAGATCTGCTTCCTGCTGATAACAAGACAATCTTCTGGGGTTTTTTTTTGCACATTTGTGCAAAAGTGAGCTACAAAAACTGTCCACATTCCAGAAGCTGCAGTGGAAGAGGCGTCCAGTGTTTAAATTTGCCTTCTGTTTTCTGTTTCCATTCTGCTGCCCTTGTATGTGCAGAGTTTCATTAGGACTGGATTAATTATCCTTTGTGGAAATGGGTTTGAAATCAGTGAATGAGACATTGAAAAGCTGTTACATTTCATGGAGTGCACTTGCAGAACATAAATCTTCTGACTCTTTAGACAAAAATCATGGAATGAGATGAAGTGCCCACTTGAGAGTATTAGTTCTCTTCATGGAATAGGAAGGGAAAGCACAATGACTATATTAAACTATTGGATATTTAAGTTTGAGTAGGCATACTCCACTGTTTCATCCAACAGATTTTTGTAATATATTTAATCCTTCTAAATACACACAGCAGGCTCTGTTACTTCTTCCTTTATGCACGCAGCATCTTTTTTTCAAGCTTACTGGAATGATCCTATCCCACAGGATAATCTTTTATGTGCAGTTCTGTTTGCACCCATTCAGATAATATTTATCTTCAGCAAAAACTCAGCATAGATGTCTACTCTGATCAGGTCTTTGACTTGATGTGTCTGCAAACAAGATAAGGTGAAGATGTGTGCATTTTTAACATTATGGCCCTATTTTGTTCTTGGAAGGCTGCAGACATCAAGCCATGTACCTTAATAAACCCTGGACATAACCCCAAATGTGGTATGAATCCTTATTTTCTATATTTTGGCAAGACTGAACCTACTTCTCATATCAGAAGTCTGCCTGGCAACCTGTCAGGAAGACTTTTCAGTTTCTTTCCTTGATCTGAGTTAAAATATTTGTCCTTTCTATTTTATAAAGTCTTTGGGAATGCACACAAGGATTAGAGCATCAATTCATGATCATACTTGTCTCACTGAAAGACTGGAAACATTTTATGAGGTATAGGTCATTATTCCTCTTCCTCCCTGCCCTTCTTTACAAGACACACCATTTCTATGGCTTTGCAATGCTTCATTTCTGGTTTGAAGTCAAAGTCATAGCTTGTCAATACTTTGTCTTATTGAAGGATTCCTTGCTGCTGTCTAGTCCCAGTTTCCTAGAGAGATGGTAGCTGTAAGTGGGATATACACAGATTTTATTGCAGGACAGCTGATTTGGATGTATTTCATTGTCTGCAACCAACTACAACCAGGAAATCTGTAATCTCAGTGTTCTGCAGATTAGATTGCAGGCTGCTGCCAGCTGGCAAAACTGAAGTCAATTTTTTTTCCTTAAATGCTATCCCTGGGAGAAGCAGTTTCTGATTTATGTTTGTTTTTGTTTAAACTGAAGGTAGTCATAGCATAGGACACTGTTTTACAGTTTCTTTGGGTGACCGCAGACTGCAACTCCTTTGTTAGAAAAGCGATCAGGAGAAAACAAAGAAGAAAAGCGCACTATATTCAGTCCAGTCTTGCTACTCATGTCTCTCTGTCTCTCTTTGTGTGTGTGTTTACATGTGTGAGCTGTGTGTTTTGTGCTTTTCTAGGCAGAGAACAAAAGAAACGGTTTCAGCATCTCCGTATCTAACACCTAAGACTTCAAAGGATACCATGTTAAGTTTGAAAGCCTAAAATTGTCTGTGGTCATGAAGCAGACCACTGTGGAGACTATACCAGGGGAAAGGAGGTTTTCTTGCATGTATGTGCGATAGACAGAGGTTTGGAGATAAAATGTCTGTGTACAGAAATAAAGTGGTGTGAAACCAATTCTGCTACAAAGAGAAGAGTGGTAAAATTCTCAGAGCACTTTGTAACTGCTCCATCCAATGTTCATGTTAGGAAGGAAAGATAAAATGAAATCTAAGTTGAAGTAAACTTTTTTTCTTGATGTTTTTTATGGGGAGTGAAAGGAATGTAGATCAGGACGCTGTTTCTGCAGAAAATGCCACCAAGGTTGAACTGGATATGATGATTTATGGAATTCTTAGTAACATTGTGTAATTAGGAATTGGCTTTTTCTTTTTTTCCTTCTACTCTTTTTTGCCTTCTTTGGCTTCTCAATTTATCTTTTCACACAATTAGACCAAAACCACAGCACTAAGTATATTTGTACAAAGAAAGAACAGACTGTACATTAACAAAAGATTCAAAACCTCCCTTTCAATTAACATGATTTATTAGAGTTTAAAGTAAAACAATGCAGCTGTAGTTTCAGTAGTTTTTTTGTTACTGGATACTTTTACCGAATCTCCGTTCTTTATTTTTCTTCTTAACTATGATAAACTTCTCAAAAAATAGTAAAAGCACATGGAGTGGAAAGTCTTGGAGTTTCAAAACTGTCCATGAAGCTATTATTTTCTCCATCCTTAATTTGCCAGTTATCTCAGGGTGCAATATCATAAGAAAGTTTATACAGGATAAAATGCAGTATAAGGTACAAGGTAGCTATTATTCTGGGTCTGACCTCACTGAAAGATGAGTGTTGCTGAAACAGTTAATATCCGTTATCTCAGTGTGCAGGTATCATACACCTTGTCTGAGACCAGATGTTGTTCCTTCTGCTATGTACATGGCCATGTGGCAAGGAAATCAGGGAATCCACAGAGCACTAGGTAGGTTTCCAAAGTCTGTGCCTGCTGGAATTATTTGTATTGGTATCACACTAGTGATTAATTTCTTGACAGTGTCTAGAAGCTCTAACTGCATTTCCCCAAAAAAATTTCAACATAGTTGTTGTAAGGTTGAGAATCTAAAGTAATATCTGTTGTGAGAAGGCCTGAATCTTTCCACTCATTTTCCTTCAGAATTTTTCAAACACACAGAGAAATGAAAATTATTTCCTTCTAGAACAATTTAGTATCAGCACCATAACTTGTTAAGATGTTCAAGCATGCTGCACCTATTTATAATGTTGCAGTTTTTTTGTGGTTGGTCATAAAATATTTTAGGCAAATTTCCTATGCAACTTTATCCTTTTTTTTGCAAGTTCCTTGTCTAAAAATATCAAGACGTAAAGCAAAGATAAAATAAAGCAAAATATACATTTAATACCAGTTGTTGTAGCTTGCTGAAATGAATTATTTTCTATATACACAAAGTACCACTGATCACAAAAGAAACTCATTGCAAACCCAATTTAATGCATTAGTAAAACAAAGAGTGATGTCTGATAACATTTATGATACATTGTTTGTAGTACAGTGCAACTGATTTTAACATAGAATTACCTTTGACTATCCTGATCGAAATAAAAGTTTACAATAGTTTGATATGCCTGAAAATTACTTTTACTTCAATTTTTGTTATTAATTTTCTTGTTCAAATAGCACTGACAGATTTTAGAACTTCTTATGCATACTACTAAACCATGGCATCCACTCAACTCAAAACAGAGAACATTTAGTTATACTCGCAAAATTAGCCAGACTTTGTAATGAGATGTGATTTTTTTTTTTGTTACACAAAATGGATACAATACAGTTGGCTGTTCAACAGTAGAATAAAATGTATCATGAAAGAAATTTGTCTAAAATATCTTTTTGAAAGGTTTCCTATAATAGGAAATAGATGACACCAAGCTGGGTGGAAGTGTGGATCTGCTGGAGGGTCGGGAGGCTCTGCAAAGGGATCTGAACAGGCTGGACTGCTGGGCTGAGACCAACGGCATGAGGTTTAACAAGGCCAAATGCCGGGTCCTGCACTTGGGGCACAACAACCCTAAGCAGAGCTACAGACTAGGAGAAACCTGGCTGGAAAGCTGCCAGGAGGAGAAGGACCTGGGGGTGTTGGTTGACAGTCGACTGAACATGAGCCAGCAGTGTGCCCAGGTGGCCAAGAAGGCCAATGGCATCTTGGCTTGTATCAGAAACAGCGTGACCAGCAGGTCCAGGGAGGTTATTCTCCCTCTGTACTCGGCACTGGTGAGACCGCACCTCAAGTACTGTGTTCAGTTCTGGGCCCCTCACCACAAGAAGGATGTTGTGGCTCTGGAGCGAGTCCAGAGAAGAGCAACAAAGCTGGTGAAGGGGCTGGAGAACAAATCTTACGAGGAGCGGCTGAGAGAGCTGGGGTTGTTCAGCCTGGAGAAGAAGAGGCTGAGGGGAGACCTTATTACTCTCTACAACTACCTGAAGGGAGGTTGTGGAGAGGAGGGAGCTGGCCACTTCTCCCAAGTGACAGGGGACAGGACGAGAGGGAATGGCCTCAAGCTCCGCCAGGGGAGATTTAGGCTTGAGATAAGGAAAAAATTCTTCACGGAGAGGCTGGTTAGGCATTGGAACGGTCTGCCAAGGGAGGTGGTTGAGTCACCATCCCTGGAGGTGTTTAAGGTGAGGATGGATGAGGTACTTAGGGGCATGATTTAGAGATTGGTGGGAATGGTTGGACTCGACGATCCAGTGGGTCTCTTCCAACCTGGTTATTCTGTGATTCTGTGATTCGGTGTGAAAGTAAAGATATCTTTCAATGATGATGCTGCAGCACTTACCAAAAGTTATTGGGTCCCTTAGCCCATTATTGGCTATTGACTCATTAATACAGGAGCTTTTGAATTAAGCAACATTTAAACAGCTAAATTTATGTGAGTTAAATCCTGTCTGAACTGCAAAATTTGAATCATGTAGAAGAATATGTAAAGAAGCTGAGACAGAGTGTCAAATATTTCTAATTTTTGTTTAATTTTTTAACCTGTGAGTGAGTGGTCCCACACATAGGCTACAAGAGTAAGCATGTTCTAGAATACTTTTAGGGGATTTGTCTTTCTATCTTAGAAACACTATAAGGATTTTCAGTTACCTATTGAAAAGCCTATGACTAAAGAACTATCTGACCAAGAAGCACTGTCAGGAATTCTGCACAAAAGACAATTTCACAATGTTATTATTTGAGTGAAAGAGTAATACTTTTTGCAGATGATGTGCAAATTTTTTCTCTGAGAAATGACATGCACGTTCAATTTAGAATTGCATGGTCATTAAGGTGTAATATAAGTTTCTGATATCACTTGTTCCCATTTTACTCATCTTGCCTGTCGGCATAATTTCTCTTGTACTGGGTGCTTGTGTGCCTAAAAAAGGATCTGGATCTAAATGAAAATTAGCTCTAAAAAGTATGTTTTCTTTTGAGGGCACTATGACGTTTACCTGTCAGCTTTCTATCAAGCTGCTTTCCAGCTGTTGTCTCTGGGCCTGTACTGGTGCCTAGAGTAGCTTCTCTTGTTGAACTTCATGAAATTACTGACTGCCCAATTCTGCAACATGTGCAGGTCCCTCAGAATAGCAGCACATCCATCTGGTGTATCTTCCTCTCCTCCCAGTTTTGCGTCATCTGCAAACTTGCTGAGGGTCTCCTCAGATCATTAATGAAGAGTTTCCAGTACTGGCCCCAGTACCAGCCTCTGGGATGTACCACAAGTGACTTGTCTGCAGCAGAACTTTGTGTTAGTGATCTGTAACATTTGGGCCCAGCTCTCTGAGCCTTTTCAGTCCACCTCACTGTCCACTCATCTAACCCATTTCAGTACCCATATGAGACAATCAAGCTTTTCTTCTACACGTGGTATAACCAGAAGTATTGTAGTTACCTTTAGCCTACTTACAGATTGCTAGTAACACACTTGGTATTTTCCATAGTTCTGTTTTCTACAGAGAGACTTTTCTTACATTAAATGTTTTCTTCTGATTTTATTCTTTGTTTCTGGCTATTTTTTTCCTTTCAAATGAGACCATACTAAGCTGATAATTTAAATTCAAGAGGAGACAGTTTTCTAATGGTCCTTTTTACTTGTCTTTCACCAGAGTGCACATGGCATCAGATTAATTTCCTGTTGATGACACTGAAGATGTGTCTGCTGACCTGGAGGTAGGTGAGGTTAGTCTTTGATGATACATGCATATATTTGACTACAGCCACATGCTCCACTATTTCTAGAGCCTGAGAATATTATTAAAGCAAAGAAATATAAACATTCCTTGTCTTATATTATCCCTTGGCAATCCATCTTAGGGCAGAAAAAGTATTTTTAGGAGAACACAGAGAACAAACTAATTTGTGAGCTCTTTTCTTTTTCTCCTTGGAGAATACAGACTGCATTACAAACAGTAATAGATTGTATCAGGTTGGGCTTTGTTCATGGTAGAAGGATCACAAAATGTTGACAGTAGGAACCTGGCACTTTTTCTCAAAGCTACTCCTGCTTACTGGGTTTATAAATGACTGAATCCAGATGGATTTGTGTCCTTGCTTTCATCATAATGCTATTTCACTTGGATATCATGAAAGAAACAGTAAGCTGAAGAGACTTACATGATTACTAGAGGAGAAAGCTGTGCTTTATTGTCTTGCCTAACAATATATATTACTGTCTGAACAGTGTATCTGTAAGTCATATCCTTATGTTCAGAAACAGCATAGCTACCAGTAGTAGAAGCAGGACTCGTGTTTAGCAGCAATGTGATCTTTTTTTTCCTTTCTTCAAACAATTTATTTTCTAATGTTCATGAATCAATATTTTTTATATAATGTTACAGAAGAGCATTAGTCTATATTCATTATTAGATAAAATGCCATCTGGCTGTCCTGAAATGAGTCTTCATACTTTTCAGGCTACAGCTCCTGGCAAGATGTTGTCTCACAGAGTTTTCTCCCTTAGGACTCCCCCTCTTAGCAAGTGCTTTTCACGAGGAACCAATAACAATCATTGTTTGAAGGAAAACTTCAGGACTGTTTCTTCACTGTCATGTAGTGTAATTTGTTTTTATAGGAGCACAAAGGCACATTTTAGCTTGGAATAGATAATTTAATATTTGGATTAACCTGTGTAATTGTTAATTTGGCCCTATCAGAACCAAGCATGTAGAAAAGTAAAATTAGAGCCCCAAATCAGATAACCAGAGGCACTTGACTTTCTGACTTCTGAATAGGTGCCTGCAGGCTTCATTACTCCTTTCCTCTATTTATCTCAGAATCATGGCTAAACGGAAAGTGGGTCTAAAGAAAGGTTGCAATACTTTATTTGGTCACAAACAGACATAGAAGTTGCGACAGGAGGGAGATATACTACGGAAGGTAAAAATAGGACAGGAAGAAGCAGGAAATAGAAAATATTTTCTAGAAACAAAAGAAATTAAACCATTTTCTAATTGAGTTTTTATATATGAAAATATCCTAATTTATACCTATATGCATTTAGATTTCATCATTCTTGTGCAGGTTATTCTGTATGTTCACAAATGTCATTCAGACAAATAACTTAAGAGTACTATAAAAAAATACTTGTTCTATTTTGAAATAAAATAGAAGTGAAATTGACTATCTGTCAATTCACATTTTCTCCCTCAATGCACATCATACTTAACACCTGTTTCTCATGTAGTCTTTCTACTTATCTGTAAAGAAGCCTATGAAGAAAAAAACAAACTGAAGTCTTCTATTTAAAAAAAAAGTTTTTTTTTAAAAGAAACCCTGTCACAAACTTTCTAGCACTTCAACCAAATGCAGGTAACACTACCATATTTTGATAAACCTTTACTCATATTTGTGCAGCATGTACTCGTCATCAGTGGTATACTCATCATGTCACCTAAGCAATAAATTATTTACACAGTTTAAAAATACACAAAGATAACTGGGCATGTAAAAAATATACTCCAAAATCTTCAGATCTGAGGGAATGAAATACATAGCATTAGCTGCCCTGGAAGGGAACGTAACGTGGGGCTATGTGAGGCTACCAAGATCAGCATGTAGAAACTCCTGTTTATTTGTAAAGTATCCTTCTTCTGTATGCAATCATGAGCCTTTCATTCATCACTCACCGCACTTTCTGAAAATATCTTGCACCTTAAAAGCACTCCACTAAGCTCGTCACAGTCATTTACAACAATACTGAGGAAACTCTTTCCTTTAAGAGTCTCCTTGTACAGGGATTCCTGGTAACATCATCATATCTAACATCTTTCTGAAATTATTGGGCCCAGAACTGCATGCAGTACTCAGAGAGAGACCGCACCAAAGCTGAATACAGCAGAATAATCAGCAGTTTTAACTAGCTGGTCATATTGTGTTTGATGCATCATAGGATGACGCTTGCCCTCTTCTCTGCCAGGGCATGTTACTGATTCATGTTGAGACTGCTGTCAACCAGCACTCCCAATCCTTTTCTCCAGAGCTGCTCTCCAGCCACTCTTCTCCCAGTTTATACATGTGTCCAATGTTACTTCATTCAATGCAGGGTTTGGTATTTGGACTTAAGCAGTTAAATTTGAATGATTAGCATTTATATCATAGAAACTGGTTTGACATATTGCTGTAAGAGTTTGTAATTTATGTAAGACGTTACATAATAATTTCATATGTAAGACATTACATAATAATTTCGTGCAAATTTTAATTCAGAGACTCTGGAACACAAAATTTTCTAGTAGATTATCATGAGATTATGAAAGCAATGTTAATGTGCCATTTACTATTGCTTGTAATTCATATTCATTATGAATTACTATTTTTGTTCCTGCAGAAACTCAGTAATTTTTATCAATGCTGGAGGTTACAAGCTACCACAGAGAAATACTGCACAGGGACATCATGATTCACAGATTACACAAACCTTGGCCTCTGAACAAAACACAGGCTTGCGGCAAACTGGCAAAGAGCATCAGCCAAAGTCTGGCTTGTTCAGAACTTGCTGTCACCTCCCATTTCTCAGCTGGTGTCCATACCCTTACATGGTATCTCAGATGCAAAGCTTGTTTCATAACTATTTCTGATGGTTACAGTCAACTGGAGTTCAATTCATTAGTGATAAGCAGGCAGTGCAGATAGAAAGGAATGAAATCCACATTCTACCTCCATTCAGAAATCTTGAAATGGCCAGTGAGTTGGTGCCATCTCAAACAGAATTTAGTATCTTAGTACCATGTTTAAGTATGCTCTGGCAACATTTGCCATTGAAACCATAAGCCAAAATTTTTTCTTTTATTAAATGATTTCAGAAGAGCAAGACTGAAAATAAAACTTTCAAGCTGTAATCACAGAGAAAGAATGCCAAGATCCAACAGCATTCACCTTCTTAGACCTTTTATGATACAGAATTTTGAAGATAATGCTTGCTGAGAGACTCCTTAATTTTAACCAGAATATATGTCTCCAGAGCTGGGACGGGCTAGCTGTCTCTTTCTGGACATAATCTAGATGAAAGCATCTTTTGTTGCTGAGCTATATATGAACAAAGAGACAGCACTGCATAGCTTTGGAGTGTGTCAATGTACTTTATGCAAAGCTCCATCAGTATAAATGGGCAAAACCCCACCATGTCTCCTGTTGCACGTTCCTATCACCTCATATGATGCCTGCAAGTCACAGAACCACTCTGTGAAAATAACAAGGTACTACATATGGTCTTGTGACTCTCTGTTCTGGCCTCTAGGGCTCTCAGTCCTTCATTTCCACTCACAGACACTGTAACACACTTGCTTTGCCTAGCCAGCCTGGAATAAATTGTCCATATCATCCTCTTCTAACCTTTTTCTCTCTGTATGATACAGAAAAAACGAATGGGAATAAAAATTCACAGCTTTGTAAACAACAGCAACAACAAAATCATAGGCGAGAGAAATATCAGAAACAAGGTTTGTGTTGCTTTTGCATTCTTCCTAGACCATCTTCTCATTCTTCTCCATGTTTCCTTCTTTCTGCACTACCTCACATTCTCTATCGGTGGATCTTCTCAGGTTTTCTATATTTCTTCTCTCTGCCATGCACTGGAAGGTTTTGAGAAACTGTTGATGTGCTGTTGGGCACATAGGGAATAATGGGAAGAAAGGTAAGGTTGTTGTTTCAGTGTCCACCAAACTAAAGCATGTTTACGGGGTAGTCTCACCTAAAACTTAGATGATGTTACTATCAACTACCTTTTTATGGAAAGATTTATAATGTGCCAAACCCAAAAATTCTTAGGAAGATCTAAGAGACCTTTAACTTTATTTCCAACAAGAAATTCACTGGGCTGTACTGGAGAGAGGCTTGAGATATATTTCCACAGCTCCACCTTGCAAACCAAAATAAACTCACCAGCAAAAAAGACATCTTTGCTGGGTGTCAAGTTGCATTGCTGGCTTCTTTGGAAATGAGTAATTATTTAAACAACCACACAGATCTTCCAGCTTTTTATTCTTTCTCCCCTACCGGCAAATACACCCTGGGGATTGATTTCTCCACAGGATAAAATCTGCTGAAGCTACATGATGAAATTTTGGCAATGAAGCTTTGTTCCTGTGGTGCTTTCAACACAAGCACATTCCAGCCACAAGGATTGTTGCCTAAGTATTGGTGGATTGCTCTTGGCACTGTTGCTCAAAGTGGGGACAAGGGGAGCCTGCCACTGCCCATAAATTACACCATGAGAAAATGACTTTCAGCCCAGCTATAAACAGACAATTATGAAAGGCTATGTATTGCCATCCTCAGGCTACCAGTGGTGCTAGGAGAGTGAGGCTGTAATGAGAAACACATACTGACAAGTGGGTTTTTGTTTTGTAAAATATCTTAACCCTAAATTACCCTCAGAAGCAGAAGCATTTACTGCACAGAATATCATATAGAGAAAATATGCGTATGGCAATCAGCATTACTAAGTGCCAACAATCACTTTTAGCTCAGGGAGTGCATCTGAGTCCAAACCTCTCAGTGAAGTCAGTCTTCACAGCTCTTAGAAAGTTCACAACCAACAGGAGTCCCCTTGTCTTTGAACTCTTTATTCTCACATCAGAGCTCTGCTACAAATATGTAAGCACAGAAATCATAAAAATCCTTCACTTAAACATTCACTGTTCTTGGAAAAGTGTATACCCTTTCATCTCTTTGTTGTCCCAAAATCTTCATTAAAAGGACATTTCTGAGTAGCATTAGCTAGAAAGGAAATTTCATCCTTGACTTTCAAGGAGTTATTCTAAGATGTATGGTGCAGTAGAAACGATGTTAATTCTTAAGGATATTAAGTTGCAAAACCATTTATGTCACTGCTTGCACGTCCCACCAAATGAATATAGAATAATAAAATGCAACTAGGCTCTTAAACAGATACATCCTCACTAACCCTGCTCATGTTAGACAGGAAAAAGTCTGCTTAAATGGTTCATCTTTTCTTCCTTAAGCATCTGATACTAACATGAGAAGTCAATGAAGCCAAAGACAGGAATGGATGGATGATCCTGTCTGGTAGCTTGTTCTTATGATCCCAGAGCCAAATCAGAGCAGAGACATGTAAACCACTGATATTTCTGCTACTGTGGTCACTCCCGGTTTGTGCTCTGTTGTGTGGCAAAGGAGTATCCTGAAGGTATTTGAACACAATTGCCCTACGTACTACAATTTCAGAGCACTTTATGACGCTTGAGGAGTAGCTTCCTTATGAAACAGGTATTCACCTCATTTTACAGGTTCATAAATGTGACTGATAGAGTGCATGTGTGAAATAGAGTGAGAAAGAGGAATAAGCGAGGGAGGGAGAGATGAAGTGATTTGCGTAGTTCTGTGCTTTAATTACAAAGCAACCTTTGCCTGATGACACAACTATCCCAATTAAGCATCATTATGCTTCCCTTGGGAACTTTCTGATTAAGCATACCCCAATTATGTGAAGTATACACAATGATGGTAAAAACCAGCACATTTTCTGATTGTTGCAGCACAAGATAATAATGTGAACATCTCTCTTGGGATCAAAGTATACAAACAGTTTGACTGTGCTTTTAGAGACAAAACAATACAGTCCAAACCTGAAGACTTATGAAACAGTAACAAGAGTTTTAAGTCATATTTAAGGTCATCTAAGGCTTTTTAAGAATGCTGAATGACTGGATAAGGTTTCAAAAATGGAGTTTTGAAGACTTAAAAAATAGTCTTTTTTTTCATCTCATTTTCATCAATGTCAGTGGCATAGAAGTGTTTCTCCAAGCACGTGAATTCAATGCTGGTTTATTTGTGCACAGTACATTTATCTCATCAGCAAATCCAACAGAATTTTATCTAATTTGGTGACTCTGTATTATATGACTGATCTGTTGCCACGGAATTCCTACTTGCACAGTATATATAGCAGTTTTTAAAGAAAGGCCCATGAAGGCAAAAAAAGTTGCATGATGTATAATAAGCTGACTGGAAATGGTGAAAGTTCTCTGCTGAACTCAATCCGGAGAGGAATGTCTTCTTTTCTGACTGCAGAAGATGAACGTAGCTAGCAGACATTAACACTGTGAAAATGTATCTCAAGAGTATTAGCAGCCATTACACTGAAGCAATAAAAAGATCCTCGAAAGTTTTCTGCTTCAAAAGTAGAACAACGTGACAGTAACGGGGCAGAAGTTTTTGACAGATGTGAGATCTTCCATTCTATGGAGTGTCTGCCTCTTTAAAAGGTCCATGATAGCAGGCCTGTCATAGTGATCTTCTATACCAGAGTTTCTTGGACTTTGATAACTGTAAAAATAAGCTTGCCAAGATAATATTACTGCTGATTGCTCATGAGTACAAACATGCAATGAACTTAAAAGCTGATGAAAAATTAGAGTATAATATTGTAATGGAGCAGCTAGATAATTTCCCCTTTGCTGAACTCCCAAATGTAAAATTGAGTCGTTTTCAAAAGCAAAGGAGTCATATGAATTAAAATGTGATGAAGGCCAGAAAGGCTAAAAGACCATAACTACAAAAGAACCATTTTCATTGAAAAAGTAGAATCAATCCTTCATCCTTAAAACAGTGAAAGAAACCAGGCATTAACATATTTTGAAAATCTAACAGAACTGAATAATAGGTTCTTCAGACGGTCATGACAGACCCTGTTTTATACTGTATTAATTAACTTCTTCAGTAGACCAACATTCATAAATAAACTGAAAGGCAATCAAAATGCTTGCCAAAGTTATTCCTTTGATCATGAGGTCTTTTTTTTTCCCAAATCATACCTGTTTATTCTAAATAAATATGTTTCACTGGCACATGATAAGATATTCAGCAAGCTGTCACCTGTGAGATGAATCTCTTCTGTTTACTCTTTCTTGTATCCTTGTTTGCTTCATTCCCATGTGAACTGTATTAAAATGATAGATAAAAAGGACATTAGGTCATGATTTCCTTTATCTTCTGGAAGGCTACTGTAGTCCTATGTTAGTGTAGAAGATGACAAAGTTAAAGTGAAAATTTTGATAAAATATAAAGCAGTGCTGTAGGAGGAAATGCAATTGGTTTATTTCTTGTAACAGCAGTCTCTCTGTACCAGTCATACATCACAAAATAATTATACAGGCCTTCAAAATAGTACTCATATCTCTAAGCACAAGGAAAATAATCAAATAATGGATACAGTGGCAAAGAAGTTACTTACTCACTGAAAAACACAAACAAGGGATTCATGGTTATTTTTGGCTGAAATAACACTGTCAAACCATACAAAAAAGTTTGTTCATGAAATGCAAAGGAATTTCAAACTGTTGAACTGCTTTGACATTTCTGAAATGTTTCTATTTCTCGTAATGCTAAAAGATTAAAAAAACACTCCATAAAAAAACCAAACCCACAATCCCCCCAAATGAATAAAAAACTTCAAGATGATGTGCTGAGCTTGCAGGAAACATCCTACTGCTGCTACCTTTATCCAGACATTCCATCATTCCTGACACTGGGTCTCAGAACCACAACTACACCAAAATGAAAAAGATTTACCTGCCAAGGATCTTGTTCTTGCATTTACAACAGATAGCAATGATTGAAAAAAAAAAAAAAAGAAGCTGGTGCATAATCTCAGCTGGTCCAACTAGATAACCTGAATAAACCATGCATAATACAGTTAGTAGAGCCAGGCTCTTCCTGTCACCACATTGTATTCTGAATAGTGAGCAAATAATAATAAAAAAGATTATTCATGAAGAATAAACCACTTATAGCTCAGAAAGTCTCTGAGTCACTGATCAGTAACATGAGTATTTGTGGTAAATATCAATGCTTTCTTCTATTCTTAAAATCTTTAGGCACTCAATAATGGCCATTCTCATCCACTATTATTATTGGACATGATAGTTATCAAAACTAATCTTAGATCTGATTTTTTATTAAATTTCTAATATTCTCATGTTCATATAAATAGACTCATCTACAAAGCTATGTGCAATGCATAGCAAAATGATTTTTTTAATCCCAAGATCCCAGGAGGAATATTCTGTTTTCTCAAGCATATTTGACACACTATTAAGAAGCTATCACAGATACAGTTGTCTTTATTTTATCAGTGATTTACTTGTGTGAGCTAAATGCTAAGGGATTAAGGGGTCAAGGTGTTAGCTTTAGTTAGCTCTACCTTGCTGCAACACCAGTGGAGAAACACAGCAGGAAAATATATAAAACACAATATCTGCATCCTACCTATTTGAGAGCTCAATTGATTGAACACGTTTGCCTCTTTGGCCTGAAGATGAAACAATTGGACAAGGGTTTAAAAAAATAAGACCTTATTGTAACTTCTGAAATTATGATTTATAAGCTGAGGTATGACCTGGAGTGAAGCTGGTCCAAATTCTAACAGTGTATGAGACTAAAGAGTCCATCTTTATCCAAATATTGGGAATTTTTTATTTTTTAATTTGCTAACTTTTATTATCCTGTGAAAAAAATGAAAGAACATCTTATTTAGACCCATTGCAGGATCCCAGCCTGAAATTTCATTTCATATACCTCATAGTTAGGATATTTTTTCTTCATATTACTTCAGAATAAAACTGAATAATGGTTTAAATGATCACTTAAAACTCCTCCTTAGCTCTCAGGAAGTAAAGAAATCCCTTAATCTTGCTTAAAACTAACTATCCTCTGGCATACCTTTTAAAAGAAATTCACAGTAGTCATGTCTGTGCTAGGCATTAAGGTAGAACAAAATTTGAGCTGATCACAAGGATACCATAAAATTCCTTCCTTGCATCCTGCTCCCCTGTGCCAGTTGGTAACCTGTTACTTCATATTTCCCAGGCAGGGACCAGGTAATAGAGGAGGCAGTTGCTAGAGACAGAACAGATGTGGACAGCCCATTTTGGAAAGTGAGAGAATTCGAGCACACAGGTGTGATGTTTTGTATCACTTACTCCCAGGGGCAGAAAACAGTTCTTTGGCAATTTCATTTACTGAGAAAGATGCACCCAACTGGATGTGGTAAGCAAAGTATCTAGCAGGGTGCAAATACAGCTCAGCCTCCTGAGGATCTGGCAAAGGAACCAGCAGGTTGTGAACTGAGACTCATCTCCAAAGAAGGGTGAGCAGTAGAAATCCATCATGAGAGAAGTGAGGCATTTCACTGCCTTTCACTGCCTTTCACTGCCCACAGGAAGACTGAACAATGGGATCAAACACTCAGCTTGCGTTGAAACCATTACACTCGTTCAGTAATCACTGGACCTATCTATATATCTTATTTACACACCAAGACTAGAACAATATTTTCTTCCACTGCCTTTTAGTCCTTTTCCTCAGCCCTGGAGAAAGGGAGCTGTAGGTGCTGGTTGACAGCAGGCTCAACATGAATCAGCACGATGCCCGTGGTAGACAAGAGGGCAATTGTCATCCTGTGGTGCATCAAAGGCAATATAACCAGCTGCTTAAAAGAGCTGATTATCCTGCTGTATTCAGCTTTGCTGTGGTCTCACATTTAGTACTGTGTGAAGTTCTGAGCCCAACAATTTAAGAAGGATGTTAAGGTCCTTGGATGTATTCAGAGGAAGGCAACAATGCTGGTGGAAGGGATGCAAGTAATGTCCTATAAGAAGTGCCAAAGCACTTTGGGCTTGTCTGTTTTGGAGAAAAGGATGCTGAGGGGTGACCTCATTGCTCTCATGAGCTTTTTGAGGAGGGTAGTTGGAGAGGGAAGTGCTGATCTCTTCTCCCTGGGATCTGGTGATAGGGTTTGTGGGAGTGTTTCAAATCTGTGTCACAGAATCATAGAATCACAAGGTTGGAAAAGACCCCTAGGATCATCGAGTCCAATCATTTCTATCAACCACTAAACCATGCTCCTCAGCACCTCATCCACTTGTCTTTTAAATACCTCCAGGGATGGTGACTCCACCACCTCCCTGGGCAGCCTGTTCCAGTGCCCAATGACCCTTTCCATGAAAAATTTTTTCTCCTCTCCTCTCCTCTCCTCTCCTCTCCTCTCCTCTCCTCTCCTCTCCTCTCCTCTCCTCCTCTCCTCTCCTCTCCTCTCCTCTCCTCTCCTCTCCTCTCCTCTCCTCTCCTCTCCTCTCCTCTCCTCTCCTCTCCTCTCCTCTCCTCTCCTCTCCTCTCCTCTCCTCTCCTCTCCTCTCCTCTCCTCTCCTCTCCTCTCCTCTCCTCTCCTCTCCTCTCCTCTCCTCTCCTCTCCTCTCCTCTCCTCTCCTCTCCTCTCCTCTCCTCTCCTCTCCTCTCCTCTCCTCTCCTCTCCTCTCCTCTCCTCTCCTCTCTCCTCTCCTCTCCTCTCCAGTGCTCAGAGAATTTATTCCCTTTCCTTAAAGGAGGTTTGGCAGAAAAACTGGTCATCAGATAGATTAAGATTTAATATATTGGGGACACTCATGGATGCAATTTCCATCTTGCTAGAAGTACCTCTCTTGTATTCACAACATTCCTCTTTTTCTAATTTATACCAACTCTTAAATAAGTGGTTTTGTGAATACACATCTGGTATTTGGTGAGATTGAGAATTATACTGACAGATTTGTCCATTTTTCTGGGTCTAGCTTTTCTGGGTCCCTAGATACAATCAGAAATTTAAAGCAAGTGTTTGGAACTGAAAAGCTAAGAAACTCCAGTCTGCCACTTCAGGCTGATCTGTTGTATGTTTTTCACCACACTGTCTGAAAAGGTTTCTTTTTTTAAAATAAAAATCAGTATTTTTTTCCCCCAATTTGATACTGGCATCTCTCACAGCAACAGCTGTTACTTTTATCTAATTGCCCATTTTGGAACAGAAGAGGAAGCTCTATTACAGAAGGCTTGCAGACTGACGTTATGAAGAGACTCCAATGTTCCATTTAATTATTCCAAAGTGATAGCTTTAAAAACATTTTGCATCACCTTTTTAATAGAAAAAATAATTTCTTAGGCAGATAATCTCAGGCTGAATAATTCTGGCATAAAAGATAAAGTTCTACTGATGACTCATGGAAATCATTCTTTCTGAAAATAATTCTGTTCCAAATGAAAATATCTGTATTTTTCCTCCTTTAAGTCTATGGAAATAATCAGGAAAATAAGATATTTATCAGATAAGTAATTAAATATTGTATGTATCCTTGGTTATTCCAATCAGGTCTAAAAGTTGAAGCTGCTTGGCACGTTGGCCAAGAGAAATGCAAATCTCACTACTAAATGTGTTATGGTTGCTTTTAGAACTTGGAGTTTGTGATATTAGTTTCCTGCCTTCTTGTTACTTATGTTTGTGTGCTATTTACATGTTATATGTAACAGATAGTCATACAGTGCTAAACCCCTGCTTGGTTGTGAATTCATGCAGTAAGGATAGGAACAGTGCAGCAAAATTAGACTGTTTAAAGGGATGAGAATGGATTTACATAAAGAAGGACATGTTTTAACGTGTCATATTTAGGTAAAGGCAGTATCTCAGGCTAGCACGAGTTTGTGTCATGATGGAGGAGAGAATAATTATATAATTTAGGGCCTGTGCTTCTGCATATGATCATACATACCTTTATTAGATATTAGCACAAAGGTAATGGTGAACATATAGTCAGTTAACTACAACCCCAAATCAAATTGCTTGAAGTGTTGTCACTTGCAATTTCCATTGAACTGAGTGATTTTGCACTGCAAACACAAAAAGCGGTCTCTCGTACTCAGGATCAGATTGAAGCTTTTTAAAAAAGAAATGTTGGTTTGTAGGAGCTTAAAAATCTTAGCCCAGCAGAGCAAGAAGCATGTGTCTGTGTTTAAGTGTGCACAAATAGTTGTCGCTTTGGGATTTTTTTCTAGCACTAGCTTAAGGAGGACAACTGCTCTCAGCACACTGGATGAAGCCCTATGTGTGACAGCCAAGTAACCTGAAGAGCATTCAGGGATTTTGCCAGCTACTGGAACTTGAAAGTGTGAGAATGGTGCCTGACACACTTTGGGCTCAGGCCAACAAGCAGTCTCCCAGACAAAACTTGGGTATGATTCAGCACTTACATGGTCCCAGGAACATTTTCAAAAGACAAATTTGCCACCCTCACTTTGGAAACTGAGAGGCTTGCATAAACATGGGTAATTTTATGCCAGCAGGTCTTTGTGCCCAAAATATTCCTGGACATGTTTCATGTTTTAGGATAAAGGCAGGAAATGAAGATTCAGTACATTTGAAAGCCTCCTTGCAAAAATAAGGGAAACAAATAAAAAAAAAACTATTACAGAAAAAACTATTACAGATTCTTTTGTCTGAGATGGCCTTAATTTTTTCCAGCTTAGCTGATGCAGGACAGTCTGCTTATTTGTTGCCCAGAACCCCAGCTGAAATTCTTATAATAATTACCTCATAGCTTACCAAGAAGGTTTTACCCTCTTGTTCTTGGTACACAGAACTTCAACTCCATCATTCACACTTCTGGCTCCCCTCTTGTTCTTGGTACACAAAGCTTTGTCTCCATCATTCGCACTTCTGACTCCTCATCAGGCTGCGTAACACAAAACCTTTTAAAACCATGGCATCTGCCTGAGCAGTGTTTCTTCCTGAATATATGCTTTGTAACCCTATTATTTCATCCACTACATTTAGCAGTCAGTTTCCAGGACAGATTTACAGATATTACTTTGACCTTTTCCAAAACAGTTTGAATTTCGCTTAGCTGGGACTCATTTCTCTGCCAGCGTCAGGTCACCCAATACCAACAATTGCTGGAAGAGGCATGGATTAAATGAAGGAGATCGACCTAAGGTAAAATTTTCAGTCTGAACTCACTTTTCCTCTTAGTTTGCTAACTCTTGATCTTGGTTACATGCAGGAATCCTTTGTTTTTCTAGGATTTTGTTTTTAGGAGATGATGTTGATTCATTGAAATCTAATTTAGGAAAAAGAAATATTCCAGAATGGTGAGATTTTTATGTATGCATTGTGTACATATTTCAGTATAATTGATAACGTTGCACCTCCACAAAGGAGAAAATAACCTGTGTTTGCAAGATGAAGGGTTTGCCCTAGGAAACAGTGTCTTAAAAAGACTGTCCAATGCAAAAAGTCATCAAAGAAGGAAGTAATTGCTGTGACTTCGGTATCTAAATGGTTCGAGTTCCAGACGTCTAGTGAAGAGATACTCCTCAAAGAAGGGCCTCATCTTCCTGTTTGATCAAGGAAGAGCCCAGTACCTCTGAAAGCTTTCAAAAGGAGAATCTATTTACCTGGGTTTAGACGTAGTGATTCAATCGTTTTTCCTTATCTACATAGGCAGAATTTTGTCTTGCACAGAAAGAGGAAACTCTGGCTGGTCTAGATGGATCTCCAGTCACTGTTAATTATTTTTTATTTTAAACAGATGAGACCTTTTGTCCTAAAATGGGTGATCTAGTTCAAACAGGGGATTTAAGTAGCCTAGATAAGACAGATCACATTGGTCTTTTGTAGATTTCTGAATACAACACTTAGTGTTATCACCTACGACCAAAATGTAAAGAGGTGTTATTTGCATTACTAGATTTTTACAGAGTATATCACGGGGGTTTAGGTAGAGTTGTTGTTGGTGGTGGTGTTGTTATTATCATCATCTTTATTATTAATATAATCATCATCATTTTACGAGAATTCCTTTTCATTTTACTTGTCAATAAAGTGTCGGGGGGGAGGGAGGAGCCATACTACTTTTTTTTCAGCAATTATAAATGTATTTTCTGTGAAGTTTGAGTGGAGGATATAAGCCACCTTTCTCAATATCTACTGTTCAGTTTAGAAGATCCATATTTGGGAATATATTAAAAAACACCATTAACTTATATTGTTATCTCAGCAGTATGCACACTAAACAGACAACTCAATTTGTATGTGCAT
Source organism: Clamator glandarius (assembly GCA_033459285.1). Taxonomy (NCBI): domain Eukaryota; kingdom Metazoa; phylum Chordata; class Aves; order Cuculiformes; family Cuculidae; genus Clamator; species Clamator glandarius. Next base: position 589,731 of record JAUNZM010000567.1, on the reverse strand, counting down.
TAATTGTAGCCCTGCATTACATGCCTCTTTGTTCTGTAATTCTTCAAGGGCAATATCCCAGATTTCCTCCTGCTTTTCAGCACAACCTCCTTCGTAGTCTAGGGATAGAAATACATGAACCTCTACCTATTTCTATTCAGATACATTTTCTTTCATAAAACACATCATCATTTGAGGAATAACTGGAAAAAAAAAGAAGCATTTCAAAATAAAGAATCCATTTTACAAAATTTATCTCGATGAAGGAGCATATAACCTGAATTGTTTATAAAAAGAGTATTTTAAAAGATCTGAAGCAAGAAAAGAGAAGTAGCATTGAGGCTCTGTGTTGACTACTTACCTACACTGATTGCAGAAGTTCATATTACACAATCTGTTCTGGAAAATTCAGTCTAATTTAGACATACACAGAGTTTGGCACTCCAGGTGATAGAGCCTTTCTGCTATAGAAAAAAACATTAAAAAAAGTAATTTTAAAAATTCAGAAAAGAAATAAAACAAATAGTCTACAAAAGTAAGGGAAACATATACTTTCAACAAAGAAATTACATTATTTATCTATTTCTGCTTTTAGATAAGTTGCTTTTAGAAGATGAGTACCTCAGATATTTATAGGGACAAATTGCAAAGTGCTTTTCCACTAAAACAGAATAAAAAAGTTCATTAACTTACATTAATTTCCAGTATGGAATTCAGTACTGTCTTGAGGCTGCTTTAATTTACATACTTAGACTTAATTTAACCAGTCAGTTCCTCTTCTAATACCATGCAAGTTTACAATAACCTCCCAAAAGCCTGACTAGAGGGAATTATTTTAAGTCATCTGAATCTGTCAGTCCATTTCTAATATTCAACAAAAAAAGAGGGAGTTAAGTATTTTCTTTGGGACTAAAATTATATTCTCTGTCTCTCTGCTTATGCTTTCCCTGACAGTTAAGAGAAGACATTAAAATCACTTCCTGGGACACTATCCTTTTTTTTTTTTTTTTTCATTCTGTGCAACTCATGAAACTAAAAGATTTTAAGTGACAGTCCCTTGAGATTCAAGTCAAGGAGTTCCCCTTTTCTTCCATTCTCTGTCTTGCTGTCTTTCTAAACGTTAGGGCAACAAAATTTTAAAAACTCTTTTAATAGATTCAGCCATATTAAATTTTTCTTTCTGAGTATTTTAAAGGTGTAGGGCTATAATTGTGTTTTCTTTATCCTTGAGTACTTTGGAGCATAGATTACAAGATAACATGATGGGACAGCATAAGTAAATCAAGTAGATGTGTATTCTACTCAAATGACTGCAGATGCAAAATGGTGCAGAACTGTATGAGAAAGGCAAAGCCTGTCTATCTGCTGTCCAGATTATCTTTATCCCATAGGACTCATAGGAGAATCAGATCGCAGTATGGTAATTTCATGTAAGGTGTTTGTGAAAGAGATAGACTCTTTGTGAAGATGGAGTTACAAACTCTCAAACAATGAACTTGCAGGAAAAGAAATGTTGGGTCTACTAAATTCACCAAATAAACACAGTTTTCCTGTGCTGCAATCCAGAATATTGAACTCTTACAAGAGCTCTAAACACCTTACAAAATTAATAACATAGATTGTCAGTGATTTCCCCTTTCACATGAATTTTCTCTTCTTAAAATGTCTCAGCATGGTTTGGAGTTTGTGAGTGAGACAGTAAATGTCTCTCTTCTAAAGACTTTTAACATTTCACAGATAAAAAAGGAAATACTTTTTCTTCAAAATAAATAGAGATTTGCAACAAGCCCTGGAAGTCCACCATTTCAAGTTCTGTCACACTGTGAAATAAAACACTCTTGCAGAATGTACATGTCCCCAGAAACCAATTGAAAATCCATCTGCTCTGTGGTATATGGGTCTAACATATATTTTACTTAAAACACACTGTAATAAGCAGGCACTTACATTTTGGCCCATCTGTGTTTTCTCCATGATTTCTAGTCATCAACTAATAAAAATTATATTTCAATAAACTAAACTTGATATTTTAAAGAGTCAACATTACAGTCCACATTAAAATAAGATCTGCCTATCCACCACATCTCGGTTAATTCTGATCAGCCTGTGCAACAGGAGTAAGGAAATATTTACATGAATTCCTTATCTACACACCAATGAATACAGTCCTGAAAAATGTTTACAGGTTTATCAGAAAAGATGGAATAAATAATTCCTGCCCTGTTAATTATCAACTAAACAGTGTTCCCTTGGTCTTGTCTAAAGTGAATTTCACCAATCCCATTCAAATTCTCTGTAAGTCCAACAACACTTTTGCTTTCTCTTGATGCATTTGTGAGTTTCATTTAAGTTAGCAGTTGTAGAGAATCAAATTGGAACAAATCAGCACTGATAAACAAGTAAAAACTTTTTTTTGAGCAGCAACTGAAATAAAACTTACCAGGAATAATAAAATCTTCCAGCACTGAAATAAACAGTTGTCCAAGGGAAGGGAAGGGAAGGGAAGGGAAGGGAAGGGAAGGGAAGGGAAGGGAAGGGAAGGGAAGGGAAGGGAAGGGAAGGGAAGGGAAGGGAAGGGAAGGGAAGGGAAGGGAAGGGAAGGGAAGGGAAGGGAAGGGAAGGGAAGGGAAGGGAAGGGAAGGGAAGGGAAAAATCATGCAGATCTACTTTTACGAATGGCCTACATTTTGACATCACTATTAACTATTCACCTTGTTTCAGCATCACTATTAAATAACAGGAAAAGTTAGAATAAAAATTTAATTATTTTCTTCTGCTGATTGTCAAAAATGGACTTTCCAGCACAGTGTCAAAACTGGTCACAAAATTGAGAAATAATTTGCTTCCATGCAATAAATCCTGAGAACTCCAGAAGAATTGCCTCAACTCACTTATCTACTGTCCCTTTAAAAATAAGGGAAGGATGAAAATTGAAAGAATGTCAGTGTACAATCACATGAAAGGACGAGTTTTCTGCTTGGTCTGAAGTGTTTCTCCTTTTATGACTCTATCACCCAGGCTGTCTGAATAAATTCAGCAAAACAATTATTTCTGCTCTTATGCAGCAAACAAGACCAGAGCTACCTTTTATTCTGCAACACTTTTAGAAATCTGGTGGTAGTTTCCAGCTAAAGGTCAAGAACAACCAAAGCTGACTACTTCAGGTATCATGAAGATCAGCAGGGCTATGGTTGAATTTTCCTGTAAAATAACTCATAGACATAGAATCATAGAATCATAGAATCATAGAATCATAGAATCATAGAATCATAGAATCATAGAATAGTTTGGGTTGGAAGGGACCTTAAAGATCATCTGGTTCCAACCCCCCTGCAATGGGCAGGGATGCCTCCCACTAGATTAGGATGCCCAAAGTCCCATCCGACCTGGCCTTGTACACTCCCAGTGATGGGGCAACCTGTTCCACTGCCTCACCACCTTCATTTTGTACAGTTTAGCTGTGACTACAGAACACAGATAAATCAGTCATGTGGGTTTTATCATTTGGAAATGAACAAAAGAAGAAATAAATAAAAACTGAGCAACCAGCTCTTCAGTAACTGCATGATTTGAGAAATCAAGTCCACTGTATTGTCATCTTTTCCGCTATATTGCACTTGTGAAGGATGATTATAGACAGGACAACGAAGACAATTTTCTTAAAGAAGCAATATTTTTTTTTCTCTATTTTCACTAATTTACTGAAAGAAAGTCATCCCTCGCCAAGCTAATTTCTTTGAAGAATTTGTGATGTTATACAGAGTGTGAAAGACAGAAGGAGTAGGATTGAAATCTAGATAACTTTATGGCACCCTTGCAGCCAATGTAAAGGAAAAATCATTTTTATTTCACATATTTTTCTGTCTACTTTGGGATCAAAAGAATCATGTCAATGAAGTTCCAGTTTTCTCTCTTGCCTGTGAAGAGAAGCCAGGGTGCCTAGATCCGTCTTGCAGCTAAAAGTGTACAACAAAATTAAGGATCCACTGGTGTAAACAAAGTAATATATGAAAAATGATTTTGAGAAGTAAGCAAGAAGATTTCACAGATGCCTGAAAAGTCTTCTTTTTCAGTCTCTTTCTGTGGTACTGAAAGGTACCATTTTACCAACTTAGGTAGTGAAACAGTTAGAAGTGGTTGCTATTTACCCTTTTTGTTCACCTGAAAACAGGTATTTTAACTCTGAATTTAGCTATTTTTCACATTTCCATTTTTATTCCTCTGTTAAATATAATTTGAGTTATTATTGCAGAACTGGAAGGATTTAGGGGCTATGGTTCAGCACTGTGAAGTCTACATTTTTCTACCCTTCTTCATCATCTAGTTTATCAAAATACTATTATGGCATTCCACATTGCCGTCAGATCTATGCATCATAAGGTTACTAATTATCTAAAATTTAGGCATGCTTATCTAGCCTGGAAGAGGAAAAACTGATGGATGCTTTCAGTAAATGAACAATTGAAAACTGAAAATCATATAATAACAGGTTTGTAAAAGACAGTTTGGTGAATCATGGGGGGATGCACATGCCACAAGAAAGAATGAGAATTATTATCGCAGTTTATCAATTTACTAAGACTAATCCCCGAAATAAAAATGCGAAGATCCTCCACTTTATTTGAAGGACTATGGGTTTATCTTACTAATTCACTGTTTGTGTTACAAAATAAAACGTGTCACTTGGCATTTCAATTTAGTTTTTCTAAAAATTACCATTTTAACATTTTAGATATTCTTTGAAAACTTGCTTTGAAAAGCTGAAAATTTTGTCATAATTTCTCATAATTTCATATCTCACAATTAAATTCTGTATAGAAAATTTTACTTTCTTTGGTTGTTGGAACACTAGAGTTTTCTAAGCTGGAAATGCTGAATATTTCCACTGCTGTTTGTTGACAGTAAAATAATTAATTAATTTTATAAATAGTAACAAAGCCACACAGATGCTATCATTATAACTATCATTGCCTGGGTATAGTACACTTCTCAGTGACAATTGAAATTAATCAAAGAATTAGTACTCTCTTCTGCTGCCCATGTTTATCCTTTTTTTTTAATGTGGTTTTCAGTCCCAGGTGGAGACTACCTGTTAGGTGAAGGCATGTACATGAAATAACTTTTTTACCCCATAAATTTTCAATAATCATTTCAAGACCTACAGCAATCCATGATTAATCACGTACTAAGTGGACCATTCCTTCACTGTCAATAAGTAATAGACTGCATGCAAGGCACTCAAATCCACTGTTTACTAGATCCTGCTTCCTCTGGAGGAACAAAACATTTTACAACAAGACAATCATCACAACTACTGCAAAAATATTGCAACTGTAAAATATTCAAATGCAAAAATGCACTCAATTTCACCATATTATCTTCTATAATAGCTTGTTGGTTTGTTTGTTTGTTTTTTAAAGAAACAAATTAAATAAATAGAAAAATTTCAAGCAAATACTAATTATCCTCTCGGACAAAATCAAAAGGCTCCCATTGGCTTTACTGAAACTTAAATGTACTAGATAGATTGCATAGAATTTGGGCTAAACATACATAAAAGTATAAGTAGTTGTTTGGACTATTTATTTAGCCTTACAATAATGAGTTCAGATTTTAATTATTTTGAAAGTTTTAAATTTTTCTCTTTAAAGGTGACTAGCTTCCATTAAAGCTTGGTGACGTCAGTACTGAACAGCTGCAGGAGAACAGCAGATTTAATCTGTATTTTTATTCAGTCAGATCCCAAATCATCTGTTACAGTTAAAAGTGTAAGACCACTGAATGAATATGGAATTATACACATATGAATTTAAAGGTACTTATTAGCAGGTACATATTCCAATGGAGGGGCTTACAGCAAAGAGTTCTTCCTTCTCGGTTCAGGTGAACACCCATAAAAAATGTGAATATTATTTTTAATTATTATGTATTTATTATTTTTTATTATGATGTGAGTGAAATAGTTGGGTGAAACAATTCACTTTGTGTCTTTAGAAGTTGGTAACATCAGATATACATAGACACACACAAGGTTGTATATGTTGATCCCAAATATACAAATACAGGACAACTGGAAAGGACTACACACTTTATTTAAGGCATCTGAATTCACTCCCTCACAAGCTCATCAATTAAGGAAAAAGCACACCAGTACTAAAAAGAAAGAAAAAAAGAATCTGAAAAAGACTGGTTCATCAATCTTTCTTGATTCCTATGTTGTTACAAGTCCCTAGAAACAGGGCTGAAAATTGAATTTAGAGGAGGGGGAGATGGCAGCATATTTCTGAGTAAAAATTCTGCTCAAACTGTCAGCACATTCTTGCTGCATTGGAGTCACCAGTGTGCTGCCATCCCACACTGCTGCTTTGCTGGAGGTTTTGAAGTAGTTATGGAAGAAGCTAACAGAGGCATCCAGGAGATAGGTGCTAGTGCAATCAGTAGAAGCATCCAGAATTGATGAGTGCTGTCAAGAGCTTGCTATGAGGATGGCTACCAGGGGAGCCTAATAAAGTGACTGGAAGAGATGAAGGTTATTACAGGATCTCAGGGAAATGACTGGAAACAACAAAAAACAATGGGAGAGCACAGTAAGGCATGTAAGAAAGCAGAAAACCAAACTTGTAAACTAAACTGTGCATTCAGGAGTGAGGTGCCAGGGGGAACTAAAATACTACACAGCAAATACCAGCTTTCACTTATCAATGATCAAGACATCACTGGCTTGTGAAAATAATATTAACTTATTTGATTCTATGGTAGCATGATCCCTGCATTTCACATACACTTAACAAAAGCAATAATGGTCGAGCTGTTGCTATTTTCGCTCTGACTGAACATTCAGAAAAAGAAAAATAAACCCTTTATTAGGTTTTGGTTTTCTTTTTTTCCTAAGGATGCCATGCTGAGTGTATCTTTCAAATGTGTATAAGCAGATGAAATCTCACTGCAGAATGTGCTTGAAAAAACTTATAATGGACATTTTACAAAAGGAATTAAAAAGAATATATAAGCAACACATAGCAGTGTCAGAGAGAGAGGAAAAAGGGATGAAGCACACAAAGAGAGAGAGGCAGAGAGGGAGTGAAGTTGTTTTGCCAAGCAGTCTAATCCTTTTGATGACTACAGAAATAAAAACCTGTTAGCACATTCCACAGGAGCCTGAAGATTGATTATATGTCCTAGTTCCCCTTTGCTTCCTGTACTGAGAATGTCTTAAACTGCTGATTTCACAGTCTACAAAAGGGCTGAAGAAGAAAGCATGGGCTGTGATCTAGATATAAGATTGAAAGGTTCAGAAACCACCTTGAGAACATGATAAATATTTCTGCTTCTCCCAGCACTTCAAAGAATTGCAGTCACCAAAGATTTGAACCTCTTGATTGATAAGAGGTAGTTCACCTTGCATAAGCCTTTACTTTACAGCTGAATCAGAGAGACATGAAACTAGAGGTCCTGGAATAAGATTAATCAAGTCACTGACTCAATGAAATAGTTCAAAATACATGCATTTGTCCTGCTCAGTAGTCAGACACTGAGTGAAATTTTTGTGATACCTACGAGAACAGTCCTTCCCAAATGTTCAAGTAAGGTAACAGAGCCATAACAATTTAGATCATAGAAGGATCTTGTATACATAGGTATCCTTTAACAGAAATTTAAACATTAAATATTATTAGAAATTGGCATGCAGGTATCCATCTACAAATAAACAAAAATTCTTACAAAAATGTTGTGCCTAGTGTGCTGTTTAATTCTGTTTACTATGGTAGAATTCTATGAAAATTGAGGTCATCCTCATTCTGAAATAGTCATTATTAAATTAAACATTAACTTTAATAATGATGCCATAACTTTATAAGTTTGATTTTAAGATCTACTGTGACCTGTGGTAAGCCTCCTACTGATGTCCCTGTGACAGGAACAGTAAGGAAAAAAATAGCATATTTAATAGATATCAAAGTAAAAATAATTATAATATTCTTCAATTATTTTTATAGTAACATGGACTTTTAATGACATAAAAATATTGATCTTCCATAACTGAGCTATAGTCTGACAATATTGAAATATTTGAAGCAAAAAGACCAAAAAGTGTAAGAAAGCTCATGTAGAATATAGTGTTGTATGCAGTAAATTAGTCTCAGCATCTTGTACATATGAAGGAAAAGAGCAAACTCATAAATAACGTGTTATAACAAATGTTCTGTGAGTTTACAATAACAAGGATTACTAGTGAAATGCCAGTTTTGAAAATCGAGTACCATAAGAATTCTGAAACTGAAAAACAGATTAAAGCATCTGTAACTTATGCAAGAAATAACCAGAATCCTGTGCAACGTGCTGAGCAGTGTGTGAAATCACTTACCTGAGATTTATGAGGGAGAAAAATTAGGAATACAGAACACATAAGAGGATAATAATTAAAAATTGACTTTTAAAGGTAAAAAATAAGCTGATAGTTTTAGTAACAGTGCAGTGTTAGTAAATAGTTCGTTAATGGTATAAAAACGCTCTGATTTTATTTCAGTACCTTTTTTACATAACGATTCGGTGCAACAACACTCAGATTACAACACGGCTTTTGTCATTCTGAAAGAAGTAAGTCCATGAGAACAAGAGGCAAGCCAACATGTTGGAAGAAGCCAAGTTTTTACTGTCAACTGTACTACACAAAACTGACTGTTAGGTCAAGACCTAATTGCCTCTATCTACCTGTTTTTGTGGAGAAAAGTGTATGGAGCAGAAGAGGATACAAATGTGGGGAAAGAAATAGTATTTGAACAAATAATTTAGCAGGGAATAGATTAAAGGTGCAAGTAGATATGTGCTGTAAGCAGGAGGGAGGAGTGAGGAGCTGCAGCCTGGAGCTGAGCCAGCAGCTGACAGTGCAGGGATCTGGGAACAAGCTCTCTGTGTGCTTATCAGAGGGCACAAGTGAGTGCTGGGAGGTTTCAGCAGTTACAGAGGGAGGAGAACATTTAGACATGTTTTATCAAACTGGATATTTCACTGAAATTATTCAGCTATGTTCAGTGTTGGCAAGTACTCTGTCCCCAAAAATGTAAACTGGAATTTTGCAGCCAGAAAGAGAATGGTAACCCTGGAAACTGCGAAGAGCTTAGTAACTTGACCTAGTGACCGGGAAGCACAGAATTCCTAGAAATGTCCCAAATAATGACTCCATGATCATAATTAATTCTCAGTGGTGAGAATGTGGAAAAGATAGAAAGCAAGGGTTTCTTGAGAAGATTGTGATATGTAGGGAAGTGACTGTAAGTTGATGCCAAGTGCACACAAACAACATCTATCAACATTACATTAAAAGATTTCTGTAGTGTGCAGGTTTGTTATTCAGACAGGTGACCTGACAGCAGAGATTGATGCGCCCATCTGAGAAGAATAAGAATATAAATCTCTGTCTTATCATAAGGAGAATGCAGGGAGCAGATAGGGATGACGTGGTGGACATAACCTATTTAGGTTTCCAAGAGACATTTGACATTGCATTGTAGAATAGAATAATATATCTTCAGGTTAGCATGTAAGGTATAGCAGACTCTCATCCTTCCAGGCTTCTTGAGCTGCAATGTAGGACACCAGTTCCCAAAAGCTGAATAAATTTTCTTCCACAGTTTTCTTATCAGCCTTTTTTTTTTTTCTATTCTTCATATTTTCTAGAAAACTCTTCCAGAAAATCTTCCTCTATCCATCTTCCACTTATTTTTCATTCATACTATCTTTTCTGTTTCCTTTTATTAATTTAGGCACCTTTTTCCCCCTCTCAGTCATAAAATGAGAATGCTAGTGAGACATCCTGACCCAATGAGACTGGTGTGATGTCTTAGCATCCTGAGTTTAGCAGTTAGAGAATGGGGATGAACCACCATCCATTGTGGTCTGGGAACTACAAAAGCATTCCCAAATAAGAGATGACTGTCTTCTCAGAGAACTTTCTTTGGTATTATCAGTGATCAGCAATAGTGATATTATACAAGTACTGCACAAGCTACTGAAGGGGAAATTGGATTTTAGAATTGATGTGAATAACAGTTCGTAAAACATGCAGAGATGATGAGGATACAGAAACATCAGTAGTACTGATAAAAGCTCAGATAGCTGCAGCACTATTTGGACTTCTGAATATTTTATGCATCCCTGTATTTCTTCAATTTTATCTCCAGGATTTCCATTTCAGGATGCCTAAAGAAAACATTCACTTAAAACACAGGAAAGAGGAAATGTCCCATACCCCAATACATACTACCCTCATACGCTGCTACTTGCTGTCTTCTCTTTTGCATGGAAAAACAGCTTTGATGCATCACAAAACATCTCCTATATCAATATACTCGCTCCCATTCTTTGCAGTTGCGTAGTAAAGTGAATGGGTAACGGAGACTGCGTCTGTTCTAATATCAGCCTCCATTAGAAAGTTAGGGTGCCAAGTACAGACACTTCTATTTCATCTCAGGAAAATATGAAGCTGTATTTGATAGCAAGTAAAGCATTGTGATAGGGAAAGCTTTGGGCCCCAGCTGTGTGGTCTTACTACCTTTACTGTGATTTTTTTTCTTGCATCCAGTCTCAACTGCAATTTGTATCTCTTTGGTTTTGTGCATTTGTTGTGCACCTCCAAGAAATTCTTACTCCTCCTTCTACATAATCCTGCATTAGATAGCTGAAAATAGCCTTTCAGCCCTATAAGCCTTCTCATCCTCAGGATAAATAAAGTCATTTTTCTCAGTGTCTCTTTGGTTTTCAAGTTTTCCAGTCCCCTATATTGTCCCTAAGAGTGTCTCTTTGCCAGATTTAGTCCAGTTTTAAATATCTTTCTTGCATGAGGGTTTTCAAAACTAGACACAAAATAAATGCAATGTCACAGACATTGAACAGAGGAGAGTAATAATTTTCATCAGCATGCTGCAGGATGTGACTAATGCAGTCCAGTATATAGTTAGCATTTATCTGCATAATATGCTGCATTAGTAATAACATTTTAATAATTTAAGTTTAATCTGGTTTGTAATTTCAATTTATGAATATCAATACATACATTTTGCAATATTTAAAGAGCCAATAGCTTTTAAACTGCCAGTAACACTTGGACTAACTACTTAGAAAAATGTACTTTAGAAAATACACATCAGAACTGTTTTCGGAAAAATGTAAGTTTTTTTAATAAGCTAAATGTAATTGCGTACAAGGACTATTCTTCTACCATTTGAATTCTTCTACCTTTTGAAATAATGTAAATGAATTCTTCTATCAACTAACCCTTCTAAGTAACGAACACGAATGTAGAATTTATCTTAAGAATTTTCTCAATGCATTAAACCTGCCCTTTGAAATGTGGCAATTGCTAAGTGAGATAAAATTCATATGAGTTTGCCCTTTCCACAGTTGTCTATCAAATATTTGTTAAGAATTTTAGATAATGAAATCACTTTTGGGTTCTTCTGACACAATATAGCCACGACAGAAGAAATAATGATCAGGGTTAGCAGGTGTGCTGCTAATTATGGTCACAATGACCTATTCACACCGATACAATAGCCATGTTCATCCTTCATTTGCATACTGATTTATAGATCCATAGACATATACAAACGTGTTTAGCTGTGGCTATGGCTATGAGAAACGGAATGAGAAATCAATTAGATATAAAAGCTCTACAAAGCAAAAGGATATGTCAACACAATTGAGCAGAAAGGAAGAAATTTCATATAGGATAGAAAAATAAGATCAGATAGATCTTATTTCAAAAGCCAATACAATCCTATAATGTAAAGACAAAGTTCACCTTTTCTCAGTATCACTGTATAGATATTTTTTTTTCTGGTATGTGGATTACAAGGAAGTGAAAAATAGAAAGATTGTAATAAGTAAATAATATAAAGAGTATCAACCTGCAAATTGTGTTGGACTATTCAGTTTTGTCGATCCTTGAGTTCTGAACTTCACTGGACATTGCATTTCACAAAGTGGAATGTAGACTTTTAAGCTAAGTATTTCCATATTAAACAAAACAAGACTGAGACACAGGTAGGTTCAGTGACAGGTAACCAACTGTGGTATTGACTGTAAGCAAGCTCCCAGATATGGTTTTATCTCTTCTTACTCATGTTTTTCTAGATAGTAATCGAGTCACCATGGGAGCAACTGCCAGGGACTGTTACTAAGACTGTTCCTAATAATACTCTCTCCTCCCAATAAAGCAGTTAAATGAAATGCAAATAAAGCTATCAGATCACAGGTCAGCCTCTGTGCTGTGACTTTATTATAAACCTTTATGGCACCCTCTGGAATCAACCCTGGCAGCACTTCCTTCATGGCACAACTGCCTGTCAGCCTCTGGACACCTCACAGACTTAGTACCACTCTCTTGGGTTTAGTTTGTTTTTCAGCCAGTGTCAGCTTTCCCAGAAGAAACTTTTTTCCTAGTTTGTATTTCCACCCTCTTCCTCCCCCCATCCAGAAAAATCTGTTTGGAAAAAAGAACAATGTACCTCTTCTCCTCACTGATGAATTTCCTAAGAAAAAGAGAATGAAATGATCTTTTAGTCACAAAGTAGAAGGGAACACAGCAGAACAGTGGAAAGGAAAGACTTGAACTCTATGCCTGTTGCTGTCACCACTTCATGTGCAGCCTTGAATATGTCTCTTATCTTCCTTACATCTTCAGTTACCAAGCTGATAAATGAGTAAATCCTAATGCATTGAATGCCAGGAAAAATAGTTATTAGTTTTCGAAAAGTACTTTCAGAGGGCCTGGAGCAGTGTAAATGACAGATACTTATTTTAGACAAGAAAGCAACTGATATGACCGTTTTGTTTCAAGGACTTTATTAAAGGAAAATACAATTGTTGTCAGTGTAAGTTATTTTCTAACAGCTGCAATAGAGAGGTGAATACCTCTCTATTGTAGGTGAATTCAGTAGATGTAAGGCAGCTGCTTTTAAGCTGGCACATTAAGAAGCTGAACTGGTTATATGAGATAGCTGAGGGATTGTGCTGACATTTATGCTATACCTCAGCTTTATGCTATCATTACTCTGAGTGCCATAGAACATAGACTGAAACGCCCTAGTATGTGACAGTGCATATAAATTCTGACCAAAAGCTTTACAGGGAAAAAAAAAGAGATGCATTCTTAATGTTAATATACTAGTATGAAATTCCCTGTGGTGTGATGAAACATATGTCCACATTGAATTCATCTCAGCATAGAACATATGGATTGAAAGAGGATTTTGGAATTCTTTCTAATGCTTTTGCTGTGAAAGTATCAATTTCTTCCAAACTTGACATAACAGACCTTAGTCTTATTAGAAGCTGCTAATAAAGATAGTTTGCACTTCTGAAAACCACCTTTAGAAAAATGTCATGAAAAATGAGATCTATTTCTTGTGTATATGTTTTCAATAACAAGGTATGAGTGGAATGAGCAATAGAGTTATGTGAAAGAGGATGGCAATATATCACTTTTTTTTTTTTTTTTACAAAATTTCAAGCTTTTCAGAATTCCCCTTCTCTCTCCAAAACTGTGGTGAAGAAGTTGGATTGAATCCAGAGCTGGAAGAGGGGACTTACAATTCGTAGAGAACATAACATAACACTGACATGGTTCCCCTCACTAATTTCGTTGCTTTACCTACAATAGCAAGAGAACAATGTTAATGTTTATATGGCTGGACAGAAACTGTATGTTCACATTTCAAAAAAATCTCCTATTCTTGATGAGAAATCCAGCATTTAAGGTTTGTTTTATTTCCAAACTAGCACAAACGCATGATTTATGTAATCATCAGTGTAAAGAGCACTTCCTCAGGCCCCCAAAAGGATTAACTTGGATGTCTTAGAGCCCTGCATACTGACAACAATAAATCTTTCTATTGTTAAATATCATGAAAAAGAAATATTATTTGATTTATATATGATATGAAAATAATTTAAATATTAACAAAAATTCAGAACAGCCTGAATCTAAGCAAACGCTGTATAATAAAATATGTTTTAGCATCATTATGGTCACAGGAAAATCAAAGTAATCAGGAATTTTTTCTCCCAAGGAAAGTATTATCCAGCTACCACATTCCCACAGATTATTCCAAGTGGGATAAAACTGCTTTTCCAATTATGAATCCTTGTGTCATTTTTTTTTTCAAGTCATCATCATGATAGGCCAAGACAACTTGTCCAGATTGATGCTTACTCCATAAATCAGGCTGTTTGAGAAAGCAGTGAATATCTACAGGAGTGTAAGAAGCTGGATAAAAACAAACTATTATTTTATCTTGATTTAAAAAAGAAAGTATAAAATCATTCTGGCACATTCTAGCACATTCTGGCAGCTGTTGATTTTATTACATAAAACTGTTACCAAAAATTTTTGTTACAATTAGTCTGCTAAATTCTCCATGAGAATTCATCAACAAAATATCAGCTAGTGTTGCTGTTAGTGCTTGAGAGTGCTAAATACTGGTGATTTGTGAAGAATATAAGGCTTTGCTTATTTTCTGGGTTTAGTGAAACTGTAAATTGTCCTAAGTTTTTAGTAACCATTTCAGAGACGTGGTATTATTTGACATATCAGAAGAGTAACATAGCAGTAAATCAAACATTTTTTCCCTCCCAAATGTCTCACTGCATTAAAGGCAGCAGGCCACATCTATCTCTAGTTATTGCAAATTGCTTAAATCTGAATGTATCAGCAAATACCAAAATGATACTTGTGCTTGATTCAGATACAGTGAGTTTTTGAACATAAGCATCTAGTGTCATACAAGATGTAAGATATCAGAGGTGGTCACATATCAGTGGTAGTTATGACACAGGACCTACATGAGACCCAGGTCTCCATGAGGCAGCAGCAAGTGCTAGACAGCACACCCCAGAACTTATCATGTGATACTAACTTTCTGTATTGACAGTTGAATCAAGTCCAGAGGCTGGCATTTTTCTCCATATTAAGTTGGTTGATCTATGGCATCTACACTTACATTTGTCTAAGACTCATATGGCTCTCCCTAGACGATGGAAACTCAGTCAATATGTGGCTACAGATGTCCAGTAGCTTCTGGACAGGAGTGCATGACACATGAGGAAATACCTAGATTAAGTTCAGTCATCTGTGTCTAGCACCATTTTCTAAGAACATTTAACCTGGTCTCCAACGAGCTCTAGAGAGGAGTGCCTTGTAAGGCCTATTGTACACAGAGATATACATAGGTGCATATATACACATGTCCTAGTACACGTGAAACTACTTCCACAAGATGTTTGGACAGCCCAAGATGTAAAATTTCTGAAACTGAGTCCTCTTTACAGCTTGCTCAGCTATAAAATACTGCTCTCTGAATGCCAGTGACTTTATTAACTAGATTTCCAGTGGCATTCATCCACAGATGGAAACCTATAGATCAGAAAATATTGTCTTTCCCCAAGCAACTTACCATTTAACCAACAAAGACATCCAAAGATTGGTTGAATTATGAGAAAATCTTGACAAAAAGAATAATATACTTTTGCAAAAATAATAATATACTTTTGCCAAAAATTAATTGTGGTGAATAAGACACGATAGAAAAATAGCTTCAAAGTGCCATATAGATTGCCTTTTGTTTATATGGAGATTAGTCATGCTTTTTGGCTCAGATTGATTTAGAAAGATTTTGTTTATATATAGAAGTATAATGCCTAAAGCAGAACACTACTACTATGTGTGCAACTCTAATTAGATCTATATGTTTTCGCTACAGCAGTCTTTAAACTCACCATCAGGTTTTTTTTCAAAGAACTTCTGCTTCACAAGAAGGATGAATGCCTAAGTTGCTGTAATTTGTGTTACCTTCTGAGTTTGAACCCTGTCTTGCACTTCCTAGCTTTTGAATGCATAAACTAGAGTTTGTGGCTCCTTTTCTGCATAATTTCCTAGAGATGTCAAAAAGAAAACTGAGCAAGAAAAACTCTTTTATATAAAAACATGCTGTCAATTCCAGTTCCTTGGCAGTGTTAGGAACCTATGGCTAAATCTATGTAGTGAACAAATTAATGGCCATCCATATTGTTTAATTTTTAATATGTTCTCCAATGGTTTTGCCCTGGGGCAATTAGCAGCTTCCTAGAAAATGCCCAGACTCGTGCAGGACATGCAGTTAGGGAAAAAGTGTCCCATTATGCAATTCTAACATAATCACTCTGGTCTTGGAGAAGGAATGTGAGGAAGCTTAAGCATGTGATGTAAGCCACACCATTTGAGTGGATCTCCAAAGAGTTCCTAGTTTGTTTCATAGTGCCACTAGCTAGTCATAGACTGTTACTGCTGCGTGTATTAGATACTAACGAGATCTGAAACATTTTACTATCTTGGATTATGGTCCCATTTCTGGTAAGGAGTAATAAGGAGTTCTTGCATCCTTTTGTCTCCTAAATCTTAATTCTTGTATTTTACTCCTTCAGGGCTCTTTCAGCTAATATAAATCATTAAACTGAGAAAACAAAATACAAAATTCAATGGACAGTTATTGAATCAAAATTACACTTATTTATACTCAATTCAGGAAAAAAATAAATATTTTAGCCTGTGGTTCTTAGCCATAATCACACAAACAGGAAAACATCTTAAGGCTTTTAAATAAATTCTATTCATTGGCACGATTAGGATCTAACTGTAAGGCTTTGTAAAACTAAACATCTGTATTAAATATTCTTTATTAGCAATGAACAGGAGAAAATATATAAAACATATTCTAGGTAATAAATGTTAAGTGTTGGTTCTTAATCCAACAGCCTTAATCAAATGAAATAAAATGAAGAAAATTTCATTAAGGCTGTACCTTTATTATTGTCACGTATTTTATAGAGGTCCCTTGTCCTTTCCCATGCTTAAATCTTTTAAATAGTCATAACAACAGCTGTTCCTGGCTACAGAAGGTTCCTGCAGTTCTTAAAACTGAGCATATGTTTCTAATTGTATTGTCTCACCTGAGTCCAGTTCCCTCACAACTTGAATTGTCATGAAGTTTGTGTTTATGTGCACATGCACTGCTGAAATGTCCTATGAACTCTCTGTAGGTTATACTCCAGCATAGTCATAAAGTCTCTGCAGCCTGAGGATTCAGCCTCCCTATTTAGTATCTAAGAAATGCTCTTAGCAATGAGAAAGAAATTTACCTCCTTCCCTTCTGTCTAGTATAGCCTATGCCAAATCCCTTATATTAGATCTGGGCAAAAGTCACTTTGTACCACCTGGTTCCTTTCCTATTATAAAACACCATGGTTAAAGACTCTCTGTGGCAACAGATTCCCACACATTTTTGCATGTGACTATTCAGTAGAGCCCATTTTCCTGATGCTAAAAAGATACCAATTATTTCTAGTATTGCCAATATAAAAGAGCTGTTGTACACTGATGCTAGCATCTGACTAGTCCATCTTCTGTACATTCAAAAGAGTTTATTTGAAATAGAATAACTCTTTTTGGAACTTCAGACACTAAATGATATTCAACAGCAAGCTCCCCATCTCCCACTCATTCTGTTTTGCCTATGTCTTTTCAGAGGTGTGCTGAAATGCTCCTGTTCTTCCGCACTCTAAATACCACAGTGTGTGCTGGTAATTTCCTGTGGTTCTGCATGTTTCTGCAGCTTCTGACTTCATAGAATTACAAAATCATAGAATGGTGAGGGTTGGACAGGATCTTTAAAGGTCATCTAGTCCACCCCCACTACAGCGAGCACCAGCATCTTCTGTTAGATCAAACTTGCAAAGGATGCACTCCATCCTGCTCTTTATGCCACTAAGATATTAAACACTACTGGTCCTTAAATGAAGCCCTGAGAGGCACCACTCATCACTGGTCTCCATCCGGACAATAAGGCATTGACTGCTACCCTCTGGGTGTGATCATCTAACCATTTCCTCATCCACCAAACAGCCCAGCCATCAAATCCCTGTCTCTCCAATTTAGAGAGAAGGATGTTGTGGGGGATGCTGTCTGTCATATTTTGTAAGAGTAAGGGAAAAGGGGAAACTCCTTGGATTCTTTAGAATTTGACCAGCTTGTCAGGAATGTGCTGACAGCATCACTGGGACAAAATCCTTATATCTCTTATATCTCCTATATCAAATATTATAGTTTCCAGAAACTTGTATAGGTATACACAACAATTTTATTATATGGGTTCATGACAGGATAAGGATTCAAGGGTCATAAGATACTTAATGTGGATACAGGTTTAGAGTGATAAACAGTCAAAACTCCAAGCACTGATGAGTACTGATAAGTACTGATTAGCAATTGCAGCTAGTGTGATGTTAGTAGATAAGCATGGATAACACAGACTTCTTACCTAATACTTGTTCCTATGGAGAGTAAGACAGAGTCCAGTTCATTGACTAATCCCAGATGTTTCATTTTTACAAGTTTTCTATACCTGTAGGTGGAGATCGAGTGATTTTAAAAATACGTTCCTTTATTTTTGGTTGGTGTTAAAATCTCTCGCTTTGTGTTTAAAGGCCTGGTCAATAAAATTTAGAATGCATACCCAGTTGGGAGCAGTTGTTCCTTGGAGGCAAGTAGCCCTTGGGATGCAGGTGTGTTTTGCTAATTGTAATGACATTATAATCAGCAAGGTTCAGCTAAATGACGTGGTGTCATCATGTTTGCTATACAGCACTTACCAGACATCTTTGATAGCAGTTATGCGGTTATCTTCACAGTTCCATGCACATCCTGGTAACGGAGACTTGCTGTGCTACCTCACAGAGGCACCCTGTTCTTCATTTCAGCGAGATGGAACATATCACCTAGCCAGAAAAAACTTTTTCCGTGGAAGCATTTTATATCCGCATTCCTTTCCTGGGAGCAGCAACTGCATCTTGCTTTAATACCACACAAAAATTGCCTTAATAGGAACTTTGGGGAAACTTCGGGATTCTCATTCCCCTCTGTTTTATGGTTATTTTCCTACACTGTCAGAAGGCCTTACAGAAGGCCACCTAGATGATATCTGTAGCTCTTCCCTTGTCAACTGATGTGGTCGCTCCTTCACAGGAGGCCAGTGGGCTGGTCAGACAGCAGTTGTCCCCGGTGAAGCCATTCGGGTTCTCTCAAATGAGACCCTTGCCCTCCATATGGCTTAGTATAGCTTCCAGGAGGATCTGTTCCATGATCTTTCCAGGCACAGAGGTGAGGCTCACAGGTCAGTAACTTCAAGGGTCCTCCTTTCTACGTTTGTTAAAAATAAGTGCAATGTTTCTCTTTTTCCAGTCACCAGGGACTTCTCCTGACTGTCATGACTTTTCAATTATCCTGGAGAGTGGCTTCGCAACTACATCAGCAAATTCCCTCAGGACTCTGGGTTGCATCTCATCAGGTCCCATGGGCTTATGTATTTTCATGTTCCTCAGGTGATCACAAACCTGATCTTATCTTTGAGTGAGAGGAATTTTACACCCCCTGTCCCCCCCCTTGAAGTCCCTCCACTTGAGAGGTGTGGGAAGGGAGATTGCTACTGAAGACCGAGGCAAAATGTTGATGACCTCAGTATTCTCCTTGCCCATTGTTACCACTTCTTTACCTGACTTCTCTCATTTAAAGCTAATAAAACATCCTGTTCATTCTCAGTGGATCAAAACACTTCTTGATCTTCACATTTATACATACTCTTGTCACAATAAGTACCACAAAACATAAACTCATTAGGCTTAACAGCATTACAGTTTTCTATACCATTGTGTATTCAGGTAGAGACTAGGTGGTACAAACACCTACTTCATATCTTGTGCTTACACACATGTGGTGAAAGCAGAGCATTCCCAGAAATATTTCCTTTGAAAAGAAAGAAAGAGCATTTTAATGTTGATACACTTGATTTACCTTCGTCTACTCCTCTTAGTTAGGGGAATAGCCACCTTAAGCTGCTAACCATCAGAAGAAACGAGGCTGGCACCTCCAGAGAGAAACTAAGGTCCTAGGTGCTTTTAATCACTTTGTTTAACAGTACCTGCATCTGCTTAATAGAGAAAGGGTCTAGTGGACCTGTTCCTCTAGGTTAGGTGCCTCATGTTTTAAAAGTGATATGAGATGATTCCCTCATCAGAGAACGGTACAATTGCAGAAGTGTCACATTACCTTCTGTAATGAGAGGCTGAGATACTTTTAGTCAGTTGTTGCTTAATTTTACAGTAGATCAGCAATGGTATTTTACAAAATAGGTGAGAAAAAATTACTTACCTATTTAATGAAATCTCCTTGTGCTTTAATGCAAGGAACAACCTATTTATTATTTCCTTTAGTCTCAAGTCTGCACAGAGAATTCAAAATGGAGAAAAGAAAATATTATCTCTGGAATACTAGTACCCTTTATGATATTTCCAGAGATTTTTCTTTGAAGCCACAAGAGAAGTTCTTTAAGGGCCATATTCCTGTCAGCTTCCCTCTACTATGGTAAAAAGATTTTACTAACAAAGAATCAGACCTTTTTGGGCTAGACAGTTCTATATCATCAGCTAGCAGATACAGCCCTTATGACAGTTCATGGTAGTCTTTTGAGTAATTTTGTATGTATAGTTACACATACATAAGCACCTTACAGAACATTCATATGCACTTGGAATAAAAAAAATCCCTTCGTTGTTCCATCCAGTAGGATTACTTAATTTTCTCAGCTTATTGAAGGAAGCATTCTAGAAAACCATGCTGTTCCCTCCGAATTGCCCCTTAAATTTCTCTTCGATAGTTGTCAGGTGAGAAGGGCAACTTTTAGTAGGCTAATAAAATGGCAAAGTAATTATTCCTAATCCTTTTAAAAATATTCTAGAAATATGTGGCATATGAATTCCCTTTTTACTCTTATATCCATGATAAACATAATTATACTTACATGTATTTGTCTTTTCCGGAGGTACTGGCAACAAAAACTCTTGTAGGAGCAGCTTACAAAAGCGAAGACTAATCTTTGTCAAGATCTTTATGAGAAAATTTTATACCTTTTCTGATTTAATAAAGCAGGAAGTTAATAACCTTTCTTTTTTCTTTATTGAAGACCAAGATTTTCAGCAATTTGTGGTTCTGAAGAATTCACATTTTAGAGTCTCCTGGCCTGCAATTAATTCATCTAACATCAGCATGTAACTGGAATATCTAAATTACCAGCACAGCTCTTTGAGGTTCTGTGTATGGAGTCTCAGCTGGGGAAAGATGAGCATTTCTGAGAGGATAAGGCAACTCTTAGATGGAATGAATCATCTATATCATCATATATATTTCCTCTGTGTTGGTTTCACGGTGAACTGACAGCAACTCTGTTCTTATTATAGGTACCTCAGGTAGGTATCTAAAGTTAAATGAGATTAATCTAGGCTCAAATAATTGCAAAAAATGCTAGTGAAAATCTAATTCTACATTCTTAAAAGAAAGTACAGCTTTTGAAATGCAGAACTGATGGCAGATGCTCTGCAAAGACCCATATATTTCATCCTATAATACAGAACTGAAGAGAGCATTTATTAACATGCTGTAATGAGTTTGATATGCCCCAGGCAAACTGACAAAGCAGCTAGCAAGATGCAGTGTTACAAGCAATAATGGAGTTCAGCTCAAAAAGAGAAAGGTGCCGCAGGGGATGTACACTGCTGGAAAGAGAGCGATAGGTTTTGTCTTTGATGGGGGACAAACAAACAATCCAGTGGATTCAGAAGCAAATGTTCTCAGACAAGTACAGTTTTTACAGCTTAAGACAGTTACAAATGAAGTCAGTGCATCTGCTGGTCAGGCACACAAAGGAAATAAACTTGGGAGGTATGTGAGGAATAAAGTGATGATAATAACAGAAAGACTGACTACTGTGCAGATACCTGTTGATTTCTTTGATAGGAATGTGAAGAAATGCAAATAACATATGTAGAAAAAACATCCTGCCTGCACATATAACCCGATGAACACCAAACTGGTTCCTGCTGCTCAGGAAAGAGATTTTGGAACTGCTGAGGACAGTTCATCATGACGCTGCTCAACAGAGTTACAAACACACATTTTGTGCTCAAATGGTGGTGAGAGATACAGAAAATGCCTAATTCTGTGAAAATCCATACTGAATGTCGAGTAGATTATTTTGGTCATAGCTGTATGAAGAAAATATAGTATAATTAAGAACATTATAGAGAAGGAATAAATGAATACTTAGAGGCATGAAACTATTTCAGTACAAGGAGAACTAAATACACTAGGACTTATGAGCTGGATAACAGATAAAACAAGAATGTTATGAATAAGGTATATGAAACCATGAGTGTATTTTAAAAAGGGGAAGAAAGAAGAGACCTAAAATAAAAAGGAATTGTACATAAACTGATATGTGAAGCTCTTTCCACAGGATATGCTAAAAACCAAATTGTATTATAAAAGGATTTTTAAAAGCAAAAAACACTAAAAATTATTAGACAGCAAATGAAGTACTACTGAAAATGACTATAAACCTTATCAGTACTCATCACTCACATCATCACTGAGAACATCTGGAGAAGTGCACTTTTCCTACTCTTTTGTTCTTTTCCCAAGCACCCACTGGTGGATCTTCTCGTGTCTTATCCAAGAATGGTTACAGCTGCAATCTAACTAAAGAGGAGGGTGGAGAAAGAATAAGAAGTCTTGTATTCAGATTGCCACATGTAGTATGTGATTACATCACAGAATCACAGAATCATAGAATAACCAGGATGGAAGAGATTCAATCGAGTCCAACCATTCCTATCAAACACTAAACCATGCCCCTCAGCACCTCGTCCACCCGTGCCTTAAACACCTCCAGGGAAGGTGACTCAACCACCTCCCTGGGCAGCCTGTTCTAGTGCCAAATGACCCTTTCTGTGAAAAATTTTTTCCTAATGTCCAGCCTAAACCTCCCCTGGCGGAGCTTGAGGCCTTTTCCTCTCGTCCTGTCCCCTGTCACTTGGGAGAGAGGCCAGCACCCTCCTCACTACAACCTCCTCTCAGATAGTTGTAGAGAGCAATGAGGTCTCCTCTCAGCCTTCTCTTCTCCAGGCTAAACAACCCCAGCTCTCTCAGCCGCTCCTCATAAAGCCTGTTCTCCAGCCCCTTCACCAGCTTCATTGCTCTTCTCTGGACTCACTTCTCTGGACTCTTCTCTGGAATCATGTCATGATTCAAAGCCTGTAAGCAACACAGGCATTACAGGACCTCAACCTTTTCATTCCTGTGACTACATACAGATCTATAAACCAAAAAATTCTTGCTTTTGTTATTGAGAGAAACATTTTCTAAAAATCACTCAGCAAAATACTGTGATATTAAAACAGGTGGCCTCTGGAAAGCACCCTTAACTCTCGGCATTTGAGCAAAGGATTACAAGGTAGAAATTTAAAAATTTAGGGCCAAATGAAAACTTGAACATAAATGAGCGAGCAAAGAGTATGTAAGAATAACCAGGATACAAAGATAAGAGCTAGAAAACTGACTGAAATTTTTGCCTAACAGTAGCACTGCACTGGTTCATATCTTGTTGGGAGCAGGTTAGTTGGCCATATGCTAATGTTGCGCCTTTTTTTGCCTCTGGAAATAATGTTTTTAATAGAAACAAACAAAGAACATAAAACTAGGTAAAGAAATGTTCATTAAGTTCTCTACAGGAAAAGATTGCATACAGAAGTATAAAACCTCTGGTTCTAAGTCATAAAAACTAAAGTCCAGTCTTGTAGCTGGTCACAAACAAAAAGACAGACTGTCCCTGTGCAGACAAACTAACTTTTACAGAATCAAGACTTAACATGCTATCCTTTCCATCAAACACCCCAATAGCTGCAGAAAGATTTCTTTGCCCTAAAGATAATGACGAAATGCGCATATACTATTCTAATTTCTGCTGATGTTTTCTTTAATGACAAACAAACCCAAAAATAGTAGTTTGGTTTTAGTATAACAACAATAGATGTCTAATGGTATTTAAAGTATTATGATAAACACTGATTTTTTTGGACCTACAGTATAAGTTTGTTTCCAGCAAAACAATACCAAGCAAGCTGTAACACACTGAAATTGTTTAAAGAACATATTTGCTGCTTCCCTGTGCATTCTACACATTCATACCTAGTAAACTATCCAGATGAACAGTGAAGCACAATGAATTCAGCCTTCATGCAAAAATTCTCTTAAAAAAAATCTGATAACAGAATAAAATTCTTCTTTTAGGTATGTCCTTTATGAAGTCCATCAGACAAGGCTTTCAAAACCATCGTTCTCTGAAGTTAATTGAGCTACTTGTGAAATATGATTTTACATTTTGGTGAAACAATGCAAGTAAAAGGCATGGTTTGATTCATATTTATTTTTTTAGATACTACATATGTTTTAGAACATAATTTCTACTAGAGAGATATGATCAAATCTCTTAAAGGAAGTATATACTGAATTATAAGCTATTTTAGCATTTTTCTACATGTGAGCAATTTTTATTACCTTTCTTTTAAAACCTATGTTAAAATGTATTAATCACCTGCTAGGTACAATTCACATAGGTACAAAAAAAGATACACAAATAATAAGAGGAAATTATGAATGTTGCAAATTATTAATGTTGTTGCATCAACTCTAAAACTCTAATTATCATTTCAATAAAAGACTCAAAACAACTCAGCAGTCCCACCTACTCCAAAGAAGAATCACAGTAGGAGTAGTTTTGTAAAAAGGTGTCATTCCGGCTACCAAATCAGTCAATGACCTGTGTTTAGTAATGTCACTGGACATGAATTCTGTCACTATTGCTGCTGAAGAGCAAATTTTTTCAGTCTCCTCATTATCAGTAAATTGTTTCTTAATGTTTAGTTACCCATATAGCACCACTAAGGAATTCATCTCCATCCACAGAACCAAAGTTGCAGGGCGAGAAATTAGAGCTAGGACAGTTTAATTTGTTTGAGCTTATGTAGGCTGTAGGAGGGCTTTGCCTGCAAATAAGTAAGGCAGCAAGTTGAAAGGCCTTGAGATTGTGGACCATTCCTCCCTTTCAAGATACCCCGGGGAAACTGATGTTAAGCAGAACATTAAGTCTGTTTGGTTCCCACAGAAGACAGATTGCATCAAGGCTATAATGCATGCTACCTGCACGTTTGAAAGAAAGAGATAAGGGACATCTGGGTACATGTGCTTTGTTTCTATCTTGACTTCTGGGATTCAAATCACCCATGGAGGCAAAAGTCTTGCTCCTCTAGCAGTGGCTTCTACATAATCATATTGGTTTTATAAAGCCCCAGAAACTCTCCCTCCTGTGGGCTATTTGAAATGCAGCTCTAAATTCTTCCTGCACTTTTTTTAACTATACAATCTGTACAATAAGAACAAAATTATTACTTTTTGGATCTCTTATTAACTGAAGAAAGACATTCCAAATAAACCTTTCCTATATTTACCTTGTGTTCCATGTTCCTGAAAGGCATTTTAAAAATCCACTTGTAGTGCTAACTCATTTATAGGTGCTTTCTAAAATCAAAATTATCCTTTAAAAAGAAGGGGGTTTAAGTATACTTTTTAAGGTTTTACTATTTTGTAGTTTTTCTTTACTGCTCATTGGTCCAAATCACACAAAGATGTTAATTGACATAATTTGTGAATGCAATGTAAGATTAACAAGTGTTTATTAGGTATTATTCAGTTTCATGTAGACCTGGAAATAATCCTTTTGATGGAAAAAAATCCAAAAGTATTGATATAAATTATTCATCCCAAGTAATTCAGCCAGGCCTAACAAAAGCTGTAGAGTAAGGAGGAGTTTGCATATTACACAAGGAGATCATTTTAAATCCTTTACCACACTGTTCACCTCTTCTGTCCTTCTTCATCTACTTTGCAATTCTAATACAGATGTATCATCACTATAACATAAAGAGCATTAGTGACTTTGTTTAAAAGGTGCAATCCTGTTGATCATCTGCCTGCACCATTGTAATTTTGTAGTCCTATTTTATTTATAATCTGAAAAGGACATGGGAACTATTTTGGTGAGTTAGTTCTTTCGTCCAAAAAACAAAAAAACAAACTATAGCTGGAGTCATATAGAATCATAAACATTTATTTTTTAATAAACAGATCTTCCCTTTGGACTTCTATGCAGGTTGCCAATTTTGACTTGTCATCGCAACTTGCCATGGAGGAATACAAAAAAAATCACAGAATCACAGAATCACAGAATGACCAGGTTGGAAGAGACCCACTGGATCGTCAAGTCCAACCATTCCCACCAATCCCTAAATCATGCTCCTAAGCACCTCATCTACCCTAACCTTAAACACCTCCAGGGAGGGTGACTCAACCACCTCCCTGGGCAGACCGTTCCAATGCCTAACCACCCTCTCCGTGAAGAATTTCTTCCTAATCTCAAGCCTAAATCTCCCCTGGCGGAGCTTGAGGCCATTCCCTCTTGTCTTATCCCCTGTCACTTGGGAGAAGAGCCCAGCACCCTCCTCTCCACAACCTCCCTTCAGGTAGTTGTAGAGAGTAATAAGGTCTCCCCTCAGCCTCCTCTTCTCCAGGCTGAACAACCCCAGCTCTCTCAGTCGCTCCTCGTAAGATATGTTCTCCAGCCCCTTCATCAGCTTTGTTGCCCTTCTCTGGACTCGCTCCAGAGCCTCAGCATCCTTCTTGTGGTGAGGGGCCCAGAACTGAACATAGTACTCGAGGTGCGGTCTCACCAGTGCCGAGTACAGAGGGAGAATAACCTCCCTGGACCTGCTGGTCACGCCATTCCTGATACAAGCCAAGATGCCATTGGCCTTTTTGGCCACCTGGGCACACTGCTGGCTCATGTTCAGTCGGTTGTCAACCAGCACCCCCAGGTCCTTCTCCTCCTAGCAGCTTTCCAGCCAGGTTTCTCCTACTTTGTACCTCTGCTTAGGGTTGTTGTGCCCCAAGTGCAGGACCCGGCATTTGGCCTTGTTAAACCTCATGCCGTTGGTCTCAGCCCAGCGGTCCAGCCTGTTCAGATCCCTTTGCAGAGCCTCCCGACCCTCCAGCAGATCCACACTTCCACCCAGCTTGGTGTCATCTGCAAACTTGCTAAGGGAGCACTCGATGCCTTCATCCAGGTCGTTGATAAAGACATTAAACAGGACTGGACCCAGCACTGAGCCCTGGGGAACCCCACTTGTAACTGGCCTCCAGCTGGATTTAACTCCATTTCCCACCACCCTCTGGGCCCAGTCATTCAACCAGTTTTTCACCCAGGAGAGTGTGCGCCTGTCCAGGCCAGAGGCCGACAGTTTCCGAAGCAGAATGCTATGAGAAACTGTATCAAAGGCTTTACTGAAGTCCAGGAAGATACATTCACAGCCTTTCCCTCGTCCAAGAGTTTAGTCACTCGGTCATAGAAGGTGATCAGATTTGTTTGGCAAGACCTACCTTTCATGAACCCGTGTTGACTGGGCCTGATCACCCAGTTCTCTTGCAAGTGCTTCTTGATAGCACTCAAGATCACCCGCTCCATGACTTTCCCCGGTACCGAGGTCAGGCTGACAGGCCTGTAGTTCCCCGGATCCTCCCTGGGCCCCTTCTTATAGATGGGCACGACATCAGCCAGCCTCCAGTCCAGCAGAACCTCCCCAGTCATCCAGGACTGTTGGAAGATGATGGAAAGGGGTTTGGCCAGCACACCCGCCAGTTCCCTCAAAACTCTTGGGTGGACTCCATCCGGCCCCATAGACTTGTGGGCATCTAGCTGGGCAAGCAAGTCTCTAACCACCTCCTCTTGGACCTTGGGAATCTCATACTTCTCTTCCAACCCCTGGGGTTGTGCACGGAGGGAACAATTTTCCTTACTGTTAAAGACTGAGGCAAAGTAGGCATTGAGCACTTCAGCCTTGTCTTCGTCCCCTGTTACTCTTGTTCCCTCTGCATCTACTAGGGACTGGAGATTCTCCCTAGCCCTCCTTTTGCTGTTGACGTATTTGTAGAAAGACTTTTTGTTGTCTTTCACAGTCTTGGCCAATTGCATTTCTAGTTGGGCCTTAGCCCTCCTGACTTTTTCCCTGCACGTTCTCACCTCCTCCCTATAGTCCACCCAGGATGCCTGCCCCTTCCTCCAGAGGTCGTAGACCCTCCTCTTCCTATTGATGTCTCTCAGGACCTCCCTACTCAACCATGCTGGTTTCTTACCCCGCCGGCTACTTTTCCGGAACTTGGGGACGGCTTTCTCCTGACTGCTAGGATTTCCTTCTTGAAGAGCGCCCAGCCCTCATGGACACCTTTGCCTTCAAGGAGCGCCTCCCACGGGACTTTTCCGACCAGCCTTCTGAACAGCCCAAAGTCTGCTCTCTGAAAGTTGAGGGCGACTGTTCTGCTAACCTCCTTCTTCATTTTACCCCACACTGAGAACTCTATCATCTCATGATCGCTTTGCCCCAAGCGTCCTCCAACCTTCACATCCCCCACCAGTCCTTCTCTGTTCACAAACAGCAGGTCCAGGAGGGCACCGTCCCTTGTCGGTTCGCTCGCCAGCTGTGTGAGGAAGTTGTCTTCCAGACACTCCAGGAACCTCCGGGACTGCTTCCTTTCTGCTGTATTATACTCCCAGCCTATATCTGGGAAATTGAAGTCTCCCACAAGGACTAGAGGTAGCGGTTTTGAGACTACACTCAGTTGTTTGTAGAAGAGCTCAACCAAAGCAAAAGAAGAAATCAACCAAAGCAAAAGAATCCCTAAGCTTGCTTGGGTTGAAACATAATGGGTAGCATAGCAGAATAACACTCAGAACCCTCTATGTCCCTCATGTCTCCTCAACTGCATTTTTTTGGTTTCATATTTACACAAACAACTCCTCTGTGTTATGACAGTGTTGTACCTCTAGTGCCAGTGTCCATCGAATCCTTTCCTGCTCACATGGACCCCAGGCAAACAGGACCTGGTGTCTGTGGATATTGGTGAAGAAGTTTTAGGCTTAGAAGAAAGGGAGAGCTCAGAGATGCCAATGAGACCCTGTTGTTAATCTTACCACAATCTGCTGTGTTCACTTACAACATGCTTCTCCAGCTGTGACCCCTTCATATTTTATGTATTATCCTAAAGGGAGGGTCCTGGAGTTTTCAGTTTTAGAAAAAAATATTCAAATATTTTCAATTGATTATCATTTGTGAAAATAAAAGTTGAAAAGCAGGTGATAGATCTGCTATATGCCCTTGTTTCTATTTTACCACCCTGAAAACAGCAGTTAAGTTTTCATTTTGTCAATAGAAACACTATTTGCCAAAGGTTATATGACCCAGATCTCATAATACCCAGTCCTGGGCTAAGCTGTGTTACCTCCCTTTCTAGATGACTAACGTGTTCAGTTTGCTGTACTTTGTCTCTTTAGTACATGAGAAGGGGAAATATTCCACAAGTGAGGCAATTTCTTTGCTTTCTTAAAATCTTGTAAATCCTGAAAGGTATTAAGAAGTCACACAGAATTACTCAGGACTATTTCCAAAAAGTTTCTGAGATTTTCAGCCATATAGTCAAGCTGCAAAATAGTCTCACAAAGCATGTGGTGGGTCACTGTGTCATGAAGAACTGGATATAATCTTTGTTCATGTGAAAGTGGAAGGAGAGAACACTAAAAGATCAGAATCTGAGAAAAGTTCATGAAATATATGTATCAGTGCTTACAATTCAACACAGACCTTTTTGAGTTTATCTTCAAGTTATAGTGCTTACTAAATGAGGTTTTAAAAAGTGAAGCTAAAAATCCACCCAAGCAATACATTCATGCTCTTTTAGAAAACTTAGATATTATCAGAAATTGTGAAGACTCCTCTGTAACAGAAAAGGGCTACTCATGCCTGACACATCACCTCTTCACTTCTCTACTGCAAAACATAGCAATCTAGTCAGTCTTCTGGCTTCATTACATCTCTAACATTAACAACTGCATATTTGCACATTTGCTAATAGTCTTTCTTTGTGTTGCCAGCTTGCCCTTGCTGACACCCTATTTTCTTTCCTTGACACGCCACTTGCTGTTGACTCTTAGTGAGAAGGACAGAATTAAAAGCCCTGACATTTCAGCATGTGAAACGAGGCGGTAGCTGATGAAGTAGAATTTCTCATGCTGCAAGAAATTATCAGTTATATCAGCTTTGGGAAGGCTTTCAGAACTCTCATTCACAATGCTTTATTAACGCTTTCTGAACTGAAGCCAAATATCCATGTATAACCATCATATAAGTGCCTATTGGACCTTACAGAACTAACTCAATAAAGTTACAGACTCACTGGGAAGTGATACAGAGTTGTCCATGTAATTAAACTAAATGAAATTGTGTCCCAGATTAAAAGATGTATAAACTAGGTTCGACTTCTAGTGCCACATGCAATTTTTTAGCAGATATAAAGAAAAATGTTACAGTCTGCCATGACAATAAAAAATAAATACAGCCACTTGAATAAATACAATGTAATTTTCATTAGTTTATAATGAAAACAGTTATAGAAATTGTTTTAAAAAAAAAGTTATCATAGTTATTTCCAAACTAACTCCATTCAAAGTCAATTTTCTCTCTCATTTTTCTCTGCAAATTAAAATAATGTTATTACAATTTCACGTTACATTTCATATAATAGATGAAATAAGATGAAAACAAAATTCAGAAAGAAGATGAACAGCTATGGGGTAAAATACTGGCAAGGCAGAGATCAGAATGGTCTGCAGAAAACTGACTTTCTTGGTCTCCCTTACCACCAGAACATTACCTTTGTCTTCATATCTGTTGTGAGAAGATATAGCAGATGTGTGTCCACGCTCTGCAATGCCATAGTACTTCAGAAGTGGAGAGAGATGCAAGTGGAAAGGCTAGCCACTGCATCTGAAACATCATAGAATCCAAGTAAGACTTCCCTCAGCATCAAGATCAATATACTACATTGCAACTTTTTGTCTGGGCATCAGTCACCTCTAAGCCTGCACATTTCTGAGTTTCCTTCTTAGCCATTTATTAGGATCAAATGCATTTCCCTGGTACAGAAATGAGGAGATCCACTCAGGTAAGCAAAAAGGGGTTTTATCAGCCTACTCTTAGAAGTTTGCTGCATGGAAGAGAGTTCCACAATTCCTTGTTTCCATTTTCCTGTAGTTCATAATACATATGCTTCATGATGTCTAAATGCTTTCAGAACAGGAGGTATATTTTTAATAGAAATATGCAGTCTTTTGATAGTTCCTGATAAAAGCAGCATTTCCTTACAAATAGTTGGAGTTTCAGTTTTCTCTATAGGCAAGCATATGTTTATATCTCTGCGTTTGCAGTAAATGACTTGCAATCTATTCAATCTCAGCATGGAAATAACTATGCATGTGTTAACTGTCACCTATGATAACTCAAATTTTCAGTTCTGTGCTAACAAATACTTTGGATGTCATAAAACTGTATAATATGGAACTCAGTAAGACCTTGAGAGGTCAATCTAATTCAACTTCTTACCCACAGCTGGAACAACTGTCTTCAAGCTATTCTCAGAAAAAAAACTTGCACAATCTATTTTTTAAAAATAAGACAAGAGAGAAAACTCTCCACAGACACTCCCTGTGCTTTCCATGAATGTTTACCATGCTCCTCCCTGGGCAGTCTGTTCCAGGTTTTAATTAAACTCAGAGCATACTCTGTTCTTTTCCTAATATCCAACCTAAATGTAACCTACCATTAATTCTGATTATTTCTTTTCTCTTCGAAACAATATTTTGCTTTTTGAAGACATACTCCACCCCCTAGTTTTCTGTGGCTTGTGCAAATTTCATGTGTTCTTGTACTTTCTGAAGTCTGCAAGAGAGATGAGATCACACACACTCATGACATGCAGAAAACTGAATCTTGCAGGACTTTTAGTACCTCGATAGTGATAAGAACTTTAACAGGATTGGAAGTGTAATTTCAGGAAGTAATTTCAGTATTTTTGATATAAAACTCACTAGCACAAAGGGCTAGTCCCTCAGTTTTACACAGTTTCAATTTTTTTTTTCTTTTTCATGTAGACATCTAGGAAATGGACCCATGTCCATTATTTAGTAGTAAAGGCATGGTCAAACATCTGTCTGCAGACAGGGACACCATGTAGAAAGGGTGTACAGGGGTAATGTTACTTTCATGTATTTCTGTCTTTCAGGTTCTTTACTAAGAGGAACAATCTCACTGTCTCAGCACTCATCATTCCACCTAGAAATTCAAGTACTAAAAAGAATCTAAATTAAGTTAGACAACTGATACAGCAGTTTTGATGTTCTAAGCCAGATTTCATTAAAATTTTTCAGTTTTCTGACTTCATGTACATCAATCCTAAATACATCAGTCATTACAGAAATTCCTCTTCTTTGCACTGTTAAGTGACCACCTGCTGACAGACAAACCTCTACAACCAAAGCATAAATGGAAATAATGTAAAAGTAAATGCTATGTAATAAGTTGTAGGTAATTTCAAGAAAAATCATGCTTTAAAAGTCATTGTTTTTGAATTAATTTATATTTTTAAAAAGTTCCTATTTTTCTCCATGTACAGCCTTTCATCTCAATTCTTTCATCTTATTTTCCTGTTGCTAGTAGATATCAGTACATGAGCAGCCTGAATGCATTTAACCTACCAAGAAAGCATGTTCTGATCCTAATGAAAAACTACCCATCTTAAAAAAGGAACTGACTGAATATGAAAGACAGCAGGTATAGTATATGCCTCTTTTGGGTTTTTTTTTTTTTTTTTAACTTTCTATCATTCTACCATGTAAAAATGATGTGTTTCCCTAACTGCTTCATCCAGGTTCTTTAGTCAATAGGCATGGCAGCTCTAACAGATGACTATCCTTTCTACAACAAGCATTTAAGTGGCGGATTGAATCACTGTTTAGAAGAATATGTCTCTCTCTAGCAGATATAAAACGAAACCATG
This sequence comes from Clamator glandarius, assembly GCA_033459285.1. Classification (NCBI taxonomy): domain Eukaryota; kingdom Metazoa; phylum Chordata; class Aves; order Cuculiformes; family Cuculidae; genus Clamator; species Clamator glandarius. The sequence goes on along the minus strand of JAUNZM010000567.1, from coordinate 556,838 downwards.
TGGTTTGCTTAAAGTTGAGAATATACCTTCCAGAAGACACAGTTGAAGCCCTTACATCATGCTCTTCACAGCTCTGCCTTTCAATGCCTTTGTTTGTCTACCTCTTTTTGTCTCCATCCCTGAAACTTACTGTACCATCCCTTCAAAAGCTACACTTTCACCAAGATGTATGGAGCAGACTGGTATATTCTTTAAGTTTATCTCAGTGAATATTTTTTTTCTAAGACAATCTCTGTGGTACTTCCATTTTTCCTGACACTTTTTCACTTCTTTTCTTTCAGTTCAGGGTATGACTGCAGCATCACAGAAATTTTTCAAATGTCTCTTGAAAACTGATTCTCACTTTTGCATTTTCAAGGCATATATTGATCCTCATCATCAGATTTCCAAGGTAATGCTCCCCAACTATTTCCTACTGGATTCTTTTCTTGTGGTTTGTGTCTGAAAATTTGTTATAAGACCCAGGCCTTTCACACCATGCTAGTTCTGCCTTATATCAGTGATATAAAGGGAATAAAAATTCCATGAATGACTACTTGATTAAAAGAGAATAAGTTTCAAATTAACTATATATGCAATGAAAAGGGTAGATTCGACTTCATAACTAAGCACTTTAGATCCCCTTCATACTCTAGTGATTCCTCCTTAGACTAAACTCTGTAGCAGCAAAAGGTCATTGATGTAAATGAAAGATTTCAGATTTGGATGATGATTTCTACCTCACTGATGACTCAATAATCTTACAGCTGAGATTAAAGCAGGAAACAAAAATGTGTGTGGTGGAACACCCACCTGAAAAAAGAGCAGAGGATAGAAATAGGAAAGGGAAGTGAAAGGAAGGGAAAGGGAAGGAAAAGAGAATGGAAAGAGAAGGGGAAGGGAAGGTGAGTTCAACATGCAGACTACTATAAATTGACATGGTCATGTTAGAATGTGCAGCTGTGAGGCTCTTTGGGAGAAGCATATCATCTGAATTCTAACTGAGCATAGGTAGGACTAGAAACTGATCCACCAAGTGGAGAATCCTGGACAAAACGGACTCATTTATCAGAGAGTAGGAAGCTTTCACAGTCAAACTGTGAGACTCTTTGTGGGGGATTCTTTGTCATAAATACATGTTCGTCTTATAGTTTTTTGTCCCATAGAGCATCTCAGCTGTTTGCCAACTACTGTTCCAGAAAACCTAAAATGGATAACAGATCCTTTATAATATCTGCCATCTTTGGGCACTCATTTTGGATACCACATCTTAGATAAGGTGACATAATAAATCTCTTCTGACACGTGCCTAACCAATACAGCTTATCTTACTGTAAACAGAGCTGTTGATTTGATTGACAGTTTTTGTCATGGGTATTTTCTTTACTGACAGACATGACATTCCAGGAAGGCTTCACAAGGCATAATTGTGCTTCAAGACAGCTAATTTCCTTTGTGTTCTGCTACTAAAAATGCACACACAAATTCTGTGAAAACAGGACGTTCAGAGACAAAACAACAGACACCATTAGTCACTTCCACTCTTTTCTACCAGTGAGTTTTCTTCACAAAAACACCACCTGTGGAAGGGCCTTTCCATGACCTTTCTGAATATGTCAGGAAAACAGCTTGATGCTTTCTCAGCATTTTGCTCAAATTTTTGTTGTCTGCAACTGAGCATTTTCTAATTCTGTCCATAACTAAATAAAATTACTACTGCATTTGCAAGAGATTTTGCCTCAGGAAAAGCTCTGAAATGCCACAGTAATGACAGCTGCCTCACATAACATGTGAGGTTTTAAGAAAAGATATGACTATTTCATTTTCAGAGGTTACACCTTTTACTATGGAGCTTGCTGACAATATGCTTTAAGTGTTCTTATTGCTGACATTCTGTATGGATCAAACTGAAAATTATCACTGTTTTTAATAAACAAACTAGCAGGAGGAAACCTACAGGGAAATATCCTTCCATATAGAACAATATCTGTTGACTGGTGGAGTATCTGTCCTAATGCCACTTTTGCTTTGCTAGCAATCATTCTGGTTTCTTTTGCAGTTTCCTCTCTAGCCTCAAGTGCAAATTGAACTTTGAAAAGAGTAAAATGCTAGATAAAGTGAAGAAGATTGACTAGGACTCCTTGAGCTCATGAAGCAACTCCCATGCAACTAACTGAGACTCAGCTTCTATCTTACACCAGTTCTGAGTCATCTTAGGAGTGGAGGCACAGATTTTCCTCTCCCCATCCAATCAAAGCTCAGGGTAACTTTGTGCTGCAAACTGTTACTATAATTTTAGCCTCCAGGTCAGATGCTCAAAAGTTGCAGGAAAACAATAAAATATATATTACTCACAAGAATTGATAAGGAAAATAAAGTGCAATCAGGTGGACTTTAAGGAACTGAAAAGTAATCTTTGCTGTTGCACTCTTTCTTTACAAATAATTGCATAAAATAATGATGAATAATGCAAGAGATATGTCAAGGAGTTTCTCACCACCCACTGCACTAGTTCATTTAAAATGTTTTCCCTTACTTGGGAAAAGCTGAAATTGCAGCAGTGACTATTAATAGATCCAAAGGGGATCTGAAGTAATTTGTCACTGGTGTGATATTTGAAGTTCATAGCAACTTTTTTTCCTCTTCTACACTTTCTTTGAGTAAATGAGATGAAGTATCATGTGTCATCCTCCATTTCAAGAACTGAAGAAATGCCATGCATATGCCTCTCAGGGTAGAAGACACAGGATTTATGCACAATAAAGCAGTATGAAATGCTAGGATCACAGTAAAATTCTTCTAAAAGCACAGTAGAAAAAAATGTATCATGCCACTTTTGAAAGCACTTGCTCACTGGATCACACAGCACCTGGGCTCCTAGTAATATAATATTTTTATCTATTTTTTAATAAAACCCCTCATATTATAATATTGCCATAATAGTCATAATAAGTAGCTTCATGCTAAGAAAAAGTTAACTGGTAATTCATGAGTACAGTACAGAAATATTTAGCAATTGGGTGTAAATCAGAACATGAGGTGATAGATTGGTAGGAATTATAATGGCAATTGATATGAAGAGACAAACTGAGGAGTAGAACTAGCCAGTCTGTCATCTTCTGCTAGCTATTATGACCAGATTCTATGCATTTTCCTGCTGTGTTATTCATAAGCAATAATATTCATAACCATTATGTGCGATCAAAACAAGTCTTACTATTAGACTGAACAATTTCCTCCTGTAATGGTTTCATATTAAAAATGAGCTATAGCCTGCAACAAACAAAATACACACACAATTACTGAAAAAGCTAGGCTATCTTCTAAGTCTTAGGAAGATTTTGCCATGCAATGTTGGTTGCTGTAGACTGAATAGAGTTTAGCTCTGCAAGACTTAGTTCATGAATATTTGAGAGATAACACTCTATTGACTACTTTAATACATTCTCTACTTGTTATAAGAGGCTTTTCACTATTCAGACTCAATATGAAATAGTGATGCTTTGTTTCATTGAAACATTTTCTTATTGCTCATTCAGAGCTATCAAATGACTATCAACATATTACATTAATTTGTAACCATGAACCAACTTGTAAATTGCATTTTATGTCTGCAATTTTATAAGGTAACCTCTGAGATTCACTTGCAATAAAACTGGAGAAAGATTTCTGCCTCAAGAATACAAAGTTTATGAAACCTCTACTCCAGTCTACAGACATTTCATCTGCCTTTAGAGCTTCTTAGGTCAAGATATAGTTATTTATTTCTGTTAATAAATGTCTTGTCCAATGGAGACTAATTTAGCAGGATAACAAACACTAGTACTGAGTTTGAGCTGTTATAACATTTCTATCCCCTAGAAGATTCTAGTTGCATGTATGCTATCTTTATTTTTGGTTGCTGTTGTTGCTATTCCATTGCTTTATTTCGTACTGTTGTTGCTGTCCAATGTTGTTTAAAATTTACATTCATTACTTTAAAGTACCAATTAACCTAGTGAGAGAGTGAGATGCTGTAGAAAGTACTAAGGAAGAAAATTAAGAAATTATCTTTAATTATTAACACACATTAGGAATGGAACATGGCACATGGAACATGAAGGTTTAGGTCAGCAAGCCTGAGGGGAAGAAAATGTAACCATACACAGCACAAATGACACTACTAGAAATTTAGAAGGAGGACAGTTTTTCTCTTTCCTGGAAATCATTTGGAGACACCAGGTCAGATATTTGCATACACTAGTGGATGCTACCACAGAGATGTATTTGTGGGCTTTAAGAGAGAAAGATGAGAAATAATAATCTAAGTCAATCAATCTAGTTTAGTAGCACAGTTGCATTCCTCTAGCTTATGTTTGGTACTGGCAGAGGCAAAAAATGAAACAAAAAAACCTTCATATTACAGCTTGCCAGAGACAGCTTAATAGTAAAGTGTGGACTGTCAATAAATGTGTCTGCTTCCCTGACACTTCCTTTCTGAAGAAGAAGAAGAAAAGGAGAAGAAAATAAGTTCCAATACTTTCAAAACATGTTATTTTCACATTTTGATAATAAAATACCCCGGGTTTCTTTGTTTCACTGTATCCAAATATCATTAAGATCTTTTTGACAGAGTTTTAATATATTAGATTTCAAATTAAACACACATTAAGTTTCATGCAAAATAAACATGACTTGAAACCGAAAGTATTTGTGAAATATTTTATTTTGTTCTTGGTGTTATCTATATACAACATGACAGATGGACATAATGTTTAAAATATACCCAGATGGTCCTGTCACAATATTGCCTATTCAACACTCATACTCATGCCTCAAGCCTGCTCTGCTCATAGCTAGTAGAATCAGACTGTATTCTAGTATAGTCAAGACAAGATTACAGTAAAATAAAAGGGATATATTATTTTGAAAATATTTTTTCCTAACTTGACTGGATTGTAAGGTGGGACTACTGTACTTCTGGTTATGTTTTTTTTCATGAGGGATTTCAGGCAGCCTTCTCTGCTGAGAATCTTTGCTTGAGTGTAATTGACTGTTATGAAGCAGCTGTTTATAGCTCAGTGTATGTATGCATACGCTGCTGAACAGTCCAGAACTGCTCCTGTAATGAAAAGAAAGCCATGGTCTAAGCCTAGTCATGGGCTTACCTGCTTGCTGACAGGACAGCCAACTTGACACTTAATGAATTTAATTCCTTAGAAGATTTAAAGGGATTCTCATACTTTCTTCTGTGAGTATACTTAGTGCCCTTTAGCCAAGTCATTGGAACTTGGCATTACTCATTTTTAAAGAGCTATTCATCTTCTGCAGCCAGGATATTTTGGGCTGCTTTCAGACATCTCTTTATATCTCCTCTTTCGGATTCCCTTTGTTTGAGACAACTATTATATGCATATTTCAGCTATCAGGTTTCAAATGACCACCTAGTGACAAGGCAAGTTAAACCTTCTGGTGAAACTGGAGTGCTTTTAAGAACTTCGTATCTTAGTTTAAACAGTTTTAATTCTGTTATCAAAAGCTTTAACCTGTTCCCTTCCCAGGTTGGTCCTGAACCATGAGGTGATTTACACTTACATTCATAGAATCAGAGAATGGTTTGGGTAGGAAGGGACGTTAAAGATCATATAATTCCAAACCCCCAGCCATGGCCAGGAAAGCCTTCCACTAGATCAGGTTGCTCAAAGTCTCATCCAGCCTGGCCTTGAACACTGCCAGGGATGGGGTGTCCATGGCTTCTTTGAGCAACCTGTTCCAGTACCTCACCACCCTCACAGTAACGCATATCTTCCTAATATTTAATCTAAATCTCTCCTCTTTCAGCTTAAAATATTAATTAATATTAAGCTTAATATTTCTCATGGTCATGCTTGCAAATGCACTAATATCTCTGTTGTATTTAATTTCTGAAACACTGCAGAATAAACCTTCATCAGATTCTGCATGGAAATTTGCTACATGCTTTTTTAGCTATTTGGTTTTTAAATGAAATTCTATTTTCCTAGCCATAAGGAACTAATGTGTGATTTGCATTAGTATGGTATTCCAAGCATTTATGGGCTCAAGAGATTGGTTTAAAGAAACAAAGTGCTGTGAAGTTTTGATTCATGGTAGAGTGCATACAATGGATGCTAAGGAGAAGATATTTTGAACACTACTGCTGTTCCTTGCCTGTCCCATCAGAAGGAGGATAACATGAGCAATAGGAAATAAGATTAAGAGGGAAATCTCTGTTTTTCTTGTGTCTTCCTTTACCTTTCCCTGGTTGCAGAATGTGGATAGATAGCCTTTATCTTTCCCTTGCACTGGTTTGGCAGTCAGGGAGTAGAAACATCTGAACGTCCCTTTTCTTTCCTCCATGTTAGATATGGGACAGCTAACTTGGAGTATTTATTGCATGGCCATCACTGTCTTAGTTTCTAGAATTAGGAGAGAAAGGAACAGGGAGGAAAAAATGTTTGACAGACTCTACCTTGGGTCAATCTGCCAGGCATATCCATGTAAACAAGAAGTAGAGAAGAATTTTCATTTCTGAAAGTAGCTATTTTATGACAGTCTAGTGCTTAGAGAGAAGGGCACAATCAATGGGAATGTAAATAAGAGGCCCAGGAGACAGCCTCTAAAAACCTATTGTGGTAAGAGAAGACACTGAATTTTGCCTGCTAAAGAAACCTTTGTAGTCTCCTCGTTCCTCCTTGTGAAGGCAGTTCAGTGCATTCAGTATTAGGCTGAATGTGAGAGGTTAGTCTATATGAATTTAGGTTTACAAGCTCCCAACTGAAACTAGTTTCATCAATGTTTCCATCTATTTTGTGGTCTGAAAATATATTTTTGTATCGACAGAAAACTTAAGAAAAAAATAAAGTTTGGCATGTCATTTCTTATATTTAAATTTGCCACTTAAATAGTCCTCTGAAGTTTACCTATAGAAAGTATTGTTTGAAAAGTTCTACAAATGAGTAATAAATAAATTCTACTAAATACTCTAACAATTTTTCTTCAGTAAGACATTTAGGCTCCAAATCAAGTTATAAGTTCAAAAATTAAAACAAATAATAAATCATTTCAGATTCTAGGATGATAATGCATGGAATGTGTATTTTAAACAGGTGAAACTTATTGACTCAGAAAAAACCTTTCCATATTCTTCTACTTATCAAATTTTGCCAGCAGTGCATTTACTATATAGCTTGCAGCTGTTTAGTATCTTTTTACTTTAGTTTTTTTTTTAATTCTGAGAAGTCTTTGAGCATCACCTGAATGAAAAGAATAAAAAATGTAGAATTTATGTGACTAGATTGTAATGAATTAAATAATCTCTTAGTTGGACAGAAAATATACAGGTGTGCTAGGACACCTTTGAGATGTTTAATGTGAAAGTGAATTTACGTGCCAGGCTGAGTTTTCAGAAGTTTGTATTAATGTATTGCTGCTTGCAGCACCTTTTGGCACCTTCCTTTGAATGAGGAAAAACTCGCACCATATGGTGAGACTACTAAGAATGCCTAAAGGAACTTTCTGCTACTGAGATTGATCCTGCGCATCCATTGCTCACTCAGAGGTAAAAATTGGAGAGAGGAAAAAGCCTGTGGAGGAGACTATCCCTTTCTGTCCACAAGCACATTTACCCCCTAACCTAGTTTTGAATAAAATTGAAATGTAATGCTATATTTGATAAATAAATACACAGAAGGTTAATATTTTTTCTCTGTTTTCCCTCTACCTCTCTTAATGATACCGTCATCTTTATTATTCTGCTTAACACTTTACCATTCTGCAGATCCTCCCCTAAATAAAAAATTCAAAGATTTTAGAAGCGTGTTCCTGGATTGAACCATTTCCTGCTTCATCTGCTTACTCATCCTCTTTCACTGTAAATTATCTCCCTACCCACACACACACACACACACACAGAGGCTTGCTACCCCCTGCCTAAGCTCGATAATGTTATCATTAGCAGGGAGGGGAACAAGATGGGGAAAACTGAGTAATTACCATCCTTTATTAAATTATGCAGCATTAATTAGTTGACTGGGTAGCTCAGGGACTGTGTCTGTTCATATTGGAACGGTGATTTTCAGTTCAGAACAGCATCTGTTTCACAGCTTTAGAGCAACAACAACAAAAATTAATAATGTATGGATTATGTCACAAAAAGAGAGGTGCTGCATTCATCTGTCTCCCTGCCACCTGTATGTCAGAAATAAAGCACAGAAATCACTGTGCCACAATCTCTGCAGGACCATGGAAGATGAAATAAATTTTCAATTTAGTTTGATAGCAAATATAATTCTGATACATTTAAATGGCAGAAGAGATTAATTTGCTTTCTAAAGACTGGTGTTTTATGATGCAGTTGTTTCACTTTTTGTGAAGTTCAAGTTTATATTGCTTGCTCTAAGAGAGAAAAAGATGGCTTTGACTGGTCCCTGTAACAATTTGCAGTCCATCAAAACAGAGATCACTTTTATTTCTGTTGGAAAGAAATCAAAGTATACAGTTTCTTGTTCTAAGAAGCACCAAGTTCTTATATATGAAAAATACTATCATGAGTTTCCTTTTGGTATTGTAGTTTATAGGCCTGGATTAGAGTGCATTGGTTCAAATGTGGCAAAGACCTAGGAGTGAGTCCATTTGCTTTGGCTTTGCAATGTCAATAATTACAAGATACAACACTAGGCATCTGCAGCAGTTAAAACCACAAGCAACTGCAGCATCACAAAACAGCTGGATTTTTTTCCTTCTAAAATACTAGCATGGGAAAAATTCTATAAGTCTCAAGGGAAGTCTTAGATTTTTAAAAAATATAAATAGAAAAGGAAAATATAAGTAGTTTCATCAATATTGTTATGCTTTTCTGAGTAAAAATGACAATCTTGTCAACTCTTGTTACGTGATTTGTTGTTCGTAAGAGCTATAATATACACTATCTATACATACATATACCTACACAAATATACATATATATACACATGCATGCAGAACATATACCTATACAGGTAGAACATATAACTATATGTATATTGCAGAATACTCTAGTGGAAATGAATAAAGAATGGGGTCAAGTAACCAGAAGTAGAATGTACATCCTCCGCACTGTTTGACAGGGCAGAATGTAGTACCTCCCTCTCAGTCACCAGCCATTCCAGGAACGGCTCCTACCCTCCAGACCACAGAGCTGCTAAGACTATCAAGTTACATCTGTAAGTTTTCCTTATTTATTTTGGCTCCATAAAAAGATAGCTTGTGAGCTCACAGCCGCCAGAAATCAGCCTCCAGAAAGACCTTATAAAAAAAATGAGAGTGACTTTCACTTCAATTTCACTTCAGAATTCAGTTTTCTAATGTCAATAACAAGAGGCACAGTGGATAAAATATTACCTACAGCTTCCCCTTGAAAAAACTGGGCAGAGAAAAGGCTCTAGCAACTAAGAAGTTAAAACATGCTTTGCTTTGCTTTGCTTTGAAAGGTTTGTTCTTTTCTTGTAAACAATTTAAAATTATCCTGCAACATTCTTCCTTTCTTCCTTTCTATAAATTTTGATAGTGGTAGATTAACAAGCTGCTTTGATGCCTTCTCACTCTCCTCCCTGCCCATCCTCCACCTCTGGAGAGTAATTTTAAATCAAGAGTACAGTTTATAAGTAGGGTTAGTCCGGCTTTAGCTTGTTTCTTTCACACATTTTCCTTCACAGAACCAAAATCTTGAAGGGAACCACAAGTACTGTAACTTCAAGGCACACACAAGTCCTCATTATTGTCAGAGGCCCCATTACCCCTTATACAACCCCTATTAAGGAATCTGAATTCTGCCTGTGGCTCTTCCTTTTACATGCTAGTCAGCTTTCTGTTTAGCCAGGAAAAATAAAAGGAGTGAGAAATATGCAGAAATTCTGTAAGTTGTTTGCATTCCCCTGAAATATTTCTTTAGCTGAAGGGGATCAAATCAATGAAATATAATGAAACCATATGCTCATTATTTCAAAGCAGAGCAGCTGCTTCAGGGAGTATTGAGGAGATTTATTAATTCTACCAGCACTGCTCATTAAATCTAGGTATCTCCATACCTGTCTTCCTCAACAAAAGCTCCTCGATAGTAAAATCACCCCTGTGGAGTTCAAACTGATGTTCATCTTGGCATTCTTCCCTGTATTCTTCCAGGGCAGAGAAGACAATATGCCGAGCTAATGCTGCTGGAGAAGTGGAAAAAATCATCTATGTGGAAAAAGCTGTCTAGCGTGGGTGTAGTTTGGAAGTGCCATAAGAGGGATGCATTTTGGCAAAGATTGATTCTGCCTGCTATGGACCATACGTGCATTTAATTGAGTTTGCAAGTTTCCAGGCAGCATGCCAAATGGACAATCTACCATTTGATAAGAGTGATTACATTTTCGCCTCTTGTTCTCTCCAAGCCTTGGGTTCACAAAGACTCTGAGATGTCTAAAAAAAACTGTCCTTCTCCAGGACTGATGCTGGGATGTGTTAGTCAGCAAAGAAATATACTACAGAAGTTCAAAATATCAGATTTACTTAGAGGGTCTGACTTAAGCTGTGATACTGAATCTTGAGTGAAAAATACAAATGAACACTTGTACCACTCCAATAGTATTATCGGAGTCACAATTGCTTCCACGGTTTCCCCTTCTGAGGACGGGGAGATAAATGAAGTGACTTAAATCCAGTTATAAAGCACAGGAGCTGGAACAGGCTCACATAGAAAATTAAGTATGATATTTTGCAAAACCAAAGCAAACTGAGGGGATGTGTTTGAATAGATGCTGCCAGTAACTTTCCAAATCTTAACGTGGCCTGGGAGTACTTGGTTCCAGGCACTATTGTATGTCTACACTGATGAACAAAGAGGTAAGGAGCCAGCTAAAGAGCTGGATGCCTGGTTGCTTCTGTTGCACATTTATTAGCTTGCTTCTTGGCTTGCATAGAGCCATAAAGGCAGGGGTCCACCCTCCTCCTGGGACTGGCTCTAACAGAGCTGTATCTACCACAAAGCAGTAGAGGACAAGCTGTGTTCGGTGTGGTCAGGAGAGCCCGTCAGCGTGAAGTATCCTTGTGATGTTTCCCCTTCCAGTCAGCACAGGCCTGCTGAACCTCACAGTGAGACCCAGAGGAAACATACTAATCACTCCCATGAAGACTGCTTTGCAGTCTAAAAGAATAAAATCTCTGGAAAGAGAAGTTGCTCTTTGACTGCTTTCATGCTTTACAGAGTGGCATGTGATTTAAAAAAAACTGAGAAGCAATGGCTCAAAGCATCCTTGGTGTCTCTGTTATTCAGTGACATAATTAATGCAATGAACGCTCTTGCTGCTTGCAGCTACTTGTATGCTTTCAGGAGCAGAAAAAATCTAAAACAGACTAATACTTTTAACCCTCTTGACTTTAGGTATTTTTTCCTAGTGTACAAGAGAGTCATTACATTAAAAAAAGGGACGGAACTGTGTTTGTAGTGAATATGAGTAAAATGAATGTAAGTGTAAAAATAAAAATGCAGTGCACTCCTGAGGGGAAACAGCAGTTTGGGTGTATTTCACTATGCTCTTCTCACCAGGCATTTATTAGCTTGGCTAGTTAAATGGGGGATCACTAATGCAGTCATGCCTTTTTGCTTCTTAACTCTGTCCAAATAAAAGAAATGTATTCACAATGAATTTGTGAATTTTTCACGGACATTTCCACTATATTTGGTTTCTATAGTACTGTCTAGGTTTGCAACGAAGCTCACAAACCTCTGTGCAGCCATGGTCACATGTCATTTTCTCTATAAGTTATGTTCAAATAGATTTTTGCTCTTAAAGAAGAAAAATATGCTTTGTTCTCTTATAATTATCATAACTGAATTAAAATACACTCAGATTTTGATTGAAGTCAGTCTTAGACATAGACTTATAAGAGTCTTTCCTGTTAATTGGCACAGTAACTGAGGAGCTGTAATGAATATCCCACCAGACAGCTAAGGAAGAGCAAAGAGGGGGTGGGGAAAGCCCAAACAACCATAGTTTTGTATCACGTGCTCAAAAAAGAAAAAGGCAGAAAATGGGTTGCCCAGTTTTCTGGTCTGAGTTAAGTTACTTATCACTTCAACAGAACACAGAAAAACAGTACCTTTTAAAGCTCCACAAAGAGGATACAAAGCATTTCATGTAGCTGAGTTACTCATCGATGAGACCGAATGCTTAGTCTGGCATGAACACTTAAGAATAACTGTTAGAAAAGAGACATCAAAAAAGCAAAAGGAGTTTAAAAATCAGCTTTATTGTATTGCCTGTGGACTACATTTGCATAGGTATTTCTCCAAGATCTTTGATTGATGGTAGTAGCAGATGTCAGTAAGCAGCTGTGCATTAAGGATAAGGCTGTTGAAAATACAGTAGATTTCAAGAATCTAGGCTATATTTCATACTGATTATTCACCGTGGTGTACATTTAAGTGGCTTTTGGTGATAGTGGATACATACTTGAAATGTCTTCAATGAAGGTAAAATGTGCATTATTCAGTGCACAGATTTTATCTTGTTAAGTTCAGAAATGTAAAGTTAATGAGTTATCAGATTGCAATAATTCCATTTTAGCTGTGCTTATGTTTAAGGAAATTGTTGGTCATGTTTTCATTCCTTAGTTAAATTCAAACACATGCTTTGAATACCTAAATATCAAGAGTTTCTAATGAATTTATCTGAGTAACAATTCTTTGTTCATCGGAGAGAATTCATTGCTAGCAGGTCTATTTTCTCTTTTGAATTTTTTATTTCTGTAGACCATCTTTCTGTGTTTTGAAGAAAAATATAAGTTTGAATCTGTACAAGCTTTATCATTCCTAAAAATGATGCAGCCAATGAAGACAGGCAAAACTAACAAAGGGATACAGAATATAGCTTAAAAAAAGAAAGCCCTACTAATAAGAATCTTATATCAATACTTTGTGCTAAGTATCAGGGGTCTTTTAAAAACACAGTTACTTTGAATATAAATATTTAGAAGCACGACTAAAACCTAATATTACTGAGAATGAGTACAACAACAGTAAGCCTGATATTTGTACATTGTTGAAAAGAAGGTATTCTTATTGTTCAAAATGCTACCTTTTTCCCTTCACTTTATTCCAGCACTTTTCCCTGAGATTATTCAATGTGAAAGTTAGTTTGCTGTCATTTATCTTGTTGGAAGTACTGAAACCTAAAGTACTACTGAAGATGTTTAGAATTTTTTTAAGATTGTAGAAGTCTTTTCCCCCATTCCTTTCCCCAAAAGGATATCTTCTCAATTTCTCATAATTATTCTAGAACTAAACCAGTCACTTTTAAAATTATATTATAGTAGGTTTATGGAAAATTACGCCCCCTCCCCCGATCACTACAGAATCTTCATTTGATTTTTATTTTTTCCCCCCAAATCCTTGCTTGACTCAATTTTCTTTTGTCTGAAGGAATGGAAATGGAGATATTGAAAGTTTTTAAAGTACTTCTTGGTGCTAGATGATTCTATATTACTTCATTTCTCCATTTTAAGTGTTGAATGACACAGCTGCCCTGAATCTGGCTAAAGTACAAAAGGACAGAATACAACTTTCTATCTTGACAGTTTTTCATGATGTTTGGTTTTCTGAAGGTGTGAAGAAGAGTTTCATTAGAGTTCAGGACTGCCATTTGGATTTCCAATATTGGCCCAATTTTTCTGGAACAAAATGTAACTTTTTCAGTATAGACATATCTGTTTTAATTGAAATCTCATACTATTTCATTATAGTTAGACTTAAAGCATTTTTAAGTCAAAGAAAATATCGAATTTTAATGTTTTTTTTAGTTTCCTGCTTTAGTGTGTGTGCTTAAAATGGTAGGAGGAATTGATCTAAGAGTGAACTGAAATTCTAAAACAATATTTTATCCATTGAGAAAAAAAAAAGAAACTTGTAATAGAACTGTGTTCTTTTCCTTTCACACAGTGGAGATGTACGTGCTTTCAGTTCGGTACCCATGCATTGACAGCCTAATAACTTACTACAGAGCAAATAAATACCACCTAGACAAAAGCTGTCTCTGGAACAGTGCAGCTGCTAATGGTGTCCTCTTATTTTCTCCTCCTAGGTACTTTGTCTAGACAAGCTGTAAACAGTGATTATGGTTGTGTTGCACCTCATCTGCAGCAATTTCTAGAGATTCATAGTCCTTTCATTTGTACTATATGGTGGCACATTGATAACAGTAAACTAAAGAGGCTGGTAGAGGAGCTTTGTGCAGGATGCTGAGGTCTTGTCCAGAACATGGTGGATCAAGGATAACTATATAGATTTGTGGCTTTAAGATCTTTTCTGAGTGGTACTCGGTGTGCTTCTCAGGTTTATTGGATTATCTCATAATCCTTGCTCTTTATGTAACACTGGCTGTATCATCAATACCCTTACTGCTGGATCATTTAGGCTGGATAGTTGGATGCATTTCAAATCACTCTGGAATTCTAAAGCATTTGCCAAAGCAAAAGGTGAAGAGAGTGACTTAAAATTGTTTTAAAGAAAATGACACAGTGGAGATATGTAAAATCTTATTTTCTTTTGCACAACATGTCAACAACATTGAATCAACAATGATTTTTTATGATGTTACACTTGAGAATCAGCACAGAGGTAAAATTACTTATATTTGTTATTATATTCATTCCTCTTGAACCAGTTATGCACAACAAAGTTCTACAACAGTTGAATTCCTGCCATTGGCTCTGTTTTCATCTCCATCTGTCCACCCACTAAGAACACATAGTGGAACCTCTACAAGGAGAAGGCTAGGATGTTTTGAATCTGAATCAGATTTCATCAATATGTTATGAGAACCACATTTAAAAAAAAAAAACCCAACAAACCCACAAAGAAACTTACCACAAAAACCAAGAATAAACTGTAAGCTATGGGATAGAGGAATAAGGTCACAAAAAAAAAAGAATAAGACCTGCAAAACTGGCCACACAGACAAGAATAATCTAACTGCTAATACAATAATCTAACTGCTATTTGTGTAAATATAAATGTAAAAAAAATTTAAAAAATACTGAACACAAATAATTTTAGAACTGCCCTCTATGTTTAGGCATCTGCAAATATCAAGAGATGGACTAACAGAAATATTCATAAATTAGTGGCTTCAGGCTTTTGTTTTGCCCCCTATCATCCAACCTAAACACTGTAGGTTTCATAGAGAATTGTCAAGGAGGGCAAGGAACTATGGCAATTTTTTTTTGTACTGATGATTTTACTTATAACAGTCTAGACAAATATTTCCTTCCTTTATGTACAGTATTTTCCTCTGAAGTTACTCAAGTGATTTTTAGTAGTGATAAATACAAACATGAGTGTTAGAACAAAAAGCTATTGGCAAAACCTTCAGAATAAAATTTGCAAATAAACATCATATTTTAACCAAAATTAGATTTCATCGGAAGACTGTTTCTGGTTAGAATGCAATGGGTCCAACCGACTATGACTTAATCCCATAATATCTCCTCAAAATAATTTCTTTTTTTGCAGTATAAGTTCTTCTCAAAGAAGAAAGGTACTTGAGGGTATAGGGTGCTCAATGAATCAAGCAGTATCAAGCACTTTGCTTAAAGAATAGGCAGAAATTCAATGTACAGATGAATCTCAAATGCCACCTCAGAAAAGCAGTTCTGGCTTTGTACATCATCGTGATAGCACATCCCTGCTAGCATTATATTCTCTGAAATAGACTTACAGCTGTGTTCTTGATTGCACATACAAAAAAAATACTTCTGCATTGTAGGAGTCACTCCTCTGGTCATCTAGCTCTTGGTAGGAAATCATCTTTGGTCTGCAGGGAGCTATTAGTAGTGTATTAACAGGTTAGAGCAAGTTGCTTTGAAAATAAAGACAAACTGTCAAACATTTTCTAGGAAAGGAGATGGAAATACTGTGATAGGTAGAGAAACAGAAGTGTGGGGAATTGGCAGAAGGGCAGTGAAAAACTCTACATTCAAGACCAGCTGCTTATGGTGATAAACACTCGCATTAGAGAGTTTGACTAAAGATATGCATGCACTTTTTAGGTGCATTTACTGTGTGGATAGGTAGGGGAATAAAGGCACATATGTGCTCCAGAGTACACAGTGTAGATGCATGCTGTGTCTTGTACCATGATTCCTACACATTGCAACAAGTCTCTTCCCACTGATGCTCTTCTTTTTAGCAACTGGCTGTATCTAGGTCAACAATAACAAAAGAAATCAAGTAAAAAAATGGACTGCTAAAAACTCTAAGGATTAGGTGGGTTAATTCCTAACTGACGTATGGTTGAACACTTGTTTTAGCCGTACTATTCCTGGATTTTTAACTTAATATGAAAGCCCTTCCCATCAGCATTGGTCAATTGTATGTGTTGTGTAGTTTTGAAAAAAAAAAAATAGTATAGAAAATAAATAGAATCCCTAGAGAATACAAGTGGTGGAAGCTGGAATGTGCCCTGAACAAATTCTTTGGTGATGTATATCAAAAAGCATATTGTCTTTAAATGATATGGTCATCAGATTTATGAAATATTCATGTCACCCACGTAGAACATAGTGACATGTAACAGATCAATATAAAAGCAGAGTAAGAAATCTTGAATCATTATCAAATGTCTTACTGCTTTTAGATCTTATTTGCTGATATTTTTTGAAGTCTTGATTGAATTTGATGGTGCTTGTTTTATGAAATATTATATAATATTATATAATCATTGTGCATAACAGTGTGAAAACTGGGAAAATAAATGGTGCCATTTCACTGTAGTTTCTCTATTGCAGTGAAAATGCGAGACAGTTTAAAAAAAAGCTCCAGTGTTTTTATGGACTATTCATAGCATAATAACAACATTTGCTTAGGAGTCTAAAAATATTTTTAAAATGCATACTTTGAATTTCGTACTAAAATTTGAAGAGCAAGGGAACATATGGTAGGGCACTATTGGTCTATAGGCTGCTAACCACTAAAATTGCAAACAACTTCAAACTGTGCACAGATAAAGATTTACTAAATAGTTAAAATGTGCAAGAAATGAGTACTTGTAAGACTCCTCAATACACAACAGAACAGGAAAAGAGAAAACATAAAATAGTCTTTTAATTATTTATAAATTTTAGAGGCCTTTTTTTTCTAATCTTACTGTAAAAGCTATTAAAAAATCAGTTTATCAGCCCCCACCATTTTAAAAGAGGGCAAATTCTCAGGAAGTTACTATTAATTGTTCCACCACTACTGTAGCATTATTTGTTAGCACATAGCTTTTCTTTTTGTGGTTTGGGTATTCAAAATATTAGATCGGGGAAAAAGAAAGTTAAAAAAATGTCAAATGTTACAGCAGGACACAAGAAGTTTGCATAATGTCACAGATTGCCTGTGTGATCTTGAACGAATAATTTAAACTTCTTTCCCTGAAACAAGATAACAGTATTTTCTTACCGTACAGCTAATCTATGAGCTGATTTGACTGTATAGTAATGAGGGATAACATTGATTTCATTATAGGTAAAAAATGCTGGACTATTTTGATTCTGTAAACAGAGTTTTCATCATAACCAGATGTTAAATACTTCAAGAGTGTTATCTGAAGTAGAAAATGGGTTTTAATTTATAGTTGCTGGTTTAGGGTTTGTTATTTTTTTGTTGGTTTTTTTTCTTTTCCCTATAGGCTACAATTGCCATAAAGATATTTTTAGGTTTTGTTATTATTATTACCCCATCAACTCAGTTTTTTCCTATGAAGAGCTATCAATTTTAAGAGAAAATTATCCAGATGAATAACTGAGAAGTGGATCAATATAACAATTAGGAATCAACACTTGTAATTAATCTAAGGGCTGCTCAATTCTAAAAGGGGTTGTGATTTTTCAGCTCTCTGCAGTAGGTGCACTGTTTGTTCATGTGCTGTGATTTGTTGCTGGAGATGGCGGCTGCTAGTAGCAACCATCATCTAAACTCGTTAATTAAAAGATAACCAAATTAATTTTCATCCTAGGGGCTAAAGTGGTTATAGGCTTTGGTTTCCTTTTGAGGCTGTGTAGGGCAAGAAGGGAAACAGGATCAGGTTTTATTAATAAATATTCACGCCGCTCAGAAGCAGGAAAATGGTCTGCATCAAAGGGAACTAGAAGCTCTTAAGAAACTACAGTGTTGCTCTGTAGCAACAAATGCCACTGTTAGAAGAGTTGCAGCTATTTTGTAACAGTAAACCTAGCTATAAACTGGGTATTTTGGCCTTCAGTTCGTTTCACGCCTGCTCTTCTGTGTTTATTCTTAGATCAATTATTTCCTTTTGTTAGCCTCACAAGAAGCAAAGACGCATAAGCAGACACATTCAGTCCTGTAATCTCCTTCCTTTTCTTGATTATTTTTCTTTTTTTTCATAATCTGTTCTTCCTTCCAAGTCTTTGTATCATCCTCACACGAGCTAGTTGCTTCCTTAGCATAACTCCTGAAACACATACTTTGGATGTCAGCATTTCCCAGCAGACTTGTGACAAAATAATTTAGCTGGGTTTTTTTCCCCTTTTTATCTAATTCCACTACAATATGCAATAGAGTAGAAAGATAAGTAGCTGCTTATATGCATGCTTCAGATATGGCATTTTAATCACTATCTGAACATCAAGAACAATCTTATTAAGAAAAATCAAAGTGGAGTTTATTAAGAAAGATTCCTAAGTCAATGCTTTGCAAAGCAAAAGTCATGACCCAAAGTGAGATCATTGCTAACCATAGTAGAGGACCCACTAGAGAATCCATTTTATCCGCTGTTTGAATGAATGTTGCAGATTATACCAAACGATTGTGATACAGCACACAATCACCTTCTTATAGAAGGAAATCGTATAGGACATGAAGTCATGTGAAAACAACCCAAACCTGAAATATATTCATTTGTTCAATATTTTCATTTTTAAAGGTTTTAAATCATGGAATATATCTGACTTAAAATTAGTGCACTTATTTTACTGAACTGAAAAGCTTTTCTTGCATTGATTCACAAACAATGAGTCAAACACTGCATGAATCCCTCCAGTTTCATCAATCTCGTGCTGAAAGACTGAGCAAAACCTAGATGGAAAATTAGACTAACTCAGGAAACAAATTCAAGAATATTTCTATTTCTATTTCTATACTCTTCAGACTCATAGTCTGTTTCAGGTATAACAACCTGATCAAGGAAATTGTTATTAGACTGACAAAGGCACAGATGCCATGACTGTCTTTTCAAGTCTATATTCATATAGGTCTTGCTCCTCTGGGGAAGAATCACAGTGCCTGCACGATATGGAAAATAGACAATGGGCAAAACAAAAGGCTGTTTTGAATGTAACTTATCAATGAAAGTCAGTGGCAACATTGAAGCAATATGCCTGTCACGTCTCATACTGTGTTGCCGTGTCTTGTTCTTCTGATTACTCTGATCAAAGGTTTTTTGGCAGGCACAGAAACCGATTTCCAGCCCACATATCTTGAATTCCAAGAGAAACCAAAGTACAGCGTGAGACTGAAAGGAGACGGTGGGAAACAGTCGTGAAGATTGTGTTCAGACCTGGAGCAAAGCTGTAGCTTAAGTGTATTACTGTAATATCAAAGCAGAGACATTGCTAGAACTAGAATTAAGGTAATGAATGCCCAAGGAGTGGATATACCCAAAAAATTAGGTAAAAGGCAAAAAGGCCTTGGGAAGGACTACTCAGGCTGCTTCCTGTTACTCACTGTCATGAATCATTTGCATGAAGTATTACATCTGACAACATGTTTCTGATTTTATAAATCCAGTGTCATTTCTGATGTTTTGGTCGGCTTAGTATCATGATTTTTGATAGGTTGCACAGATAATTCAGAAATAAGGTTAAAGGGGACTAATACGTGCTCCATTTGATGTGTTTATCTGCTGTGTATGAATAAGGAGCTACGCAAACATCAGAGCTACCTGCAACTGCAAATGCCACCTGGGAATTAAAGTTGTTGAGATGAAGGCAAAGAATG
Organism: Clamator glandarius; assembly: GCA_033459285.1. Lineage (NCBI taxonomy): Eukaryota > Metazoa > Chordata > Aves > Cuculiformes > Cuculidae > Clamator > Clamator glandarius. The sequence continues at coordinate 536,848 of JAUNZM010000567.1, read as the reverse complement.
GTAGAGTGAAAAAACAAAAGAATAGAAGAAGAGAATGAAGCTGGTAACTTAGCAGTCCTTTCTTCCTTCTTTTTCAGGAAGGAAATTGTCAGCATAAATCATACTCCTAGGCTTCCTATTTATTTCCTTGAGTTGTTTATACCATTCAACCGTATTATGCAAAATAAACAGAAAAGACAGTAAATTAAAACTTAGAATATAGTCTAGCTTAATTTTCTCCAGAACAAATCTAGGTTTCGCTATCTAAAACCACCTTGGGATCTGAAACAACACATGGTAAACAGATAAATACAGAATTTGGAGATTAATTTTGAAGATGTACTGCTATTCTGAAACAAAATATTAGTGGAGACACAAGCACTGACTCCTGCCATTGCCTTTCCCAGACCAAGTGGTACATTCACTATCTTGTGCTAACAATTAAAACAGGTTTAGTCATCAAAGAAAAACGATCACTATTTTTCAGAGGACTATAAAAGGATGGGTTTAAAACTAATTAAGGACATTTGTTTTTAAAATTCTGAAGACTGGATGTGGGTAAGAAAAAGGGAAATAGGATACTAAGCCAGTGACCGTGTTTAACAAATAAGTTAGATCCTTCTGACTTCTTTGAAGCACCTTGAAAACTGTGTCAACAATTTTTAATCTTTGCCTGCACAATAAATCATGAATCCTGCTATAATTTTTCTGTATGTGAGTTCATCAAAGAGGAGTTTACACTGAGTTGTCAACATGACTTACTCTAAAACTTCTAAAGGTCTTCCGTGAACTTTAAATCCGATCCTATGGAATAGATCCATTCACATAAATAAAGATATACAGACTGTATTTGATCTATTATGCAGTTGATGGAGAGGTGAAATACACTTGGTGCTTTCTGGACTGGCAACATGCATTTGGATTAAGACAAAGTCTGATTCTAATCAGCTAGTGCACCAGCAAAGTGTGAGCACTGTAGAGGCAGCATCTGCCTCTGTTTTAATATGCTGACCCTTATTATCCGATTTTAAGTCTTCATAAATTCTGATTGCTTATCTTAGCTACGTAGTAGATTTATCTGAAAATCACGAGAAAACAAATGGCCAATAGTTCAAATAAGATGCCTGGAAAAACAAATCATTATTGCATCAAAGGAACATGTTTCCACATATCTGGAGTGGAGCCTGGTTGAAAGCAAATAGAAGCTGAGTAATTCTGCAGTGAATGACTCACTGGCATAGAAGGGACCAACCAAACATTTGTCAGACTGATGCTGAGAAGAGGAAGTTAAAAGAGAAAGGCAAGCAGAAAAGATACATGGACATTGAAGATACAAAGACACTGAAATAATTTGTTATGATACTCTATCTTAATACAAGCAACGGTGAAAGCTGCTTCTGATAAGTTAAATGAACCATGTTCTTCTTTCTGGGTTGTAGCTTTTAGTCTCCTATTTGATATGACCAAATGCATGCATATATTTGTTTGGTGGGTAGTACTAGTGCCAGCAGAAGGCAAGCCACAGGTCAAGAGCTTGTGCCAGATTTCCAGGTGGAAGCCAAGAGCCAAAGTCGGTCAATGAAAAAACATAGTAGTTACTAGGAACACAAACCAGGAATCAAGAGCTTGGCAGGGATGCAAAATAAATGTAAAAAGCTGAAGTTAAAAGATAAGGAAAAGAGCCATATAGAAAAGAACTGAAAAAGACATTAGCTTGAGAGAAAAACAAAAACAAACAAAAAAAAAAACAACCAAACAATCTCCCAAAACATGAAGAAGAATGCTTCACAAACCTAGTCAAACATTTTGAAAGGTCAGACCTTCCAAAAGGGGCTGTGACTGAGCAGAATTAATCAGGGAAACTTGCCCCTAATACACAGTCAGTGGTCAAGACCAGAGTTATTTAATTAGATCAGTTAACAGTCAAAAGATAAATTTTTGCCCATCTGTAATAATGAATATCTGCATAACAAAATGCCTTCTCTCTTCCATGTCTACTGGAAAAAAAGTAGCCATGATGACCTCCTGTCTTGAAGTTTGTATCTGTCTTACCTGTGACTTGAATTACGGTATTGCTATTGGACGTGACAGCAAGTTGATGCCTCACTATGAAAAACGAAGGAAAATCAGCACTGTCCCAATGAATAGATGCAGGAGAAAAAAAAAATTAAAAAAAAAAGAGGAGCAAATCACTAATCCCATTTTACAGACATGATACAGAAGCATACATGATTTTCCATTCATAGAGGATTTCTGTGGCAAAAGCAGAATGAAGGTGAGATCTCCTGCATGTGAGGAAGCAGGTGGTAATACTATTGTCAAATAGTCTCATTTTGAGACTGTTATTTTGCAGTCATTAGAATATTTATATTGTGGTTAATAAAAGAAGACAGTGATATCAGAAGATACCTCCTATTGGAATGATGTGGGGAACATGCTAGCCATACTGAAGTCACGTTCCCTTTTCTCACCTGAGATGGATAGTGCTTGTAATGCTCTGATTTGTTTACCAAATCCCAGAAAGGTGCAAAGACAAGAGCAAGAAACAATTGTAATTGTATGGGTACATCATATAAGTTAGTAGACCTTACAGATTAAAATCTTCTTTTCAGTTTTAGAAAGGAAAGATGAAAAACATAGGCACACCTGGGGAACAGAAAACAAAACAGATTTGGGGAAGAATGGCTTGAAAGCTGCCTGGCAGAGAAAGACTTGGGGTTGTTGGTCAATAGCTGACTAAATATGAGCCAGTAGTGTGCTCAGGAGGCCAAGAAGGCCAATAGCATCTTGGACTGTATCAGAAACAGTGTGGCTAGCCAGCAAGTCTAGAGAGGTTATTCTCCCTCTGTATTCAGCACTGGTGAGGCCACATGTCGAATACCGTGTTCAGTTTTGTGCCCCTCACTATAAGAAAGACATTGAGGCCCTGGAGCATGTCCAGAAAAGAGCAACAAAACTGGTGAAGGGGCTGGAAAACAAGTCTTACAAGAAGAAACTGAGGGAACTGGGGTTGTTTAGCCTGGAGGAGTCTTAGGGGAAACCTTATTGCTTTCTACAACTACCTAAAAGGTTGCAGAAATGTGAGTGTTTGTCTCTTCTCCCAACTGACAGGTGATAGAACAAGAGGGAATGGCATCAAGCTGTGTCAAGGGAAGTTTAGATTGGACATTAGAAAAAATTTCTTCACAGAAAGGGTTATTAACCACTCCAACAGGCTGCCCAGGGAAGTGATTGAGTCACCATTGCTGGAAGTGTTTAAAAAGGAGGTAGATGAAGTGCTTGGGTACACGATTTAGTAGTAGACAGGTATGGTTGGAGTTGATTATCTCTAAAGTCTTTTCCAACCTAACGATTCTACGATTCTATCTTGTCTATAGTAAATTATTCTACAGAAAAGAGTGACAAACAGGTGTTATAGCATTCTGGGTTATTTTGTGGATTTAGTTGGGTTTGGTGGTAGTGGGTTTTTTTTGTTCTGTTATGTTTTGGTTTGGTTTTTATTTTGCATTATCTCATGATTTCACTTCTAATCCCAATTCCCTAAAGATAGGACAAGCTGCATCTTCATATACTAAATTTTGCAGGTCAGCAGTAGCAACAGAATCTGCAGTGAACCAAGTACACTTTGTTAAATGCTTCTTGCCATTTTATGAGTCCCTGTGAAGCAACCTTAAGGCTACTCAAGCTACAACATCATGCTTTTAATGCTCTTTATTTTATTATGAAGTATTAAAACAATATTTTATCAGGATCTAATAAAATATAAGTCTTTCACTTTTTGAATCTTGAAACTGTGTTAAAAGGCTAAAAGACATGTTAGTTTACCAGCAGTCAGTCCAATCCCAGGCTAGTAAATTAGCTTCATTAATTATATGGCAAAACTTCTCTGTTGCATGGATAATAGCTGCTGCAAGGATGGCGTAAGCATGAGTGTAAGCAATCATCTCCTCTGATGGAAACTCAGTAGACATAAACAAATGCATGTTTTTAACAATTATAAAAAACATAAAAGAAGAAAAAGAAACAGAGAAGAAAAGGATATAATTCTACTGCTAGACTGTTCCATGATTTCAGGCTGTTGATCAGCAATAATGGAGCCAGGTACCCAGAATGTGAGCTGACAAGCATTCTTCTTCCAAGAAAAACACCAGCTAAATGGGGACAGTAACTTGCTCAGCCAGTGAGGTGGAAATAATGTCAAGGAAGGCACAGAGCTACAGGTACACAACAGTCTATTAGGAGGACCTGGGCCAGGGAAATTGTCTTCAGTTATCAGTGATGGAAGTTAACTCATCTAGATGAAAGATGAGAAGCTTTTTGTCTTTGCTTCCTCTGTAATCCAGAGAAAGAATGAGAAGGAAGTGCTTCAGTCCAGAAAAGTAATTCTATGTATCTGGTATAATTATTTTAAAATGAGTTGATTCATTTACTAAGCACCTCTCTCTCCATTGTATGGTAGTAGCTGACAAAGCTACTTCAGACTAGACCACTGATTTTAAGATGAATAAAACTAGATGAACTGATGAATTTCTGTCAGAATGGAAAACATTGATGTCAGACCCTCGTTGGCAAATATTAGTAAAGGAACACAGGCAATGATAGAATGAGTAAGTCTGAATGGAAAAAACCCTCTGTAACTATGTTGTGGAATAGAATCATAGAATCTTAGAATCAACAGGTTGGAAAAGATCTCTTGGATCATCTAGTCCAACCATTCCTATCTGCTCCTAAACCGTGCCCCTGAGCACCTTGTCCACCCGTGCCTTAAACACCTCCAGGGAAGGTGACTCAACCACCTACCTGGGCAGCCTGTTCCAGTGCCCAATGACCCTTTCTGTCTATTTTTTTTTTCCTGGTTCTCGATGCCCTCATCCAGGTCATTGATAAAGACATTGAACAGGATTGGACCCAGCACTAAGCCCTAGGGGACAATACTTGTGAGTGGCCTTCAGCTGGAATTAACTCCATTTACCACCACTTTCTGGGCCCGGCCATCCAACCAGTTTTCCACTGAGGAGAGTGTGCACCTGTCTATGCCAGAGGCAGAGAGTTTCCATAGCAGAATGCTATGAGAAACAGTGTCAAAGACTTTACTGAAGTCCAAGAAGACTACATCCACAGACTTTTCCTCATCCAGTAAGCGTGTCACCTTGTCATAGAACAGTTCTCTATGAACACAATGGTACAACTGGAAAATTCTATTTGTTTATTGAATACACTAAGGGTTTCTTTTCTCCTTTTTGTTTTTCTCTTTTATTGAGACTCGGTTACAGCTGCCCTCACCATTGTCTTCTCCTTGTGTGCCTGTTTGACAGCTAATGAAGAAGTATCCACAATATTACCAGTATCCTTGGATGTGATTATACAGCCACCCTGCATAGTTTATCTTTTTTTGACTCTAGGAATTCTTAAAATGGATCAGCTGGTGTTCAGGATCCCTCTAATCAACCAAATTATCCTTCCTAAGATACCTTGTAAATTAAGTATTATATGTAGAACGACTGCAGAAAAATACTTATGTTCACATGCAAAAGTAGAAATGGCATTATGCTCTTTTCCATGTTCACAGTGTAAAAATTCTAATAATAAACAAGTAATTTAATTTGAACAAATTGGAATAATGAAGAATAGAAACACTGAGATGTAAAGAACATACTTTTGACAAACAAATATTCATTTCTAGTGAGATAAACTATTTAAAATAGACCTGAATTAAAATCCAAGTCTGAGCTGTTTTAAACATTTGAGAAATATGAGTCTGCACCTACAGTTTGAACTCATTTGCAATTACAAAGTCTTACACAGAACAGATACTCAGCTAGTAAATCAGTATTGCTTTCAAGGGGAAAGCAAGTTCAAACTAGAATGTGTCACTGTTTACTTCAGAAGTCTCCGTTCTGAGACCTGATGTGTACAAATACATTACACATAGAGAATCATATTTGGAACACTGATGGTGTCTTTAACCAAAACAAGAAAACAAGATCCAGGCTCAAATTCTGAATTTTTAATTATTTTTAAAGGTTCAGAATTAAATTATATGTATTTATACTTTTTTTTTCCTTTGGATACTAAACAGTTCTGGCCTTATATTATTCTTTAGCTGCTTTAAAAATGGCACCAAAAAAAAATTTCTGTGCTTTGTGTATAGAGATACAGACCGATAAGTCTGGACCACCTCTATTATTTACCTTTCTTGTAATTTTAACAAGATATTATACATTGTTGCCATTGTTGTCATTATGTTAAAATAAAACAACAAAAAGACAAGGGACTGAGACAATTTGTGAGCATCTTTTCTGAGAAGAACCCTTAAAGGAAAATGCCCAGATCCCAAAGGGAACCAGGTGCCTTAGAAAAAAAGTTGAGAACAGACACACAATGAAAGTGAACCTAACAACATGCAATCATGGGTAGCTGTCACTGAGTGTCACTCAACAAGAAAATTCAAGATAAGTCATTGGACTTCATTCTCTCACTGAACTGCACAAAAAAATGTTTGGTTACTTTGCAACACACTCATGGAAGGAAAACTGTAGCTTTTTCTTCAGGGGCTGAGTGAGGGTCTCGCATTTGCAGATCAAGTTTTAGATGGCCTGACCATGGGTGAGATGTAGAGCTAGCATCCCCTGCAGCTTTTACATTAATGCTCAATAGCTCATGTTTGCTTTGTGGTGTGGCTCATTCCATTCTGCCCTGCTGCCAATGTGTGTCATCTTGAACGGAAAGGCATACAAGAAAAAGGGGCTAGAGAAGGATTATTATTTGCAGCACCATGCTTTTGCTCTTTTGGAGGAAATGTAACTGCTCCTAGGACTGTTGTGGTATTTTTCAGCATTTGTTTGATTTATGTAGCACTGAAAACCAGCCTGATTGGTGATATTCAGCAGCTCCACTTTGTTTTCAACAAGAGCTTCTCTTTTGTACGTAGTTTCCAGCATAGTACAGCAATTCACAATGAGATCAAAAGAGGAACATGAATTCAAGTGGTTTGGCTTAATATATCTCCATCTCTGCTCCAACAAAAAGCTGAAGTGCATCATGCACACCCTGGAAACAAGCACTAGATGAGAACTCACTAGGGAAACGTGTGGAGAACCCTTAATGACTGGATAAAACTTGTCAATCATTCCCTGAACGCTTCAAAGTCCTGCATATGAAAAGGGGATTTTTCATGGACCTGTGAAACCTCCAAGGTTAAGGAGTTGACCACCATTTTTTCAGTCCTATAGTTTTGAATTTAGGGACTTAACCTTACCTAAGTCTGCTTTAGCTACTAAATCCTCTTTTGGACCTAGCAGAAAGTTTATTTCAAGTTACTAGAACTGTTAGCAAACAAGGCCAAAATCAAGAGTACTGGTTCAATGACAGACATATTTACAGTTCACAGTGACCTTATATGTATGTAAGTAAAAAATATTCAAGGTAGGATTCAAGTTATTATAGCAGAGTATAAAATTATACTCATGAGGGTCAGCCTAACTGTAGCTCTCAAGGTGAAACAAAAAATGAAATTGCCAACAAACATATTACAGCTAATGATTAAGTGGCTTTTTATCCACTCTTGGGAACATTGGGACAGACAGTTCTTATGGGAAAGACATGATTACTTCTGATTACGCTGTACTATCCCACTGCAGAGGTCTGATACCAGATTTCAGTGGAAAAATAGTAACAATAAATATGTGAAATATATATCATGCAACCATCATAAGTATCCACAGCTACAATGATATTGAGTTACATATCAAGAAAAATTACATGAGATATCCCTTTGAAAGGTTATTTTTATATTTCCTGCATTTAAGCCATAGATATAAGGGTCTTCAGAGCTCAGGCATTTAAAAATAAGATATACTGAAAGAAAAAAATAGTGTCCTTGTGTAAGGTTTTTAAAAATGATATTGATTTTATTTTATCACATTTTAATATACCAAAAACATGCCACACACTTTATCATAATGGATTACCAAACTTGGTGTCAGGGGCGGTGTGGGGAAAGACTGTTCATTTGCTACCCTTACTGCCATGACTGTCAAAGGGTGAGCTTCTTCAAATGATATGTGAGACAGGATCCCTGCCAGATTATTCCTTTCTCTATTCAAAACTTGTTATACTTTTGTGATCGTTGCCTGCATATGTTGAAAATGCATGGATGTTAGTTCCACAGAACAGGGAATAATTTTTTGTAAAGCACTATCATATGTTGGGATATTCAAAGGAATCATTAGGATAAATAAATATTTGAGCAGTGAAAAGTATGTCCAGAGTTCTGGCACTTAAAAGGGAAGGACAGGCACGTATGATCATGAATTTTACAACTACAGCCTGTGCAACTATCATTCGGCAAACATTCATTACCATTATTAATAACATGACATAAAATGGAATATTGCAGACTTAATCCATATACTTGGCAGATATATGAAATAGCAGATGGCACTTTAAATGGGTTAGGGGAATACCAAGCAGATACCAACACTGCCTGGCCACAGACCTGACATTACATAAATGAATTAGGCAAAATCTGGACCTAGCAAAGACCCCACATGTATACACATGTGCACAATTATTTTCCTGTCTGCTAAGCGATCATAATTCTCACTACAACATTCTCTCCTCGTCTGGGAAACTCTCCAGCCGTGTTCAGACTGGGACTTTAGCAACATAGCTGCATAGAATCCTGCTTGGGAACAGGAGATGATAAAAGATTGGCAGGGTCCTGCCCAAACATGTGCTCACTGTGACACCAAGGAATAATTTAGTTCTTGCCTGTCTCTTGAAGTAGAGCAATATGTAACCCACAATGTGTCACCTAAACCCAATATAGCTTCATAAAGACTATATAGTTCCTAGGTAAGAATCCTTTCAGAGCACTTTGTTAAGGGATCCTGGTGCATTCATATGTGGGCGTACTTTACAGTCACCTGTACACTGTAATCAATAAAATCCATGCAAGTATAAATTAATTCCATCTCACATAATGACATTTCATTCTATGTCATTTCAGAGAAAGAAGAAAATTTAGAAACTTGTGTGATTCTTTTTACTAGTTGTATAATCTCAAATGTTGCTGAAGATCAGAAAACATGATGGGAAACTGTATTTCTTTCTTAGTAAGACATATTCAAATGGACATACCTAAGATATTTGCATGAATGTTGTTTTACTTTGGAGAAAAGGCTACACTAATAAAAACTTCCCCAAACCCAGACAGTTCTGAAACTCTAACACTGTTTTGCCACTGCTTGGTAAATTACTATTTCTAGACTTGGTTAGATTGTACTTACTGAAAGAAAAAAATATAATGTGAACATTTCATAGGTACATAAAGAAAATAGACACAATTATGTTATAACAGATAATCCTGATGAAACTCTCAAGTTGTAGAATCAAAATTGTATCAAGGTTTGCTTGAAGCAATCCCATATAATCTAGCTTCATGCAATTTTGCATGCACACAGCTGTCAAATCTCTGATTGATTTTGTAGGTACATTTGAAAAACGAACTTCAGGGCTAATACTGTTTTTGCAGAAGATGGTGATGGCTATTCCAGTGCACTCATAAATAAAGCTTATTTTAAAAGTGACTTTCTGATATTCTCATATCAAAAACCAACAATTTCTTAGTTTTTTTTCATTGTAATCCAGGATCAAACTACTGCAAATACGCAAACAACTCTTCTACTAGATCAACCTACATCATTTTTGAAGGCTAAAGGAGTTAGCATTATAGAAATTATATTCATGGTATCAATATGTGTCTCACATTAGTCTCCTAATCTTCAGTCTTAGGTCTACTGATTCTTAAATGTTTTGCAGCCTGGTCAAGGGAAATGGTTAACTGTCATCTTTATGGCCATAAGAACAAAGAACTTTGAAAACTTCTGCAGCATTTTGAGAACAAATTTTCAGGGGTGCACTGATATTATATATGCAAGTTCTACAGTAGGAAGTTCTCTCACAGCAGGGCAAATTTGGGTAGAAAGTTCTAATATGGATTTTGCCTTGCTAGTGAAAACAATGAGGAAAATTCTATAGGTATTATCAGTGATGGAAGTACTTATTTTCTTCAAGAAATTATTTTATAATCTATGCTCCTAGCACTGACAATAGCGTGGCTTTTGGTGATAGAGAAGCACTCATTTCTACCTTTCTCTTCCTTGCAGTATTTTCAGTCCTGGCTCTTAATTATTTTTCACTATTATAATGTCCTCTGGAAGATTTTTTATTTGAGTCGGCATCTAGACAAATCTATTTTTATTTAAGCTCCCTCATGAACAGCACAAGACGTTGTTTGTGCATTTCTGAAAGTGGTCCATTATGAGTAGAAGCACAGTGAAAGCTCTTAGATTCAACAGTTACAGATCCTTACTTGATACACAAGTCATAATCAGTCCTGTAGGTGTGTAAATACTGCCAAACCATCAGTATTCAGAATACAGAGGAGATAACCCTGAATAACGACCCCAATTATTTAATCTTTATAGGCAAGTAATAGGCATATAGAGTTTCCATCTTCTTCTGCTACTGTTAGGCTTGAAGAAATATTTCTGTAAGAACAATGCACAATCCTTAATATTTTCATGGCTTACTGTGAGATAATACTGCAAAGAAATAAATGTCTGCAGAATAATGAGAAGACCTTAAGCCTAAAAATTATACATCTGTTTCACTACCTTTCTTTCTCAATGGAAAACAGTGTACTGCAGTATTTAATATTCAGGCTAATTTACCACATTAAATGTGTTTAGTATTTTATATTTTTCTCATGTTGCTTAATACGGCAGATGAAAAAGATACTTGAATTGTTCTGTGTATGCCTCTCCATCCACGTTTTCTGCTGGCAGCTTTTTAGAGCACTTAGTGGTGGGAAGATTAAGTACTCCTAGGCAGGAGAAAAAAAAAAATCCATCTCCTACTCACTGGAAAAGTACAATGAGTACTGAATGGTTGAGAAAGAAACTACTAAGGAAATGGAGCAAGGTAAAATATTAGCCGCAAAACTTAGTAAGCTGAAAAGCTACTCCAGAAGAGACTTGAGTCTCAAATACACCATAGAATTGTACTGTCCATGGAGGGCTATGGACTCTGAGGTAAATCCTTCCTTGAAGGACTGCTATATTGCAAGGACTGTGACAGATACCCCATGAACTTCCCTATTCCTGATCCAAGATCCACATTAAAAGCACATATGTACATGTCCATAACAAGGATCATTTTTTAATTGTGGGAACTTGAGAAAACTATTTCAATAGGCATTCAAAATGATAGAAAGTTCTTTTTGTCAATTGTGAAGGTACTTTCTGTAACATCTATGCAACAGTAGTACGATCTTTAGGTAAGGTGCAACACAAAACAGCCTTTCTTCCGTATTTATTTAACTTGTCAGAAAGACTCAACCACGTAACTGTAAAACCTCCACATGTTAAGCCTACTATAATGTAGAAGAGTCCTTATGAATATTTCATCAAAAGCTATGCTGACAGCACAACCAAGGACAAAAAATGTTACAAAACCTCACTAATATTAATAATGAAAAAGATACTTATAGCATGAAAACAAGATTGCACAAAAAATGTTTCTCTTTTGTCAAAACTGTGTGTCACAGAACAAACAAGAGAGGTGAGGTTCATGATCTCCTTCAAATATCACAAATATTTGAATCGCTGGTACTTGGAAATCTGAATATTAAAAGCTATTCTCTGTGCATTCTCCAGATTTCCGGAATTTAAATCTTACTCAACTTCTTCAATTACGATTCAGCCTGCATAATTTTTTTCTTGTATAGCATAGTTACTTAGTACCTGATCTTTGCATTTGTGACAGAAATCCAAAAATCTTTATTGAAAATCCTGGCCCAGCTGAAGCTCATGGCAGTGTTCTCGCTGCCTGCAGTGGATTCATGATCTTATCTATATGGAAGTAAAGATTTTATCTGTTTCAAACAGTACTGGATGGCGCTTTTTCAGAATATTTCCAGGACATCAGAAAATATGTTTCAACATAATAAAAGTGAACCATTTTATTGCAACCCTATTTCTTATTTAAAAATGTATGAAATGAAAGCAAGCATCTTATACAAAAGTTTTGGGAACAGAAAATTCATATTTGTTCACTTCAATATGACTCATAAATGAGACGTTTTAATACTGTAATTTAACTAGACATACAAAGAGAACAAACAAACAATACACTTACAGTCTTAAAAATGCCATCTTAAGTAAAACAGGTTTTTCTAATGGAAAGCTACATTTTTACAGACTGATATAACTGTGTCTTTCATGCTGGCATGCAAGGCCAAGCACAGTTTAACGCTAATCACACACCTATCACTGGAAAGCAAATCATAAATACATGAAAACATTCTTTAATGCATCTTGGGGAGTGAGAATGATGAAGTTAAGCTTTTAAATCTTCTCAAACAATACAAATTTATTCACTGTACAGAGCTAAGTTAAGAAATATTTAGTGTTCACATAACCTAGCATTGAGCTTTTTAATATTAAAGAGGTAACACATTTCTTGAATACATGTTTCTGGAAGAAAACTCTTTACTTCACCATGACTGATCACTGAAAGCTTGATTGTTTAAATCTAACACTTTATTCATGCTCAGATTGTACATGGATTATATCATTTGGAAGAGGACCTTGTGATAAAAAGTACTAGATGCTAGTGCTCTTGAAAGCTATGACCTCGTTGCCACTACTGAAACTTGATGGGATAAAACTCATGACTATCGTGTAGCTATTGATGCCTCCAGGCTGTTCAGAAGGAGGGTTGGAGGTGTTGTTCTTTACATAAAGAAATGGAGAGAGCATGAAAAATTTTCTCTGAAGAATAGCCATGACCATGTTGAAAGCCTGTGGGTAAGAATCAGAGATTGAGGTAACAAGGGTAACCTTGTGGTTGATGTCCGGTACAGCACATCTGATCAAGGGAAACCTGTTGATGAAACTTTCTTACTCCAGCTACAGGAGGCATCATACTCTCAAGCTCTAGTCCTCCTTGGGGAATTCAATCGTCTCAACATCTGCTAGAAAAGTAGCAGAGTGAGATGTAGGCAATTTAGAGACTCTGGAATGCATCGAGGGTAACTTCTTAAGCCAGGTAATAGACAATCCTACCAGAGGGGATGTGATATTGGACCTGATGGTGACCATTAGCAAGTGAGATAACTGGTGATGTCAAAATTGGAGGCAGTCTGGGCTGAAATGATCCCACACTGGTGGAGTTTGTCCTTAGGGATATGAGTCTGGTGAAAAGGGAAGTAAGGACCCTGAATTTTAGGGAAGACTTCCAGCTGTTCAAGGAGTAAGTCAACAGGACACCCTGGGAAACTACCCTCAGGCACAAGGGAACAGAAGAGAGCTTTAAGGACACTTACCATAAAGTCCAAGAACTCTTGATCCCCAAGTGTAAGAAATCAGGAAAGTAAGGCAAGAGATCAGCATAGCTGAGTCGAAACCTGCTGGTCAGACTAAAGGGCAAGAAGGAAATGCATAGGCAGTGAATGCAGGGACAGGTATCCTGCTAAGAATACAAGGATGCTGCTAGATTGTGGAAGGACAGGTTCGGAAAGGTGAAGACACAGCTGGAACTGAACTTGGCCAGGGGCAAAAAGAATAACAAGGGCTTCTACAGTTCTGTCAGCCAGAAAAAGAAGGTCAAAGAAAGCATCACCATCTCTCCCTTGATGAGCAGGTCTAGCAAACTGATAAAAACAGACAAGGAGAAGGCTGAGGTACACAGCAACTCAACAACTCAACTTATTCACTGGCAATCCCTCTTCTCACACCTCTCGAGTGGAGGGAATCCAGGATGGGGACAGCAGGAGCAAAGTCCCTCCCACTCTGAATGTAGGTTTGTGACCACCAATGGAACCTGAACATACGTAAGTCTATGGGACCTGACAAGGTGTATCCCAGAGTCCTGAGGGAATTTGCTGCTGTAGTTGACAAGACATTCTCCAGGACATTTGCAAAGTCATGGCAGTCAGGTGAAGTCCCTGGTGACTGGAAAAAAGGAAAACATAGCATCCGTTTTTAAAAAAGGTGAGAAGGGAGGACCCTGGGAACTACCGACCTGTCAGCCTAAAGTTTGTGATAGAACAGATCATCCTGGAAACTATGCAAAGGCACATGGAAGACAGGGAGGTGATTTGAGAAAGCCACCATGGCTTCACTAAAGACAAGTCTTGCCTGGCCAACCTAGTGATCTTCTATGTAAGAGTGACTACATCAGTGGACAAGAGAAGAGCTATGGATATCACCTATCTGTATTTATGTAAGGTCTTTGACATGGTTCCCCACACCATCCTTCTCTCTAAAATGTAGAGATAAGGATTTAATGGAAACATTCAAGCCGAGGTTGGACAGCGCTCTGAGCAACCTGATCTAATTGAAGGTGTCCCTGATTGTTGCAAGGGTGGTGGCCTGGATGACACTTAAGGGTCCCTTCCAAACTTAGCTATTCTTTATTTTTATCATTCTATGCTATAAAAGCTCTATATTTACCTCATCACTGTAGCTGATGTTTGTTTTTCAGTTATGTTGAGATTAGGAAAAAATTCTTCACGGAGAGGGTGGTTAGGCATTGGAACGGTCTGCCAAGGGACGTGATTGAGTCACCGTCCCTGGAGGTGTTTAAGGTTAGGGTGGATGAGGTACTTAGGAGAATGATTTAGGGATTGGTGGGAATGGTTGTACTCGATGATCCAGTGGGTCTCTTCCAACCTGGTTATTCTGTGATTCTGTGAAATACCTCTTTATCCCCAAAGAATGCAGCAATGAAGTGACAGATGATTTTATTTGTAAAATTTTGATTCAGTGGATTAAATTATTAGAAAGAATGTGTGCAGTAAAATAAAATACATCTTCTTTCATTTCACAGGACTGTAAAATAGGAAAAGAGTCAATCTGTACTTCACTAACCACTAGGAGTGAAAACTTCATCACTATCTCCTGGATAAAAGTCTGTTTCCAGAATCTGTCATTCTGGATCTATTTAGGTATAGGAATTATTTAACAAGGGCTTGAATCATGAATTGAAAAAAAACAATAAATAGGTTTTTATCTTTCTGTTGTAATTTTATGAAAAAAATTTCTACAAGTAATTACTCGATAAAAATGTAAATATGTAGGACTTGCATGTCTTTCTGTCACCTTTACAGCAGAATGACACTTATTTACAATCCTGACTATACTAGAGTGAAATACTGGGAAGTTTAGATGAGATATTCAACTTTAAGCTAGGTAAAATTTAGTAATATGGACTTGGTCTTATGCATTGACATTGCTATTTGCATTGTGTTTCTCTGAATTAATGACAGGATAATGCAAGAGTGTTATAAAGCAAACACTGAACAACACGGGAAATATGATGCATGTATTCAGTTATGAATAATACTTGTGCTTAATATACACTTATTTCCTTCATATGGCTTGCTTTCCCTTTTGCTGCCTTTTCATACCCTTTTCAGCTGCTAAATCAATACACTGAGATATATTAAAAAGAGACTCATGAAGATTAAATTTTCATCAACAAAGAATTGCTTGTGAGAATTTTCATGGGTAATCTATGTCATAACAAATTAATAAAATAAGCATTAGCATTTTGCTGTCCAGAATCTGGCATAAAAAAGGCTCAAATCCCATAAGAACACTGCCACAGTGGAAAATGATGCTGTTACATTAATTAACTAAACCAGCTGCCAGCCTAAGTAGCTGTAAGGGTTCATGGATTTTTTTGCTTTTTTCTTCGTGAACCACAATTGCTAATAATTTTTCACAGAAAGAAAAACAGGCTACTACTTAAATAAACAAATAGTTCCTACTTCAAAGAGCTTGTGGGCATAGCAAATGGTATATCCAGTGAAAAGCCATTCTAATGGCACCATGAGGTAGACGTACTAAGCAATCTGCCATTTCAGCAATGAATACGGTGCCTAGTCTATCTAACAGCACTCAGACAACTGAAAAGTCATTTTAAACAAGATTGAAAGGGATTGTACTGCTCCAAAAATGCATCATAATTTTGTATCCACTTGGTCTGGAAGCTTGTTTATTTTGAAAATCTACCACATAAATCTGTACACAAAAATGTAAGTGACACAGCTGCAGGATATAACAATCAAGCTCTCCGGAAAGACATTTATACATAAAATTATTATTCCTGACATAATCTTTTAGCATTATAGTAAATATTTTTTAGATTCCCATGAAACTGTGAGTTATTAGTTCTTTTATGAAAAAGAGCTAATGGGTTTTGTTTCATTATTTTTTTAGGATTTAGTTAACAAACCAACAACATCACATGAAGCATATCCAGAGAACATAATTTTGGACCACAATCACTGTAATGTTTTATGCTAAAGCAAATAAATTATATGGCTCTTCAGCAAAGTTAATTGGTTTCAGCTGACTTTGAACAGAAATAGAGTTAAAATATTCTCATATATATTCTTAGAATATAGTTAATATTTCAAAACCAAAAAGAACTCTCAGGCTAAATCTAGCTCAATTCTAAATGCACATACCAGTTGCTGAAAGTTTTGAATTCCGAATCAACTCTTATAAAACATTTAGGAACAAGTATAAAGTGAGCATTCTCCACTTAAGAAACAGTTATAGTCATCTTAAAACTGATCTGGATAAAATAGAAGCATCTGGCTGTGCCTTGACATCATCGCATTAAGTAAAAAGAGCCATGTAATTATTTCAGTAATTAATTGACAACTATAAAACATAGAACCATGGGATTCAGACAAGGGTTTCCCACAGGTATTAATTTTCAATAACATAAACCCACATTTTTTTCTTTCCTCTTTATATTCCATTGTAGTAGCGCCTAATTTTGCAGCAATTACCTTTCAAAGAACTGCATGGAGAACAAAGATTTAAGTTTGGCATGTGGGAAAGAGTCTTACTTAATTTTAATTTTTATATTCCTGAGTAGCACACTGAGAGAGATTGAGTGAACTCTAATTTTAAATACTCTGTTTGCGGAGAGACACACCCCAGAACCACTATTTCTTTTAAAGAAAGCAACAGCTCAGCACATACATTTAGACAGTCTGAGTGACAGCACCTTAGTGCTGGAATTACATTGCTACTGTGCTCTCAAGTGACTGATTCTCCCGAGCTTTTGTTTATAGAAACTTAAAATAATCACACTTGAGTCTTATGTCTTTGACATGAACATAATTAATACCATATGGAGATAATTTATGATGAACTTTACAATACTTGTGAACAAGCATCGTGACCCAAGCAACCCTATTAGTGTTGCTGCTTTTTCAGTTCTAGAGTGACAATTTAGTTATGCAGTGTTTTGTCATCAGCTGAGATTAATCACAGTAATGACATATTTTTCACTGAGAAAATTATTACATTTCTTTTAATATGGACTAGGAAGGATGCATTTCTAAGCCAAATGATATAAAAGCTAAACAACTTATCTGAAAAATAGGTCTTACATGATTTCTCTTTGCTTGGAAAAGGGAAACACCAAAATGAGGATGATACCGTAGGCAACAGCGTAACAAAAGCTTATCTGCAAAGAGACAAATGCTTGAGAATTTAATATGAAAAATTGTCTTGCTAGGGAAATTAGAGCCTGATTAAGCTAAACAAGTTAATCTATTAAAAACCAAAATGTTTATGGGGTAAAAAAGCTACATGAGTGATGACTGGTTTTTTAGCATTAAAAAGGCAGGTTATATTCCAGATCCACATTTGGTTTTACCCATAAGACTAACTAAAATGTGAATTTTGGGTTGGATGTGACAGAAACAAAATCTTGTGACCTGTGTTAGCAAAAACCTCTAACATCAGAAGTATTGCAAATCAGCTGCTATATTTATTTTTCTAGTCCCCTACATAGTTAACATTTTGCAAGATTAGATGTCATCATATGATTTTACTGCTAGCCAGAAAATAAGCTTCCACAGCTAAGTGTCAGTTCTGAATCAGCCTATATGGTGTCAGGTTTGGATATATGAATTAAAGTAGGACCACCAGTATAATAGTTTTCTATGCTACCAAATCGCAGATAAGTTGCAGGTTAATGAATGCAAGAAGTGCAACATTTACCAGAGCCTCAAAATAAACTAAACAAAACTGGGAACATTTCTCCTGCAGTGGAGATGGTCTGAAAGGTCGGTTTCAGAGGGAGTCTAAGGCAGAGGTCTTCTGTCATGACAGAGTTATTGTAGTGTGGGATTCTTCCCCCACTGAGAGGATACAGTCTAGCGCTGGAGCTCATGGGGTTTTTGCACTGTGTTAACCTAAAGAAAGCGCTGCTCCCATTCTGGGGTTTCTTTTGTCCTTCTGCCAAGGATTGCATTGTCATTTGGTAAAATCTTAATTTATTTCAAATCCCACGGGACACATTATTTTTCTTTTTTCAAAGGTACTTCAGGCCTTGAGTAATTTTCTTGCCTCAGCCTCTGTCATGGATTTAGTCTGTGGCCTAAAGTTCACAGCCTACAGGCTGCTTTGCTGCACTCCAGTGCCAGAGAAGGGAAGCCCGATTCAGCAAGGTCATAAAGAGAAAAAAGAAACAAAAATTACTGCAGGAGTAGAAAAGGCCTGAAAGGAGGATTAAATCAATGCCAAATTGCTGGCAGTGTCAGTTCACCATAAGGACACGACTGGTGGAAAGCTGCCAGTGGACCAGGCAGCAGGGCCAGTCCCATGACCTCAAGGGCCTCAGCTGGAGAGGTCCTACCCTACTTTGCCCCAGTCAGAGACATTGATCCCAAGATTATTTTGTAAGATAGATCTGACTATTTTTTTCTTAAGAAAAAAAAAAAAAAAAGTGAGACAATTGGAAATGCTTGCAAAGGACCTACTCAGGTTCAAAGTCAAAATGTTTGACAGTAAAAGTAGGACTCATCTTAAAATTTCAGTCTCCTAAAGAGGCCTCATGTTAAATCGAACATCTTCATTCCCTGTGTAGTACCTGACAGGCACCTCATAAAGGTATCTTCTTTTTCTGGTTCATTGTCCTGTAACTAGGCTTTCTCTCTAGGTTGCCTAAAGAGGTTGTGTTTGACTGTAGAAGGAACTCAGCCAATTTAGGTAGACTCTGAATTTTCAGGTAGCCAAAGAGGTGTAAGATAAATTCCCTTTCTCGGGATAGGACTGGCCAGAAACTGGTTCATTCTCACTTTACAGTGGTTGGACACCCTTGGCATTGGTGCAGCTCTGCTCAAGTCCAAGTATCTAATCTAAAATATCTAGTTTATCAAAGAAATAAGCCCACTCTCTGTTACCCCAAGTGCTTTTCCTTTTTGCTTCCCCTGTTAAAAAGATATCTTACCTGGAACATACTCTTCAGTTAAATAGCAAACATCTGACACTTTCTTAAAAAACATATCAGCAACATAAGAAAAGCGAGTTGTATGGGACTCTAAGTCCCTTTCTGATGTGGGGAACTATAATAAAGCTCAATTTTCAAAGCATAATTTCACCACTTTACCCTAGCAAAATTTATCCAGGGGACAAACTAAAACCCTAGACCACAGGAAAAAAAGTGTAAATCATATTTAAGGGTAGAATTCCTAGAACTAAGAAATAATTGTAACTTTTCAATTGTCATCTCTGCAATGAAATGTCAGGATTCACAATTTTATTTTCAACAAATAAGACTTCCCTGTATAAATACATCCTTAGAATAGTTTACCTACAATCCTAAACTCAAAGCCATTGGGAGAGTTAAGAATCATAAACATTTTAAAGATGATAAAATATATAAGCCTAATTCATGAAAGGTGGGAAACTTAACATTGTTCTAGCAAACAATTATGATATTACCCTTAAGTATGTGTGTAGTTCCAGGAAACTGAATGGTATTCCTCTGGTTCCTGATGAAATAATAAACCTTGAAAGTTAAGGACATGTTTAACTGCTCAGAGATGCCACAGTGCTCAGTATATTCTAGAAATGGAATCTAAGATGTAGTGAAGAGTATCTTTGGCTTGAAATTTTACAAAAGAGAAGCTAACGATACCTAAACTGATTAAGTCATTTGCTCAGGATAAAAAGACAAGTTTAAATAACTTCCTGACCTCATCCTATGTCTCCTACCAGTTTACCTCTTCACTACATGCTTTTCAGCTTCAGTCTCTCTGCAGTCTGAAGATTCCTGCAAGATTTATTCACGTATTGTTTTCTATAAAGAAAAAACATATATGTGTATAGAGTTCAAACTCTTTTGACATGGGATAATGTCTTTGAATGTGATCATAGACACTGCTGTTGGCTCTACCTTCAGTACAAATTACAAATATTAGTATAAGTAGTCCTATCTCCAGTTTTGTCCAAAATTATGAAGTTGATGTTTATTGTTAAATCAAATAATTTATCAGCCAATAGGTGGCACTGAAAGTATTTAACATTTATCTGCCACTTCTATTTTCTTTTAGGAAAATTCACATTTCCCTCAAGTAAATGGTATGTTATGCTGACAAATTAAAAACCAAAACACATATTGAATTTTGTCATTAAAAATGTTAAATAGTTGGAGAACTGCTGAGAATTTAAATAATTCTCTGGAAATATGAACAAGTACATCATACTACTTGTGTCTTTGTTGAAAACACTTATTAGTCAGGAGATCCTTTGGAGATCCTGGGACCAATGACATTCCAGGCGGTGTATTACCATGAAATTTAAATTGTAATAATTTGGGAAAGCCATAGCATTCCAGGAACTGACTTATACAGTAGCTTTTGTATGCTGCATGTGGATTTGTAATTTTTTTCAAACTGTTTTCATTTTTGCAATCCTTGAAGAAAGAAAGATAATTTTGTGGCATGCATAATATGGTTTTCATCAGTAGTGGTCAGCTGAATTTTATTAGGACAAACTTTACAAGCAACCTCTTCATTCGCTGTGGTAAACAAGCTCATAAACTATCCTATAAATAGAGCAAATGAGACATTTCAGATCATATTACCAAGGAAACATGACTTAACACATATTCATAAAGAAGCAAACTATCCATGTCAAGTTTTTGCTGACTTTAAATGTTCTTTGAGCAAACGTGATGCAGATCCAGTGTTTTGGTTTATACTGAGTGTAATGCAGTCACTCTCTGCAGATCCTGTTTGATACCTGTACAAGATTTTAATTGCCAGATCATGGAATTATAGAATCACTAGACTGGAAAACACCTTTGCAATCAAGTCCAATGGTACTAAACTACTAAGTCATATCCCTAAGCACTTCATCTACCCACCTTTTAAATACCTCCAGGGATGGTGACTCAATCATCTCCCTGAACAACCTGTTCCAAGATGTGCCAAGGTGATGAATTAGGAAAAAAAATAATATAGTGATAAAATTCCATTTTCAAACTACTTCTCTGCAGCCTTTATATAAAAATCTCTCTCTTAAGAACTAAAGAAGTCTACATAGTTTTCTGCTATAACAAATAAAAATTTCTGAGGGTTCACTGTACCAACATTGACTACAGTATTATAGAGGGCAAGAAGTGAATAGCATTGAAATAGAAGTATGTCCAAAAAGGACAGTAGGTATGCAGGTATTAACAGTATTTTTCTGTGGTGCTTTTTAGGGCTACCTCGCTTGGTTCTTCATTACATTATGAATAACATTAACATTTGTATCAAAGGGAAGAAACTCATCACATCATGTGTCAAAACAGTAACTGTAGTTGTGAGACGTGAGACATTTTCATTTACTCAGCTGTATCAATGCACCTTAATTACAAGCAACTAGGAGATTTTCATACATTCCTTCCATCATCATTCCCTTCTAGAAGGAAAATTAAAGCGCTTTCAAATCACAGAGCAGTAGAACATAGTAATTTAATGTTACAGCACCTGGCCTAAGTAAGTCATAAGACTTTCCAGCTGTACCTAAATTGGTTCCGGAGACTTATGACACTGCAATTGGTCATGAGAATGAAAATATCATATCAGCAAGTGTTTCAAGTTAAAACTCAAACCTCTAATTTAGAGTTAAGCATTCTTTTCTCTGCTCAGGAAGCAAAGTGAGAAACTTAATCCAATCCAAAAAAGACTAAGCAAGGAAGTATTCACTATTAAAAATACAATTGAAAATATCATTTTTTTCAGGTCATTTCGAATATGAGTGGATATGAAAAAGAGAAAGACCAGTAAACACAGGAGTGTGTTTATAAGAACCTTTCCTGAGCTCTCCAAGAAAAGCCACAAAAAGTGCTCTGTAATTTAAACAAAATAATTTGCATAAGAAAGATACAAAAAGACAGAGACAACCACACTAACAAGAGGAACAGTTATCAGTTGTGGCTGACAGTCATGAACACAAATAGACTCATGCATATAAATAAAAAGAGGGTAATAATTTCATTTTCTTCATTTATTTTTAAGCATATGATGATATGTAAGACAACAGGACCAGTGTTTTAATCAAAAGCCCAAATTTACCATACAATCTCACAATTTAGACTGACTAACTGGAACTACTTCAGCCATTTCAACAACATGAAACCCGATTAACATAAGCTACTTTTGTGATCCTCCCTATCCATCAATATTTCTGAAAGTTACTAATTTTGCTAGTTCTCCTATCACATGTATGCATTTGCACAAATGGCGCTCCATGGAGCTTCTACTAAAATATGGTAATGTGCTGGTTTTCCAGAAGTAAATCTCCATGGTAACTATCAATCAGCAAAGTAATGCAACTAGGTATGTTTTCTTAACATTACAGACTATCAAACATGCAACAGCCTCTTAAACTGCCTTTGTATCTTTTGGTGAATTTCACAGTAAGACCACACAATAAAGTGTGGGAGATTCTTGAGAAACTGATGTACAAGCTTGCCCAGTTTGATACAGACAATATTTACTGAATTCACTGTTCCTCCCAGATTTCCTCCTTCCCTGACATCTATAAACATCTGAGCAATGAAAGCACAGTATTCTGAACATTTACAGAGGTTTTTTTGGAATGGTGGCCAGACACTGAGTGTATTTACACAGCTGATTGCACCT
This sequence comes from Clamator glandarius, assembly GCA_033459285.1. Taxonomy (NCBI): domain Eukaryota; kingdom Metazoa; phylum Chordata; class Aves; order Cuculiformes; family Cuculidae; genus Clamator; species Clamator glandarius. Next base: position 513,858 of record JAUNZM010000567.1, on the reverse strand, counting down.
CAAGATATATTAATCTTACAGTATATAATTCACCCTGACAGGCCATGGGAATCTTTTCAACAGTAAATCTTTGTTCATATGGATTCTATCATTGAATTCCAGTATGTCTGAGGCAGATTGTAAGCAGTGATGTTCTGAAGATGATAATCCGTTATTGGACTTAATTTTTAAGGACCTTTTTAAAAGTTAGATTAAAATTTGTAAGTCTCCATAGAAGTTTCTTTCTTCTTAAAGACTTTCAAAGCCCAGAACTGGTATCCTGTGCTCAACTCTAGCATAGCATCCTGGCCTAAGATAGATTGTCCTCTAAAAATCAACTCTAGTTGAACACGTTAGTTCTGAACTACTCCATGTCCATGTTAGCATAAAGCAGAAGGCTATGAAATTATAAACCAGGGATCTGTAATGCTTATCATACTTGCAAAAAGTACCACAAGAAACCTGAAGGTGGGACAGTAACCTGGTCTATATTTGGATCAATATAGAAGGAATCATCTTGTCATATGTAAGTAGAAAGGTTATGACATATTTTCCACTTACAATTAAGTGTATATTGTACAAATTCTGTCAGTATAAAAGGATTGTAAGTATACATTTTCTTTACTACACTGATGGGAAAACACTCAGAAAACAGCAAGTCCTGGATTTAAATTAATTGGAGAAAGGTTTAAGTGTTTGTTTTATTTTTTAAAACAATTCCTCCTCCCTACGCATCTCCTCCCCTTGCCCACCTCACCCCAGCCAGTAATCTAACCAACTCTAATTGGGCTTGGATGCTAGTTTAGAAAGTCTGAAGTCATTACCAGCTCTGGGATATTTGTATTACAAGTAGAAGTCTTCTAGGTAATGAAGGAAATTATATCTTGTTATAACAAGGAAATCAACAAGATGCTGTCTAATGGAGGCATTTGTTAAAACTCATATTGAAACATCATACTGCTAAGTGAACAGGCTTGTCAAGCATGAATTAGAGACAGTAGCTATTGTAACCTGCCAAGGCTCTTTATGACGGGCTGATCACACTAATACAGAAAACTACTAAGGGGAACTATTGAAAGTCTCCAAGTAACTGCCACAGAAGAGATTTCAGCTTATGCTTCAGTGCATTCACTTTCTAATTAGTAATGGGAAAAATTCAAAGCAATTTGGGGATCAGTTGAAATGTAGATAAATAACAAGCAATAAATCAGTTGTTCACACAAAGGGAGACAAGGTCAGTAAGTACCAAGGACACTGCACCTTAAGCTAAAAGCCTTTGATTTTACTCAGAGAATCAACAATAATTAGGGAAATTAGGGTCTTGACTAAAACTACAGTATTTCTCTGAGCCCAACACAACTGCTTTGGCTCTGTTCCAGTTGATGTCAGACACACTGAGAAGGACCCAGTCTGTGGCAGATATAAGTTGCCTCCATCCTCATTTTCCTGTCTCTTCTCTGCCTCGTTCTTCACTAGAAGACCAGTGGAGTCTTCTCTCTAGCATTTTTACTGCTTAACATTGAAGAGCAGAAGCTGTGCCATTTCAGTCAGAAAGTGACTACTGCCACTGTTGGATAGTTGAAAGGTTTGGAGGAAGAAAGAGTCAGAACAACCAGCTGGGAATTTGACGTATTAAATGGAGAAAAGGAGATCCCTAAGGAGAGCTAAATGGGAACACAAGCAAAAGATAGTTGAAGGAGAGAAAAAACTATTTTCCTGCTTTTGCAAAAAAACCCATGAAAAAATAAAAAAAAACTTTTATAAAATGAAAAGGATTATAAAAATTATTCATTTAAGTATGTTTTACCTTTATGTTCTAAAGCTCCAGACAATTGCTCAGTTTCACAATGGTGATAGAATGCAATGGTTGCAAAATTAAGTCCTGACACGTTGTGGAATGTCAGTTTCCTACTGAAAGCACATTATGATAGATTCTTACAAGCAATGACTCCACTTAAGAGAAGACTCCCCAAAAGATGCAGTGCTCCATTCTTCACAGTACTCTTTTCTAGTCTTTGTTCATAGCAGGCAAGCAACTGGTCAGCCAGTCAAGACTTAATTACAAGTGCATTCTCAGCGGTTCTCTCTGTGAAAATTCCAGGAAGTGATAACAGTGCTTGGAGGAAGATCTTGTAAGTCTCTGTAGGCTTCAGTGCCAGCTCAGACTTGTTCTTGACTGAAAGTCTGCATACCCCCTGTGATCACAACCAAAGAACCCAAGATTTCATTGACTTTTCTAAAATCACCCTGTAGTTTTAATGTCAACAGCATTAAATATTCTCTCTGTCGCCTGTCTTGTCACTAAATATCTTCTAAGTTCAGTAATAAGGCAGGAGCTGCCTCCTCTGTGTTATAGTTCTGAATCACCCTGATGATTCCTACGGCTTACCAGAAGTACCAAAATATAGAACTGTCCTACCAAAACAAAACACTAAGCACACAAAACAAAATTACACCCTAATATATACATATTTGGTTAAGGCTGCATAAATCCTATAATTTCCTAACTTTCCATCACTTGACTTTGCTGTCTTCATGAGGAACTTATTTTCTGATTTAAAAATTAAACAAAAAGCAAAGAACCATTAGAAACACTTCTGATGTTCTAGGCCTGTAAGAGACCGTTATCGAACTGCTTTGGCTCAACATAAGCTGTCCCAACCACGGAGACGAACTGTCCCCAACAGAAAAACCACGACATCCACCCGAAGCATGCTTACCAAACTGAACACCTGGGCACGCACACATGGAGGACAATATCTTCCTGGAAACGGGTGGACTGCTCGACATCCACCCGAAGAAGTGCCTATCGAGCTGAACACCTGGGCATGACAATGCCTTCCTGGAAATGGGTGAACTGTTCAGGGAAATCGTGGGGACTGGGGCGATAAATGGGGGAGCCTCTTGCTTCTTTGTTGCTCAGTGGGCTAGGGGTGCTCGGCTGCTTCATTGTTCAGTGGACTCGACCTTGTGTGTGCACTCCCACCCCCGATCTTCCTGGAGCTTGGAGCATCATCATCACTCTGTGGCCGTGTCTTCATCATCACCTGCACCGAGACCGATCTGATGGGACATCGCTGGATTCATGGTGGTGGTAATTAGCTGCATCTCTACCGTCTTCTTGCTTAAGGATTCTGAATTTTCCTTTCTTTTCCTCTCTGTCCTATCGCTGTTATCAGTTGTTAAAATAAAGCTCACAAGATTGTACCGCATCTGACCCCATTTGAGTCTTAATCTCGGTCTCGTGGGATTGTTTAAGAACCCTCCTCGATATTGGATTGGGACAAGGCCATCAAAGAAAAGACTGGAAACTCATCCATGGCACTCTTAGACAAAGCAGCATAGATTTTATAAACTGTCACTGATTTTTCATCCAGCACGCTGATCTACCCTACAGATTCAAGTTATGCCAATAGGTTTCACAGATAGTTGCTCACAAACAGCACAGTCTTAACTGCTCCAGTGCCAAATCTCAAATTGCCTGGTCCATATTGAGTTACTAAATCTTCGCACTAACACCACTACAATGCTTTTACTTTTTTTTAACTTGAAAGAACAATGTACTTTTCTTCAGTCTTATTCTAGGAAATGGCCATACATTGTTTACTGTTGGTTTCCAGAGAAATGTATGGTAAAATAAATGTCTCAGATGGAACATTTCATCCCAAGTGCTTAGAGAGTCTGTTGAGTTTGTGGGAAATTGAAGGCAAGCTCTTGGAATGTTTGTGGAAAATTAACTTCATAAAATGCTTCCAGACTATTTTATGTCCTAATAAAAGCTTGTAGGTTCAAAAGTAATTTAGAACCAGAATTTTTGTTTTATCCATGTATCAGCAGATTTTCTTCAGTGGGGAATATGTTCTTCATGTATGTGTGTAACAGAATCTAGGATTTCCACAGTACTATTGGTCAACAGAAACAAGTAACCCTCCTTATGGACAGACCAAAAAAGAAACTGACACTTAGTAATACCCATCATAAATAATGAATGAGCCAATTTCTAAGTGTAATATTATATCAATATTCATACTTTTTGAATATTGATGTAAATTGTTTTAAATTGACCAGATGCTCTGAAGATGGCATAGACAGGTGCAAATTATTTCTCTCCTGTCAGCAAATCCCATTAGTCTTTAGAAGAGATGCACTATAAGAGAGAGCAGCTGCTTACTCCCCTTAGGGACTGCAGAGGAAAGCACATCTAATGTCCCCTGGGAATTTCACAGAGGTGCTGAAAATGCAAAATAAGCCTGGAATCAAGTATTTATTCAACACTTTATCTTGACTGACTACTCTTTTTACTACCTACTCCTCAGTACAAAAATCCTGTCATGGATTGTCCATGCTGTCCCCTTTCTGAGGCTCATGATTATGTCCACAAAAGTAAGTAAAAGAGACTGGAGCCATTTTCTAACCCTAAGGCAAGGTGATACCCTAGATCATATTCATTCCTAAAGGAGAGAGAAGCAAATCTGTGAATTTTCTGAAATTTTACTAATTGGTTCAAAATTTTGACAGTTAATCATTGTGTTAACAATTAAATTTCACATATGTTCAAACACTAGTGCTTGATTCCACAAGGTAATTCTGTTTTATTTACTGATATGAGCAAAGCTTCTAAGCACACTGAAGACTTTGTCTTGAAGTCTGACTACTTATCTCTTCTGGTCTGCATATGCATATTCTTCCCAAGGACTCTTCAACTGTTATTTGTGAATCAGTGACCAGGTTCCCCAAACAGGCTTCTCCTCTTTCCTTGATTTTACAAATGATCACAGATGACCCTGCCTAGAAAGCAGTCCTTTTTTCTAGATGTACCTAAGTCTTGACTATAAACTTAGCATAAAAATGTAATTAAATTGCAGAATGAGCAGAGCTGCAGTGTAGTCATGCTTTTATGCTAATTTTACAATATTCTTATGCTATGGTAGGGATTGCAGTCTACAGAGTGTATGTGGTCATACCCTATATGTAAGTTGGTGTTTAAAACACTTATATGTAAAACAATACATCAAGAAAGGGAAACAATAGTAATATGAGGACCACTGGAACAAGAACGTAAGATTAGGATCAAACACAGAAACTAAACAATGTAAGAAAGGTAAGGGGTAGGACTATTGTACCCAGTACTGGAGCTCTGGTGCTAACAGAGAAAATTAAAACCCAATTCCCCCCCCCAATCTTTGACAAATTATCAATCTTGTAACCTTGTAATTTTTTATGGTATTTATCACCTTCCTCTCCACCTTAACATGCACATAACAATTGTTTTACGCTTAAGAGATTATATAGGCATCATTAATATAAATCGCCCCTTTCTGACTCTGTGACTGAATATGCATTTTCAATATTAGTTTCTAGGTCAGTTTTAAACCTGTTTTGTATGCAGGGTTTGTGAGATACCTTATTTTGATTCATTTCTGAAAATCCATGAATACATCATACAGTAAATGATCAATTCATCTTTTCTTGTTTTCACCCCCAGCCGTGCCTGTTCATGACAAAATTATTTCTTTACTTTCCCTCTGAAAACAAGGTTGCCCTTTATCATTCAATGAATGCATACTACTTCCTCTTGCTAACAGAACATAGCTATACATTGTCTGAAGGCATGCATGCAACCTATTCACATAGAAATCAACTTCCAACAATGATTGTACCATTTGCAGTGGATTTCTAAGGTTTTTGAAGCTTTCCAGTTTGCATAACTTAGTGAAAATAGGGCATAAATCAATTCTTCCTCTTTGTGTTGCTATAGCCGTTTGTTCTGGGAACAGCAGATTCACTTGAGCATTCCATAAAAAAAAAACCCAACTCAATACATAAATGAGAATATATGGCTGTATTTGCAGACAATTACAAATACACAGGCTAGGTTCACCTCCCCACCTTGCTGAATGTGACTTCTGTATGACTGTCTGATATTTGGTGAAATTCAAGTAAATACTGCTATTGCCACAGTATCCATTCAGATTCATGAACTCTCTAGTTACATGCAGCTTTGGCAAAGGCATGGACCAGGCTTACATGAGTTTTACAGAGAAACAGAAATTGTCAGAATTGACAGTGTAAATAGAAATAGAAGAAGGAGATAATGATATCAGAATAAATATTGGAAACAGAAGCAGGAAACTGGAAGCAGGCAACTAATTTTAAATCTTTACTCCTCTGTAAATATAAAAGCTTGGAGGCTCCTGTCTCTGATGCACATAGCTTAAACCTTCCCAGTCACTCAATATAGCTGCCACTGAAAAGACACTAGAATATCAGTTGATTCAAAGAGCAAATATGCAAGATTAAAGTCAACAGTTTGGGATTTACATGTTTTGGCAGGTCAGGTACCAATGCAAGAATCATAGTAACTCACTCTCCCCCAGTAATTTACTGAAGTCTGAAGTTCCCAGTCTCTCTAAAACCTACCATCACTAGAATCCACTGTGGTCATTCACTGGAGAGCTATTATCACATCTTTTCCTAGATCTGCTGCACTGGGGTGACACATCCACATGGCGTTAACAGGGAATGGGGGTGAATAACATGCTGTACAACACGCTACCTGCTAGTAATGATGCTGCAATAACCCAGTGTGATGAAAGCACATTTGGATTTCATACACAATAGACTGCAAGAAACTGTTGTAGCTATCGTTGCATTGAGGCATTCAACATTCCTGTCCAAAAATCAGGTATTCCTTTGCAGTCGAATGTATGGACAGTGTGAATGTGAAGTGGGTTCTAACTCATAGTGGAAAGAAACCTTTGGGAGTTACTGGGATTTCTGAATGTAACGGCTTAATGTCCTGTAATTTTCATAAGTAAAACTGTACATAAAATGTAAATGTAAAGTAAGGAAAACAGAGACATCCAACAACATCTATAGATTCCCCCCCGCCAACTTTAATTATAAAGAGAAAAAATTCACAAAAAGAAGTTATCTTTCAACAGCTGTTGCTATTTCAGTGTGAAAACTTCTAAAGAAACTTTTTAAAAAATGCTTAACTTTTTAAAGAAGACTATATTGACACAAAGGGGAACCCTCCATCCATGGTTTTAAGTAAAAATCTGATTCATTAGATGATAACTAGAAGTTGCACACTGCCTTTCTAGTTTTTAAGGAGAAAGTGATAGTGTATTCATAAGCAACTAATCCAGTCATATGATCAGATGTGCAGTACAGTCATATGGTTGGACAGAATAGCTGATATAATTAGAAAATGAGATGAACAGAGACTTAAAATAAAAGAAATGAGAAGAAAAAATCCTCCTTCATTGAAAACTCATCATTTGCAAACAATATACCAATAGCTTACCAATAGCTTTGTACCAAAAAAAACCAATCAAGTAACAGCAAAATAAAAATATCAGGAATTAGAGTGTGAAGAAAGAAGAAAACCAGAAAAGAAGAAAACCAGAAAGAAGCAAAGTGCCTTTAGCTATTAACTCATTGAACCCCTCAGACAATTCACAGTTACCCAGTGTAACAGCTTTTGTACAAAACTATAGTGTGCACAGTCTTAGACAAAGAGAGGATTCTGTATCAGTATGCCATAAGTGCTCAGTTACAGAAACAGCACAAATGGGAGCACTTCAGCAGTGACATTCAGGGACTGCATTCATATGCCATGAAAAGCCACAGCTGAAGGCAAATTACAATTTGAAGGCTGCCCGCCTGCTCCCTCTGCTCCAGCTTCATGATCCAAGCTGTGAGGGAGGAATACATGAAATAAAAGACCCACAAGCCAAAGGCTCAAATGTTGCATTACTTTTTCAGGCAAACCCAGGAGTCATACACTAATCTTAAGCATTTCTGTTAGAGAAAGGATTTTTAACTGGCTAGGGAATCAATAAGTTCAACAGTAGGGTTTTTTTAAGTCTGTACTTATTACCCATAAAAAGGAGTGTATAATCAAGGTCAGAACCCAAGAAAAGGGCTGGAAGTGTCAGTGCACTACAGAAAGTAGTACACCATGAGACAGAAATCTGCCATGAAGACAAATACCTACCAGAGTTATCTAGCTCACACGAGAGTTGGCTTAAAAATTACTTAAGCAGCCAACTCTTCCAAGGGCTGGGTTTTGGTTTTTCCCACCTACAGTGCCTTCCCTAAATAACTTCTTTGTGATATTAAAGAAGCCATGGAGCTACCCACTGTGAAACTTTCTGGTGAGAAAGGAAAACTGAAGGTAATTCTGTTCTCTTGGTATTGGTGCTCTGTCTTAACACTGAAATTTAGTATAGATTGGGGGTTTTAGCTTTCAGACTGGTTAAAGTGCACATAGGAGTACAAAACCGGTGCCAAGGCACACCAAAGGATGGCTGCTCCCTCAGGGCCAGAGAGCCAGGAGTGACATCAGCTGCAGTGATTGCTGTCCCACTAGGGCTGATTACATCAAGCAGGGTTGCCAATAGTGTGTGCAGGTAGCCTCAGAAAGAGCAAAGGTTGAACGAGGAATGGTGTCTGTCCAGGGGATTCAGCCAGGAAATAGACCTGGAAGCAGGTCTTGACACAGGTACAGCTACATTGTGGCTTAAACTAGGACTGTTAGCCCCAGACGAAGCTGAAATGAAGATTCCAAGACGATGAGCAAAGTGTGGGGCCCCAGGTGAGGGTGGTCAGGGCAGTTAAGGCCTTTTGGTGCCCTCAGGGTCCTAACATCCAGCCTGAATACAAGCTTAATAAAAGCTTTCCAGGGAAATAAAGCTCCCTAGCACATTTCAGTTTCTCACAGCTCCAGACCAGCCAGTAAAGGCACCAGACAGACAGGGAAGCTCACTGTGCTCAACGTGTCCATACCTTCCAAATGCTTTTAGATCATGTGTTCTGTCATAGCTTCTGTAGTAAGCCACAGGCTAAGCAACACACTCCTGTAACACGGCTGTAAACCAAAGCTCTGGAGTCTCTATATGAAGGTAAGACTTTTCAGCTAACAATTTTCATAGTCAGAAAAGTAGGAGTGGGACTGCTCACATGCTAAGACTGGAAGAAAAGAAGACAGAATCTGTCTCTTTTCAGTTGTCTGTGGTACACCTTGCTTCTCCAGGCTGCAAAAAAAAAAAAAAAAATTAGGGAGGAAGCCTAAGCAATGACCTAAAGAGGATACAAGATCCAAACCTAAGACTTAGTGAGGAAACAAAGGGAACAAATGAATGGATGGTGAAACAGATTATGGCACAGATCTCATACAGAGGAAAACAGGACTGAAAAATATCCTAGGTGGGAAAGAGAACAAGAAGAAAAGTACTGGCAACTAGTAGGGCTTCAGAGTACATATCTGTTGAGCTGAGAGGAATATATTTGATAACCAAACAGGAGAAAGAACATATGTACAATCAGATTAGGTTCAGCAGAACTAGACTAAAAATTGAGGACCCGGCTAAGCAAACAAAAACTGGGTAGCCTCCAGGCAGAGAAATATTTTGAAGTGGCTGTTATTATCAGAACATAGATGCTGAAGGTCTGGTGTGCCCCATTGCTTACTCCAGGTTTCCATTTCCCTCAATACAGAAGGAAGATAAGACCTGGGTGTTCACTAGACACACCTTGGCTTCCTTAGCAGGAAAACAAGCCAACTTGGCAGGACAGGAGCTGCAGTGGGCACAATACCTTTGGGATGACCTTGACAATCTAGGAACCAGCTCTGCACTTGCATATATCATCAGGTAATAAGTTTTCTGTCCCCAGACTAATTTCTAAGGCAAACCTTTGCTTTTATCAAAAAAGCTACAAATATTTTTTTAAGATCTGAAAAAGAGGAGGTAAGGTCTGTACTTGTCCTTATATCCAAATTGGTTCTCCTTGTGTATAGATGTCAAACCAGTTTTACAAGAATGTTCCAGAGGTGGTGTCTTGCAACACAAAGTTACACATTACTTGTCCTTCAACAACCCTTTTCAAAGACATAATGCACACACTACTACATATTTGCTCTGTGTTCCTTTGCTCAGCACTTCCTCTAATCCTTTTGCACTCTACAGTTTGTTCTTTTCCTAGAAGACAGGCACAGAGAACCCACATATTTTCCAACTCCTCTTGAAGGCTCTGAGAGTACTTTTTATATTCTTTATACAATTCCTTTTGCTTAGCTATTAGCTCCCCAGAATAAGGCAGAATTACTCAAAGATCAATATTTTCTTTGCCCATATTCTTACATTTTATTCAGATTTGAAAAGCATACATATAAACTCAGATCTATGGTGTTAACAGATTTGATCCATTGTATCTACCTGACTCTGTCCATTTTTATGCTCTATCCATATATATGTATATATGTGTACATATATATGCATATATACACACATATATTTAAATATATATATAAGAATATATTTACAGGTACACACTCCTTCCCCTCCAATCTTTTATAGTGTTTACAACAGCTTACAATACCATTATTTTGGAGTAAATAGTTTAATGATCTTAATTCTGATATCAGTGGAACAACACTGGAGTGGGTGAAAGGATCAGATTTAAAGATACTACACTGTAACTTAAAATCAAACTTAACTGACCTAATTTTATGTTCAATATTTGTATATCTGGTATTACCACACCTGGAAAATGGTGGCCAACCATCTGAAGTCAACAGACAAAAGCCTGTTGTTCTTAAATCTGTGTCACAAAGATCTTCTTGTAAACTCGTGTAAGAGCAAGGTATTAGTAGCCACCATTATCTCCAGAAGCCTGATTCTGTATTGTGGCTTCTCCAGCAACAGACCATATCCTCTAAGAGAGGACTGTCACATATTATGTAGCTGTTTTTCTGAGCAGGCTCACCTAATTCCAGTACCAGACTCTTATGTCTCCCTGCTTCATTTCTATCCCAAGCTGAAAAGAAGTTTTTGGTTAACACAGTCCTTTCCTTTTTCATCTCTGCTTGCAAACCATGCAACTGAAACTGAAAAAAAAAAAAAAAAAAAAGAAAAAGAAAAAAATGTTTCTGAAATCCAGAAGATTTTTCTAACTTCTTTTTTCTGGTCGTCTTTCAAAACTCACGACCTTTTTCTACCAAACCTGATCTTCCTCAGGAAAGAGAAAACAGCACATTTCTTTCCTTGCACACAGTACAGCTAGGAAACCTTTTTCTGTTTCTGCACATTGACACTCAGCTCCAGTCCAGGCTTTCGGAACATATGCTACCAGCCTCAAGTGATCACCCTGCCTCTGTTCAAGCGTGCCCCCAAAGCTCTACTTATGAGCTTCAGGTGACAGATTTGTCTGGCACTTATTGTGCTCATATGTCCAGACAGTTGCTTTCTACTTGAATTGTGTAAGTATTTCAAGCTACATGTTTTGATTGATATCTCCTGCCTATTCTGCACTTTACTCATTAAGAAAGGCCTTTAAGTAAGCAGCTGGACTAGGTAAAAACTTTTCAGAAAACATACTCCTTCCATGAATTTTTGTACACCATTTTCTTTCTATAGGTCAAGGAAACATCTCTGTCCTATTGAGACTAATCTATATCCCGTAATAAGACACTTCTACTCCTAATCTAGGGATTCTTTAACCTTACATTTGTTGTGTTTTAAATCTGTAACATGAGACATTTTCAGAGCTTATCTTAATGTCTTGTTATATTCCTGCATTGTTTGATCTGGTGTTAGACTATTCTCCATGTAATACCTTAATAATCTGAATAGCTCTGACTGTTTATATGTTTTGGGACTGTACTTCAAGTAGAAAGCATAACTCCAAATGTAAGCCAGTAGAGCAATATTTCCCTAAACAAAGTATTAACAGCTTACAAACTTCTTTTCAAAGAAAAAAAATTGTAATCAATGCAGAGTATTGAACACACGTTAGTTTGCCACAAAATTTCTTCTTTAATAGCTACTGATAGATATTTTTGCTATAGTTGTTGAATTTCTTTGTGATCATCTCTTACCTCTAGAATACCAAGTGTAACCAACTTACTTAAATTGTCCTTAAGATTGGCAGGTATCTTTTGAGTATGGTAGGACAATTCTTGTTACATGTATTCCTGCATGATTGGGTTCTCTTATCTTTTTCATATTCTGCTTGTATATTACCTCTTCTGTGAAACATGTCTCAGGAAGATATTTTATATCTAAGGATTTCTGCCTTCCAGTATGTAGGTTTTTTAAAAAAAATAATGAATGTCGAACCTGTTGCCCATGGTGTTTGTTTTGGCCAAATTATTATGAAATCTGTCTTATCAAGATCTGATTTGTCTTTGTAACTACTTGAAATCACCCAAAGCAGGAATGATTCCCCAGCTTCCCCATCTGAATTTTAGTATGTTGGACAAAACTAGGATTGCTCACTATCATTCTTACTGTGTCTCCAGACATAGTACTTGTTGCTTTCTGGTGATCATTTATGTTTGTTGTAATGTTCGGTTTGGAGATGAAGCTCTCTTGAACAGTTTCTATCAATAAATTTGCTATGTTTTCTCCTACTGCTGCCTCTCTTTCTGTGCAGAAAAAGAACGTTTCATTACTTTGTAGATACATGGTGTGTTCCACTAATGCTTAGGCAACTCTCAGCTGGCGTCCCAACTGCCTATCAGGCCTGCTAGGCAGAATCAGAATAATTAATCTCACTGCCAGATCAGTTCCCTAATAATGAATTACAATCAGGCATGCTCTTCCCCTTTTTTTCTTATATCCACAGACTGTTGAATGGCTCGATTTTAAGAGTAGAGGTGAAGAATCCATTGACACAAGAGACCACAGAATCTGCTATGAAGGTGATTTCAGTCCACATGAGCATCAATTTATATTTCCTTAGAAGGACTAAATCCCAAAGGAATAGAGGCACTGGATATTCCCTATTATTTCCGACTATTACTTATTATTTCTTCCCTTCTTAAAAGAAGAGGGAGGAGTCTAGTTTAAGACAGGATCATCATCTGGAAAAGTTAAATTTTCTGTATTTGATAGAGAAAAAGGAAAAATGAAGATTCAAAATGTGACAAAGATAAACTTATCTCACAGCTTCCAATGGAACTCCCAATTCTTCTGCATGCCTTCTGCCAACTCTATAGTTTTCAAGGCCCTATAATAAACCTATTAAATGAGAAAAATAGCAGAAAGAAGTATTCTAACGGACAAAAATGTGAAATGTGAAAAGCTTCCTACCATTTTAATTCCATAAACTTTTGGGATAAAAAACCCAAACAATCAATCTACCCAAAAGCCAGTAAGCCAGCACCACGATGGAGATGGAACATATAGCCTAAGAACAGGAAGTATGATCTTAGATGAGCTTATCTGCAATACTATATCCTACTATCAGTAAACTAGACCTTTTCTGTAGGTGTGTTTCTGTCTCACTTTAGTGAATATCAAATTTAAACATTAATTTTATGACCGCATCTGAGTATATTGGCGCTTTTACGCAGCCTTCTATATTTACTGGAAAAGGAGAAAATAGGATAGCAATTGAAGACTATCTCAAAAACAATTTGCAATCTAAATAATGTTACACAGACAAACAGATCTGACACCAAGTTTTGAAAGACCATCTTTGCAACCTTCAAAAGTTTCTCTTAGATAACCGTCAATGGGAAATAAATGAGTAAAGACAATATACAGCTGAAATCTCTCAAGGAAGTTGGAAGAATAGATAAAGAATAAGAGTTAAAATTAATAAGTTCTTGTGGATTTTCTTAAATTAATATTGAAAGTTTAAAAAAAGCAGCTACTTATTTGATTTGGTCAAAGCAGAAGTAAAATTATCTTACAGAGCACGACAGAGAAACAAAGCCTCTCTTAGTATACTGCCCTGAGTGGAAAGAGATAGTGAACCCAAAAGATTTACATGTTAATAGGCCATTCTCTCATTTTTGCTAAAACCAATTTGTCTATTTCTTTTCATTTTCATGACAAAGTCTTGGTTCTTGTTCTACTATTCCTTCTTTTTCTAACATCTCTTCATAATAGTGTAGCATACCCTGATTAAGTGTTTGCACTAACACAGATAAGCGCTAAAACATAGATACCATTTCCTGAAAGGTCTTTTCAAAATAAAGCCTTCATTTTTCAAAACAGATAAATGAGATTCATCAAGTAGGCTGGGCCATGGATCTCTTTCTATCCTCTTATTTAATGCACTGCTGTTCACATTTTATTTTGACTACTTGATTCAAATCACGCACAATGCACAACCACACCAAATGGATCAGCAGAGCTTTGATTACCTCTAGAAATAACTGCTACATTACTCAAGCAAAAGTTAATTCAAAGGAGCAACTTGCACATTCTCTCATCATTCACCTTTTCCCTGGAGATGCCTGCAATGAGTCTCAGTTAGGTGAAACTAACTCCCTTTAAAGTACTCTTGATTATTTACAAATCCCTATACAACCATAATGATACAGTCAGTTGCAAAGAGTGCTGTCTGTGGGTAATTGCAAAAAAGCTGAGCTCAGCAGATGTTTGGATTTTAATTTCTGTTTCTTCTTCATGACTTAGGACTTTTAGGAGTATTTCTTTCTTTGATATTAATCCTAAATTGTACTTGTCATCATTAAAAGGTTTTTTACTTCTGATAAGTGTTTCATTCTGCTAAGTTTTCTTAAAAGATATAATAAAATGTGCTGTTTCGGTGTTTAAAAAATGATAACTGATTTTATTATTAAGTTCTTATTCCTTAGGTGCTATTATAATACATATGAAATGTAAACACATCTGAATGGAAATAAGCGCATATTTTTAAGCTGGTTACATAATTCAGAACCCAAGACAGAAATACTTCATAAAATGCATGAAGTCAAAATTGCTTCCTTCTTCTCGTACCTGCTAATGGCTAGGAAAAGTAACAATGCCCTTATTTATTAATGACTTTACAGTAAGTCATATCTGCTATTTACTTCAGTGAAGGTTAAGTACAGGCTGAAATTTCTAAATGGAACAATAACCAAAGATAATGTAAGTGATATGAACTCAAAGACTCTTTATTCCTATATGAAATTTTGGACTTCTCCTTGTTCCCTAAAAGCAAATAGAACACATTTTCCTTTGTTAGCAACACTGAAAAATACCATTACAGAGTCTCTCAGATTAAAAGAAGGTAAAGAAGGAGTAAAACTGCAATTTCAACATGCAACATAAAGTATCAGTGCAAAGTATCCACTTTAGTAAATGAATACTGTGAATTCAGGAGTTCACACTTTTAATTTGTGCATGTTCTGCCTTCACTTCACTCAGAATTTAAAAGATACAAGATACTACAAATAAAAAATGAATAAATTATTTTAATATTTTGCATAAGATACAGTTGATGAGCAGCAACTCTTGGATATAAAAAGAATTTCAATACTAGGGCTTTTATTGCAGGTTACAGGGTGTTATTTAAATATTGATGTTGATAATATCATTCTAAATAATGAATGAGATCATAGGAAGAATATTTTAAATGAGAAAGCAGAAACACTTACACTATGTTATGAAAACACCATTCCAAAGACATGAGTTTTCGAGGATCCAGACTTAATGAACTGATCTGGGACAGTGGACTACACATTATGGTACATACGCCGTATTATCAAGATCTGAAATGAGAAGATTAACCAGAAATCCTGGATATCACCAGAAATCCTGGATCTCCCCAGGCACTTGGAGCTGGTAATACTACTTCTGTGTAGCATTGTTATTCCTATCACACAGTTAAATGCTGAGAACACCAATCTAGCTCTACAGTCAGCTCCTTGACAACAGCTGCAGCAGTTCACATGCAACCTCTGTGTTATAGTAATAAAGGCAATATTAAAAATAAATCTTATACTGGGGTATTATTATTACTTTTTCAGATTTACACTGTTATCTACCATACACTTCTAAAACTGTATTGAGACGAAATGTTATTTAGAGCATTCTTGGGTAAAATCTAGAACTCCAAAACTTTTGTGCACCGTCAAATGAACAGCTAAAAGACATCTATAATTCTTTTGTGTTCTCCTTCACTTTCTCCTGTTTTTTTTATTCTCCTTTCAGCAAAAAGCTTTACCAGATCGAGTTATTCTGTTAATTATAGTTGTGCAACTTCAGTAGCTATTTCTGCAAGCAGAAACTGGAGATATGTTTGTAATTATCCTGCAGCATGAAAACACCTTTTTTATACTATGATCTAGACCCTGTGGTAGTCTGGCATTTCATTTTCATTATGTTATAAAGTTTGAAAACTTTACCAAACTCATTGATGTATTTTCTGCAATTGCTTTTTTTTTTTTTTTTTCCCTCTATGTAGTATGTTTCCAAGGCCAAAATCGGAGTATTTATACTGTTACCAGAAGAAAACTAGGAACTGATTAATTCCATACCTGGGAAGTCCTTTTCCAAAAGGAAGACTTGCACAACAATTTGAAAACCAAAAACTTTCTAATAATTCTTATTTTATTGCTGAATCATGCATTTATGACATCCTTAAATATCTTCATTCATGCTCCCTACTGCCTTTTACCACTTCATCATGAATCACCCTTTGTACCATGTTATTGTATGAGTATAGCCATACCAGAAAGAAAGATGCATTTTCTCTACAGTTATTCTATTTTTGTCTCCACAGGCCCTACCAAATCACTGATCACTTATTATAGTCTCTTTTATTATTTTCCTGGGTGTCTGGTGGTTTGGCAATATGTTTCTCTCTTGAGTCTCAAACTTCTCTCTTAGGACAAACAGAGAATAAAACTATTCACTTTTCTGACACAAAACAATGACACAGACAAGTTAAAAAAAAATCTGTAAAACAGTATTTTATTTTTGGTCTAAACTATCTGCTGAAGTTCTTGCAGATTCTGTCCTTGATCTCATTCCCTCTGGTACTCAAAATGTTTCTGTTTACTACTGCTTAGTCCAGGACAGCTATAATCTCTCTGCCAGCAGCACTACAGAGAAACCCTTTGTGTCTGTCACCTATTTCAGATCCCAGCCTCAGAGCTTTAAATCATGAAAGCATTTTCTGACCTCACCTTATTTTTCTTACTGATTCCCATGTGTTCTTCTCACTTTCTCTATTTCACAATCTTTTTGTGTGTGCCCAAGTATGTACGGAAGCTTCTAACAGTCACATAATCCTTCTTCCCATTTCTCCACAATCTGTGTAAATTTTTTCTTGGCAACTTACTTTGGCATGCAGGAATATCATGTTTGGATCTGAAGTGCATGGTACAAAATGAACACCTGACAAAAAAAAGCTTTTGCCAGGTTTTAAAATACCAGTACAGTCATTTCCCTTTTTAGAATGTTTAATCCAGTGACTTTGACATACCTGAAGACCAGGAAACAGAGAGCTGATACATAAGGAACTTAAACTTGTGAATATATTAAAAAAAAAGATTAAAAAATGCTAAAATGCATCAGAGAAGAATTTGCTCTAGTCTTCCTCCCGAGCTGGCAAAAATCCATAAGCATTTCAGCTGTATTCACTGTGCTTAGTGCAGTGATACTGAGTGGTGAAGGGATTAGTTTGAGTAGCTTGGCAGTATGAGGAGATCTGGATCTGAGTCAGTACTGGGTGTATTCAAGGAGAGAGAGGTGTATGTGTGTCTTAATCCAATATCAGTGCAAAGAAATTCAAGCCTTTTCTTTTCATGGATTATTCAGTGTTGTGAGAGTGAAAATCTCACAGAAAAATTAACTTAATTTATGGAAGTATACAAAGAGATTTGGGTTGCTTCCTACCTGTGACCCACAAAGGGATACCTTTCAAACAAACAAACAAACAAAAAAAGGTGTTAGGTATTGTCTTATATTTATTAAGGGCTTTATTTTCTCTGAAATATGACCTTGGTAGCAAAGAAACTGGATGTTGTAGACTTTGAAGTGCATTGCTCAAAGATGGCAGTTTAACAATCTCATGTCCTATATTTTAGAATTTTCTCGTTTTGGAAGGTTAATTTCCACTGAACCTAATCCTTAGGTAGGGCACAAACCCACATGCAACTTTAAATCAGCATTAATGAAACACTTTTTTGTCAGAGACTGTCTGTTAGTTACTGCTCAAATCAAATAATTATTTAAGAGATATAGAATATCTTACCTTCTGTACTGACAACTGGTGTTAATACAGTTTCCCTGTAAATGAAAAGCATATTAACAGCAAAATTAATTTACTTTCTGTGATCTACCTATTCAAATTGTAAACTGTCAACACTGAACAATGCCCAGTGCAATGGACCCAGGGAAAAATTTAACAATAGGCTTGGTAAATATACCTGTTTTATTCAGTATGCTCCTGGGCATGCCTCATCTGTCTTTTGGTAAAGATGTATGTAGAATATTGACGTAGAGGAGCTACAAGTGAATAAATACTTGCAGGTAATTCAAGACTTAAGTGATAAGTAATTTTCATGCTGTCAAAAGTTGTGACCTGAAAAACCCCCCAAACTTCATTTATTTTTACCACCCAAATTCATATGTAATCTATAGCTGGTCCCTCTTTCATTTCTATATTGTTAGCCCAGTCTCGTGTTCTATATTGTAGATCACTACTGAAGTGAATGGTTGCAGACTAAACTTTCTAAAATTATTCCAGTAAGTCTACTATATTACCATGTGTTCATGCTCTAGGAGGCAACATTTCATCACCCATCAGGGAGGGCAATATCATTACATTTCCTTTTTTTTTTTATTTTCAAAACTTTGCATCTGCAATAAATGTCGAAAGTGTTCTTATAGAAAGGGCATTTGATGGTAGCTTCACTGAAAGCTAATGAAAGATCCATAGAAACTTTTGATTACAGTCAGCTGTATCAGTCTAAGGAAGTTTCTTTTTTGTTTATAAAGACAGCTTTTGAATTTCCAGACTAAATAGATTCATGGTAAATTTATAGTAATTAATCATATGCAAACACTGTCCGTTAAGGTTAATACTGTTTTTTCCTATAGCTTTTAGTCTTTTTATATATTTATAAATAAAAATATTATTTCACAGGTATCCTTTCTGTATCTGCTGGTAATACTGAAGCTTTATATGGTAATATACTCCACTCATTGTAGTCATTTACACATTAATGCAGCTCAGCTGTCTCGATCATTAAAGACAACAATTTAGTGTGTAAGACAATACTTCACCAGTGTTTTTAATGGTCTTTCAGCCTCTATAGAAAACATCTGATTTCTCTCATAAGTTAGTTTTTTTTTTCCTAAGCATCATTTTGTTGACTTGACAACAGCTTAATGTTTCCCTTTACTGATGTGCCTTGTCATATAACAGAAGTTGTATTGCATGTCTCCAATTACATCAACTGGTGTTTGCAAAGCTAAATTCCACATCACTGTCAGATACAAACACCCCAATAAGGGGCATAGGGAGGAGGCCTCTGACTGGTCAACTATGTGAGATGCAAGGCATTCCTTAATGGTCCATCACTCCCTGGAGATCCTGTGACTCTTTCCAGTGTCAACTGTATTGTCAAGCAAGTAAAGTGCGAATTTCAAAAACTTAGGCCAGAAGAAATCCAAAATCACAATTCCAAAATTCAACTTGCACCAAGCCATATAATGCTACAAACTCTGCTTATGCAACCTGAACATTTCAATAATTTTCACTGTGTTTGGAAAATTAATGACACTTCTCCCTGTTTAACATAGAAATCTCTCTATACAGGAGTAGCATCAAGCATCCTGCAACATAAAGTAATGCTTTCAAATGAATTTCAAAAGCTTGAAAATTTAGTTTATTCCATCCCATTCCCCTTTTATTAAGTGAAATAATTAACTAAGAATTAGAAACTGTCAAGTCATAAATTTCAAAAGAATTTTATCCCAGTTGGACAATGCAGCAGATATGCCATCAAAATTTCATTACTATTAAGCTAAGTTCTAGCCTTCAAGATCAAGGAACAGTTCAAGCAGTTCACTTATTTCACTTGGAAGTACCAAGTTCAAAAGATCAAAAAGGTTGCTTGCCTCTTAGAATTCATATGATCCCCCAAATATAAGCCTGTAGTCTTGTTTTATGATTTGCTCTCTTGCTTCACGTAAGGCTGTTGATTGTAAATGTTGGTTCATTAATGACTTCTAGACATATGCTGAATTTCTTGATGGAATTCATCAATTTAAAAAAAGGAAAATGTTACATAAAACCATCCTACCATGTACCCACTTACCCTGATAATCTTGATGGCCTGCTGAAGGATCACTGCATAACTGAAATGTTTTCCTGTTGTACCATCCCCCTAAATACCACCTCTAAACATGCATGGTTTTTTTAAGCATACTGTATCTAATGAAGTCCCTGTAGCCTTCAGTACTGTCAACAGGAGACCTATGCGACACCTCACTGACAACCTTAAAATTCTTGGAAGGAAGGAAGGAAGGGAGGAAGGAAGGAAGGAAGGAAGGAAGGAAGGAAGGAAGGAAGGAAGGAAGGAAGGAAGGAAGGAAGGAAGGAAGGAAGGAAGGAAGGAAGGAAGGAAGGAAAGAAGGAAGGAAGGAAGGAAGGAAGGAAGGAAGGAAGGAAGGAAGGAAGGAAGGAAGGAAGGAAGGAAGGAAGGAAGGAAGGAAGGAAGGAAGGAAGGAAGGAAGGAAGGAAGGAAGGAAGGAAGGAAGGAAGGAAGGAAGGAAGGAAGGAAGGAAGGAAGGAAGGAAGGAAGGAAGGAAAGAAGGAAAGAAGGAAGGAAGGAAGGATTCATTCTTTGTCAAACCCTTAATTTAATTCTTAATTTTAACTTATTATCATAAAAAATGCATAGAATACAAGATGGCATAAAATAATTTGGTATTTGAAGGTGCCCTAGTCTTCAGTTATAAGAGAGAATAATAGTAGTAATAATAAAATAATGGAAATTATTTCAACAACAAAATCCCCAGTGTGTTGGTCTTCCATATCCGCTATGCATCCCAGCAATATCACCAATGGTTGACATTCCTTTTATAGCAAAGAGAATTTCTGGGGTCTCTGATACGTGCTGGCTGTGACTGCTGTCTAGGTTAATTTCTTACTGTTCCCTTAGGAAAGTCACAATGGAAAAACTCACTCTGATACCTCTCTGTCATCTGTTGCTTGTGTAGAAATCCTCATTAGTATTAGAATTTCCTTTGCTACCGCTAATATATTTCTGTGAGAAAAAAAAAAGCTTAAAAAAAAAGCTAAATTAAAACTACAAAAGAAAGACTCTTCTTCATATTCTAAAACTTTTCTCTTGCCACATTTTCCTCTGTATATACACTGCTAGTGAAGTATATGGAGTTCTATCAAGGAATACAGTTTTATCAGCAGTAATCTGACACTATTACAACTCCTACCACTCACCAGAGAAAGATGATACAAATATATTAGCAAACCAATCCTTTGCATTTGTACATCTCAAAACTTCCCAGCTCTGATGATTCTCCACTCTGTTTATGCTTTTTGTCTAAAAATTCCACTCCAGTAAAGAGTTTGACTTTAATGGCATCTTGCCGCATTATTTCCTAGACGGGAGAAATATAGTTCTGTCACATCCTTACCTGTGGCTCCAAAAAGCAAAGTTTCAGATTCCTGCTTCCTTCTGTTACTTATCACTTTTTATTTTGAATCATTTTATTCTTCTGCTTCTCAGAAAACTTTTCAGCTTTACTCACTTAAAGTAAAATTCAAATCCAGAAATAAAGATTCTAACTTTCTCTGCTGAACAACAGCTCTACACAATCTACCAACAGTGCAAAGAAGTTTCTAAAACCACATTCCACTTTTGAGTCTGTGAAGCTAATGATGAATGAAACTTTCTGTCCATGTTCTCTTTTAAGAGTTATCTTGACTAGAAGAGGGAATAAAACCTTTCTTTTATCACCTGAGAAAATGTTCTTAAAAGAGATTATTGTCCCTCACATGTTTTTAGTGCTGAGGTAATTCAAAATTTCAGTAATGTAGTCATAGTGCAATTACTCCATAAGAAATAATATACAGTTGTAAAGATTTTCAAGACAGTTGAAATGCTAAAACATGTATTAAGCTTTGTGTTTTTCTTCTGCATCACGTATGCTCCATTAATCTAAATCACTACTGATTCCAAAAGAACAGCAGGACAGCCTCAGCCATCTGCAGTCAGGCACAACAATATCATGTGGGTAACTAACACATAAATTTCTATCCTTTTTTTACAGAAATGCATTTTGGAATTACAAGAGTGTCTAGGATTCTTCAGGATATATTTGATTTGGAGAACTGTCTATCTCAGTTGACACTTACATTTGTAATTCCTTACCTGGGTGCTGAGAACTAGATATGGTCCAAAATATTTGTTAAGGTAAGGTTCACAGAGAAGTAGGATGGCACATGTTTAAGCTGTGTAGATTTATAGATCCCTTGTACAGGCAGGGCCATTTAGCTGGAGACCAACTCCTTAAGGGCAAGGAGAAAGGTAAGGTGGAAAAGAAGCTCATAAAATAGTTCAAAGAGTAGAATAACTACATTATGTTGAAGTTCTAGACCTAGTTACAGAAAAGGAGGCTGAGGACTATTTGAACTGGATTATAGAAATTCCAGACATCATGGAAATCTAGAGTTTTTGAGATTCTTATACGATCTTTGTTTATTATTCACCAGACATATTCCTTCCAGTACATGCAGCATTTCTGCTAGATGAATTTAAAACTAGTTAGACAATCTTGAAAGAAGACAGTACAATTTTGTGTTCCACTTTAAAAGTCCACTTAATAATGACAAAATATGGCATGACATTCCACATACATTATTTGCTGCAAGTGTTTCCCTTTGAAATTCCAGTTTTATCAGATGAAAAGTAACTATAAATACTCTGCCTGTTACACTTGTATCCATCCTAGCAGTTGCACAATCCTCTTCCACAGAAGAAATGGCCCCAAATATATTTTTAATCTGTTTCTATGGGCATTTTTGAACAAAAAAGTTCATGAAATTTTAAGTCATTCTTGCTTAGTTGGACATTAAGATGGACTGTATTTTCTTCAAATGATCATACTTTCATACACTGTTCCTTATCAGACATGGAGCTTGAAAGATTTACCTAGGAACAGAGAAGGTAATAAGGAGTTCTCCTTCATTAAGTTAGCAGCTTGCTTACTGTAATTATAGCTAGTAATCCAAAATATGAAGGACCTAGCCATCCCTCTAAAGAAGATGGAAAAAGCCTGTATTATCTTTCATTTCCTATAGAAAGCCCTTAGAGACATAACATAATTAGCAATCACCACACAAAAGGAGTGATTTCCAGTCCAGCTGCTATTTGGTATGTGCTTTTATTTTGCAAGGATTTAAACTTCAGAGAAGTTCATTATTGCTAAAACAGAATCTTTGGGTTTTGGGTTTTTTTTTAATTAATTAGTTATTCTAAAATATCTACATGGGAATACGTTTAGTTAAAATACATTTTTTTTTCTGCTTGCTTAGTATAGTTTGGCTTCTTTTAAGCAACTATCATGCTCCACTGTCTTGTTTCTCTGATTTAGGGAGGTGGGATACATGCCATGTCTCCTGGCTTGGCCATCCTTCCAAATTTCCTTTTATGTTAACTAGGGCACAAGTAGGAAGGAAATAATGCACTCCAGGTTTTCTGGAGATAAATACGCAGTTGTGTCCAAAGACACAGACTAGGTGTTCCCATATAATACATTTTAGGCATAGCTGCATGCGTCATTATTCTTTTTCTCAAAATAAAACTTTCTGTTTAATGTTTTTCATTTTATGGACTAGAGCAAATTGAAAAACTAGAAAACCAAAATAAACAGGCTGCCCAGGGAGGTGTTTGAGTCACCTTCCCTGGAGGTGTTTAAGATACGGGTGGACGAGGTGCTAAGGGGCATGGTTTAGTGTTTGATAGGAGTGGTTGGACTCAATGATCCGGTGGGTCTCTTCCAACCTGGTTATTCTATGATTCTATGAAATTTCAGTAAATATGTCTTCTAGCTATCTCAGAATGTCTCAATGGAAAACTGCTTCAACTTTTTCCTGTAAAATATTTATTTGACTATGTAAACAAACATGTTACAATTATCCTGTCAAAGAAAATGCTTTTCTGTGGAAAAAAAAGGAAAAAAAATAAAAGAAAAAACTCACCAAACCTTTTCAGTTGTAGTACCTAATGTACATATTTCTCCATAACAGCATATAAAGACAAAATAAAGTTCCTTTGAAATTTTGCAATTGTACATAATCTCTATGAGAGTCTCTTCTCTTCTAGAACCAGAAAACAGAAGAATGTACTTTCATGATGGCAGCAGATTGTATATTACAAGAGGCATAATTTCTCCTCTGAGCTTATACCTGCAAGCATATACTGGTTGACTGTCCTCTCACATCACAGAAATTCTACTCATCTGCAGTAACTCTTCTAAAATAAAATTAAATAGTCTAATAATTGCAGCTCTATTTTCTTATTCATTCAACCGTATGCTCCCTAGAGTATCATATGTGGAAAGAACATAAGGATTCCCTTTCTCTTTAATGTCTATAGCTCTCTTTTGGTCTGTTTCTGAGCTTTAAATATAGTGATTCCAGGGTTACCTAAAAACACATTGCATTAATTTCTTTGATAGCATTTTCACAGAAAAATGAGATTCTCAAAGATTGAAGAAGTATATAAAGACACACTTCAAAGGGGATTTTGTCACTTTAACATATTTGAAATGTTAATGTTTTCACTGTCATGCAATTTTTAGTATAATCATTATAGCTTGTATATTGCATCTTTTTTGATATAAGAATTGTTTGCTCTGCTTGCAGTAGTTATATGACTTCATAATTGAAATTGGCAAACTGTATAAAAATATATATGAATGTATGTATGTCTATATATGTACGAATGGTATGTGAGTATCTAATAGAAAAAAAACATTGTAACATTAAAACTAGGTAATACTTGCAAATCACATTCTGGTTGAATATTTCCAGTGAAAAATGCAAAAGCAGTACTTAGAATGGAAATAGCTCTCTTTATAATATGAACTATTTATTCATAGAAATATCATAATAGCCATAACAGTAATACCAGCATGCTAAGAGCAAATTATATTTAGGAGAAAGGCTGGCATTATTTGTCACAAACTTATTTTTCCTTTTCAATTTTGTTATTAATAGCTTTTCAGAAAAACAGAAGAAAAATTGTTAAATTGATATTGTAACTTATCAAAAGCTAGGGAACTGAATATCTGTAAGATAGCTATTATTTCTTATTGAGACTACCTGTGTGTTCAATTTAGGAAATATGGAACAGAAGCAGAGGTTTTCAAGGCAGGCACTCTTCTTTTAGAATAGAGAAGCATACACACAAAATAATGGCAGGCAGAGCCCTGGACTACATGTCCCTTAGCATAAATAGTTGGTTTCCTTGAAAATGGAGTTGTAAACTCCCTTCTGAAGAAGAGCATTACAAATTATCCTTCTCCCTTTTCCTTTCCCTTGGAATGGGAAGAGAACATTTATGAACCAGCTTTTGTTCACAGGCATGCTTGTGAAGCACATCTGTTTCATTATGTTGTAGAGGTGGAACAATCTGTCAAGGAGGGAAAGAAATTATTAAAATTCAATTTGTAAGGTTGGTATTGTCCATTTAAGATAGGACTTGGGAGAAAACATGAGCTTTTTTAACAGGCATATTAGGGCAATATGCATGATAGGGAGTCGAAGAATGCATAGGCCACACGGGTATGAAACGAAATACTTGGAAAAGAAGTGGGAAGTGCAAAGTCGTCAGGAGTGCAAGGAAAATTCCTGTTATAATAATAATAAATGATAATTAAAAAGTAGAAAATGAAGCTGTAAAGATTCCAGAAAAGGTTTATGCACCCTGAACATATAAGATGAGGAAAGACAGCACAAGATGTGCCACTCTTCATTTTATGTTCAGTGTAACAGGTTGTC
Source organism: Clamator glandarius (assembly GCA_033459285.1). Taxonomy (NCBI): domain Eukaryota; kingdom Metazoa; phylum Chordata; class Aves; order Cuculiformes; family Cuculidae; genus Clamator; species Clamator glandarius. The sequence goes on along the minus strand of JAUNZM010000567.1, from coordinate 488,094 downwards.
TTGTTTGAACTTGGTTGAACAAATATCATGAAATCTCATAAAACTTTCTTAATAAGTTACTTGCCAAATCTCACTTAAGTTGCACATCTACTCAGAACTAAACCATTACCTCCTTCTCAAATGTATCCCACATTTTTCAGTGTCTAACAACGTACTGTACGTTGCTATATAGGTTACTTTTCCATGCTTTCACAATGACTTTGTCTACATACAGCTAAACTACGGCTACTTGACAAAGTATTGAACTTTGGGAGATCACAGATAATTGGTCTGAAAGGGATCAGATAGATTTAAAAATGAGTCTAATGTTTATTTTAAATTTGGAGAGTTCCCTGAACTCATCTGCCCTTTGTACATGCCAGGCAATTGTCTCAAACATTAATATCTGCATGCAGTTGCTACTTTTCATGTAAATGCTTAAATATTCTTGGCTCAGAGAAGGAAGTTGAGAAACTATTTTGGAAACTAGAATTCACTCCTGTGAAGGACCACAGAAAAGCTGAAATGTCTTCTTCAGTTAATACTTATATATGGTAAAAAGGAAATATACCAGGAGACATGGAGACAGATCCTGTCTGATTATACAACTGGCTCAAGTTTCAGATATTAATTTGAGATAAGAAGCAGTGAGGTTCAAAAAGCATTAATTAAAAGTGGATGGACAGGTCTCACTTTGGAAAAGAAATGAGGAAAAATCTGGAATGCATGTTGCCTTGAACTATTTTTGGTTGATTTCAACTTTTCAGTAAACTTCCCTCAGAAGGATCCTCTACTGTTCCCCTTGTAGTCCACAATTTTAGCTCTGAATTCAGGAGAGTTTACTAACTTCTTGGAAGAGAAAAGTATTTTTGCTTTTTTTTTTGCTTTCTCTCACTAACTCCCATGTACATACCGAAACCAAGCTAAAACTATCAAGAAAATTACAAAAATACCATCAGCATTCTGTAATAACCTGAACACAGAGAAGTCAAGAAAAGAACTATGTTAAATAAGCCAGACTTCTACTGACAAAATTTACAAGCAATGTTGCCGTGAAAGGCATTTTTTTTCACATTAGCAAGTAAAAGAGCAAGGCATTTGTTAAGATGAAAGATAATCTTTCTCATATAATAAAAATCAAAAGTAATAGTTGCCTTAACAAAAGGGACACTCCAAGAATGAAATTACCCTATATTTCATATTTCTGATTCTAGAAAAACATAACTTAATTTCTTTACACGACAAATCACTCTATATTTTCCCCAGTTCTTACTGGATATAAAGAATAATAATGGCTTGGAATAAAATAAATTTTACATCCACTGCTTAGGAATAAAAAGGATAATGTTCATTAATTCTACTGAATATTCTGCTATATCTAAATATAAATATGAAAGGATTCCAGACCATTAACCATACTAAAGCTAACAATAATTTTATTAAATCATTTCAAAATCCGACAGGAAGGTTATGCAGTGTCTGAAGGACAAACCTTATGTATTTACAATGGGTTAGTAGCACCATGAACAAGCTGTGCTAGAAATGGATTTCTCGAGAAACAATAAAAATGGAAATACTATGCCCTTCAGCTGAGAAAACCCTGCAGCAAAGTCCTGCCCACGTATACAATGCAATATTTTGGCTGTAACTGGCTCTTACTACAACTGGCTTTGAACTTTAATTACAATCTTTACAACTAAGACTTTACACTAAGATTTTAACACCGATATTTTTCAAAAGTAGGAAAACACATGGTTTGCAGGAAAACCAAGAACTGATTCATTAGCCCTTGACCTGTTAGCCATTGTTACTACTTCATGTCCTCAAAATTTGATTCAGATCAACACATTCTGCTGAAAACATGTTTCCCCTGTAATTACTAAAATCTCTCCAAACAGTTGAATTTTCCTTGAAATAAGCAGGCATAAAGAGCTGAGCAGTAGATTCAATATGCAGACTCTCCTCTCTCCATTGTTATTGCAAATGAGTACTAGAAATAGTTTTGTATCCACAACTGATGCTATGTTTTTCAGGCTTTACTTGTGTAAACTGCTACCTAGTTTATTTCTCCTTGGCTAGAAGTTTGTACAATAAAACGATGGCCAATAGTTGATGACAAGTTAGTCATCACAAAAGTAAAGTGAAAACTGATCAAACTTTCATCTTTATAGACGATTTCTTCTTCTTGAAGACCAACAAGGTGAGAAAGCTTGCAAGGCTGCTCTCTGTGCTGTTTCAGTGTCATCTCTCTGCATATATTAAAAAAAAAAGAGTCCTTGAGTTGTTATATGTATATTTTACACAGATGTTATGCATATGTTATATGTGCATGTGTGATATGTATATAGTAAATAAGCAGGGGCACATATATATGGCAGAAGTACCAGTGTTCCATTACTGAAGCTGAGGTAGTTCCTCTAGGCCAACTAAAAATAATGGGCAGAAATAAACATCACAAGAGCAGCTGATTGTTGCATTTTTGGCTTATTATGTTTTGGGTGAGATGAAACTCTTTATAGTGTCTGTTTTCCCCCACTGACTATATAGCATAGCTAAGGTGGATAGCTAAGACTTAGGTGTCTCATTTTGAAGCATTTAATTTAGAGCAAATACATACAATCCTGCAATACATGAAATTATTTATCCTTTTGATAAAGAAACATGCCAAGCATGCACTCTGAAAATTATATATCTGAAAGGAAAGCAGTCAGAACTTTGGAAGTCCCAATGTCTTTTTTTCATTTTTCACTTGTCCTAAGCAATTTATCTCTTAATACGCCATACACCCTTCTACATGCTTTTTACAAATTTGGAGGGGTTTTTGTGTTTGGATTTCCAGAAACACACGGAATATTTACAATCTGCAAAAAACACTCGAATACATTGGTATAATTATGTTTTCTGCTTTGATCTACATTCCTTTGTTAACAACTCGTATCACTGTTGCTGGTTTCTAGTCACTGCTGACCACCAAGTTCATATTGTCAGAACTAACCAAAAAGCTCTCAGGATCTTTTCCACGTGGAAGCAGTTAGACAGATGCATGTCACTGAATCTATGGCTAGGATTGTTTTTCCCTCCATGTATATTTGTGTGCAGTTATTGGTGATGAAGTTAATCTGCATTTTTTAACAATCAGTTTTGCAGATCATTCTGCAGCTAGTCACAATCAGCTTCAGAAACATTTTAGTAGAATGCTTATAAGTGCATCCACATATCTGTGCTTTTCTTTATATGATGTTCTGAGTTTCTGATGTGTGGAAATAATTCACAAAACAGAAAGAAAAAAGCAGTTCTAGAACTGCTTGCTTAAATTCATTGCTATATAAGCAATTATTTCATAGATTTTTCTATCCAACTACCTCCTGCTTGGGGTTTTTTATTGCTTTTATCACACATCTGGTATAATGCTATTTTTACTATTAGTAGGCTGTATTGCCAAATTAGAAAAGTTATGGATAAAAAGTTGTGATGTAAAATATGCTGATGTTTAATATGAAGCTTTGCATTCACATCTTTGGCAATATACTAATTCTGTGTTTATAGAGGTTATAAGGACAGAAATTCAGTCCTTATGAATAGGAATTGTCAACTTGTTACACAGAAATATCAGCTTTTTCTTTGGTATAAATTACTGTTTCTGTAGTTTTCACAATTTATTTAATAACAGTAGGTTCAACAGTTACTGATACTGTAATTTTCCTTAAAGATGAAATCCGCATTCAAATTAAGAATTAAGAAGTTTCTGGAAAATAATGGTAGTTTTATCCATGAGGAGAAAGGTCAAAGCTATTCGTAGAATGTAGTTACCTTGCACAGGAAGCAAAGGCTTTACATTTCTGAAGTCCAAAGAGCCACTCCTTTTTTTACTGAGACATGCATTGAAATGCTTTCCTTGGGAATGGCTTTAATGTATAAAAAAAAAATCTGTGAAGTATGTTACTTCAGATGATTTATTAGCTAGCAAAAGAATGCTATGGGTGTGCAGCCATATAAGCAAGAAGAAATGCCAGTAAGTTTACTGCAACTACTTGCAAATAACATGAGACATTTATGTCAACAAGGAAAATATCTGCAGTCAAATGCCCACTCCCAGCTACTTAGAAACGTGGCAGTTATTCAAATAAAATTCTGGGACAAATTCAGTTACAGCATGACTAGGCTTATTTACACAATTTCACATAATAATTTCTCCTCATCAGAGTTTCATAAATTCTGCTTCTGAATGGGACCAATGTTTTAATTTCTGTTCTAATACACATGGAAGAGGAATGTGGCTTTCTACCTCTCAGAGAGACATCTCTATGCTGTTGACTTTTCCCTTTCCTTTTTACTAATCTGCTTTTTCTCTCTCCTCCACAAAATTATTCACACTTGTCCTGGCAAGGGATCCATGATGTCCCAAACATCCTGACTCAAGGCATCTATTGTATGAAATGTATTTTTTCCTTGATCAATAGGATTAATTCAAAGGGCTTTTTATCACCAAGTGTCACAGGAAGCCCTTCCAGTCCTTGTTAGTGCCTTTTGGCCTTCTCACTTCATTCACAGGGATATTTGTACACTTCATCTGAGCATATTCTCTGCCTTTTCAGCTGTGAGGACAGAGAAGGGTTTTCCTGGTTTCACTATCAAATAACACCACCTGTGGGGAATGTCCAATTACATCACAAACAGTCTCTCTTGCTGTCTGAGAATATCACATCAGCCCAATTTTGGCAGCAAGTATTTAGTTCCAAGACAGATTTACTTTTATGTAAATCTGAAAAAAGGTGCTTTTATAGTCATGTAAGTCTCTGTTGATTGAGGTGAAGAACTGCACATAGATGAGGAAGTTTGTTTAAATGATGTTTCTTTATGATTTAGGTTCTTCACAGCAACAACGCACAAACCAGTAACAAGCAGAATCTGGAAAAAGCCACAATCTTAACAAATTACTTGACTGGGTGACTAAGGTTCATCATCATAATCTTTTCTATGCAGGTAAGAGATATTTGCAATCAAGACAGTGCAAAAGCCTTTTAATAAAGTATACACATGCTGCACTTAAGCCAAGTTTACTAAGTTTGTGCCAGCAACTTCCCATCAGATGAAGATGTACAACATCATTTCACGTACTCACAAAGGAGATCTGGATTTCTTGGGTTCATCAGTACATGACTGCAGTCCTTTGGACTACATTCTGAAACAAATGTCCTTATGGTACAAACCTTTATGATAGATTTGTTCTCAGATCTTCATCTTCAGATTTCAATGCAGAACACAGAGCTGCCATTCAAGACGTTCCCACTGTGATCTTTGCTAGTAAATAATGTACTTGATTTAGTACTTTTGCAGCTCTATAGGGCTGCCAATGCACTAAAAAATAACCGGCTAGTGCCCTTGCCTCCTTGTTGAGGGTGTAGTCTCAACACTAAATCTGTCATATTGCAATAGATAGTATAAACATGTAATTAATAATCACCTATAGTGTTTTAAAAAGTGATAAAATATTCATTTAAATAAACACAATACAAAATCAACAGCATGGAGTGTTGAGAGGCAAATGACATGAAAACAGATTTTTTCAAGGAGTGAAAACAATGTTCTGCATTTGTTAGAAAAGTATTACAACTGAATTTTAGTAAAATGACAATGGTTTTACTTTTCATTAGGTAACAGTATGTATTCAGTATGCACTGTTATGTTGTTTTGTAAATCTGCCATCTGCAAAGTTGCTTGTCATTTCTGTTACAATAAGCGAATCATCTACAAAGTTTTTTTCAATCAAAGATACATATATGATATTGATAGTAAGCATAGGAATAAGAAAGAGAACAATTTGGCAGTCTACAAAATCATCACTTAGAATAAAATGGTAATGTAAGAATCCAGAAACTCAATGAGAAGTAATTAAACTGCCATATTCCCTTGTTTATATTTTGAACAGATCTGGACATATATTTATATAATATTATATTATTTTATATCTGGTTATTATTTTGTTGTGCTTCATGGACACATTGCCCCAAGATCTTTCAAAGAAATAGAATGATATTTATTTTCATAATTGTTAGAAGAAATAGATTTGGACACCAGGGTTAGTCAAAGCGGTATCAGTTAATTTTTAAAAATCAAGCCATATATCTGTTTTATTGATATATCTCCAGACTAATTTATTACTTTGATCTTCTATATTAAGAAAGACCTGAATAAATTGCAGCATCACAATATTAATGTCAATAATCCTTCTTAAAGTTCTATTGTGAGACTAAGACAAAGGTGTCATTTCAAACTTTGTTATATTTATAGAAGTTCTATTTAAGACTACTTTTCAGCCATTTCTATAGTTCTGGGTTTATAACATGTTCACCATTCTTTCTTTGCAGCTCTGTGATTTTTTTCCTGCATTATCTCCTGTTTCTTCTCTGCTGTCCCTGCAGTGTTCCCATTCTAACAAAGTCCACTAAATGTGCATGTTTAGCAAAAAAATTAGTTTACTTCAGCTGTGAATGGGAAAAGTAAATATTTTCTGCAGCCTTTGTTGAATCCTTGTTATCGAAAACAGCCTGATTTTATCTGCCTCTGTCTTGTTATCTAGTCATGTTTGAACATTTTTTTGGATTAGAGGAAAATGAGCCCAGCAGTAAAACCTTATTGCAGTTGGCTGTGTCTACAGTGCTAAACAAATTAGGGCTAGAGAGCAAGCTCAAATCCTTAACGCAATCACTCATACTACTTAATTATTAACATACTCCCCAGCGTGGTTTTCACCTCTACCACCAAACACCCTCCTAGAAAATACTTGGGATTGCATGAGTCGAGAGCCTTTCCCATACCCAGAGATTCCTCCGCCCAGCTATTCCATACTAACCTACTACCCATTCCTCCCACTTCCAGCATTAATTCAGCAAATCTTGTACCTTGAATAAACTCACAAATCCTGTCTATAACACCCCAGAACTTGTAACAGATGCCCCCAGGAACATGCTCTGAGCACAGTGTTCTGGGCTGCAATATTCTTTAATTATTTCAAACACATTAACCGAAAAAATTAATGGAAATTAAGTCATTATTGTAACTATGGATCCAAGGGTATCATCCTAGGCACAGGAACAAGATCAAGAATATTATGTGGATGTGGCCAGTCTGTTGGCCTTAGAGGGTGCTCCTTGGATGTCTACGAGTACAGATGTCAGCAGTTGTTGCCAGGGTGCATGGCATAGGTTGAACTCTCTGTTGCCAGTTCATGAGACTGCCCAGTGGGCAGTTACTAGATTGGATCCTTTGGCAAACAGGCTTTAGGTTTCTAAATTGTAATGCAGTTCAAATGTAGAGAAGACAATGCTGCTTAAGACAAAATAATTCTGCAATCATATGCGTACGTACAAAGCTTTAGACTGAAGGACAGGTACTAGTTAAACACAGACATCTCCAGAGTCAGAAGTCACAGAAGAACATATGCCTTCTGAGTTTTATTTATCTTGATCTGTTCAGATGTGGAAAGCTGGGAACCCAAAATTCAGCCTGAAAATAACTTCTAATACCATAGAAAATCACTTCTAAGAGTCTTAGTGAAAGACATTACTCCATCAAGGTAATATAAAAGCTACTGTCTGAATTAGAATAGCTGCAGGGAATAGGGAACCCAGACCTGAAAGAAATCATAATTATACTCTTGATTATTTATGTAGGAAGTTGAAGGGAAAAAAAGTGCTGCGAGGGAATCATCCCGGTCTCTGCAAATGCAGTAAAGGATTACCAGCTTTGGAAGGAAAGCTATTTGGTATATGGCATAATTTGTATGGTGTGCCACAAAAATAATTTTACACATGAGTCATCCCAAGAATATTATTAAATCAATAGTTGACTACTGTTGTGAATGGTCTCACTCAAGATCCAGTATAAACTCTACAAATTAATGAAGATGCTTATAATAGCTCACTTCTTAATGGTCAGGTTGATATATGTACATGTGAAGGAAAACATTTCACTCTCAAATTTACATCGTGAGTTCTTTGAATAAATAAGTTTTATCCTTTCTTGAGTCAATAAGTAGCTAATAGGTCATTAATTACAGGGAATAACTTGCAGCTTGAAAAAAAAGAAAAAGACATACAGGCGAAAAGGTAAGTTGCAGCTTAATTTAAAAAGAACGTTTTCAAAATAAGGTAAGTATAAATACGTGAATAAAAAGAGTGAATTGAAACCTTGGAAATGGTTTATATTGTACTCCATTTGAATATAGAGAGATCATAGAATCTTAGAATCATTGAGTAGACTTGTTTGGAAAGGACTTTAAAGATTATTTAGTTCCAACCACCCTGCCATGGGCAGGGACAACTCCCACTAAACAAGGCTGTTCAAGGCCTCCATCAAACCTGGCCTTGAACACCTCCAGGCAAGGGGCAGCCACAGCTTCCCTGGGCAACTTGTGCCAGTGCCTCACCATCCTCATCATGAAGAATTTCTTCCTAATGTGTAATCTAAATCTTCCAGTTTAAAACCATTCCCCCTTGTCTTAATACTATCTGCCTTTGTAAAAAGCCCAGCTTTCTTGTAGACCCCTTTCAAGTACTGGAAGGATGCCCTAAGGTCTTCCCAGTGCCTTCTCTTCTCATACAGTCAAGTTGCAAATTCACAGTGCATCAACAACTTGACATTTTTTTTTAAATCTTTATGCATTTCAAATAAGACAACCCAAATTCTCTCAGACTGTCCTTGTATGGGAGATGCTCCAACCCTCTGATCATCTTTGTGGCCCTCTTCTGGACCTGTTCCAACTGTTCCATATCCTTCTTATGTTAGAGATTCCAGAACTGGTTACAATGCTCTAGGTGGGGTCTCAAGAGAGTGGAGAAGAGGAGGAGAATGATCTTCTTCAACTTACTGGTCATGCTTATTTCCATACAGCCCAGGATATAGTTGACCCTCTGGGCTGCAAGTGTGCATTGCTGGTTCATGTCAAGCTTCTCATCAATAAACACTCCATAGTCCTTCTCCACCAGGCTGCACTCAATCGTGCCATTTTCCATTCTGTACTGAAACCATGGATAGCTCTGACCCAGGTGTAAGACCTTGCACTTGGGCTTGTTGAACCTCATGAGGCTCACACAGGCCCATTTCTCCAGCTTGTCCAGGTCCTTCTGGATGATATCCCATCCTTCTATTGTAACAACTGCACCACTTCGGTTTCATCTGCAAACTTGCTGAGGGTACACTTGATCTTCTTGTCTGTATCATAGAATCATTGAATAATTTGAGTTGGAAGGGACCTTAAATATCACCTAGTTCCAACCCCACTGCAATAGGCAGAGACAATATCATCAATGAAAATATCAGACAACATTGGTCCCATTACAGACCCCTGAGGGACACTGCTTGTCATGGATGCATCCATCTGAAGTGATGAACTGTAAGAAGAAAATATTGAGGAACTCTGGGAAGAAAAGTTTATTTTAATATAGACGTGTAAGTCTTCAAAATTAAAATAACAACAAAGACAGCAATAGCAAGAGATTGACCTGGTTTGCCAAAGATATCTTTTGAAATGCTGTTTCTGAGATCTATAAATAACTAAACTTTGATGATGCTGTATATGCACATTTCTCAACAAAATTTTAGCTTCTCCATAAGACAATATCATGACTTCTCTTGAAAATTTGAAACTGCACAAGCAAGACTTCCTTTAGTTTAAACAAATACAATTTACATCATTTGTATTCCTTCTTTCAAATCAAGATGTATATAACTTCATGGCCTAAAATGACGTCTTGTTTCCTCTTATTCATTGTAATTTAAGAAAGGCTCTAATCCCATCTGCAAGCTTTTAAACTATCAGGTTATGCAAAACCACTTATTCTTAGTTTCTATGTGTATATGTAGGTGAGAGAGAAGGAGAGTTTTTTATTAAGTAACTACTGATGAGGCAAGAAATAAAATCTGTTGTAATTCTGACGGATGCCGTCCCTTAGCTCAGGGAGAAACATGATGAAGAAAATGAGGTCTGGCAAAAATGGAGTCAGGGAAGTCACTAAACCCCATGAGCAGAGGACTACAGGGAGTGACTGCTGTGTTGCAAAATTGTCCTTGTTCATACAGTCATGTTGGAAATTTACAATGCATCGACAACTTGACATTTTTTTCTAAATCTACAGTTATGCATTTCAAATAAGCCATACAATTTAATTATGTAACTCCAACTTTTGGTGCATTTGAGAAATCAGAAATAGTTTTTCTTCCCTTTCCTGTAACTGCAGTAATTTAGTAACATGATGCAAAATGAAACCTACCTCACATCAAACATGGCAATTGGGCCAAGGATTCCCAATGGTACCCTTTAATTCAGATTAATCTATTGAAGTACTGCAGCAAAGGCTGTTGTCAGATGAGCAGAGATGAGTACAAATGATGATGATGTTGATGATGATTTAACAAAGTATAAATACCTAAAAAAATGCATTATCAGTCACTTCAAAATGATGTGAATGCAAGCCAAATGGGTTCATTACCAGAATTTTGAAAATTTCATTACACACAACTGTAGAACTATTTTATGCTTGCTTAATCTAGTTCTCCTGACATTCATAAAAAAATTGGCATATCGTATGAATTCCCAACTTTCTCCCAGATCCTAGTTTAGCATCCCAACTTCAGAGTAAAAAGCGGAAATGGGAGATCGTATTTACCTTTTACTGAGCTGTTTTGTTTTAGTGCTTTTAAATCCAGTGTGTCTCCAAAGGTATCCTAAACCCACTACTATCAAGCTATTGTTCACTCTGACTCAGTGACGATGTCTTATACAAAATGGAGTATCTCCTGTCCATAGATTTTCAATTGTCCGCATGTTCCACAGCCTGCCTGTTCCAGCACTCGTCCAAACTCAGATCTGTCCTCTTTCTGATTAAGGGTAAGAACCTGAAACTGTTTGTTTTTATATTTTAAATCAACATCTTCCTCCAAGGTTACATATATTCTAAGGGTAATGCAGACAAGAGAGAAGATAAGACTTGTGCTACTTCTGCTAGAATTGTTCCTGTCTTTACAAAACCATTCACATCCTGGAAGTTAGGATTAAAGTAGTTTAATTCTGCTAGAGTGAGTTGAAAACTAAGCCTAGGCTGCACAACAGTGCCAGATGTTCTAGTACTTCAGCAGAGAGAAATACGTGGCTTTCTCCAGCAGCTTTGTCTGAATTTTGTCCATCTTCTCCATTGCTTTTTCCTACCTGTGATTCAAGAAAATTGTTTGTACAAGGCCACACGATACTTATATTTCATTAGTCTGTGACCTAAAGTAAAAAAAAGGAAACACAGAACAATGGCTTCTCAAAATAAAAATTATTTCTATTGCTTAATTCAAAAGCTAAATTGAAAAATCGATTCTCTGCACAGCCTTAAAACACAATCAGTCTCATTGACATAAATGTGCCGAAGTACACAAGTGAATTGGAAACTATATTCCTCTATTATTACTGAGATCTGTCACAACTAATTTTAGAATCACTTATTGATCTTTCATTAATAAGATTTAGAAAAGCACTCATTTGCTAATCTGGGCATTTCTGACTTCATTCACAGTAAAAACATTACCATAACACCACTGAAACGAAACACTCAGGCAAACACCAATACATTACCCTAAATGCTACACCGATATAAATAGAACTTTTCCCTTTTGGAAGTTCTGGTGGCTTCAGATTTTTTGGGGGGAAGGTGCTGTTCAGATTTTTTTCTAACATTTTTTAAGCCACTCTATCTTCACCTTTTTAATTCAGGATATTAATGAGTGTCAGTTTATAAACAATGTATAAGTCTCATTACAAACATCTGTAATTTTTTCCACCTTCCTCTTCTTTAAAAATACTCACTGAGAAACAAATGGAAATTAAATTCATTATGTATACATTCAATTTGGTCTCCTTTGAAAATTATGCCTTATCCTATTTGATAACTCTAAATGGTCAGTACCACTGCAAGAAGACTCATAGCTAGGGTTTTTTAATGAATATAACTTCTCTTACTGTAATTTTGTAACTATGGCTGGCTAGGTATTTTATGCAAGAAACAGAGAATGTAGTTTTCATATGTGGTAGGAAAAAAACCCTCCAAACACCAGTATTACCAATCAAAGCAGAAAAGAGCTGAGTATCAAATTTTTCTACCTGTGCCAAGTCTGAATATACTTGGCATAGAGCTGTCGCATGCAGTAGAAAAATATCTCCTCCATGAATATCACACATCAGCTGCCAGCTATGTGCAGGTTTGCGTTAGCTGCCTTGCTGGCCTGGGTTCATTAGTTGTAGTTTTGGACTTGTCAATGCATAAAACGCTCCTGCTCCTTTAGAGCTTTATGCGGATTCAAGGCATCTGTACATAGATTCTTTATACTTCACACAAAATAAAAATGCAGCAAAATTGTGCCATTATTTCCTTCCTATTGAATATTATATCCACACTACAGGATCTGTTTAAAGCATACTTTTCAAGTTATAGGCTTCACGGAATACATAAAAGTAGTGACCTGCAGTAAAAATATAGTAAACTGACCAACAAAGTTTTAAGTCTTTATATTTAAGGGCAAATGTTGATGGGCAGGCGGGATCCAGATGAAATTACTCTTACAACATCTAAAGTAAAATTGGGAAAGAAAACATAATCCATGTTTTATCTTTTCTTGTCATTGTTCAGTGTTGGAGACTGTAGGAGAAAGTTCATTAGTCTGGAAATTTGTAAGTCCTTGTCCATAGTTTAATGTTTTTTTGGTTTTATTTTCTTCAGCTTAACTAATAATGTGCTTATCTATTGCGGAACTATCAGCCAAAGTTTGAAGCCTGTGATAAGTCATTACAATATAGGGCACAAATAGAGTAGATATAATGAAATACTGAGCAGTTAAAAATCAGCTAAAGGCAGTATGATAAATTTGTTTTGAGTCCACTGATCAATTTTTCCCTGAAAAAGGATGGTAATATACAAACAAGGGAAAAGTTACAATGGAAGTAATTTCACTTATCTTTATATTTCTAAACTGCAGATCTTTATACCTGTACTAACATTCTGAGTTGTCTTTGTAGTCAATAAAGACAAATGGGCAATTCCAGAATATGATTACACTGACTTATTTTAGAACTGATGAAATTAACGGCATCTTTCAGATGCCTACTTCTAACCACTGAGAACAAGGGTAGCCTAGACACTTAGCTCCAATGTAGCTGCTGCATTGCAAAAGTTCCATTTCTGTCATATGAATCTCATATGTACATAAAGTAACTGAAACTCAAAATGTAATGGGCAGAGGCCCTGCAACTGAACTCCTTAATGTCCAATGTTTGGGACCTTGCTGACCTTTCCTGTGACCCTTCTGCGCACACAGAGCATTACAAAGCCTTTGGAAGGGGCTGCTCTATTTCACTGTCTCTGTCATCACAATTGGCCCCTGTTTGAAAGATAAAGGTTTGTAACATTGGCTTGCAATTCTAGATGGCAGGTCATCTTACCCATTCTTTGCCCCCAGCCAAGATCAAGTATATTTTCTATGAGATACATCAAAATATATTTTTACATGAAAATTGTTAAATGATTTTAACTGCTACTGACCTAAAGAAACACTATACTCGGAAGTGTGATGTTTACCTACCTCAGATATTTCGGTAGGTAGGCTTTAAAACATAAAAATCCTGACACGGCTATATTCAAAAGCTTTGGCTATTCTAGCTGCAGTAATTGCAAAATCTTCCTACACTGCATTTTATGGCCATGCTGATTTTATATAAAACCTATATCCACTGTTCCAATGATTTGTAAGGGACAGAAATATCTGTAGATCTATCTGGTTAATGTGCAGGTTAATGAGAGCTACAGGGTAATAGTCTGCTCTTAATTCACTGACTTCTTTCAAAGATCTAGTTCTCTGTGCAGCACATTAATCTACTAATGAGTCAAACCATTTCTAAGTATACAGGCACCACTTCCAGACCTACTAGAATTTATTTGCATCTCCCTGGTTTTCTTCAATGTCAAATTACTATCCACAACATCAAGCTATTCTATTTTAAGTAGTACTTTGAGAAAGGATGCCCTTATCAGGAAAGATTTTTGGATTTAACAGGAAAAAATTGTACGTAGTATACAGTATATGTGAAAACAAAAAAAAGGAAAAATAATTCTATTGATATTAAAAAACATGTAAGGGGTTGTTTGAGATCTGATACCAGAGCTTTAAAGCATATTTTCATAGTGTAAATTTGAAAAGATTTAGAGGACTGGTTCCAACATCATCTGTATCCATGGCTAATCCAAACTACATGACTGCATCCTACACAGAATAATAATGGGAGGGTCACAGATAGCTACAGAGTCTCTGCATAGATCTTTTTCTATTGTATTTCTTCTCCTCCTTTTTGAGCTGTTTAATTGTCTGGTTTTCAATTTCCAGGACTTTCTGTCAAGGTCTGTAACTATTTAGTAGAGTTTTAATATGCTTTACAAACTGTTCAGCCAGTGGAGATGCAAATAGCTTATAGATTATATTGAAAAATGTATTTTTAGAGAGAAACATGGCTTTCATGAATAGTTTTTGTTTGTTTAAAGAACAATTTAAGTACATAAGTCACAGTATACCATCATGAAGATCGGGCTCATAGATGCTAATTCCTAGCCAAAGAAGGATAACTAAGATTATTGCTGCATAAACTGAAACATGTCTGTGAAGTCATGGCCTCTCATTAATGACTCAATATATGACTTATTTGAAGGCAAAGATTGTTTATGATGTACCTAGTGTACACAATTTCTAGAATAAAGTATGTCTCAAAAGATAATATTTTTAAAATACTTTGGTTATGAGAATTTCTATGTGAAAGGCTGCAGAGGATTTAAGGACTTTGTTTCCAACTAGCTGTTATCATTCTTGTCACAGTAAGTAAGGTTCTTATATAGCTTGTTTGTTCTATATTAGAGCAGCTAATATCTGAGATGTAAGCCTTTCTCCTTTTGGCCTCATCTCATCTGTTCAGGAACACTGGCTGGCTGCCACTGCTTTGCAGCTGTCTAGGCTCAGTCTCTCTAGCTGCCCTGGGTCAGTAGCCACCCTATGTAACCCTAGTCCAATCATAACTTAGATTGTGTCCTTTGTTATTGCTTTTCAGTTTTATTTGATGATAGGATTCAACCTGCTCTCTGGTATATTAGCTGCTGATCTTCAGATTAACCCAATGTTCTAAAACAATACAGGGCTTTGGTGCTGTGAAAAATAAAAATCTTAAAGATAAGGGACAAATCACTTCCCTTCCCTCAATATATGTAATCACTACAAATCACTATGTTTACAGGAGAGTATATATTTTATTTATGTGCAACAGGTAAGTATGACTCTCAGACACCAAACAGAGTAACCTTCCACATCAACAAATGCAGTCTCCCATTATAATAGGCTATCAACTCAATCCTGTTAATATCTTAAATGTATTGAATAAGACCAAGAGATTCAATAACTGACATCATTACATTGATACATTTTTGGGATAAAGGCACATGAAGATTATCCAAGATTGCTTTTCTTGATCAGGTATGTATTACGAGTTTAGAGCATATGATGTGCACAAGTCACAGCAAAAGACAAGAAAGACTGGACAGTTTCATGGAAACCTAATTTATCTTTGGGAAAAACTCAGGGAAGCTCTTTTCACTATTTTTGCAAGAAATTATTATGGTAGAATATTCTTCCAGTTTCTGGGATTTGCATACTTTAGAGAACAACAAGACAAAGAAATTGGCAGTACATTTTACAAGATGCCATATTTTTTCTCTGTGTTCAGATGGATTTCCTCTGTGTTCTGGCAGAGCCTAAAGAACAACACAGCTCACCCTGAAACATCTGCAAAACAGTTCATCAGCTGACAAGGCATTGAGAAAGCTCCACAGATTGCATTGACTCTGCGGTCTCCGACAGGAGTTTACACATACAACTTACACTTGAGCACTTCAATATAGATGTCTAAGGCATCTTAATCTCTGCTGAAGTCTCACCCTAGGTCACAATAAACTGCTGCAGAATTCAAGCCATTTGATGAGAGTTGAATATTTTAATACAAGATTTCATACCTGCATATCCAAAGACACCACTGGCGAAGAAGCAATAACTGACAATAAAACAGAAACATGAAGAAATAAATTTTTATTACTGACTTTGCAGCATACTCAAAACAGAACAGTGTGATCCCAGGATGCCACCAGAAGTTCAAGCAGGCCTAATAGATACAGAATAAGAGTCACCAAAAAGAAGTAGAAGCATGCACGCGAATACCTGCAAACACACAGCTGCCCTGCCATACATCAGCTGGGGAAAACAGGATTTGTATTAACAGTCTGAGGCCTTGTTCAAAAAGAGGCTTGGCTTCTGCTTCTTCATACTTCCCTGTAGAACCAAACACGTAAGTATCGTGTGGTCTCTTCTTCAAAAGTAATAGCTTTATGTTGCAAAACTACATTTTTTACATAATTAGTAAAGAAAGTAAATGCATACTGAGTTTTTTTACAGTTTTGAGGCAAGGAAAGCACCAGCAATCAAAATACACTTTTGTTTCTTAGGTTTTACTCACTTTGGGAAAATGTGACTATCCCAGAGAAGAGTTGTGAAGTAAACCATGATTTTAATAAAAAGACATAAGGGCAAGAAGTACAAGCTTTTTATGTATGGTTTTGATCATATAGTCCAATGCTTTCAACATAATGAGTAAAAGATGAAAGTACTTCAATATACTCATGGTGTTCAAGATGTTTGCGATATTCTGTAGACTAACCCAAGAGTTGGGTTTTCACATTACCTTGAGCGCAGAATGTGATCGCATCAGAGTGCGATTAATTAACCATTGATGGTTAATGTTTCTGCAAATCAATCTATTCTTAAGGGCCCTATTCTAACTGTCACAGTTGCAGGACGATTCAGAGGTAGTTCCTCACGTGAGGCATTCCAGCTCTCACATAATCAGGGCCTCCATGAAGAAATTCAGAAAACTTAGGGAGTGTACTTTTTCTTTTCCACTTGCAGTACAGCAAATATCTCTGGGAGTATTCAATTATCAAGTTTATTTGAACAGTTATCTAACTCAGGTACCCATGTAGAACAGACAACTTCACTCCCTGAGATACAGAGCACTGAATAATTTTTGAGCACAATCAGGATGCCTTCTCTTACGCACATTTAGAGAGCTTGACCAGAAAGAGATGTTTAAGACCTCCCTCTGTTCAGAAATTTTATAGCAGTACCAGAATCTCAGACTGTTATGTAACCTGAGATTGAGTAGAACTATTTATTCTCTTTTTTCTTCTTGAATCTGGGACAGAGCATAAAAATGCCTGAAATATTCAAAGGATTCATAATCAAGAGAAAAGAGTAAAAAAATACCTATTTCTATCCTAATTATGAGGATGCTTCCCTGGGAATGATGCTTTGTTACTTCTAGCTCTGTATATTACCTTAACTATTGCCTGCACTGTTTAGGACAATAGGTTGTCAACATCTTGCTGGCTGATAATTACTGATATACTGGACTCTTATGTAATAAATATTTAAGTTCATTCTAGAATGTGTTCTAAACAGCAATTTTTTGGCTATTTCTCTTTCATCTTCATTTAAAAACAAATAAAAATATGTAAGTCAGAAAGAAAATTCTCCTATTACCTACATAGTTTAGTGATCTAATAAAATTAGGCTTATAACACAATAGCAGTAATTTACAGCTGTATAAAATCTAAACTAAGAAACTGATGTCAACAATAGATCTAACTGTCCCAGAGTCTACCACTAGGATTATATTGGCACAATGGAAAGATGAATCAGGCCTCAAAATAGCATAAGGATATTTTGAACTTCTAATGTATGTAAGCTTTGAGATTTTGGCAGTATCTTATTTTAGTAGTCATCGAATGAGATATGTCACTACTTTCAATTCATCCATGTCCAGTGCCCTAGTAAAACAAGTACTAAATCAATGCATTAAAAAATAAAACCTTGTACATCAGTTATTTTTTAAGAATTACAAAGAGGAGTGTTCAAAGGACATACATTATTTACACAGCCAGCAATGTGGGCACATCTAACTTTTGTTAATGGGTTTCCTGAATATAATATGTTACTTCCTGGTTAGTAATTTCTCTAATAGGCATACCTAATAGTCTAAAAATATTTGCTGCCTATGTCTTGGTTTATGTTCTTTCAGTGTAAATGTACAAAATAATTTATAACTCCTGTGGGTATAGACAGATTTTTTTAAAGCATCTTTCAAAGCAATTCAAGCAGAAGAAGTATTTTTTTCCTGTTATATGTCTTTTTTTCTTTCTTTTTTTTTTTTTCCAGTCCACAAGAATTCACATTGCACTAACATCAGCTACTTCCTGTGGTCCACTTGAGTGGATTAGAAAAATAAAGACAAATGTCAGTGGAGTAATTTGAGCACTTTTTTTGATGGAAAGACACTACTGGCAGGCTTATTTTCTGCTTACTCTCACAAAAATATCTCTTGATGCTATCTCCCTACTACCAACAGGGTTCTAACAGATCTCAGAACCCAGCAAGAAGAGTTATCAAATGGTATCAGTTTCCCCACATGTTCATGCAAGAGAAATTTGAGAATTATAAGTGGCTTGAAAGGAAAGATGTTATGTAGGATTGTTCTAATATATAGCTACTAAGAACACATTCTTTTACTCATAGACATGGGCCTTTCCCTTTCTTCTCTGTGCTCATGACAGGGATAACAGAATGGTACAATTATTTTAAGACAAATAGAAATTACACAAAAAAGAAATTGCGCACCCCACAGAAGACCACAGTCAGTATGGCAGCAACCTGCAGGGCAAGAAGGGAATGTAGCTACTTTTCTATTCCAGTAACTGTAATTTAAGAGAGGGTCACAGTGTCCCTGGGATTCTGGTCAGTTGTCTTTCAGTATGATCCTTCTTCACTTTGCTGCAATAGTGATTTCTACAACTAAATATGTCAAACTGTATTTCCAACCACATCCTGAATGCTACTTCTCAGCTGACAGGCATGATCTGCTACTGTATTTTCAGCAGTATTAAACACAGCACTGATCTGGGAGTTGAGTTCATCAGTCACCTACCTGAGTTGCTACCTCCCCTCTATAAGAGAGGTTTATTATCTCTCCCAGGTTTCCAGATTGCTTTTCTATTATCTATTTATCTTCTACAATTCTACTGACTACCTGCTTTAGCTGATAACTGCCAGCTGCCTCAAATTCTCTGTGATGCCTGATAGAGATCTTTTGCAGTTGAGTCTATTTCTGTTGTTACAACGTGATGCATTCTGTGCCCCCAGGAGCTGCAAAACAAAACACTTTTCCTGAGCCTGAAGTGGACGTGGTTGATGATTATATAGAAAACTGACCTTTGTAGAAAGAAATGTTTTGGATATATTTTGTCATTAGAATTCTACAGTCTAATCATATTTATATGAATTTTATCACAAAATTTAAAGTATACATATCTCTCACTAGCAGAACTAGGATTAAAGTTTTATACTAGTGACAGAGTTATCTGTATGTATTAATGAGGGTGGAGTGAGACAAAGGCTGAAAATAATTAGTTGTTGATACAAAACTTACAGAAGATGGCCCAGGTGATTTACCAATAGAATCTCAATGACAATGTCCTGCATAATTGCTGGAGATGAGGAGCATGCATCACACCACACTAGCCTGCATGTGTACATGAGAGAAGTTTGAGTTGCATATTTCTGAAAGAGAAATCAGTCCAGAAAAAAAAACCCAAATCAAACAAACCTATAATCAGAATGTAATCTTATGAAGACCAGCCACACGATCATAAACACGCACCCTTCAGATCCAGACTCTGTGACTAGAAAGTATAACCTGTGATGCAGCAGAGGAATCAAATGTAAGAAGAGGACTTCTAAAATTTTGGATTCAAATGAAACTGTATGACAAATGGCGTATGGGGGAAATGGTCTATTCCAGCAGAAGACTTATCCAAATGATTAGTGGGTAGACTCACAGCAAATAGCATCAGATATTCAACTTTTACAGTACTTTCTTTTACTCTGATGAAAAACAACGCTTAAATACTTTTCCTGTTAATATCACTAAACAACCCTTAAGCTGTTAAAAAAAACTAAACAGGAGAGTGGAGAGAGTATAACATGCAATCTCCCAGAAGTCTCTCTCACTGTTGAAGGGACACAGAATGAATAACCAGATATGTGACTTCTTTTCACACACACGGAATATAGAAATGTTTGCTTAATTTCTTCTTTACAGTTGGATCTCTGAAAAATACAAAATTCCATGGTCCCATATAAAGACACATAGACACATGCATACACAAGTCCGAACCTTAGGTAGCTGCTTGAAATTCACACATAAATTATTAATTATTATCACTAATACATTTTTAATTCTTGCCCTAGGAGGATGGATGTGAACATTCTTACTTTGAGCAATGGGCTTCCTACAGTGAAGGTTCTTTGAGACTGGAAAGATGTAAAATGATGACAGGATTTTTTTTTTAATCTGCAACAAGGAACCAAATAATCTCAGAGCCTTCATTCTGTAGTAGTTGCAGAAAAGTGCATTCACTTTAAAAACCTGATGCCACTCCAGTCAAGGTCAAAAAACAAAATCATACATCAACGTTTAGTTTGAGGGCTCATGGTAATTTTTTTGACTCTAAGAAGGATGCAGACACTAAGCTATACCTAAATTTGTGCAGACTGCAGGCCCAAATCACATGCTGCTATAACAGCAGTTAGCATATGTTCAGTCTCTGCCTCAAAACAGAAAACACAAAACATGGCAAAGCACACAGCAACACTAACTCAGTTAAGATGCAGACACTTTTCGTAGAGAGGGTGTTCTGAAAAGAGGTATAGAAAGAAACTGCTCAAGGTACATACGTACATACAGAAAATGTACATGCGTATGTAATGTTTAACAGATGTTAATGTAATCTACTCTTTCTATATACCTATGTTAATGCATATAGTAATAAATACAAATCTATCATATAAACATCGAATACAGCCAACTGTACTGTATGTAAGCACCGTACTATACATACTGTGCAGTGCTATGTAGTGTAGCAAAGACTATGCACATGATATACCTTATTACATATAGCACTCTGTATATTGTCTTTGTAAAGTATGTTGTATAAATATATCAAAGAATCTATACTTATACCTATATAACTACAAAGGGATATATAACTGCAAAGGGATCTAAACAGGCTGGACCACTGGGCAGAGTCCAACGGCATGAGGTTTAACAAGGCCAAATGCCAGGTCCTGCACTTGGGGCACAACAACCCTAAGCAGAGCTACAGACTAGGAGAAGTCTGTCTAGAAAGCTGCCTGGAGAAGAACCTGGGGGTGCTGGTTGACAGCGACTGAACATGAGCCAGCAGTGTGCCCAGGTGGCCAAGAAGGCCAATGGCATCTTGGCTTGTATCAGGAACGGTGTGACCAGCAGGTCCAGGGAGGTTATTCTCCCTCTGTACTCAGCACTGGTGAGACCGCACCTCGAGTACTGTGTTCAGTTCTGGGCCCCTCACCACAAGAAGGATGTTGAGGCTCTGGAGCGAGTCCAGAGAAGAGCAACAAAGCTGGTGAAGGGGCTGGAGAACAGGCCTTATGAGGAGCGGCTGAGAGAGCTGGGGTTGTTCAGCCTGGAGAAGAGGAGGCTGAGGGGAGACCTCATTGCTCTCTACAACTACCTGAAGGGAGGTTGTGGAGAGGAGGGTGCTGGCCTCTTCTCCCAAGTGACAGGGGACAGGACAAGAGAGAATGGCCTCAAGCTCTGCCAGGGGAGGTTTAGGCTGGACATTAGGAAAAAAAAAAATCACAGAAAGGGTCATTGGGCACTGCCAGAGTCACTGCTAAATGTCCACTCTTCCCTCTGCTTAGCTTGGAGAGCCCCTATTGAATGCTTTTTGGTCTTCCAAAGCCTCTGGTGGAACCTGCTGCCAGGACAGACACTGTGACTACAGGAATGCTGGGCACAGGTTCCCTGCACACACTTGCACAAGAGATGCCTGACACCACTACCTAAATTAATGCAACTGTGGCTTCCATGAGCTGCCCTGGCAGTAACCATGGATATTTGCTCCTAAAAATGTCCCTGGATTCAGATATGTAACTCAAACATTACTTAGCTTATGTGATGTCACTAAAATAACTCTAAATTATTCAGTCTTTTTCAGGAATAAAAGCATTTGCTGTGTCTACCAGTGAACTGCTTACTGCTCTTTCCAACTAAGGCATCAGGATCTGCCCAGAGACTGTAGAGACCTGGCTCCTTTACAAACAGGTGAAAAACTATTAATTCCTGAACCTGAAAAACGTGCAGTGGAAGCAGATGATACACAAAGTATAACAGCAGTATCCCAGAGAAAGAAGGAATGATAAAATGTAACACTACTGAAATCTGTGGGTCTATATCTTCTGGTTTAACAATTATAGTTTGAAACGCAGAATAATCCCTAACACTTCTCACACAAAGCGAACAGATTCATGGGCAATGGAATTTGTTCTTCAAGACAGCCCCTTACGTATGAATTTTTTGATTTGTAATAGGCATTGCCACTCATGCTGCAGCTTTTTTTGTGGGTGCCGTTCTCCTTTCCAGATTGTTTTTCAAGCTTTTTTGTTCATCATGGCCGATGCTAGTTAAGGGTTTCAAATTTTGTTAATAGAAAATAAATAGACAACCCTATCAAGTCTTTTTCTCCATGCTAGCAGCTCAGAAAACTGGAATACCCCCAACTACAACACGAGTTTTCTCTCTTTCTGTCCCTAAACAGCCAGCCTCAGGTCCTATCGTGTCTTTGAAGATCCTGTTCGTAAAGCTCTCACTAAACAAAGGGCATGCAATAAAGTTAAAAAACACCCTCACATGATAAACACATTTACTTTTGTACACATTTTGCAACATAATGTCATGTCAAAACTTGCAAATACTCCAGCCTCCTCCCGCTACTTAAAACGCTGCACATAATGTGCAAACTTTACCCACGAGAACAGGCATTACAGCAAAGGCTTCAGTTATGCAATGGTATAATTACAATATAATTACATACGATCTCTTTCCCTACAGGATTTTAGCCTTAAGGACAGATTTTTGGGGGTAATTTAGTGACCACTGGGTAAATGATATATATACAAAACAGTTCTTGTAAACCTTTTTTTTTAAAAATGGACAGAAAAAGCGGGTGAATGAAGAGATGACAGGCTGCCCAGGGAGGTGGTTGATTCACCTTCCCTGGAGGTGTTTAAGGGACGGGTGGACGAGGTGCTGAGGGTCACGGTTTAGTGTTCGATAGGAATGGTTGGACTCGATGACCCATCGGGTCTCTTCCAACCTGCTTATTCTATGATTCCATGATTTTAATCAACAACTCATTGCCGATTGGCCAAATCTCAGTCCCCGCTTCCAAAGACAAGGTTCCCGCACACATCAAGATCTCTGTCGATTCGCCTAAGACGAGCCTTCTCGTCCCCTTTCCGTGGGACAACGAGCGCGCTCAGCGCTACAGCCTGAAATCTTCGGCATCCCCGCTCCCGAGGCGGGTGGGGCCGGGGCCGGGGCCGCCGCGGGCACGTCTTGCGCCGCCAGAAGCGAAGCGAAGCGCGCAGCCCGCGCGGCTCTCGGTTCCCCGGCGAGCGAGCGAACGCCGCCCGCGCCTCGGGGCCCGGGAGGAGGGTTCGGCGGCCCCGGGCAGGCAGGCAGGCGGGTGGCAGGCAGGCAGGGAGGGCTCCCGCCTCCCGATCCGCTCTCCCGTCTCCTCGCCGAGCCGGGTTGGGCAGCCCGGGAGGCGTCTCCTCCGCAGCCCCCGCCCCCCCGCGCCGGTGCCGAAGCGCCGCGGCCGCTCCCGGGCAGCGCCCCCGGGACGGCGGAGCAGCACCGGGGGCTCCCTCCCCGCCTCCCCCGCCGCCGCCGCCGCCGAGGACACCTCATGGGAAATAAATAAACTAATTGCCCCCATCCACACTCGCCCCCGCGGCAGGGAGAGGAGCCGGCGGCGGCTGCGGGATTAGAGCCGGCCCGAGCTAGAGATCAGGTAACGTAACCTACCCGCCAGGAGGGAGGAGGAGCAGCGAGGTGGCTCCGGGGGATGGAGAGGGGGCAGCCGGGGCCAACAGTCACACGCACACAGCCCCGAGCCGCCCCCGCGCAGGGATGTTTGGATGGATGGATGGATGGATGGATGGATGGATGGATGGATGGACGGACGGACGGAGGGGCGGGCGCCGCTCCCGGGCCCCGCGGGCGGCTCCGCGGGAACCGTGGGCGGCGGCCGAGAGCGAAGCGCGTTGCCGCGCCAGCCGCGCTCACGAACGGGCCTGGAGAGGAGCCGCCGCCAGCGCCCCGCGGCCGGGGTGACCCCGGGGAACGAGGGGTCCGCGGGGCCCCTCCGCTGCCCTGCCCCGGGCTGCGCGATCTCCAAGCGCTGCTGCCTTTAGTTCGTGGTTGTGGACAGAGCTCCCGGCGTAACTGGCACAGCAGCGGGGAAAATCCGCCTTCATCATTGCTCCCTTTGCCTGACCTCTGCTAGCGGGCGGTGCACTCGAGCTCCTCGAAGGGAACGGTCTGAAGAGCCTCCCCCGCAAGGGGCAGTCATCCCCAGGGGAAAGGATTGCTTTGTGCCCCTGTGCCCTGGGTTTGTCCCTCTCGAGGTGGCCTCTGCAGGACACTGAGGCGATCTCAGAAGTGGCCCCGTTCACGTTTCAGAGACCAGAATGTCCCCTGGTACTCCTGGTGGGAGGCCGCTTCTCCTCCCAGCTGTGATGCAGAGCTCACATGGTTCTCCACCGCCCTTCCAGTCAGTGGGATACCAAAACAAACAAACAAACAACCAACTAACATTGAGAGATGGCTGGATTTTTTTTTTTTTTTAATTTTCATATGCCAGCCTCAGCTTTCAGTAGAAGAGTCTGCTGAAATAATTACCAAAAGCTGGTTTAGGAGAAAGAAAGTGAAGGAAGCTGATGCCTCACAGAAGTGTCTGTTCTTGTTTCATTGGTCCCTCTAATAATCACTCATGTTTCCATAGAGACATCCATCTGTGACTCTCAAATTACTTATCAATTAGTAATGAAATAAGTGCTTGCAGCTTCCATTGCAGGAGTGGGGCCATAAACTTAACAGCACGCCAAGTGAACCAAAAAAATATTGCCTCAGCTCTGTCTAGATGAATTGTGATATGAACGTTAGTCTTTAAGACAGGGGGATGTAGACTGCTATTCAAAGAAAGCAGAAAACTGACAGAGTATTCAATAGAAGTGGTAAATGTATCTGTGAATAATGTATAAATGATTCTCTTGTTATTTTTAAAGTCAGCACTTTCCTCTCTCTACTGTTGTCGGCTAACTTTGAATATCATACTTGAGAATGAGTGCTGAATATCTACTCCTTCCACATGATGGAATAAATTTGGAGAAGAAATGATACTCCGGATGTTTCTAGTATTTGTGCCAATTATGGTAGAACTATGATTCCATGTATCTATAAGGGCCCAGCTAGCTTAGTTGGCCACATAGTGTTTGCAGTGTAAGTGGCTTCAGAGCAAAACTGCTCATCCTTTTGAACAGGCAAGACATGGCTGGAGGTTATAGATTTTCTTCTGTGGGAGCAGTAACTGATTTTGGTTAATGAAGTCTGCCTTATTTTATTTCTTTGATGGCAATGTGGAAGAGCCTAAATATCAGCTCTGGTCTTCATGGAAGGTCACTATGGATCACAGAAAAATAATTTCACATGTTTTATGAATAGGAAAACTCTTTGGATTTTGCAGCAATATAACTAATCTGAACAGGTATTTTACATGTAAAGGAAGAGACTTGGAAATATTACAAAGGGAAATAGCAAAGAAACAGTACTTAAACATTGTGGCTCTGCAGCTGCAGTGAAGAGAGGTGGAATTGTGTTGCAACAAATTTCAGTGTAAATGAGGGCATCATTAACAGTATATAAAAATAGTCTTCTTGCAGCTCTTTAACCTAATTTGATATCATTCAGCTCACTCAGCTCTTGCTATGTCAAAATCCTCATTCTAGAAGCTGAGTTGTATGGATGCAGGAGATCTTGTGGGCAGCCTTAAAGGAGATGGACTGGCAAGTTAAGGGAGAGAAAAGAGCACTGCTCCTTGAATCACAGCTGATGTTTTAAAAACATTTTTCTTTCACTACTCTTCTTCTATTAAATAGATAACTGGTACCCTTTTTAAAAATTTTTCTTCATTTTAGAAAAAAAATATCCTCTTTGATATGCCTTGTTTCTGAAGTAAATTGTCTTGTGCTCTTCTTTATGATGAGCAGGTGGTTTTGATTCTAGTAACTATGGTTATTGTTGCGGCCTTTCCAGTTCATGAAAAGTGAGTACAGCTCACCTGCTTTTTTTTCTAATTGCAGCATCACAGGATGCTTGTGAAGAGTTGACTTTTTCTTGAGTAGATGTTTGCTTTAGCAAAGATGGTGTCTGAATATAGTCCTCAATTAATCACAGAATCACTACTTTGGAAAAGACCTCCAGGATCATTGAGTCCAACCATTCTTATCAACCACTAAACCATACCCTTCAGCACCTCACCCACCTGTCTTATAAACACCTCCAGGGAAGGTGACTCAACCACCTCCCTGGGCAGCCTGTTCCAGTGTCCAATAACCCTTTCCGTGAAAATATTTTTTCTGATGTCAAGCCTGAACCTCACCTGGTGGAGCTTGAGGCCATTCCCTCTCGTCCTGTCCCCTGTTACTTGGGAGAAGAGACCAGCTCCCTTCTCTCCACAACCTCCCTTCTGGTAGTTTTAGAGAGCAGTAAGATCTCCCCTCAGCCCTCTCTTCTCCAGGCTAAACAACCCCAGCTCCCTCAGCCACTCCTCTCAAGACTTGTTCTCCAGTCCCTTCACCAGCTTCATCACCCTTCTCTGGACATGCTCCAGAGTCTCAACATCCCTGTAGCAAGGTGCCCAGACTTGAGGAACAGAGTATGTTGGACGAACTGACTGAGGAACACTACTTGGCTTTACAATCTGTCACGTATTTCTGATATTTCTTACGGCTTTTGCTCTTTTTGTCAAGCAAACAAAATAATATTAAGCTTTTATTGAAGAGCAAAGGTCTTGCCAACCATGTCATCGTAGCTGACATACTAGATATGAGTCTAAGTTTGGGTTTTTTTCCTTGCTATCTCAATATTTTTAATTCATAATAGTTGTGTCTGGGGGATGACTCATCATCACCAGCTCATTCTTTTCTTGATTATATTTTTAATTTTAGTTTATGTAGTGCCTTTAAGTAGTTCCTTTATTTGTTATCTTCTGGGCCAAGCAACCAGTTATAATACATGCTAATATTTTTTGGTGAGATATGGTGTTTTCCTGTTTCATGACACTTGCAGTAATAAGTAATCAGAGGTGCACATTAAGCGTATTTGATAATAAAAAAAATAAGCATTTCACAAAGGATATTAACATAACTAGGGTGATTAAAATGTTCTTAAAAATGAAAAGGCAAAATTAATGGAAAAGAATGGGACTTTAGTATGCTGTATTATTTTCCTTTGTGATTGAATGACTTAAGATCTTAAGAAATGGAATTAATGTTAATTCACAAAATCTGGAAGCACTAGAGAACAAGCTTAAACCTGATTAGTTTTTCTTAAGTTAGCTGTTAATGCGTTTTCTTTTAGTTTATTGTCATGATTCTTCAATGTGAAGTATCTATTTTTTCTCAGCTCCACTCAACAAGAAAACAGCACTCTGAATAACAGTATTAATTGTATAGAATTGGCTAATAACTTCAAACTGCAGGCAACTTATACTTCTAAGTCGGCTATTGACAAACTACAGAAAGCCCAAACATTTTAGAAGGTGGAATATTTCAGGGTAGGTGGATTTGATATTATTTTAATATGGTTACCATGAAAGGTAATGACATCACCTGATTTAAATGGGCAAAGCATGAAACTCCATTGATTTGAGTTGCCCAAATGGGCAGGATTGTTTAAACAGTGTTTGCTTTCTTCCAGCCTGAACATTTATATTTCCCAAAAGAACACTTTCCAGTTGTTTTGACAGCAAGCTTGGTAGTTACTTCACTTTTATCTCTCTTTAAGGTTTTCCAACGGAGGACTGATCTGTAGATGATGATCAAGGTGCTGTGGAAACATTCAGAAAGCCCATTGCACAAAAGACAGCTCAGAACACATCTTGTATTATATGGCTTTTCTTATCTTTATATATTTTTAAAAGCTCTGGTCTTTTAAAATAGTTCATCTTCCCACACCTGTTGGCAGACTCCTGCTGCAGCTTCAGGCAAGACCGTTGTGTAATGCCCTTCCATCGTAAGTCCTCAGTGACAGCAAACCATTGTCAGCCCTCCCAAGTCTGACACTTGGGGATAGGGCATATGACAAAGAGTTGCAATGGTGTTAAAAGTGCATTTGACATCAAAGAACTTCAGCCATTTGCTGTCACTCCAATGGCAGTAATGACAGTACAATGATGTATGTTGCCTTTTGCATGTGTTCTGTGCAATAGAAATCAGTTAAAATCAGTCACAAAACAGCACTGCATCATTGCAAAAGATAGAAATGATTTTATTTCCATATAAATAGATTAATTAAGATTTTAGCATTCATGCTTGCCAGTCATCACTTAGTCTTGCAGTCTATGGTACAAGCAAAAAGGAAATCAAAAAAGGTGATGTGTCAATTTCTCTTTTCTTTAAGTATCAAACTCATACAGTCAATTTCAGACTTGTACTTCTCAGTGCTCTTTAATGAAGAAATACTGAGAGCAAATGTCTATTTTACAGTACTAAAAACATGTGAAGAAACAAACCAAAAAGAACTTACAATTCTGTGCTGACAAAAATGGCAAAAGCAGACATGCAGAATGCATATTTGTCTTTTTTTTTAAACAAAGACAATTCCTACTATAGCAAATTTGATTACTGTTATGGAAAAAGAAATGCACTCACTTTCAGTGTATGCGTTTGAAATTAATTGTATTAGAAGGTTGGGTTTTTTATCATCAGAAATGAAGTGCTTTGTAGTATTTGCCCAGAGAAGTTGTAGGTGCCCCCTCCTTGGAGGTATTCAAGACTAGGTTGGATGAGGCTGTGAGAAACGTGATCTAGTGGAAGGTGTCTGGGCCCATGGCAAGGGGATTGGAACTAGATAATCTTTAAGGTCCCTTCCAACCCAAATCATTCAATGATTCTTCGCTTTTCTTTTTCAGATCTCTGGAATAATTACATAAATATTTGGTGATGAGGTTTAGAATGTATGAAATGACACACGACTATGCTCAAAATGTCAACTATAACAATTCCGGTGCTGAGAGACATAGCTTCTTTTCTCTGCTGATCTTACTGAGAGATAGAAATTGGAAAAATTAAAATGTAGGGCATCTCAACAGTTTGCCATGCTACTGAATTAAAATGCCATAGCAGTTGGGATTACTAAATTAAGCTCCTCTTAATTTGGCCCTAAGGGCAGGTTCAAAAAAGGAAGAGAAAAAAGAAAAATCTAATGATGTAAAATCTATGATGATAAAACCTATGGGAATGTAGGTGTATGATTTTGTAACAATTGGAATTTTATGTGTTAAATTCCTTGATGATTCTACCTATCTTTGCCGCTGAACAAATATTTTTCTAGAAGTTAACTGCTTTTGCATGGTATGCCAGGGATGTATTTGGGTCTGAAACTGAGTACTGCACCGTGTGTTCTCAGCACAGCTCCCGATGATGTTAAAAATGGAAATTGGTGAGTTGCAAACTGGAACTGAAAACTGGTTTCAAAGACAGAAAAAATGTGTCCAGGATAGAAACTCAAGCTGGCTGAGCAAGGGGGTTGCATCTGGGAGCAGGTAGAGAGAACAGAATAGTCTGCGGAGGGAAATTGGTGCTGGAACCTGAAGAAGGCAATGGGCCTATTATCCCATTACCAAACCCTTTTAAGACATACATTTTTATAATAATTTATACATAGTGTTCAACTAAAGACTTCCTTTCTGCCCTGAGCAATTTGTGAGATCTCTGCTCATTGTGTCACACAGAGTTCCTAACTCCCTGTCTTCCATTAGGCAGCCTCTTTCATTTCTTCTCACCTAAAAAAGGTGAATCTGTGGACTCAGCAGCCCACAATTATAAGCCCAACACCAAGACTTCAGGAAGCAGTGAGAAAAGCTTGTGTATTTTGAGACCTCTGGGTTGTATATTTAAGGAAAATAGATAGAAAAGATTATGCCATAATAACCTGTATTTACAAAGCATGAAGTATGCATTGTATTTGTGAAGAATAAGAAAAAAGGAGAACCTGTTTTCTTGTTCTTGTGCAGATACAATTATGTTGGTTAGAGGCATAAAGTAGTTTTTGTTCTCGTGGTTTTCTGATGTAGTTAGCCAAAAAGAGATGTTTTGATGTAGTGATGTCAGAGATAAGGGTGCTTTATTTCAATTTAGCTTATTTCCTCATTTATATGTAATAACACTAGAGCATTATGAGATCCACACATGGCCTGTGTCGGTTTAAGCCATAATATGTATAAATAGTATCTTACAATAGAGGGTTATAAGCAAAGCTCATGAATATAACGGCCAAACTCACATGAGGCAGAGAAATCCAGGAAGGGCACTTGCAACTGAAATCTAACAAAATCGTGGTGTTTTCTCTCAGTCAAAGAATATGTAAGTGTTGCTTGGTTGGCATTTCCTCTGTTCCTGTGACTTCAGGTCCAAACTTGGTCTCCCTTCTTCTTGTGTAGTTCCACTGAGTTAAAAGGTTTTACTCATGGTAATGGCTGAAGAGACTCTTTCTGCTGTTTCTAAGGACTTAGTGTGTCCTTTAGGTCACTTGCGTGATTAGTTTAAATGGAAGTTATTTCTTATAATGATTATAAGACTGTCCCAGAGGGACCTTGAGAGGCTCTGGGAACACCTTACAGCAGCCTTCCAGTACTTAAAGGGAGCCTACAG
Source organism: Clamator glandarius (assembly GCA_033459285.1). Taxonomy (NCBI): domain Eukaryota; kingdom Metazoa; phylum Chordata; class Aves; order Cuculiformes; family Cuculidae; genus Clamator; species Clamator glandarius. The sequence continues at coordinate 457,122 of JAUNZM010000567.1, read as the reverse complement.
GAAAGATGGGGAGAGACTCTATCAAGGAGCGTAGTAATAGGATAAGGGGTAATGGTTTTAAGATGAAAGAAACTTAGAATGGACACTAGGAATACATTTTTTACTGTGAGGGTAGTGAGGTGCTGGAACAGGTTGCCCAGTGAAATTGTGGATGCCGCATCTGCAGAGGTGCACAAGGCCAGGGTAGATGAAACTTTGAGCAATATGATTTAGTAGAAGGTGTTCCTGCTTGTGGCGGGTGTGGGGCATAGTGTGGTAGAAATAGATCATCTTTGAGGTCCTTTCCAACCCAAACTATGATTCTGTGATTCTTAAAATGATTTCCCTATTTCCAAATGGATACTTTCATGTGTCCATCTTCTCTGTTCTTCTCTTCCTCTCCTTTCTGTGAGACTATTTTCCTTGTCTCCATTTATTAGAATAAAAAAAAATGTAAAAGAGCAAATGACTATTCTGCTTTGCTCATCCTAGTGGCATACTAGGTATTCCACACTAAAACTGGAAACTGTCAGACATGCTTACTTGTTATGGCATAGATTATGCTTCTCTGTAATAACCAGTATTTATTTTTCTTAATGCTATTTTTATCTTTAGAGTTACAAATGTTTACATACTTTACCCTTCTGTTTTTTAATTCTCCCTTTTAAGTGCTACATTTAGCAAGAATAAATGTAGCCTTGGATGAATGACAAATGTAGAAGGTGAAAACAGAGTAGAAGGGAAAAAGTCATTAACCCAAGGAAACATTATTTTGAGGAACTTGACAGAGACAAATATATTCAAGCTAGCAGAAGTGGAATAATGTATCATATTTTTAGTCACAGCAGTTTTCAGTTGTGCTCAGTTTTTTTAATTTCTTATTTTTGAGAAAGGCGTAAAGGCAGAGTTGACCTTTGCTTTTATTACTTCTGTATGCTAATTGTATGCCGCAGCAAGGTTTTTGTTGTTGATGAATAGTTGTATTGTCTAATCATCAAATGGGTGTGCACTTTTGGCAGTGCTCTTGTGTATACTAGTATATCCATCAAACAAGATGCTAATAAAGAAATTTATACAAAATATGATATGAGAAAAAATTAAACAATTGAACAATACAATTCTGAAGCATTAATATCGCAACCTTGAAAATAAAAGGCGAGTGTTGAATTCTAGAGTCTTTTTTTAGTCTAGTGACTTTTAGAAGTGCTTTGGAAATAATATAAGACACATCAAAAAACATTATGCTTAGGATTGTAAAATTTAATAAAGACTAGAACTGTAATTTAGATTTTTTAGTAATGATGGCCTGTGACCTCAGTGGGAGCCAACACAGACTCTACAGTATGGTGTATTCAGATCTTTCAGCAGTGGGTGAGTGAAAAGGGGATTGTTTCTGACTTACGGCTTGTGCAGCACAGGGCAGCCCCCTGCCAGCACACAGCCTGCAAATGCATCCCACTGTGCATGTTTATTAAGTTGATCTGCATATGTGCAGGCAACTCCCTCTTATGTGTGCTGTGAAAAAGGAATGCAACTGCAACTGTGTCGTGTACGTGGCAGTGGCCACTAGCACCCACATGCATAAGGGAGTGTTCAACTAGTTGATTTTTGTGACTAAAATAATAATAGTGGCTTCTGTTGTTATGCGTAATTCTAAAGACAATTGTTTTATGCAGCCTGGAAAATACAGTCATATTACATTAGTAATGCAATAGGATACAAAATAAGACAATAAGATTGTCTTTTTCATGATTAAAATAGGTTCTTCTTCTGAATGTGATAGCATAGAAAAGCGTTAGAGAAACGAGATGTTTTTACTTAACTAGGTAATTGTCTTGCACTTCTGGATATGACTTATCATTGCTGACCTATACCTAAAATGATGACTTAAATAATATTGTTCTCAATGTAAATGTATTTTAGTCATGTGGCTATGATATCTCTTTTTCTTGTGGCTATTTCCTGAAACATTAGCATAGCTATTGTAGTTACCATGGCCAAGCTTACTTTTAAATTATTATATTTAAATTGCTAGTCTAATGGAATGGGATTCTGACAGAATACTGAATGTTGTGTTTTATTGAAGATCCAGAAGATGTTTTTGACATTAACATGATAGTTACACATTTTTTCTTTCTTTTTTCCCCCCATTTACCAGTGTTATCCCATGTGTATAAATACAATAGAGTTTGTATGCAGCACAACAGTCTTGTGAAACCTAAATTAGCCACATAAATTAGGATCTTGAATTTCAGTTTTACTGGATCCCGTGTAAGTAGGTTGTTATCTCTTAATAACTGAAGCTTAAATCCTACTTTTAAATCAATCCTCTTTTAACTAGCACTTGTACAGGATGAAATCAGAAGTTAGAACTGTATGCTGAACAGCCTATTTTATAAGTACTTTGAACAGCAGTTATAGTTGTTTTGTAAGCAGAGGATCTTGCACTCTGGTGTCATTTCAAGGAAGCATCTACTTGCTTCTCATTATGGCAACTGAATATACATAACTGAGGACATATTTTTCCAATATATGTATATATAATATGTACGTGTATATAATTGCATGTATATATACAAATACGCAAGGTGTATTTGGGGAAATGAAGAAAGCACTGGCAAGAGAAATATGACTATATTGTTTTGGTGTTTCGGAAAGTTATGGTGGTGTAGTGTGTTATTTACTGCCTATATTTATCTGCCATAAGTACCATATATACATACATTCTATATGATCTTTTTGCCTTCTTTTGAACAATTCTCTGACCAGGTACATAGAAGAAGTAGTGAATACTAATGGGTAAAAAAAATAAATGTTTCATACCGGGAGAACAATGTGAAAGAACACATGGGACTGAAGGAAGTCAACCTGTATGTTGTCGGTACGGGAGTGTAAGGAGATGAAGAATCTGGACCCAGTAAGAAAACAGAGGGATCAAATGCCTAGAGAAGACATTTCACTGTCATTTCTTTGATTTAGCACATGAACTGACAGAAACGAACAGATGACTCTTTAGTCAGCATTTAATAGTAAATTTAGCCCTCTGAATAATGAAGAACTACTGTAATCTAGGAAGTTTTTACTCATCCAACCAAAGCTGAGCAGGTTCTATTTTCCAGTGCCAAGTGGCTAAGGTTGTTTGCTTTATAGCTATTCTCACTGCTCCAAGGGGGAGTTTGAACTGTTTGGTCAATCCCTGCTGGGCTCATTAACTTTGTGTGTTTGTTTCTGTTGCCCCATTGAGAAGGGAATGGTTTGTATTTGAGTTCCTAAAAGGTTGGAGCTGAATTATTTAACCAATCCCCACTGAGCACAGAACCTTTTGTATCTGGTTGACCTCTCACTCCCAGGGTCATTTTCATCTGCTCCTCTGACCTTGCCAGAGGGAATCCCTGTTTATTTCTTCATTTGGTAGAACTGTTTATCTGGGCCCTGCTGAGGATAGAAATGGGCACTTACTTTCTGCTGCAAATGGGAACTACGAGAGGCTATTTCTTGTCTTAGAGAGAGAAAATCTTATGCAAGAAGTGTTTTTGATTTCTTGTTTTGTTTTGTTTTCTTTAAAGAATTTGCAATTTCTTGTCTAGGAGGGTGTGGTAGTGGTTCTTCAAGCAGGAGTAGAAAGGCTGGTAACAGCAGCAAGATGATGGGAAGTCTTGAAGATAGAGAAAGAAGGAAAGGTACGTGATATAAACTGTCAGGCTGCTGGGCTTTAATTCTCAGGCAGTCCAGCAGTGCATCAACTCATTTTCTGCCTTGCTTTTGAGGAAAGCTGAGGTTGCATGAGCTACCTAAAAAAACCCCCCTGTGCCTTGAAGTGGAGTGAGTACTCAGTACTGTTGGAGAATTAGTTTTAATTTTAGTCCTAAAATGCAGCAGCAAAAGGATTAGATCAGATTGAGGAGTTCTGTTGTGGACCATGGGCTGACTTCTGAGAGTTGGTTTGTTACTGGTAGGTTTTCTGTCTTTGAAAAAAACCCACACATGCACAAAACAGCTACTCTAGAGCTACAGCGAACCTGTACATTGATCTGAATCTTTTAGTTGTGGTAGCTAGAAGTGTTACATATATCTCAAATAGGCATACTCAGGGTGGCTTGAAAGAAGCCTATCAGTCCAGAAAGCAAAAAAGTGACTTGTAAGGGAAAGGTGCTCCTGTTTTGGTATTCAGGCCAGCTGGGAGTTGCATAAAATTTATCTGTCTCTTGAGGAGCCTTAGTTGGCAGGACCTGTGTGGATTTCTGCCCATAAAAAGAAGCCTGCTTTATCCGGGTGGGAACTAGAGCAAAGAGTTGATCCCTCCAGAGTGAAAGCTTCTGCCAGCACAGCTGCCCCTCTAGGCAAAGTAGAAGGATGTTGCAGTGCATCCTTTAATACCTATGGGCTATATCTCCTTGTCTTAAAAAAAAATTACTTCAGCAATTGGTGAATATTTTTATCACTATGCTTATATATTTAAGTAATATATACCTGAGTACAACTGCCATATTCCCACTATATTGGATACCTACATTTGTTGTTTGTTTGCTTTAAATACCTCCCTTAATAATTTGGCTGAAAAGCTGAGTGTACTCCCAACAAATATAACACATAATTAGCAATTTATTTAGCTGCATGTAAATCATAAACTTTCAGGCTGGAGACCATCTTGCATTTTCTTACAAGCTGGAAACAAATATTTTTTTGCTCAACATAATACTTACGCAACTACAAAGATTTGCTAAGTTACAGGCTTCCACAAGATGGATACCATTAAAAATTAAGATGCCAGTAAAGGAAGTAGTACCACTCCATTCAAGCTCATTTTCCTTCTCCTTGCCATGTCCTCACTGCATCTTCTCCCCTTTGAAGGATACCCTTTCTTTTCAAACTCACTGTCCCGTGTACACACTCAATTCCACTGAATTAGACACACATACATTCTCTGATTTGACTAGAAAAAAGATAGTTTTTCTATTAAAAAAAATGCACTTACCCACAAATAATTTATGAAAGACAAAGGTAGTTAATTGGTACAAGAATCTATAATGTCTGTGTAAAACAGAAAAATGGCAAACATCTTAGTGGTTTGAACATATTTTTTTTTGCACGAGCGATTGCACTGTTTTAAAAATGTAGGAACGTTAGTGGCCAAGTTTTTACTTCCTTATTTAAGGCATCAGGTGTTATTCAAATAATCATGGATTAACGCAGTCCTGATAAATTTGCCTTATTCATATATATACATTTAAATACTAGGTAGTGAGGATGACTGAAGGGAAATCAAGGGACCAGGGGAAATAAAGTATCAGTCTTGTGGTTAACAATCCTTCAGTCAGGCACAGAGTAGATATCCCTTACCTTGGACTTTGTATGCTGGTAAGCCTTGAGTTACTAGAGCTGTTGGAGCAAGGACAGTGAGACTGCCAGCTTTTGAGATTGGAGGATTAGAGAGGAGTGGTGGAGGGAGGGCCAGTGAGTGTTCAGGTGGAGCAGGCTTAAGTAGCAGTCGCTCTTGGGGAGGGCTAAGGGACTGGTGGAGGAGTGTGTGGGTTTGCCACAGTGCCACGGCAATGAGCACTGAAGTACAGGTGGTGAGAAGGAACCTACTGATATCTCTCTTCAGCCTGGGTCTTTGCAGCTTGTGCACAGGCATACACAGCCCTCATTAAACCACTCTTTTTAAACCACTAGTGTGTATGGCTCATTCTTAAGCCTGTCATACAAGAGGGGAGAGTTTTTGCCGTATTGGATTCAGAAAATCTCTTGTATTTCTCATTACCCAGATACAGAAACTCTGTCTGGTTCTGCTGTTGTCCCTTCATGGTTCTTTGTGGCCTTCTGCATTCATTCCATTCTACCCTTTGATGCTAACCACTGCCAAAGTGTGCTTACAGGAGAATCAGGCAAGAACCAGCCCAAAAGGTTGCATATTCACTCAGTGCTGGGTAATGTGGTGTGTAACGTACCTTTCAGATTTGCATTTTTTCATGCCTAACACACTGAATCTTGTATATGGTCACACACTATGGTTTATGTTATCACTCAAGGACTTGTGTATCTGCAGTTATCTAAGCCAAGAAAACTTCTGGCCTGAATGATACTGCATTTTAAATAATTCACAGAAAGTAGTTTTAAATCAGTTTTGTTTTTTTTTCCCTGCTACTATTGAATTCTTGAGCTTATTATTTGGTAGAATCTCTAGGAAACAGTTACTGTTTTTGTGGTCAGTTGTAAGCAATCCCTGATGCATAATCAGTATCTGTGTCATCAGAGACTGCCTTACCTATTTAGTTACCTTGAGTAAAATGTATTCTGCTACCTCTACTCCAACGTTCACATGAAATCATTCTTTGTAGCAGACATTTTTATAGAATTTTAAAATGCCACATATTCAGCTATCATGAAATGCAGACTAGTGAAATTCTGGCAAAATACAATACAAAGTATTTATAAATTAGAAAAATTAATGTCTTTTTAGCAATTTAAGCAGTGCAGTCACAAATTGTCTCTAAAAATGCTGCCTCTCCAATTCTGCAGTTTTGGGTAACTGTCCAGTCTTTACATTAGGTAAGCTGTCCTCTATGTTGTTTTTAAGGCATTGAACATTTTTTCAAGTTTTAAATAGATGGTTGATGTAGTAACTTACTTGGCTAAATTGTGAATTAAAATTGCGCGTATGAAATTTGTCACTGCTTTTTTTGTGTCTAAGATGATGATTACAGATTTGCTTTTGCTCTATAAGACTTGATTTGAAAATTTACTTTCAAAAAAGGATAGTATTAGTTGTCTATGGTATGTACATAAAATATGAAACACTTTACCTATACTTTACATAAATTGTCTTCTATGCAGCCACAATAGCCACAAAAATATTTGTAACACAACATTTGAGTAACACATTTTACAAATACAGCAACAAAATATGGATATTGCAGCACATGCTATTCAGAGACTCATTAATTAGCCAAACAATGTATTTTTTCCAGCAATACATAAAGGATCACAAAATTTCAGATTTTAACATAACACTATACAGTGAAGCTGTGGATCTATTTCAAAGAAGATAGAACATTTTTAAAATCTAGAACATGTATTTTTCTTTCTTATTTCATCAGAGTTAAATAAACAAACAAGAAAACCCTCCTCCTACCTACCCCAAAACATGTAAGATTTAAAAAGATTAGATTAGGAAAAGGAACTGGTTCATTATTTCCAGTTCCCTGGAATACTAAGAAAATGTATTATGAGCATATAGGACTGGGTTCATCCAAATGCAGAGTTCATTGGCATAGGTATCTAATTCAGCTAGTTGTCTAGACTCACCTTATATAATGGAGAGATATAGGCATTTGTGGGCCACATATCAATTCTTTATAGCTTAGCTGCCCAAAATAGGTCAGCGAGATATGTCCCAGGAGTTAATTTCTGCTTATTGACTATAAATCAGTCTGAAATCTAGGTATCCAGATCGCATGTAGATGTCAGCACTGTCTAAAGTCGGATGTGATTAACCCTTCCTTTAAAACAGAGTCACAAATTGTGTGTAAGCCAAGGAAAAAAAGCAGAACTGAAGTTCAGATTGACATCCAGACTAAGTGGTTATGGTGAACTTACTTCAATTTTAACAGTTTACACTCATGATCCTGAAAGAAAATGTCAGCCTTTTCCTGGTGTCTGGCTCTTTTCCAGGGAGGAACAGTTAAATTTAATAAGTATGCACCCGTGTGTGAGTGGGCAGCAAGGTGCAGTAAAGCAACTACATCTAGGCACCTATCTCAGAGGAGCTCCCGAGTAGCTGCATTTGTATTATATTCAAAAACGCGCTGTCATTATTATTCACAAAATGCACCACTAGATTAGTCTCATATGATGAGTAAAGTAATAGCCCTCTTGGTATCTATAAGATTTTATAGACATCGGTCCAATACAGTATTATCTTTTATTTTGCCAAGTTTAGGCTGACAGTGAACTGCAGGCCAACTGCCTGTCACTGGCGTGCCCTGCGCCAATTAGCTCTGTCACTCAGAAGCACACTTCAGCATTAGCTCTGACCTTCAATCTCGTGCTCGGTTCCTTGAATTTAGAAGATCAGCCTCAGTGTAGGCATAGATTTAAACCCCTCTGTTTGCTCTCTGAGGTGGATGGGTGAAAGGCAGCTATGGTCCACCACTGTGATGCCAAGATGATGTGATGCTGTGCTCGCTGTCAGCGTCGCTAGAGGAGAGCTGCGGGCTCACCTTCTAGGGATATCACAGTGGTACCCGCTGTTAATCCCTCTTTTTCTTGTGGCTGCTTTTCATGGATGCAGAAATCTTGAGGCCGGGGGTGGTTTTCTCTTCCCCTGCCCCAGGATGGGAATCCTGTGGAAGGAAGGACCTGTCACCGAGGGGCACGGCAGGGGCAGGAGTGGCTTTGCTGATGCAAGTGAGAAGCTGTACCTGGGACTAAACGTAAGTTGTCAAAGTCTAACAGAGGATGTCGAGCATGACAATGCTTTGCTTCCTATTTCTCTCCAGTAATAGGAAACATGGTATTGTTGTCACTGCAGGGTCGCAGTCAGAGTTCAGCAACACAAGTTTACTTCCTTTTTTTTCCTCTTCTTGTGTGCTTGTGTCAGCAAACACATTCCCTTCCTGCTGTTGTCCTCAGAGCTGAAACCAACACCCCTTGTGAGTTAGTCCTCCTGCGGCTTGGCGTTAGGGGCGTACCTATCACTGCCACGTATTGTCTCCAGTACTTCCCATCCTTCCCGAAGGAACCATTTCAGATTCAGATTAAAGTTTTAGACACTACAGAGATCAATTAAATGATAACATTTTCTCATGATTAGGCTGGTCTTTTCCTTTAACAAGCTATTATATTGAGTGTGCTTCCAGTAGCGGTAGAACTTGTCTCACTTTTCATGCAAAATTGCCACAGGTCTCAGAAATGCAGATCATCATTAGCATAATTATTTTCAGGTAAATTAATAAATTCATTGAGAGAATTGCTTCTTTCTCTGCATATTCAGAGCAGCGGGCAGTGAAAGTAACAGCAGTTTTCTCGTAAAAGTTGTCCCTAAGACAGTTAAAATTCCTAAGTAAAGCACATCTGAGAGCTTTGAGTCTTTTTATATCAGTTGCACAGTGAATATCTAGGACAAGAAAAAGTTTCAGGTTTTTTTAAGCTGATTTGTCAGATTATTTTTCCACTTCATCTGGCCATGCAGTTTCATCCTTTCCAGCATTTATTGGGTCAAGTCAAGTAGGGTGTGTGAGACTGGTGAAAAATAGCAGTTGTAATGACACATACAGCTTTTTGTTTGTTTCTCCAACGAAATAATTAACTTTTTGCAGCTAAAATGGAAGTGAACTTGTAAAAGCATTTTGCCCAGAATTCTTGAGTGAAGTTATAATCTGGTTTAAGATACAGCTTGCCTTCTATGTATGCCTTTATTTCATGATCATTGCTGCAGATTATTCAGTGTCTTTCCTACACAAAAATAGTGAGTTTTTGTAAAATTTAAGAAACAATGGAAAATAAGTTTTGGAGCTCTGAAGCAAATTCTGCATCATCTCCAGTGAAATTGAGCCTTTTAATAATGTAGTGGCTAGCATCGCTTATTAATACAAAGAATTTTCTAATAGCTCTATAAAGCCCAGTGTGGTATTTTACTATGCCTATAAATGGAGCAGTCTAAAAAAGTCTAAGTGAATTGCATATTTACTGTTAACTGCTGGACAATTTTGTACAAATGAGAAAAAAAAATCAGGCTTTTGCAACATGTAATCTGCCTTGAGTGCCTACAATTTTGCTTTTAAGCTTCTGCTGATAATCTTTAGAGCATTTTAATTACATTTTTAGTTTGTTGAACAAAATTATTAATGTTGATCTCAATTTACCATATGCTTTAAAAAGCAGGTTCATACCCAACATCTCAATACATGCTGAGCTCCTGTAGCATTAGGAACAAAGTATGTTCAGGTGCCCCCAGATATCAGCACCCACTTTAAAGGCTACAGAATCTAAATACACTTTTGACTGTACACGGAGGGTGAAAACAAAAAAATCCTATTATTTCAGACAAAGAAACAGTAAAAGAAACCCTAAACAGACAATGTAATATTCATAAACCAAGGGCACTCTTCTGTGGGGCTGTGTTCTGATTGTTAAGCTCCACCATGAACTCTTACACCTCAGTAAATTGCGATTCTTGTTGGTTTGGCAATTGGTCACACAAAATAAACTATCCAAACATAATGTGTGATAATCAGCCAATCAGATCTCCAAAGAGTCTTTAAAGGTTCAAACTGAACAAAGGCTCTGAATCTACCAAGTTCAGATTATTGTCTTGCACAGCAACTCCCTGCCAGGTAATGTGCTGATTTTCTATTTCCTTTTAGCTTTACTTTGGGGCAGTAGGTAGTTTCAGATTGCTGTGGTAATCCATGCAAAACTAATTGGCTAATTAAATGCAAGACAAGTCAATGCACCAGTGCATGTTACACCATATTTGCTATTGGCTTTTTAATGATTATCTAGCATATATTGACAACAGAGTGTGAAGCGCTTTAAACAAGAACTATTGTTACACTCTGTTGACTCCTAAAAAGTTACAGCAACTATTAACAACTGAATGGTGACACTCCTCAGTCTTGTCAGGTTTTATTTATTTGATTAACATTTTTTGTTCATATATTTTGCCAACTTTTCTAAGAAAATAAAGAGTTAAAAAAATAGACATCTAAAGAGGAACTTTTAAGAAAGGGAAGTATCAGTATAGCTGAGGTCAGGTTTCGGAATGGATGGATGTGAAATGTAAAACAGAGAGTGGAAGGTGTGCTGGAAGCGGTTCTGTGGCTATGTGACCTGGATTCAGCTGGAGGAATGATAGAACAGTGGTAAAGAATGCCAGCAAAGTGTCTGGCAGAAACACAGCTTTGAAGAAGCCTAAGAAGCTCACAGCTAATACGAATAAAGGTGAATGAGGGCAGGAAGAAGACTTGAAGACACGCTGGACATAGCTGAAGCAACAGGCAAGGCAGATAATTGCTGTGGCAGCATGCATGGAATGAAGTCTAGAGCCTGGGCTGACAGGAAGAATTAATCCCATGTGTTCACATTATTTATAAATTCACTATCAATTTTACTTACAAGACTAGTCTTCATTATACACATTTTCATAAGGATTTTGGAGGGCAGCACTAACATAATAAATAACTTGCATGAAATGGAGTGATGGAATGAAGGCTGTTCAGCCTCACTGAGCACTTATACTGTTGGTTCTCCTGCAATGCCAGAGATTTTTATAATTGAGGCTGAGGGGCGGCTTTAAAGCCAGCAGTGTACGTTTTGCTTAGACAAGTAACCCTATTTCAGTGTTTTGCAACCTCAGAACTCAGTGTCATATGTCTAGTTTTAGCTGTAGGCACTTTAAAATTATTAGATTCCTTTGACTAAAGCAAGCACAGAAGTGATTTCCAATTCTGTTTTTCATACATAACAACACCCCTAAAACCTCCAACCAACCTAAACAGTTTTGCCAATAGTTAATGTGCTAGCAGGTTTATAATGGCTGCTTATACGTAGTTTTGGACAAAAGTTTACTGAGTTTATTTCATGCAGACAACCTAGTGATTTTTGGTGCTGTTTTTGTCATCTCTGCTGTCAAAGTTTAAAGCCTCAAGGTCTAATTCTTTGCTTACTGAGCTCAAAACCGATTGTAAAGCTGTCTTGGATTTTACTACAGTTGGATGATGGCTTACAGGCCAGAATTTTGACTGTCATCTTCAGAACTCTTCTCACATCAGAAGCACGGTGATGGCTTATGACATAGTAAGGCTATGGACTTTAACGGGTCACGTTGCAAAACAAAAATGAAAAACTGGTCAATGATGACAGTTTTCATGCTTATTTCCCAAGAGGTGTTTTTATATCTGTTTTCATATTTTTTAAAACTGTATTTGCTCATATATTATTATCAATAAACCTACATCAAATGCTATTCATAAATTATTTATGAAAAAAAAGAAAATATTGGGGAGAGGAAAAAAAAGCAGTGTTTTGTTTTTCACCAGTGACTGCAGCTGTAGAGTTAATTCACATGGTCCTATCCTTGTGTAGAACTCATGTTTTGTAACTCTCGAAGAGTGAAACTAGTCACTGTTGGTAAAAATAGAAAGAGATGACAGTGAAGGTATTTCTACAGGGCAGTGGTAGAGAGGTCCCTAGATCCTTACATAAAGAAGTCATGTCTGAACAAGAAAATTTTTGTGATGCTGCATGCAATCTTAGTGAACTTTCAATATGAGGAAAATATATTTTGCTCTAACCTACCTCCTAAAAAGCTGTTATTTCAAACTGTCATAGAAAATTGATTTACCAGTACAACTCCCTGTCCTGAAGATGGAAAGTAGTTGAGAGGACCTCCCTCCCCTAGTCCTATCAACCTCTCTCTTCTCCCCAAAGTCGCAGAGAAAGGAAGAACTGTGCTTGACCCAGATAGGAGAAGAAAGCAGGAGAGTGAAAGATGTGTGTGCAGTGTAGTTACAGACATTATGAAACAGTCGCTGCATAATGATTAAACATTGCTATATGGTGTTTCCTCTGAGGTATTCCATTAGTATGTGATAATGAATCATGATTGTATTTCACTGAGAGCTCTTGCCATGGCTGCATACTTTTCTGATTTTTTTCTTTTCTTCCTGTGGATTGCACATAAAAAAAAGGGAGAGAAATTACTTGAAGAACATAACCAGAATAAAAGCAACAAAATTATATTGACACTTAGAAGTGAACAAACCTTTCAACAGAGCTTTATTTCATTTTGTCAATATTATTTTGTTCAAGTTAGAAGTGTAGCTTTAAATATAGTCTTGTGGGCAATGCGAAAGAATGCCTTTAAAAAAATCCCTGGGCACTGCATATGTGTTGTCGGGGGGGCTAAGTCTTTTTTTTTTTATTCTCACTTCTGTAGACATAGCTTGTCTACAACTGCTAATTTGAGGTACAGAATATTTTCAGATAAAGATAGAGATTGAAGCGAGACAAGTGTTTCTTTATTGGTAAAGCACTCAACGTAAATGCAGCATCTCAGTTCAGCCGGCGGTGTTTCTCCCAGATCTAACTCCTACACATTCAGGTGGTAAGTCTTTAGAGCAGGGAAGAGAGCCATCTGGTCACTCAAACCATCGCAAAACTGATGGAATAAATTTCTTGTAAATGACAAATGGAATTGGTCATCAGCCTCAAATAAAATTGCCATATGTTAGGTCCTGGAGATCATGAAAACAGAAAAAAAGACTCAACTATCCTAATCATCAGATTTCCATTTAAAATACTACTTTTCCATTATATTCTAGCAAATTAATAGCATATGTTTAGAAGCAGTTAACTGTAATTCATACATCTCTGTAATCACAAAAATGTCAGTATATGTGATGTGTGCCGATACAAAAACTATATACCATATATGCCAATCATATAAATTACCAAAATTATAAACTATATTGGTCGTTGTGCATTACATTTTGACACAAAGATTGTGATTTACATGGATATTATATAGCACATGCTGTGTATAGAACTCTAATAATGGCTGATGTATGAAAAATCTAGAGGAACAACAATAGATTAGAATATTTCCTTAATATTTTTAATAAGTTAAAGCAATCTGATTGTTGATAATCACAGAATCACAGAATCACAGAATAACCAGGTTGGAAGAGACCCACTGGATCGTCGAGTCCAACCATTCCCACCAATCCCTAAATCATGCTCCTAAGTACCTCATCCACCCTCACCTTAAACACCTCCAGGGACGGTGACTCAAACACTTCCCTGGGCAGACCGTTCCAATGCCTAACCACCCTCTCCGTGAAGAACTTTTTCCTAATCTCAAGCCTAAATCTCCCCTGGCGGAGCTTAAGGCCATTCCCTCTCGTCCTGTTCCCTGTCACTTGGGAGAAGAGGCCAGCACCCTCCTCTCCACAACCTCCCTTCAGGTAGTTGTAGAGAGCAATGAGGTCTCCCCTCAGCCTCCTCTTCTCCAGGCTGAACACCCCCAGCTCTCTCAGCCGCTCCTCATAAGGCCTGTTCTCCAGCCCCTTCACCAGCTTTGTTGCTCTTCTCTGGACTCGCTCCAGAGCCTCAACATCCTTCTTGTGGTGAGGGGCCCAGAACTGAACACAGTACTCGAGGTGCAGTCTCACCAGTGCCGAGTACAGGGGGAGAATAACCTCCCTGGACCTGCTGGTCACGCCGTTTCTGATACAAGCCAAGATAATCTGATGATACAACTCACATTTAAGAACAGGAAGACCATAGAGAAGGAAAAGGGTAGGCTGTGATTTTGCAGAGAAAGAGAAGACACAAAAATGCCAATATTTTATTCAGTAAGTTCAATTATTTATTTGTGTAGAACTGTATCTAATTTATGTTCTGGTTTCTGGTGAGGGTGAATTAGTAGCTAAGACAGTAAAGTAAACTCAGTTCAAGCTCACTGCTTTTGTTTAAAGGCTCACATCTGTAAGCACAAAGTCTGAATATTAATTTTATTATGAATACTTTGAGGTTTTTTTATAGAGTATATTATGCAAAGTTGTGGGTTTTTTTCATCAAGGCTCCCTTTAAGATGCTCATCAGAGTGAAACAAACTGCTGTAGGGTCTAGTAAGAATATGCACAAATACTAAAATGCTGTGTATGAGCATTCACAGGAACTGCTCCTTTAGTTTGAATATTGAAGTAATTGTTGATATTGAGGAGGAAGCTGCAAAACATGAATTTCTGTTCTTAGGCAGATTTTCTTTGAAGTCAGTAGGCATTTCAAAAGGGTCAGACTATCTGTATTTATTTAAACTGATCCTTCAAATAAAGAGAAAAAAGAAATACTTTATACAAAATGACATTTAAGGAATGTTATACCATATCTGGTTTTCTTATGAATAAGTTGTGTGTTTTAAAAGGATTTACTACAGAATTGTGTTTATACACCACCATTATTATAGATCTTTTTTATTTTAAAGCCATTTTAAACCGGAAAAAATGCATCAAGTAAACAAATGTTCCTACTGAATACTTTTGGCTCTGTATGGGATTGCACAGGTCTTTTGCATAAAATTTCTAATAATCTGCCAAGTATGAGTGCAAGGTGCCTTGTCATACCCTGTGAAGTTTTAACACTTTTGTACACCGTGACACAGATGATAATGCAAATTAACAGGATTTCTCAGCCACATCTTATTTTGTGATCCCCTTTAACCTGCTTGTTACCTTTATTATATTTAGTTATTTGTCCAGCTTTTCCATTAATTTGTATTAGTGCTTGTAATTTAAATCCTGATGTGAATCTAGCACTACTAATGAATACTGTCTTCTGATATTCTGTATATGACATGATATAGATATGACATGGTATAGATAACTTTATCCATAATAGACAATATCTCTGTTTTAAGGAGATAAGACAAGATCATAATTCTTTTTATTGACACGTAAAGACTACTTGGGTCAGGGTGAATTTGCATAGTGGGATGAGCTCCCTATAATTGCATCCAGTCACCTTTGTAATGAGAAATTGCACAAATGTTTAATTTATTCATTTCTTTCCACTCAGAAGGTCAGAATGAACTGGTATCTTTATTTCTGCCTCTATAAATTTTCAAATGAGTTTTACTTTTCGGTTTTCAAGTAATATTCAATTTGAAATATCAGAAGAACAAAATTAAATTCTAGGTGTCTATAAAAAGTTAAGAGAATGTATTAAAGATAAATTCATTTAATTGTAAATTTCAGTAACAACAGTCTAATCTTAATGCAGCTTTACTATTTTAGAAGTCAGTTGATGGTCAAGGCTAATGTTAGTGTAAAGTACAGTGAGTGAAAGCAATCACCCGTATGGTGACTGGAACTGATGGTGACCTTTTTGCATTTATCGTGTGATTAGAAAAGCAAAGAATTTTCCCTTCAAAGACAAGATATCTTAAGCTGTTAGTAGGTATATAAAGTTCTGTTCACAAAATCAAAGAAGGTTACAGGATGCTTTCACCTTATCTTTAACAAAAAAGAATTTAAAGATTTGTCTAATTAATTTTCCATGGAAACAACTGATCTCAACTATAAATGACTGGACTATTTAGGGAGTAGATAGACAATTTAAGAAGTTATTTGAATTCTGGGACTTGACTGTGGCTTAAAGCCAGACCTCCTTTGGAAGACCGGTGCTGCATTAGAGTTAGAATTCCTTCTGGACAGCATGTGCTGCAACAGGAGCTCCACCAGCCTGTGAGATGGAAGAGCGTATCCCCATCTGTTGCTGGCCAGCTGTCCTGTACATCCCCCTCCTTTTAATGAAATCAGCCTAGTAGCAGTAGTTATTCTCTTGAGCCATTATGCAACTGAACTGCAAATATGAATCAAAAGGGGAAGGCACACATTTTAGCAGTCATTTGCCTGTCTAGAATTCAGTCCCGGGGTGTGTTGGGCTTCGTAGCTCCCATTCAGAAGAAATACTTGGCATGCAGTTGAGGTTTGTTGAATGGAATATTGTTTGAAGACATGAGTTCTTTTCTGGTAGCTACTGATTTGCAATGCTTAGTAATTAACAACCCATTTTATATTTAATTAAATTTACCATTGCTTTGTGTCAAGAGAACTCTTAGCACTGTCTCTAAGGGTTAACTCCCACATTTGGGAAAAATAATTAGTCTCTAAGGGTTAACTCCCACATTTGGGAAAAATAATTACTCTTTTTCAGAAGTATTAAATTTGCAACATCTTCAGGAAATACTTTGACAGTGACTGCAAAATGTGGCAGTCCACATAGTATCTTCTGAAATCTAGACCTGTGGGAGAAAGATAAAACACCAAAAGACACCTTTTTAACAATTATTCTGAGGGAAGGGGATGATGACACAGCTCTTAGGATTGTTTGAAGAGTAGGATTTCAAAGAGGTGGCAGGTTTTTGTTTGGATTTTCTTCCTCCCGGTTCAAGGCAAGGTTCAAAGTTTATTTAGGAAAGCAGAGTGGAAAACAATTCACTCTTTGTGGAATTTCTTTAATACTATGCATCATTAAAGAATCTACCTGAACATTTCTTTGAGTAGCTTTTGTGAGAAATACCAAATAGTTGGTACGTACTATCTTTCTCTACAATATTCAGTTTGTACAGTGTCACAGACACAGAGCAGTAAGAATATGTGATTGATGTCATTAGATCATCTTTAGACTGACTAGTAAGAGCCGCCTTATGTATTCTGCTTTATTCTAGGCAACTATCTGTGATGGCTGTTTGAAATACTGCTTCATTTTTTCATTCTCTCCTATTGCCATCAGATTCATTAAAGCTGAAGCACTTGCCGTGGTTGACAGTAAGACTCGAGTATTTGTGAAAGAAGAGTATGAAATAGATTTTGAAAAAAAAAAAAAAAACAAACCAAAAAGCAACACTCACTAGATAACACAGTGTGAACATTTTTGGCTTGGTCTTTTTGTTTGTTTTGCAGCCTGCACTTCCTTGGCAATGCAGACAGGGAGACATGCTGGTAGAGCCTGGTTACCCAGGTTGCTGATGGAAAGGAAGCCCCTGGCAGGCAGCATGCAGCAGCCAGCGCTTCCAGAAGTTAGGAGGTAACTTATACACACTCTGGCCCTTGCCTGAAGGCATCTGAATTAGAGCACCAGGAGGAGCAAAACATTGTAAGTGGAAGGTTAATGTAACTTCAGCCTGAGGTCATTATAACTTCAGCTGATAGCCTGATGTTGTGTGCATCTCAACCAGTCTGCAGGAGCGAGGTAGAAAACCTAGATGAGAGAAGGAGGTAGAAAAGCAAAACTAGGACAGCTGATCCATGGGGAAGAAAGTCTTTTCAAATCCCTTGGTTTTTTTTCTTTGCATAAACGGAATGAAGACAGGCATGGAGATAGATGAGGCCTTGAAATATGATTTTAGAAAGGCAAAAGATCTGAGGAGGTATCTGGTATGAAGATATGGTATGATGTACATGACTGTATTACATGGAGAAGAGTCCATGGTGGGGAGCAAAAATTCCCTTCTTTTGGTGTTTTCTGGGTTGGGACAATCGAGATGGTGCTGCAAGCAAGTGAATCATCTCTTTGGGGCAGGGTTTTCATATCTTAGCTCCTCAAATGTAGAAATCATTAAGCTGTGAGAGCTCCTCGCGTGGATTATAACGTCCACTTAATCTTAAGAGTAAGAGTTAACATTTGAAAAGAACTGCTTGAATGAGAGCAAAGCTACACATTCTGTAAATCAGAAGTCTAAGTGTAGTGTGAGGAGGAAGCAATTTTCCATTTTATGCACCTTCATTCCCACAAAACAGGCAGTTAAAAGAAGTATATTGAATGGTGAAGTAAAGAAAAGAAGGAAGACAGAAGAAATCCCACCTAATGACAAATCAGGAATCTTTAGAAAGTGTTTTAACCAAATCTGACATTACGGACACTTTAAATCACTAGTCAAAAGTAGATCATAACTATACTAAAACACTGGTATAATGAAACAACCCTTCAAGTGCTTTCGGCTCTCTTTTTTCTGCGCCTTAACTGGCTTGAATTAATTTTTACTTTATTTATCTTTTGTAAGACTTTTCAGAGAGTATGAATTAAGTTTTAGTATCACTGTGATACATAAAATTACTGATATCACGTCAATTTTAAATTCCAAGTAAGTCATTTTGAACTTGGGAATAAGAAAAGAGGTGAACAAGAATGTAACTCAATAGAGTAGGAATTTTTGCTTTAGTAATGAACACTTTTCATATATTATTAGGAAACTAATTTGTATCAATTCATATTAAATACACCATTGGAAAAAACATTAACATTTTTTGCTTAGTAATGAATCTTTCACTTATAAGGAAGACTCTATAACGTATGAAGACATTAAAGAGTTAATTACAGTTTCTAAAAAAGCCTCTTGGAATGCATTGCATCCTTCACATAAGACTCAAGGCTCAAGTATTCTTGTGCAGTGCTGGTTAAATAGACTGACGAAGCAGATACAGTTTGAGATGTGTTAATATGGAAAAATGCAACTGATTCCAAAGCAAGAGTTACTATAATTCAAGCAATAAATATAAACTGAGGAGAATAGTGCTAGTCCATTGTGTCATCAAATCATGGCATGGGTATTATACAGTTGAAATAAAAGATTTGAAGAATCACAGAATCAAAAGGTTGGAAAAGACCCTCAGGATCATCGAGTCCAACCATTCCTATCAAACACTAAACCATGCCCCTCAGCACCTCCTCCACCTGTCCTTTAAACACCTCCAGGGAAGGTGATTCAACCACCTCCCTGGGCAGCCTGTTCCAGTGCCCAATGACCCTTTCTGTGAAAAAAAAAAATTAAGAGAATTTACAGAAGATAATCCTTCACAAATAGAAGTTATCAAATGTAACACAATGATATATATCAATGACAGAAGTGCAGCTTCATTAATTACTGCATCTGTCCTATCTGCTGAGTCACAAAATTACTTCTAAAGACTGTGGTAACGGTATCTATTCTTGAGGAACACTTAGTTTCTACCAGAAAAGTGTCTGAAGGGTAATTTAACCTTAAATTCATAGAAAAGTAGGTATACCTTAATTTCCTTATCTCACTAGGGAAATATAGTTCTTTAGCTAAGTATAAATTCCTAATCTCACTTTCCCTGCTAACCATAATTGCGCAGAAGTTGAAACTGTTTTTCCTTACCTGCTAATACTCAATGAAGAGTAATTAAATTTTCTTCTCCCCCAGGCATTACTTTATCTATCTTTCTTTCTCTCTGTCAGTCTTTCTTGCAGGTTTTTTTGCCCTCTCCCCCGCCACCCCCCCCTTTTTACCTCTTCCTTCAGTTAAATGGACATTAGCATTGTCCTTATCCTACAAAGATACTACTAAATCTGTTTTTCCAGACACCACACAGCCCAGTGTGCGGGTAACCTGTAACAGAAGCTAGTGTTATGAAGAGATATATGTGTTGGCTTTTTATATGAAACATCAAATGTTCACATAAAGTATAGGTTATCTTGATGTCTGTATCCTGACGGCCACATGTACGGGACATATCAGACAAAAAAGCATTGCTAATGAGTCTGGGGATTATTTTAAACTCTGCTCTTGGCCTCAGAGATTTCTCAGTGTGGTATCTCAAAATGGTAGATGAGAGAGAGGTATTTCCACTATTATTTCTTATGAGGACAGCATCTGAACTTGCTTGCAGAGTATTTATACATTGTGAGTACTACAATTTCTGAAATGCGTTGACTTTGTAATGAACTGGAAAGAGGGTTTTCTGAGTGTGTACCATGAGTCAGAAGTGCCTAGCTACCAACATTTAGCCACTTCTTGATCTTTTATTGCACAATATGAACAGTACAAATGTGATTCTGCCTACTGGGAACTCATAAAGTTTTATCCACCATTTAAAGCACTAGGTTTCCAGAAGACCCTCATATCTTTGTAGACCATATTTCTAGGAGGATATGTCAGGAAAAAATCTGATAGTGTTATGAGTTATAAAAATTAGTTTGCATTGTTTGAATGTTGTCTCAAAGGTATCTGTTGTTATATTAACACATTTCCTCTAAGTTTTTTATGCTGAATTTCATATTTTAAATTCCTAGGGTTTTTTTCTTGTTGTTTTTGGTTGGTTGGTTGTTTTTCTGTTGGTTGTTTTTTGGTTTGTTGTTTTCTTTAAAAAAGCTTCACGTTGTTTTCTCTTTTTTTCCATCAAATTCACACACCTATATATTAATAACTAGAAGTGCCTTACTTACTGGCATTGGGATAAAATGCAGTTTTGTTTCATGGAAACCTCAAAGACATATCCACCTTTTCCTGCTTTTGAATATCCGAACATCTTTATGAATATAGAACCAACTTTAATTCTTCCCTGTGCTCTGTAATTGAAGATAAGGTCCATTAAAGATAATGGATAGATGCTATCATGATGTAAGAATCACATATCAATACAATCATCTAGCCTAAAAACTACTTTACAAAATACATGTTTCAGCATCTAATATCATGTGCATACCTGTAATATTAATAAAAATTATTTTATTGAGGAATTATTGGACTGTAAAGACTAACAAACAGTCATGGAAATACCAGAAAGAATAGCAGTATGTCTAGGTTCAGGGAAGCAATAATTTACTATGACTTTCATTTCAACTTTTGTCACATGTGATTTTCACAAGGTTTCTTTTATTACCCTGTGCAGTTGCCATAATAACAGCATGTCTGTTGATGGAAACCCCAGGCGGTATTTGTCACAGGCCTACTATGCAAGTAGGAAAATTGTAGTTAAGCCTTGACATAGTATGGCATGACTTTGTTTATCTGGATCCAACCAGCTGAAGGTGGTTCAGCATGTTAGTCTGTGAGTATAAAATTTACTTCCTTGTCTTTTCTGATGCATCATTAATTACCCCTGTCACGTAGCAGTAAACGTTTCTGTAGTTTGAGTCCTGCAAAAAGTTTTGTAACATATAGGATTATTTCTGAGGTGCAGTGTGTGGAATAAAACTAAAATAATGCTGGGTTTGGTTTGATCTGGTTTGGTTTTGTTCCTGTTGCCATCATTTCCAATGTTTCTTGCTATGGTTTAGTTGCCTTATTGCTCGCATTTCATAAATTATTGCATATCACATGACATGATTAGATTTATTATGTATAAATCAGTGTCTTGCCTATGAAATACTCAAATCCTCTTCTTCATTTGCATTATCAAGGTGAAATTTTATATACCTCCTTAGAAAAAACCCAACATTTTTCAAATTGGAAGGTGAAGTGGAATGATTTGGAGTCCTCATCCTGTTAGTATAACTTACTGGGATTTTTTCCTTTGGTTTAAGAGTAAGTACTGTTTAGTTCTCAGAGGTGTAAGGTTTGACAGGGTTAAACTTTTAAAGCATTGTGTGTTTACTTGTCTGGACTGTCAGCTGACAGTCAGATTGCTCTCAGTTCCATTCATTGCTAGTACAGCTGAAACTTTCTTTTAAAAATCTATTAAAAATATTTGTCACTAGGATTTGGAATGTCTGTGGAAAATATACCCCATTGTTACTTGCTGAACTCTGAATTAATAGATAATTTTTAAATAAGATTATTTTGCCTCTCCATAGAAATAAACCAGGAATTTAAACTGATATGAGTGCAAAAATAAGTATTTTTAAATGCTATTAATTTTTTATATGATAAAGTGATGAAGAATGACAGGAAATGAGATTGTCAAAAGCAAGTTAAACAAAGATGATAATATGAAATGTGTATATACTATAATAAATATTACTATTAGAGTAGGCAGAGGGAAGGTGCATCTATGTATTTCATTGCAATGTGGTTATGGCTGAGTTGAGTACATATAGAAGATATTTACACCCTGATGTGCAGATCCATGTTTCTCATTTGGAAGTCTTTTTAAGTTAGAATGTTAGGACTTTTGGCAATTATCCAGAAATCGAAGATATGTCTGTTGTGGATGCACAGTTGTCTCCTGCAGCTCTGTACTGAAGACTCACTGCTTCTTCATCATATAAAACAGATGCTCATATTTCTACCCAGAAGATCTCAGGAAGAAATATGCCAGGCCTAGGCAGCATTGGTCTGAAGTCTGGATGTTTAACCCATAAACAGTCAAAAGTCTTCTTTAAGCCTTTGTTAGTTTCTGTATGAGAAACTTGGTCAGTAGCTTGTATGCCAGGAGCAGGTTCCTATTGTCATACACTCTAACTATCGTACCGTGTTATTTTGCACAGTGTCAATTCTTTATAGTTTCTGAAAATGAGTCTCTTCTTTTTGTCATTACGTGAGTATTTCTCAGAAAGCGAGATTCATGAAATAACTAGTCAGTTTTAAAAATCATCCTCTCTGAGACCTTGATTAAAGCCTAAGTGTGGAGAGCATTCTTTCTTCTAGAGCACCTTTTTATTTTTGGCATGCAAAGGTGAGACAGACGTGCTTCAAATAGAGCATAAATCTGGAGAACTAATTCCTAGGGGTTTAGAATCATATTGATTTTGTTTGTTTACCCGTTTCAATCAGTCTCTTTTTCTTCAATGACATTGGCATCAACATTAACATTTCATATGACTTCTGTCTTGGAGAAGTGTTGGGGTTAAAAAACAACCAACAACCTCAATTTCATATAGACTCAATGGTTGGAAACTCATATTAAAGGATTCTGGGAAAAAAATTTGCGTAAATTTCTTCCAGTAATAAAGACTGATTGTTTTTTTCCCCTTATTTTTTCCCCTCTCCTGTGTGTAAGACCTCTGAAACTGAGTGAGGAAGAAAGGTTTGTGGTATATATTCCTATTCTTTGAGCCTAGTTATGAATTCCTCTGTCTTTTCTCTCTAATTTGATTCAGAATCTGGTTGTTCAAAGATAAAAAGCAATTTTGCTGCTGAGTTTTCATCATTTTATCTGATCTTTGCTGTGCTCACAATACTTTGTTGGCCAGCAGTATTTTGGTATAGAGGATTGAACCCACATCTGTATTTCTAGCAGGAAATGATGAGTCTGATAATTGCAAAGAAACAACTGAAAAGTGTCAAAGCAGTTACAGAGAAAAAAAAAATATTTTATTTTTATTCCTCAAAATACTGTTTAATCAGCCCACTTGATGAAGAATGTACATATAAGGTGTTAAATTTCCATGATATTCTGCGTTGATAAATTCTGTCCAGTAAAACCTAGCAGGTTGGTCCAGATCTACATTGTTTCCTAATCTGTTCAATGATTTCACAGTTGAAAGCTGCTTGGCATGCTGGTTCCTCTCCAGAAATACTGTGGCATTCTGTGCTGGTCAGCTGAGGCAAGAACAGCTATCGGAAAAAGTACTGCAGGGTGATAACAAGCCACAGGCAGTTTTTTTAAAATACCTAAAGTGTGCTATACTGTGCAAAAGAAAGATATCTTAATTATTTGTGTGTAATCACAGACTTTTTTTCTCTGGCTTGACTAGAAAAGAACAGAAAGGAAGAAGCAACTGAGAGACCACAGAGAGAAGCAAACTCTACAGAGAGGGGAGAGCTGAGAGCTCCTTTTGTAACATGCATATGGCTGTACATGGGACTGAGCCTGCCCACATTTTCTTACATAATCCTTCCCACCTCCTTGCATGACTTAACTCAGAATATAGTACAGGAAAGGTCAATGAGGGTGAACCAAAACCTTTAGTCATGAGGCTGAAAGGTGACCTTGTTCTGCTGTGATGCTATATATTTCATCTGAAATCTCAGCTGAGCCCTTCTGCAATTTCCTTGAGGTGAGCACAGATATTAAAATACTGGAGAAATAAAAGGCAATTTAAATAAGATAAATAATAATGAATTCAGAATAATAAAAAAAATACATTTCTTTGCCTAGGAGAGAGGAATAATGTGGACTGAACTGTAGAGAGACTGTTGCTGTCATATAATCAACAAATTAACACTGCTACTAGCCTTCATTCACTCTCAGATAAAAGTGTGACTGGCATTGAAATTGCCAAGTTTATACTGAACACAAAGGAGAATATTTTTGCAACGTCTGAAACACTAGCTTTATCTTTTGTGGTTTTTCATATCACTAAAAATTCTTCTGTCTGAAATGTTGACTTTAATGCTTTTTGTCTCTTTTTCAGCTAAAAAAAAGATTTTTTTGTTGTTCACCCTGCAAAATATATACATACATAAATATTGAGCAAGTGTGCTAGACTAATATGAAAGTGAGAAATATGAAATATGAAATCTTTTGTATGTTGTTATTGTTTTTTTTAAGAATGTTTCTGAAATAACGTATTTCCCATTATGTTCAGATTATTTGCATAAACCTTTAATGCTTCTCCATGAATATGGGAAAATAGAGACATAAATAAATAAAAATAGAAAAAAAATATTTACATTTGAGATCCCACACCACCATTGTCATTTTAGAAAGCTTTGTGCAGAGACTAATGTTTTTGTCTTCCTTGATTATTCCAGAGAAACTTCATAGTTTCACAGCACTCCAAACACATAGATTCCACTACCTTCCTGCTTTTTAATCTGGCAGTCTCACAGTGGTAAACACTTTAAAAATGCAGGTAAACTAAGCAGATTTTGACACTGGCTTGTGCAGAAGACAGTTTTAAAGGGCAAAAATAGTACAGTTAAAGACCTTGCCATTGAGAAGCATACATATTCTCTCACACTGAAGACTGAAAAAGGAAAGAAGCAGCTGTTAGACAGTATATTCTACAACAGCTCCACTCATCACTAAATTCACTTAATGGACAAAGTAAAGATAACAGAACTGATCATATATAGGCAGTTACACGAAGAGCTTTTCATGGCTGGATAAAATATTCTTGATTGCTATTTGCATCGGAGACATGCATTTGGCCAGTTCTTATCATCCTTCAATTCACTACAATAAAGTTTGATACCAAAACGAGTATAAACTTCAAATGTAAGCTTGATATAGAAGCTTCATACATACTTCATGATAAGTATAAGCTTATACATAAACTTCAGTCATCAAAATCTCAAATACCTGCAGTATGATAGTGAAGGACCTTAAATTTCCCTTCCCAGTTGATTCATGGTTTCATAGCATGGTCAGAAATGTCCCAGCCTTGATTGTGCTGGATGTTGTACTCCTATTGGGGTCTATTAAGTAAACAAAATGAGGTCAATGATAGGTGAAATGGATCATTCTGCATTTTTAGAATATACCCAGTCAATAAGGTGTCAGACTGTTGGTTGCGTCAGGTGACACTGGCACATCCTTTTTAGGCATTTGCTGCATTGGAGGTGGATATGTAGATTTAGGTTTTCCTGAATCGTAGAAGCATAGAACGGTTTGGGTTAGAAGGGACCTCAAATATCACTTGGTTCCAACACCTCCACCATGGGCAGGGGCACCTTCCACTAGAACAGGTTGTTCAAAGTCCCATGCAACCTGTCCTGAAGTGACTGTCTTTCTGCTGCAGACATGATGGACACCTGTAATCAACAACCAGTTTGCAAAGCTCTTGAGCATAAATGTTTTCATTGAAATAAATATGGATATATAAATGTTCCTAAACTCTTTGTTAACTGAGACAGATAAGTCTTGCATAAAATTATAAGAAATGTTTGATGCAGAATGAGAGAATGAAAGAATGGGTTCAGGTCACCAGAAACTTTAGTTGTTGTCTTGACTGGAAGATCATGTTTCCATGTTGGACAAGGACTTAAAACTAGTCAAGTGTAAATACTTCATCTTAGTGATACACAATATAGACAATGAAAAATAAATCTTTAAGATGAAAGAATAAATGCAGTGGAATCTACTAAAATCAAGAAATTTAAAAAATAGGAGGAATTAAATATGGCAATCAACTTGACACATACCAATCAGTTCATACTGGAGTGGAAGTATGCTTCAGGGTGAAAGAGATAATGTATGCTATGAAGGACTTAATACATCTTTCTGCTTCATGTCTCCTCTTCTGGGTACGTCAACCTATTTATAAAATAAACATAACACTTCAGAAAGTCTGCATATTTTTTCACAATCAGCTAATCAGGCTGCATTATTATCCAGAAGAAATAAAAATCTACAGCCATTTATTATATTTAAATTCATTAATATGTAGCGTTCTTCTGTGAAGAGTGTTTTGGAATTCACATAATAGTATTGTGTATAGTGGTTTGTTGATAAAATATGTCTTTCTTTGTAACTAATAAGCATAAATACTCCACCCTGACTTGTAGAGTAGCCATTTTATGTCAGTCTCATGGTGCAACTATGCCCTAGAGCCATCTTTGCTTTCTTTGCTTAAATAAGTACTTTATTTCAAGAGCTTTATTGGCAATTAACAATGATTTTGTAGTTATTTGGCAGCACATGGTCCAGTAATACTACATTATTTCACATTACAGCAGGTGTGTATGATATATCAGAGCAAATAAACCAGTACTTTGCTCTGTTAATAGAAAAAAATAATTCTTAAAGTGCAGCCATGCATAACTTCATCATAAAGACACGTATATATATAGTGCATGTGAAATATGTAACTGTAAGGGGTTTTTTACCTCACATAATTATGAAGGAGGCAAAACTACAACCTCATTGTCTAGTTCATGTCAACATCATTGTTATTTCTAGGTAATTTTCACATTTTTTTAATTAGTTTTTGACATTATATAATCATTCACAAAAGTTACTGTCCTGTTCCAGTTCCTTAGTTTTTACAGAAAGATACTGTTTGTAAAGTTTCTCTTTCCAGCAAAGTTAGCTTGTAATTAATTATACTTTTATTATATATATATATATATTTTAAAATAAATATTTATAGATTAGCTGCAGTAAAGTATTTGCCTAATGAATCTTCATCATAGAAGGCATGCAATTCTATATGAAAGCAGTATTTGTTTGGTTTATGTTTTCTTTTCTTACAGTGCTTCTGGTCACAATTTTGGTTTAACTATCTTATTAAAAAGTATATTGTATCTCTATGTTTGGCTGCTCTTATAGTACAAATTAAGTATAATCAAAAAAGTATTCTTGCTGCAGAGTTCCATCTATGTCTTTTATACCCAAGAACCATTAAAGAATTACAGTACCTGTTCTGTTCAAGAGAGGTTTAATCTTTCATTTTTGTGGGACTGATATTTTATGCCAACTTTCCAAATCAGACATATTTGTTAAATCCAAAGTTTGAGGGAGCATTTTCTTTTTAGTTCAGTGAGCGCTCATGCTTAGATTTGCGGGACACAGTTACGTAAAAATCCGTGTTTTAGAAACAACCAGCTGCATGTTCAAATAAGTACATAGAAGTTTGCTGTCACTGGAAATCAGACTTTCATGTTCTATTCTATTGCCTTTCTGCTGTTTTAGTAAGGTATGGAATCCCCACTCTGTCTCGTCCAGAAACATGACTGAAGGAGTGTACATAAGAAAATATTTTATTCATTTACGAACAAAATTTATACATCATCTTTGCATTACTATGTTGTTTTTATTTAAATAATTGTAGAAAGTCTGTGAAATAGCATGTGAGAAAATCCTACAATAATCTTATTTAGCGATGATGCCCGAAAAGATTAAGATTTTCCTTTGATGGAAAATTCAACAGTGCTTTGTCTTTATTTAATACTTGGAATATGCACGACTATCATAGGTAATAATAATAGCTATTTTTTAATGCATATGTACTGCAAATGTGTGCATGACTTTATAGAATGCAGCAAACCTTTCAAGGTGAGTTTAGGTCTAGACGTAACAGCTAGAAGCTAAAGCTAACTGAAAATCTAAATAGCCGGAGTTAGAGGACATCTCATGTAGTCCTCCTCAAATTTCTGTTTTGTTTTACAATGAAGATGAGTCCTAGCATTACTCACATTTTGGAGATAAAAATTATACTATTTTCTTCATTCTCTTGCGCTATAATATTTACACAGAAAATCTGGATAGGTACTTTCCATTACTGACCCTTTTCCACTTCCTAAAAATTCAAGGTTTATTAGTGCTGCATCTTTTGTCAGTTAGCTTTATTCTGCAGGGGCAAATTACACACTTCCCCACAAAGGGTAAAGGAAAAATTCTATACATTCGAATTTTGTTTCATAGGTACTACCACTTACATACATTGTAACATTTTTTAAGATACACAAGAATGCAACGTAGGTATATTTTTCCATCACATCTGCTTTTGTCATGTAAATGGCATGCAGCACATAAATGTATGCAGCACTTAACAAACATAATTTTTTAAATCAGTAAATTATACTAGGGAGAAAAGAGGAACATCCCATGCTCGTTCATCACATGAAAACCATACAAGTTAGGGCAGGGCTCATTTTATCTAACCTTTGTCTGTTAGCATAAACATATTGTTGACTGAAGAGATGCATCTCACCCTACATAACCTACAGGGGGGCAGGAGGGCAAGGGCGAAGGACAAAAACCCAATTCCATTCTTAATATACAAAATGCAAAAGATCATGAAAAGGGAATGATAACAGGCTGAACAGAACACAAATTTTGTGCTTCAATCAAACAGATGAAAACAAGTGCAACACCCCACGGGAACATCTGGAAGTACAGCCAGTGATATTTTGAGAGATAAGTGAAATATTGTAAAGTGTGTTTGGAGAAGAATACATAAAGAAAAAACACTTACTTAAATCCAGTCATCCGAGAAGGAAGTTGCTGTTTCATCTGTAGCTATTGACTAAGAAAGGATCTAGTTAAATGACAATTAGAAATATGGATTTGTATTTCAAATCCATCTAAGCCCCTTTGAAATCTGTAAAAGTACGTCTGTGTGTCAGCAGCCTATGCATAGTCTGTATAGATAGGATAGTAGTTTCAGACTTACGTAGAAATGAGTAGAAGAGATGTCTTTAAAGCTTTTAGAAAAGCTATATATATAAATTCCACAGCTGTGTATTTTTTACACATAGAGAAATATTATTATCTTGGAAACTGTAAGAGTAATTTTCGGTGGACCGTAGCGCTTTTAGGCTGTGAATCTCAGTATAGAGAAAAATGAAAATCCTTGGAGTTTAGAAAACTCCACAGCTGCTTCCTTGTCTTGTTATCAAGACAGAATTTCTAGATATGTGGAGTGTGTTGTACATGTTTTCACAAGTTATGAACAATGTTACATGTAAAAAGTTTGGCTGAACTCTTAGTTTTATGTGTAAGTTTGCCTTCAATAGAAATTATATGATAACAACCAAATATATGTATGTATCTGCTCTTAATGAGGCAAAAAGCAGCTACATTTTTTGCCTCTGGATTTATTAAACTTCCGTCCTGAAAGGGATAACAGAATCATTTCTTAGACTGATAGGCTCACTGCCCTAAATTTGATATGACTTGCTCTTGGTTTATTAAGCTTCCAGGTAAATATACTTTAACTAGTTTCTTCTGTGAATATTTTTATTGTGCCCTTTTGATAATTGGAAACAAGCAAATATCACAGAGATCTTTATATTTCTTGTGTCATTTTCTCCATATTTATATAAACTATACTGCTGTTTCTATTACAGCTGTTATACTGAAATTTTGAGGATTTGAATTATTTTGATCTAGATTCTCAATAAAGAGAATAATGAGTTTTGTAATATATTAGTTCACAGAAGAAGAATCTGAAGTGTAAAACTTTTTTGTAACGATACAGAAATGTAAAAGGTAATGCTTCTGTATCTGTTTACTTCAGTGTGGTTTTGGCAAAGAAGGGATACATACAGCAAAAAATTTGGCACGTGGAAATTTTATGATTAGCCTGGCGTATATCAAAAAAGTGCACCTCGCTGTGGATTTATCAGTTTGCTTTTGAGCAAGCATCCTATATTCTCTGTCAAAAATGAGTAATTTACTAGCTAAAACAGAATTACTACAACAGCAAGTTTGTATCACATAATTGTATGTGCACTTTAGGACTTCAGTTTTCAGGTCTTCTTTTTGAGTTTATAACCCAAGCAGTGGCCTATTTGGATCTTCCATTTGTACTAAAAAATGTAGTTCATCTTGTCTTAAGGTTTGAAAGGAGCACTTTCATAACAGGCTAAGTTAGTTGATAAGTTCTAGTCAAAAGGCTTGTGTTCCAGAAGGCTTATGTTCCCCACGCTGGGAAAATGGATGCTATCTAAGAGAAATATATAGCACTGGGTTTAAATGGAAAATTTATAATGGGAGATTCAAATATGGAGAATATAAAAAATACTGAAAAATAAATGATATTTCCAGATTCTTGAGAAATTCCTGTTGTCAGTGTGTGGGGTGGGGTGGGTTCAGAATTGGGCAGTAATTCTGCATCCTGCAGTGGATGGTCATCTCTTCATGTATTTGAGTGTATTGACAAGCACTAAACAACTTTTCAGAGGCTCTGTGCCAGAGCAGAACCACAGGCTTCACACACATGTTCTGCACATTCTATGAGAATTTAGTAAATGGGAGAATAAAAAATTTGCAATGATACATGTATAAATAATATGATTTATATTAGACTCTTGAAGAATTTGAAAGTTTGTTAAAAATTAGTCAAAGATTGGTTTAGATGTAGTACTGTACTCTGAGAGGTACAGCAGTATGATGCACTCTTTGGGTATTGTATACTGCATTAGGAAAAACTGTCCTTTTTGATCTCCCCATGTCCAATTTCTCACAATGGGTGGAGGAGTACACATAAGAATTTGATTAAACCATCTTGGTCTTTAAAGTTGTTTTGTATACATATCTGCAGGTCACCTCATTAACACTTGGACAAAGTACATAGTAAGTTTGTAATGAAACATCCTCTTCCTTCCCATGGAAATCAAATAGAATCATAACTTCTTCCTTTCCGGTATTTATTTACGCTAAAACATTGCCATTGCCTAAATTATATTAATTTTGGTACATACTTCAAATGATTTTTTATCATCATGTTCCAGACTGGACAAATAATCATCATACATGTACTTATTTTATGCAGCACAATGCCATGATACCTGCGTAGAGAAAAGTTTCCTCAATGGGATACTGAGCTAACATAGCTGTTCTGTTTCTACTTGCCGTGTTTAGCCATAAAAAGATAGCATGAGTTTCTGGGCAGTACTACAGTATCCCACATAAATACACACCTCTCTGTTTGTTTAGATGCTTGCTCCGAGTTACAGGCTGTCAAATACAACCTTCACTAGCATAAACATCAGCATAAGAAAGGCTGAAAGTTGAGCGCACCAGATATAGCTGCCCACTTTAATGCTAGCTGGTTAGAGATGGTACCTTACGCTGCACAGCCCTGAAAGTGGTATTAAAATCTGTTTCTGTGCTTAAGAAGTGGCAAGTACATTTTCAAGGATTGCCCTTGCAGGGCCCCGAACATGAGCACCGTGTTACCATATGTGCACGATTATCTGTCTGCCTGGAGCCAGAGGCAGCTGGAGTGAGGAACATAACTTGCTATCGTATTTTGCTTTTTCAGAGCCCTAGGTATGAGTGGTCATGAGATTAATAAAATGGTAATTAATGTCTCCAGCTTGAGAAAACTCTCAGGTAGACTCTACCTATGAGAAAAAATCTTGGCATTTTTGAAATTTTTCCACTTCATTTTATGAAGCCACACTGATTCAGTTAAAAAAAAAATTATAAACTATAAAAAGTTTTTATCTCTGATAAATTCTGTTAAGGTAGATGAAGTTTCCTTCCTTCCTTCCTTCCTTCCTTCCTTCCTTCCTTCCTTCCTTCCTTCCTTCCTTCCTTCCTTCCTTCCTTCCTTCCTTCCTTCCTTCCTTCCTTCCTTCCTTCCTTCCTTCCTTCCTTCCTTCCTTCCTTCCTCCTTCCCTCCCTTCCCTCCCTTCCTGTCTCTCTCCTTCCCTTCCTGTCTCCCTCCCCCCTTGCTTCCCTCTCTCCCTCCCTCCCTGCCTTTTCTCTTTTCCTTCTTTCTTTCTTTTTCTTCTGACTTAATATATTATTTTAGTACCTCTGGGTTAATTTGTCTTTTGGCTATGTTGTGCTTGGAACCAGCAGCTCACATTTTAACCCTCATTGAACTCACATATCAAGCCTTTATGACCACAGCTATATCGACTGGATTTTTCAGTTTGAATTATCTGTATGTTTTTCATTTTATTTCATATAAATATATGGTTTATTTTCTCTACTCTCACACAGCTTTTAAAATACACATTAGCCAAATTGCGTCTTACTTATGACCTAATTCCTGAGGATTTTTTTAGACTGGATACCTACATTTGCAGGAACTATTCTGGCTTTTCCAAGATAAAATGGAAAGCTATTTTGAAAAGCTATTTTCCTTATTCAAAGTTTTGGTGGTTCTGCCCATTTCCTTTTTGCCTTATTTATGTTAACAAAATATAACAGTAGCTTTGCTAACAGATAATTCATAATTCATTAGATTTCCCAGTTCACACTTCTAAAAGTCTATATGTCATCAGAAATGTACCTAACTTTTTCCATTTTAGTAATAATATAGAAAAGATTTCTTGAACTAGTAACAATTTCCAAACTGTCAGGAATAAATGAAATGTGAAGCCTGTATATACTTTGCAGTCTGGAGTTATTTTCCAGCCTGTGACTGTTAAGTGTTTCCAGTCATATGCTCTTGGGAACAGAATCCAGATCAATTTACTTCTTATTACATAATCTAAGTAGTTGTCACTGAGACTTAAGCATTAGTAACTATTTCTACTCATGGGAGTCACGTGCTGCACGAGCATAGAAGAAAAATATTTTCCCAGTATGTGTTACATGGTTCTTTCAGATCAGAGTTTAGGCGAGTGGTAGGACATATACAGTAAATACACTGGGCTGTAATATTGAAGTAGAGAAAACAACCAGAGACTGGATTTTAACCTGACAAGAGCACAGATTAACAGATAAAAGTTTACAGAAATTAATGTCAACAGAATTTGAATTGGAATTTATTGCATCTTCACAATATCAAATACTAAGCTGATCGATGTGAATATTATCTTCAGCAATAAATGAATTAAATACTGCCACTTTCAAATTATATGTTTATGTGAAAAGATATTAATTTTGATTTTTGAAAACCTTAATTAATAGCACAGCCTTCCCATTATTGATTTTTTCCCTGCAATTTAGAATTAGAAGAATGGTATTAAAATAGATATCTGTTTTTATTGATAATGGAAACTCTGCTGCTTTGGAAAGATTATGCTATTTATTTTTTAAGCAATGCATAGCAGCTGTGTAGACATCTCCATTAACAGTGACTTGAAACCTTAGTTCTTACATTTATAAATATTACAAATGATTGAAAATATAACTCCCCATCTTCCAAAATCAGAACTCTTAAAAATACATATCAAACATGCAGCTCCAGATTTACGTGACTTCCATGATTCTGGGTATTGTTCTTTTCTATAACATTCACTCAATGTGAATTTTAGAGAAGATGAATGTGCTGATGTACTGAAAAGGCTTAAAAACTGGTTCAGAATTGGTCTATACAGAATTCAAATAATAAGCTTATGCAACAAATAAATCTGTAGATCTGGTAACTACCATAGTTAAATATGAAGGAGTAGTACTAGAATTTAAAGGATGGTTAGAAATGCATTAATAAGTGGATAAATATTCTTGTGATGCAGGAAGCCAATGTGTTGAGTTATAAATGATGGGTTTAGTTTAGCTTATTAAAACTAGTTCTTTAATGGCACAACAAAGTTTTGGCTTGAGTTTTTTTGAAAGGTTGATTAATGTGATGGGTTTTTTTTTTTTTCCAGATATGTAGAATTTTTCATCAAACTTAATCAAGTTATTGTTAAAACTGATTAATTCTTTAGACTGGATCACTGGCATTTTCAATTTAGCCATCAACATTTCATTTCAGTGCACTTCAATTTCAGTGAAGTGCCAACCTCTTTAGGCTAGATATTTTATCGACTGCTCTTTTGAAGCAATTAAAACAGAATTGCGGTCACTTTGGTTGGAATTCATTCCACTTAACTTTAGTCATCCAGGCATTTAGTCATCCAGAGTAAGCCAGTCATTTAAGTTTCTCTTCTAGTCAATGGAAAAAGGTAATAACAGAAGACATAATGAATGGAAGTCCAACCTGTAACTGTGATTCTGAATGCAGATTATAGTTTTTCGGGAGAATGTGGCAGCAAAACATATGAGGTTAAAGAAAAGAAAAATTCCAACACCTCTCCCCGCCTCGCAACAAAACTCCACTGAATTATAAATGCTGCATTAATATTAGTTTTGACATCTCACAATTGTTTCAACAGTGCTCAAAATCTGATTCTAATAAGCTAACAATTACAATATAGTTTCAATATAATTTTTTCTGATGGGGGTCCTAGTTCTGTAAAAACCTGACTTTAGTGGCTTACGAACAGCTTTTGGCCTAAGCCCCTGTTTAAACCACGAAGGAATAGGGCCTTAGTGCAAATGGGATTTTAATCGCAGTCTCACAGCATAATTTATGCACTTTGGCTTTTTATAGGGCAATATCTTACAGGCCTCACTTCTGCCTCAGCAATCCCATTTTGAGTCCTCAAACAGGAAGAAGGAATTGTATCCCATGTGCCTTTATTCCAGTTGTGTTGGTAAAAGTGAATTAGGCTTTTCATTATTCCCACAGGCATCAGGAATTCACATGTGTAATCATCCTGTTTAACTCAGAAAACAGTTTTTGCTTTTACATCCAATTACCTGCTCGGTTGATGCTGTTACTAAGAATTAGCCCATTACAAGGCCAAGCCCTAAGAAGAAAGGAAGTTTTTCTGATTGTTAATTTATTTTTAACTTAAAACATGTGCCTTTCCCTCCCTTCTGCTTTTCTCCATGGACCCTGCCTCTGATAACCTCCTTAGCATTTCAAAGAATGATATTACTATTGCTGCTTGGGATGTGTGAGGGGCTATTACTTTTCCACGCTACCTTCAAGTACATACTTGTCTTGTGACTGCTTCAGTGGGATGAAAAGTATATTACAATATTGATTCTTCACTTTAAATTATGGATTGAATATTCAGAACTAGTTCCTTCATCTCTTCTTCAAGAAAAAAGGTGGTTTTCTTCTCAATAAGATATAGCTTTATAGTTAAAATACCTTTAGTAATATATTTTAATATTGCTGAATATTGTGCAATTAAAGATTGAAGTGAAATAGACTTTTTAAATTAAGTAAGTCTGGTGATTTGGGTTTCTGTTTTGAAAGATTTGCTTAGAGTTTTAGGGAAAAAGTAAATTCTAACATAAGCCCCTTAAATACAATTTAATATAATATACCATATATATAAATTCATTATACTGTCGCATAAAAGTCTGGAAAACATTCACAGACATGGCCCTTTGATTCACGCCTGTTGGAGAACCTTTACAAAACCCAGCAGTTTTACAAAATGCTAGATAGTTTAGGTACATTTTAGCAGTTTTGATTTTACACAGGCTATATTTGTTCTCCAGGTTAGACCCTAGTGGAAACAATACAGTAAAGTCAGATTCTGAGTTAATCTTCCATGTACTTGGGTTTCATTTATGACATACCCCTCAGTCTCTGAATACAAACATTCATATGAAATGTAAACTATTTTCTTATTTCAGGGCAATTAGCTACTTCTTTAAGGCTGGGTACCAGAGCTTATTAGGACCTAGTTTGCCTCCAGAGCTGAGAAAGCTAAAAGCAGGGAACAAGCTCTCTTGATTCTTTCAGTCAGTGTCTTTCCACATCCTCCCTGTTGGCTCAAAAAAAATTCTAAGTCAGAGCAAAAACATCTCACAAAACTAATAAGACTTTTTTTCCTTTTCTTTTCTCCAAACACTGAATAATGCTCAAAAGATAGTGACAATAGCTTTTAGAAGCCTGAGAGGCAATACCATTTGATGAGATGATACCTACCATCCTGCTTGGAACTCAACAAAAAGCGGTTAATAAAAATAAGAAATTTGATATAATGCAGCTTTTAAGCAAGGAACTTTTGTAACACCATAATTCCCTTGTAGCTTATTATTTCAATAATGCTACCAAAAAGTATTCTTTTTCAAATCCAGCAATAAATTAACATTGTTATTGGTTAGAGCAGCAGATTGTTCAAACCTATAAAGCAAACATTGTAGCCCATCTGTGCTCCTAACTGGTCTTATGCAATACAATTAATTTGCGTTTGCTACTTAATGAGCTTCTAAAACACATATGTATTTAAAAATGTCAATTGTAACTCAGCTTACTTGGACATTAGTTCACATCCCAGCTCTGCCACTGTTTTGGGACAAGCCTTAGTTTGGTTATTTAGCCTGTTATTATTTCCCATGTCTGAATCACCCCACAGGGATGTTATGAGATCGAATTTGCTCAAGTTTTGCAAAGCTTTTTGCCATTCTTGGTTTACTGCGTGGAATTGGCAATGCAGTACACGCATGTCAAATATTCCTACTATCCTATCACAAATGGAGGCAGATGTTTCACATACTAGCTCTTATACTTTAGGACAAATAGCTGTTGAGTCAAGTGGTGACAGCACGTTGAGGAAAATGCAGACAGAATGCAAGCAGAAAACAGTTACTCTAATGTTACAGAAAAGCTGTTGTATTGATAGCAGATTCTGGCAGCTGGCAACCAGAAAATTAATGAAACGTCGGTGAAAAGGTTGATCATGACTGAATGAAGTCTATGGTGCATGATATCAAGATACATTATTTGTCTGTAGCATTTGCTCTTAGTTTGACCTTGTTGCTTGCTTGCTGCTTTCCCTCTTTCTTTTTTGAATATTTTTTTCTTTCTTTCCTTTCCTTTCTCCTTTTGTCCTTCTGTCCTTTTCTCTCTCTCTTTCATTTACTACTTCATTTGCCCAATGAAATTCAAATGTGCAGAGACCTATATAATAATAAATGTTGAGTATCAGATGTTTTAAAAGCATCTTCTTTCCCTGTTTCTCTCCTATTATTTCTTAGAAGACACATGCAGCTCTTATTACAGCAAGCTATGTTCTTGTTCACTGCTTACATAAATGGGATTTATACAGGGAAACTAGAAGGAGCTTAGGAGAAAATCCTTGTGCACAGTGTGTCTCAGAGTACAGAAAGGCAGAGCAACCTCTCTATGTCTGACAGAGAGAAGTGAGACTGATGGCTTCACTCAGGACACGCTTCAGCCACTCTTCCCCTGCTGCTTCCCTGGGCGGAGAGCAGGCAGTGTTCCTCACCCGCTGTTTGCCTATAAAAGCATAGGTATGAGCAGTGCTTACTTGCTAGTATTAATCACATGATGGAATTCACATGACAGGCTGAAACCACTGGTGATGACCTTTATTTACTCAAGAGCGGTTTATGTTGCATACTTTTGTCTTTTTTTTTTTTCTGTTGTTTTGGTCTAGTACTGCCCTTTGCACAACCGTGATCACACATATCTGTTTTTCTGTTTTCTATCGTGTGTCTTTTTATTCTTCACGGCCCATAATAAGCTGTGAGAGCTCTGAAAAGTCATTTTGCTTGTCACTGCTTCATTCTTCCCTCTTCTACCTCTTCCCTTGCCAGCATTTATATCCACTCATCTAAATCGCTATTGTGTTTTGATTGCCAGTGAATTGTGTTCTTGTCCATGTAATACCCAAATCTTACCAATAAGGCTTAGAATAGAGCAAGGTAGATAAATGTGTTAGATAGCTTTAGGAGGGGTTCAGTTTCTGAAATATTAACTGCAAATTTTACAGGAGAACATTACTATGGCTCTTTAGCAAGTATGGGATGTTTGAGATTTGTTGGATTTAATGCTTTTGACAAAATGAATACTTTTTTTTCCTCTTGGTGGATACATGTATTTGGTTTTTTCCTTTTCCCTTTTTATTAACTGGGGCTAAAATTTGCTATGACAATCATAAGGGAACATCAGGGACCCTGCCATTAAGCTCTGTGGAATAAGTGGGAGTTATGAGATCCAGTGATCCAGACTCCTCTTTGTGATGGTGTAATGTGTCACATATGGTGGCTGACAGCCTTTTACTGTAGCGGTGCTACAAGCTGGCCATGCAGTGGGCTTTACAGCAGTTTGCCTCGAGGCTGGGACATACAAGAAGCCAATGCCCTTTTACTCTTCTCCCTAATGTCCTCTTAGTTTACTGTGAAGCTTTTGAAGGGAGGAAAGCACTGGACTCTCAGAACCTGTTCTACTATTCTTAAGTGCTGGAGATAATGGGATTTTCCAAGCATTTATGTCTTAGTGACATTCAGGAACCTTCAGCTTTCTTCTAACTAATGTGATGGCAGTGATTTCTCAAAGTGGTCGATTATTATTTTTAGGAGAAGAAGCTCTTCCTTGAGAAGTTGATAATCCCTCTCCATTTTTGTGGAGAGCAACACCCTCATTGTGTGTTTGTGTGGCATTACTTGAATTACTTGAATTTATAATAGAGATATAAGTGTTGTCACATGAATATGAAATACGAAAACAAATATACTCCATATACTTTGGTGTATAAGAAAACTGTAGTTAATCTTTTTAGAAAATAATCAAAAGTTGTCTCAGAGGAGCAGAACAATTCTAGGACAGATAGCAAACTCTGATGTTTACTATCACTTAATTCACAGAAATAGAGTTCTAATTTTCATGGCATTATGAGTGCTTGAGCTTTTGAAGGAGGCTAATCACCACTATGTGTGTTAAAAGTTATAATGGGCTGTTCCTTCTAAGGGCCCCTGATTCAGCAAAATTTGGTATTTTAACTACTCTGCCAAAGTTAGGTCTCAGAAACTGGACTCGTTTCTACTTGTCCAACTTCTTCTAGTGGCCGGCGCTGGTTTTCCTCACTGAGATATGTCAGTGAACTGATACTAAACTGAGATTAGGAGAAGCACAAACCAAAGTGTGTGCCAGGATGCACACTTCTTTCTGGACATGCATACGAAAAGATCTATATGCACTGTGAACAGAGCAATAGGGGTATATATTGCTGCCAGCAGCACATCTGTATGATATGATGCAGAAGCCAGCCTTCCTGGGCTTTGCAACTTTACACAGAAGTCAGATATTTTAGCATTTCATGTAGCTTCCCTTAAAGGTCTGCCGATATCAGGGTGATGTCTACAATCAGCCTTGATAAAGCGGACAATCAGAAGTACAGTGGTTCTATCGCAGGGCTAGCCTAGTACTGGCTAATGTTAAAAGCAACACCTTGCTAGTTTTGTGGCACATATTGCACTCAGTAGGGATTGGTGGGAATGGTTGGGCTCGACGATCCAGTGGGTCTCTTCCAACCTGGTTATTCTGTGATTCTGTGATTTTGTGATGGCATTTACCTTGAAAATACTCCAGGCACTATCCCAAGAGGTTAATATAAGCTGACAGTTAATTTTTAGTTTTTGTGAAGGTAATCACATCACTCCCACTGCTAATGCAGTTTGCTACAAGAAATTGGAATATGCAATAAGATGCACAGAAGAAATCGTGTAGAGACTCACTAGTAATCATAAGCATAACAGCAACCTACACACTGTTATCATGCACAGCTTTTGATACTGGTATGGCAGGAGACCAGTCAAGAGTAGTAAGTTGCTTAAATGCCCAAAAGATACACGGAGGAAGGAAGAATTTTCAGTTCATGCTGCCTATGTAGGCTGGGTTACATTGAAGAAAGCACAAACTCCATCTCTCTGTTTTATAATAAGGGAATTTTATTGTGAACAAAATCTCAGAGTCACAAAATTGATTCATGCTGCTACATGTTTTCTGGAAAGGTTATGAAGCATGTAGAAAGCTTATGTTTTTAGATATCAGGATGATAATATCAGTATAAAATTTTATTGCAGGCTTTAGGAATTTTACATGGATTACCTATAATTTCTTGCGCTACCTGAATGTCTTGGTTGCAC
The DNA here is from genome assembly GCA_033459285.1 of Clamator glandarius. Lineage (NCBI taxonomy): Eukaryota > Metazoa > Chordata > Aves > Cuculiformes > Cuculidae > Clamator > Clamator glandarius. The sequence goes on along the minus strand of JAUNZM010000567.1, from coordinate 416,869 downwards.
CTCTCAAAACCTCTGTAAGTTATCACTGTGGTGGCATCTATGATAGTAAATTCTAAATTAGGATTCTAAATAGCTTTGAAAAGTTTGTGAGGTTATTATTGAAAAACTCCCTGCAGTCTTTTGATGTGGAGACAAAGCAAAAATAGTACCATCGAGCTCCAACTTGTTCCTGCAAGTAGTATCAACATCAACTAATATGAAGATGAAAATTTTGAAAATAAGTGTACAATGTGGAATGGTAAAATTTTGTAGTTATTTTATACAGGCACAGGGAATTTAAAATCATAAGATAGGCAAAAGACATCTGCAACTGTAAAAAATTCTATAATGACAGTGTATGATAAAAAACCTGTAATTTATTTATGCTTTGCTGTTGTTGCTGATTATTTTGCTGAGATACCAGTAAATCTTGCTGAAAAATGGCCTTTAGTGATAATTTACTGTTACTTCTTTCCATTGTTTCCTGTAAGTCCAGTTTCCAGTTGGTTTTTTTCTGTTTCATTGCTGTACTAAATCCACACTATAGATAGAAGAGCTGTATAAATTATCCCACATAAACACGTCTCTTTCCAATAGGTGACTGATGGCAAATACAAATTCAGTGACTGAGATCAAGTGTTTCATAATGGTCGCCACATACTGAATAGGATATTGTGAATATTCTTGCCATCTAATTTTTTTCTGCAGAGTAGATTTGGCTTCTAAAACCAGGTACTCGTACGCCATGGTCCCAGGAAAGCTGGAAACTGGTCTCTTCTCTAAGGATTCTTTATAATCCCTGCAGATAATGACTAAATACTGCAATTTAACAAAGGCAAAAGGGAAACTGTTTGAAATATTGTTTCTTCTCTTCTTTTTCAGCCTAGTTGGAGAATAGACAAAAACTAAAAATGCCACCAGCAACAGGAGCACCACAGTACCCGCCTCCAGATGGAGGTTGGGGGTGGGTTGTGGTCTTTGGGGCTTTTATCTCCATTGGATTTTCTTATGCATTCCCTAAAGCCATCACAGTATTCTTCAAAGAAATACAAGAAATCTTCCACACATCATATAGTGAGATAGCTTGGATATCATCGATAATGTTGGCTGTCATGTATGCAGGAGGTAAGACATTTATGAAATTTGCAAGTATCGTAGTTTTGGTTCTTTTTCTATGGTCTTAAAGCATTTAAAGTTAATTGCTACCTGATTTATAGTTATTACCTAAAGAATTTACCAAAATACTTAATTCTTTTTATATCATACTTTATCAGAGTGTACCGGTAGACACATCATCATTAGAGTACTGTTTACTTTCTCTTTAAAAATATTCTACATTCTCTTCTTTTTTGTTTTCCTTTTATTTGTTTTTTGCCTTTTGTTTCTTTTTCTTCCCAATTCTGTTTTAAAGTGTTTCTCTAAATTCACAGTTTCTGAGAGCCACATTTTCCAACAAAGATATGCCCAGTAACTTTTCCTTACACTGGGAGTGCATTTGCTCAGTTTCCACTGCTTTGGAGAGATCTCAGTAGATCGGATGATGGAGCTTAAACACAGAAAATTATTACAGCAATGAGGGCTCATTAGTCAGGCACAGGTATTCCTGCTAAGACAAGAGTTTTATATCTTGTCCCTATTTATACTAAAATACAATCCTACTTTCCGCCTATACTGAGAGCCATCTTTCATACATGACATCTGTATGATAGCTAAGATACAGGCGACCTTATTCTTGGGACTGAAAGGAACAGTGACCATAAATTCTGTGATATCTTTTTTCTTGTGAGCAGGCAAGTAAAGAACAAGACAGATGAAGAAGGATTTTAAAGTTTAAAGCCATGATTAAGTACTAAGTGTACTTCAGACCTTCTTTGACAGGTTTTGTGTCTATCAACCTCAAAGACTATTAAATTCTTCTTAATTTCTTCATTCTTTGAGAATATTTCTTTTTAAATATTGATGTGAGCTAGCTGCTTAGGCATAACACTTTTTTCAGGCAGTCCAGAAGTCTGAATGAAAGCTTTTATCCGGCAATAGATCTGGCATTGCTCTTTCTTTGGATGTTGTGAGGTAACCTCTTGGAACATCTCAGACTGGTTGCAAATATGAAGCAATGAAATGCATAAATTTATTGTTACGTGTGTGTGTGCGCACGCACGTATATATACATATGTATTAATGTATATACATAGAAACTGAAAGCATTGTCCCAATAACACATTGAGAGTCCATATATTTAATCACTGAAGAACATTATTCCAATATTTTTCAGAAGTGGTGTCCGTGCAATAGTAAAGCACGGTGTTATCAGGCCCTGGAAACAACCTGTTGAAGGAAGCGTGAAGTCTTGGTTTTAGCATGGTAATTTTTTATCGCTTATTTTAACCTACTTAAGTTTTGGCACTTGAATGAATGTAGCTCCTTTAGCAGTCATGGAAGAGAGCTAGGTGCCTATTACAGGCTACCCAAATTGCTCTCTTTAAGTACCTGTTTATCCCCTCTGACTATAAAAACGAACCTGCATACAGCGTAGCATTGCCTTAAGCACCTCAGGTAACTATTTTTCAGTTAACGGGATGGAAAAATAGATCACTTGTTTCAAACCCTGGCAGGCACAAAGACCTTATAATGATATCTTGACAAGTGGTGTCAGTATCAACAAGAAGTTGCTGTTCAGATATTTTGATCCCATTCTTATTCATGTACTATCAAAGAATCATAAAGGGTTTTATAGGACCAGCAACTATAGCCAAGTGATTCACCAAAATTCATCAGGTGAAGAAATGAATGCAACCAAGAATGGAGTAGAAGAGCAGGTATATCTCATCACATTCAGGTCCCCTCTAACATAGTTGCTTCTTAAGGATGCATCTGCAGTTCCACAGTGGAGTGTACATAGGTAACTCTGGAGGCCCCCGAATAAATTCTGGATCCACCTATATCCAGAGAAGAGAACAAGTATTGAAAAGCCAAATTTTGCTTCTGCTTTCCCTGTGCTCTGACTTTTGACCTGGACTCTTTCATCATGTTTTCTAATAGGAGCTAATTTTTCTCAGGGCAGACTTTATTTGAAGTGCAGGTGCTTTCATTTTGTCTTAACCTTTGAATAATATTTAATTTATGCTGTTTTCTGTCATCCCTGAGTTCACTCAAGCTTTATTAACCATACAGATGCAAATAGGAGGATACTTAGGTGTGGTCGTTTTTGTCTGCAAGTTCAATGTGCACAAATTTAAAGTAAAATACAAAGCATTCAGTACTTCCACTTTTTTCTCTAATACTTCTCTTACCAGTCTGAGTATCTGGATCCTAACTTTACCTGTACATTGACATCAAAAATTACAAAATGGTTTACTATTCATTCCACTAACACCTACCCCAGTCACTACGAAGACTGTCAGCACAGGAAAAGTAAGCAAAGTTGTTTGGATATCTTGTTACAGACCTGTGGTTTTAAAATGCTGAGAATGGCAACCTTGCCTGATATAAACACTCTTTGAAGCCATAGCTTCTCTAGAACCACTTCCTAAAAAATAGGCCATTTAGACAATCACTGGCAGAATATGAAATAGCGATAAGGAAAAACATTTCTGAAGGAAGTCACTCCATTGTTTTTACTGTCTGAAGGTGATTTGATTCTTTACCATTTGATGTGCTGTAATGTGAAGTACATCTTCAGACCACGAGTACAAGTTGTATTGTTTACTATGAAGTGCGATACATATGTCTGCGATGAACAGTCTGTTCATCATACTGCTAATTAAGGTAACCTGTAAACATCTAAGATCTGTTATCCTCATTAGTGCTTAGCATTCAACGTATTAATCATCACAGTGGGGTCAGTGAATAAGTTGGAGTCTATGCGGACGCTCTTTGCGTTGGAGGCTGCAGCCTCTTGCTGTAATTAGCTGGCATCTGTGTTTTGGTAACAAGGTATTAACTTACCTTTCAATGCCTGAGGAAAAAAAAAAAAAGAAACTAATAAAAGGCATCCAGTACGGAGCTAAAAGAATGTTAATTATGTTTATCACTTACTTCATACTTAGAATAAATGGCATTAAATTATAGCAGACCATCTGGCAATCCATATGGTCTCCTGCAGTCCTGGTTAGTTCCAGCAAATAGGTCAAGCACAGGATTCACCCCGTTAGGAAAGCACTAAGCAGAGGTGACAAATTTGATAAATCAAATCAAAATGAAACTTCTCTCTTCTCTCATTCTGGCTTAATATGCATTTTCATACCGGTTTTAGCTGGGCTTTTGTTTAATTTTTTGTTGTTGGTTTGTTTCTATTTCTTAAGCTCTCTCTTCCACACCCTCCCCTCCTCGGCCCGAATTATTTGCTAGAGTTTACTAAAAAGACATCCCAAAAAGAAAGATCCTGTGATGTTATCAAGGTTACACGTATTGCACAGCCTCTACTGTTCAACCTGTACTTGAAAAATCATCCTCTGGAGAAGAGCAATATTTCAGTCTCCATGGTAACTCCTTCTTCTGCCTCTCTTGAGCAGAGTCTGTCAATTGTATTGAATTAAGGGTGATGGGTTTGTGATGTACTCCCACACCCATGGGTCTGTGACTGAGACCACCAGATTTTTGTTACCGGAGGACAGAAGCTGGGATAAAATGCAATTACCTGAGTTACCTTGACAGAGATACCTGTGTTTCTGTATGTGTATGAACACATATGTATATGAAATGTGTGTGCATATATTTATTCTTTTGTACATAAAATGTGTATGTATTTGTGTACTTATAGAGACATATTTGTGCTCTAACAGATACAAACATTAAGGAATTAATGAAAAAGATCAAATATGTTTGACCTCAAGTTCCTCCAGTTCACTCTTCTCTTTTTCATAATTTCACCTTTCACTTTGTTCAGCATTAACAACCAAAGGTGATTAGAGAGCTTCTTGTCAGAGCTCGATCTTTTTCCAGTAAAAATGTTTTCATTGCTTTCAGTGTAGGTTTGATAGGAGCCTTAGTGGCAGCTATGAAAGCCATGTGACAGATCTGGTGATTTCAGCTGACCTTGAGTTTTAGATTTCCTTAGGGAAAAAAGCAGTTGGTTTACTCACTTGTCTTTAACTCTTTTTTCTGTCATTTTTCCAAGGACAATTGAAGTTTGGGTTTCTTTGTTTCTTCATTTTGCTTGTTTGGTATTTTTTTCCAAAATAACTTTTTGGGTGTGACTTAGGGTTATAGCAATTAGACTGAGAGCTGATAAATCCTTCAAGCCATACACAACTGTGAAACGTGGAATAGTCTGGCTGAAGTTCAAAAAAGATAAAGGTCCTTTTAAATTTTAGGTGATATTTCAAAGTTTCAAAAGCATCTTTAGACCCCTTTTGAAGGAAGATACTATAAGGATGTAAGTAGTAGCTGTTAAAATTTTACAAAACATTCTTTAAATTAAAAAATCTAGCATTTGGTAGCTTCCTCTCTTTTCTCTGTTTCTTAAGTTATTCAAGTTTCAAGTTAAGTATTTCCAAACAGTAGTAAATGCCTGAAGGATATTTTAGGTGGCAATACAAAAGTAACCAGTAGACAAGTTCTTATTTTGACTTTGTCAAATATTAATTTGGAAAACAACTTATCATATGGTATGTTCAAAATATTTGTGATTTTATCTCAGTGGGTGTTTTGGTGGTATTGCTGTGAAGATGAAATGGCGTGCGTTGTGGAGATGACAGTTGCAAAATCCATGTAACACAAACAACAGATGGTTATAGATTTTTAGTTTTGGACAGAACCTGAGCTCCTACACTTTTCTTCCTCCCCAGTAACATTTTTTTATTTTGGTTTTAAAAATACTGGCACAAGACAGTCAGTGGCCATGTACAAGGAGATTGAGAAGCTTTCTTAAACTGACCTATGTCCTTTGTTGTCAGGGACAAGTGTTTTTCTCCATCAGAATATGCAAAGTGTTGAATTTTAATAACCTCATTTAGAGTGTCCTTGAAAGCAAAACTTATCAACTTTCCAAATGCCTCATGGGCATGAGGGAATACTTCACATTTAGCCTAAAATATATGGAAAACATCTATGTCAATTTAATTTGAGACTCCTAGATAATGGAAAAGAGCTCATAATGAGGTGAGACAAGAGCAGAGCATTTTGAATCTTGGTAACAAATAGAGATAAGTGCAAAAAAAGAAGTGACAGGAGTAACAAAAATATTATAAATTTATACTAGTTCAGTTTTTAAAAGAAGACCTGAATGCTAAGGAAGCCTGATAAAGCCTCTGAAGGGTAATACAGACACTTTTTATGATTCTTGGAAGACTGAGTTTTAGTAAAACTATACCATGTAAGGCAGCGTTCTGTGATAGCTATGGCTTCATTAAACAGAGGTGTCCTCTAAAGTTTTGAAAATGCTCTTTAAAATGGTCACAAGAAGAAAGATGAAAAAAAGGCACATCTTTTGAAGAGGATTTTACACTTTTTTTTTTTTTTTCCAGACAGGTTTATTGTCATATCTACAAGAACAAGCTGGCTTTTTACTATGCAACTTGTAATGTTTGGCTGAACAGATAAGATCTAATTTTTAAGTATTCAGTGCCTTTTGGGAATCCAGTTTTCTCAAGTATTAATGTAATAGCTTTTACTGGGATCTAGTAAGCTGTACTCAGGAAGCCCATCTGCCACTGGGAGAAAGAAGATGTTTCTTTTCTTTTATCATACACTTATATTAATCTTGTATAACTGTCAGAGAGACATTACGTGACAAAGAACTCCCACTGTGCTCATACCAAGCTCTTGCACTCTCCAAACCATAGATTATTAGTAATGATTTGATGCATATCATAGAAATATTTGTGGTAAATTTAATTTAATTAACTCATGCCCTTTACCAAAGCAGTTCTCACTTACATATAAGCAAGCAATGTGTATTACATAATGAATGTTAATTAAGCACTCTTTTTGTAGTTAAGGCTTTGTATTCGCCTTGATCTTTATTTGTGTTTGTAGCCAGGCATTTCTATAAGTCAAGTAATCAATATTGACAGCCTTTTTATCTGCAAAAAAAAAGATTCTTTTTTCTGTCTCAGTTCAAGTAACGGCTCAAAGTTAAACAATAATAAATAACATGCATCGTAAAATACAGTTTCTAAGGACTAAAACTTTGAGTTTGTTTAAGAAAGATATCAAGGGACAAACTTAGGCCTTTGATATGTTCACTGAGCTTGTGAAACTTTGTAAAACTTTGACAAAGAATGCTTATTTTGTGTGTACTGATAAAGTTGGATTAGTTCCCATACAGTTTTTCATATCACTGGATCATACAATGGTTGTATTTGTGATGTGTGTCGCATAATTCAAAGGTAATGAAACAATAGTCTGGCACAACTGGGAATCGTGAGGTATTTAAGCAGTTACTAGAGAAGTACTTTGGGGAAGGAAAAGTCTATCTGCTCATGCTGTGTATACCATTGTAGTTACACCAGCACTTCAAGTAAAATAATAAACATAGCACTTTACAAAGAGCTTATTATAGAATTTTACTGGTCCATTGTTGTGGAATGTCTAAGAACAATTCCCTTGTTTATTTTGAAGGGTATATTCAAGGCAAACAGAGTTGTACAGATATATTTAGAAGATATTCTAAGCCAGTATCAAATCACAGCAGCTGAGATTTTTGCTGTGATCTATAAAGATCATAGAATCATAGAATGATTTGGGTTGGAAGGAACTTTAAAGATCATCCAGTTACAACCCTCCTGCCATGGGCAGGCACACCTCCCACCAGACCAGGCTGCTCAAGGCCCCATACAACCTGGCCTTGAACACAGAATCACAGAATCACTAATTTGGAAAAGACCTCCAGGACCATTGAGTCCAACCATTCTTATCAACCACTAAACAACGCCCCTCGACACCTCATCCACCTGTCTCTTAAATACCTCCAGGGGTGGTGACACAGCCACCTCCCTGGGCAGCCTATTCCAGTGCTCAATGAGCCTTTCTGTGAAAAATTTTTTTCTGATGGGCATCTTGAACCAACCCTGGCGGAGCTTGAGGCCATTCCCTCTCGTCCTGTCCCCTGTCACTAGGGAGAAGAGGCCAGCTCCCTCCTCTCCACAACCTCCCTTCAGGTAGTTGTAGAGAGCAATGAGGTCTCCACTCAGCCTCCCCTTCTCCAGGCTGAACAACCCCAGCTCTCTCAGCCGCTCCTCATAAGGCCTGTTCTCCAGCCCCTTCACCAGCTTCGTTGCTCTTCTCTGGACTCGCTCCAGAGCCTCAGCATCCTTCTTGTGGTGAGGGGCCCAGAACTGAACACAGTACTCGAGGAGCAGTCTCACCAGTGATGAGTGCAGGGGCAGAATAACCTCCCTGGACCTGCTGGTCACGCCGTCTCTGATACAAGCCAAGATGCCATTGTTCTTCTTGGCCACCTAAGCACACTGCTGGTTCATGTTAAGTCGGCTGTCAACCAACACCCCAGGTCCTTCTCCTCTGGGCAGCTTTCTAGCCACACTTCCCCTAGTCTGTAGCTCCTCCAGAGATGGGGCATCCGCAGCTTCCCTGGGCAACATGTTCCAGTGTCTCACCACTCTCATCATGAGGAATGTCTAATCTAAAACTTCCCCCTCTCAATTTAAAGCCATTCTCCCTTGTCCTGTGAGTACAGCTTTCTTGAAGCCTCTCTTCAGGTACTGGAAGGTCACTATAAGGTCTCCCTTGAGCCTTGTCTTCTGCAGGCTAAACAACCCCAACTCTCTCATCTTGTCCTCATAGCAGAGGTGCTCCAGCCCTCTGATCATCTTCATAGTCCTTTTCTTTTCTTTCCTTTTTTTTTTTTTTGTCTATAGTCATTAACAGAGGGAAGTGGCCCAGAGATTTAATGACGGATTTATTCTGATGTCAGGGGCACTACAGAAATCCAAAAATGAGGTGGTTTTAAATTGTCTTTTATGATTACTTTAAACAGTCTTTTAATTGATTTAACAGTGATATTCTATTAAGATCATGTAAATTAAAGTGCACAAACAACTGCGGATTTAGGTAATATATGTTTCATTGGTACATACAAGCAAAGGAAAATCTTACCTGTCTTTTCCACAAAGTATGGCACCTTTTGTTTTTAATTGTCAGGAGACAGTTAAGCCTTTTCACTGCAGTTTTATCTGACTTATGTTTGAATATGTACCTTGACAACCAAATGTAAGAATGTGTTTAAAATAGGAGAACATATTGTGAAGTAAGATGTTGATTTCCTCATCTAGTTCAAACACTTCTTGCAACACTTCCCCACTGACGATCGGAACGTATGTCCTGTTTGGTTTTCTGTGTTTGTTGGTTTGAAGCGCTTAACCATGAACTGCTTTAACTGTTAGAAAGCTTTGAGGGAAGTAGTACTACCCTTACAGCTTTTTAACAATAGTATATAGAGATAATGTGGACAGGATTCATGTGTTAGCATGGTTCCTGCATCTTAACCAGTAGTCTGAACATCTGTTGTCAGTCAATCAAAATGGGAATTCCTGATTTGTCTCTTCCTAGGCTAAATGTCTGAAGCACACCAAATAAATCATGATTTAGAAATACTTTGCCGTTGTTTGAAAGGTAAATGAATCTGGAGGAAGAGTTCAGATGACCATTTCATACAAATCAGTGATGATGCCACCCTCTGTGATTGTTGCCCTGTCCTAATACGTTATGTTTTGCTCCCTACAGATGTTGAAATCTAAGAATGTTGCTTCTTGTTAGAGATGTGCACCATGGATAGTGATTGTTGAGTTTGTTCTAGTTAAGATTTAATTTCCTTCTTGAATCTTCTTCTTGTACATGCATGGATTGTAATTCTCCCACATTTCAGTGACACTGAATCAGTTGTACTACTTCTGATACTACTAAAACTACCTGGTAATTTTAAGATTACCTGTTAACTTGTAAATCTTCTCTAATCTTGCAATGACTTTCCTTATACTGATAATTCCCTTATTTCTGTCATCAGCCCAGAAAAAAACACAACTTAGAGACTAATTGGTTTATCTCACAATTGACCAAGTTTACAATCTTTTGTAGCTGATTATAAGCTCACAGAAATGTATGGGTCTGTTATGTTTTCCTCTGTTCTGTGAATGATTTGAAAGTTGAATACGCTTCTGTCCCTTTGTCACAAGATTCCCAAATACTTCCCTACCGGTATCAGCTGGCAGTATCCTGGCTATTAATTTCTTATTATTTTCTACGATGTATAATATAGCTTAATGTTAGGACTTCCCAAGGACTCTGCAATGGCCTTCGGGGTAAGACTGGCACAAGTGAAGGCAGCAGGTGTCCTGTTTGGCCTTCCCTAGAAAGGGGAGTAATTTTGTGTCCTTGGAAGTCAAATTTCACTCAGAAAAACTTCAACAGCAGTTTTGTTCTAAATACTTTGAATCACTGGCATATACCCAAATGGCAGAATTAATCCCTCTTTATTGTGACATCGCTAAGCTTTGACTGTGTGTAACTAAATAGCTGACTTGTGTTATTTTCCTAACCAGAATAATTGTAACTTCCAGAGCAGCAAATAAACAAACAAAGTGCAGGAGATTTTACCTCTTGATATTCTGCCTGAAGACTCTTTCCAGGAATGATTCAATCCATAAGAAAACAAGACTCTGTAACTGTTAATATTAAAAGTTTAATTAAGAAATGTAAGGCTTTAAAGCTGGTGAGAAGCAGCATGACACTACTCATGGTGAAATATGAGTTTCAAGTTAGTTTACCTGGATATGTGCCCAGCAAAATGCAGTAAAATAAAAGAATTAAAGTAAAATAGCTGTATTATTGATAAAGAATGTTAGGTCATATGCTACATATCATCAATCTTCAAGTCTTATTTGAATTTATTGCCAAAGATTCTAGAGTCCCAGTTTGACAACAGAAAAAAAATGTCGAAAATGACAGTAGGAGAACTTAAAACAAATCCATTGATACACATAGTGATGAGTGACAGTTTGCTTTTAGCAAGCATGTATAATCACTGCCTGGGACTCCATTCCAAGTGTGGGCACTGTGTTGCTAATCCTGCAATACGTGCTTAATTTTAAATACATTAGTGATTTCATTAAGTTCAAACTTAAAAATATTTTTTCACCTGCCTAAAGTCAATGTATAAATATGTTTATATATTTATGCAAATATGTTTATCCGTAGGTGTTTGTAACATCAAGGTCTCTTGACAGTGTACCTTCAATGAGTTAAGTGCTCCCAGAGGCACTAATTAAAATCTCATTTTTATTTGTATCAGCTGTAAAAAGACATTATCCATAAATGATTCATGCCTTTTCCCTCAAATAAAACATAAATAAAATATAGAAGATTAGCTTTGAGGATTTATAGTATTTGAGCAAAACTGGCAATATTCACTTTAATAAAGTACTTATTTGATTAAACTTTTGACTTATTTTTCAGTAACCTTGTCTCTGCTTCATAAATAAAAAAAAAAAAAAGTAAATCTAAGGACATAGTACAATTTGACCTTAAGCATGAATCTCCTAACTTCAGTTTTAATTTATTGGATTCTATAGAGTTCCAGTGCTGCAAAGTGCACTGAAGGGTGCCGAATCAGGCACCATGACTGTAAGGATTGCTCTGATCATTCATCGAAGCAACAGACTATGTAACAAAATACCTGAAATTGTATGATTCTCACATGACAAGAGAAGTAGACAATGTTAGAGATGGTAGTACAGGGCCGATGGCCTGAATAATCATTTTTGATTAACACATTTTTATTGCCATAGTAAGTTACAAAAAATCTGAAAATAAAGCCCACAAACCTCTCTCTCCTATGGGCTGGACTTGCAGAAGGACTACAGCTTCCAGAATGTGATGCTGGAAATGATGTCAGGGTGAGGTCCAGTGTGTGTTATGTAACTGCATATACAATAATGAGAAACACAGTACAACAATTGGGGTTAAACTAAAGTAACAAAATGTAGAACTGCATTTTTTTAGGGTGGTTTGATAATTAAATTCAATGTAGTACTAAATTACCTGAAACAAAATGTTTGCAATTATTTTGAAAAGCTAAGAGGAAAAATTAGATCATGGGAATGAAAGATAGTTATGTTTCTGATTTGTTTATTTGTATGATGGAAGATGTTTGAGGTAAGTCAGAGTGACTTACTTGAAGAGTTTTAATCCAAGTGAAAATTCTGGGACTTGAAATTTTTATTTCGGCTTAGGAACAAAATGAGTGTTAAAGCATAAGAGCTTTTCATGCAATGCTCGTTCTAATTTTGTGTATCATTCATTAAAATTCAAATAGCATGCCACAAAGATAGTACACTTGGGAGTGATTCTTTTGTCTTTCACATAGCACCATAGTTTATACCTGCAAAAAGAGTGTGCAAGGTTATGCAAACCATTGCCATTCTGATTTAGAAGCTTTTCATATTTACTTACTCAAATGTAAACAATAACCTGAGTGCAAAGCACTTGACCCTGTGCTCAGAGAAACAGAGCTGAAGTAGCATATGGGATTAAGACAAGAAAAAATTTATATCATAGAATTTATTCTGGATACTTTCATAGAATAGAATAGTTAAGGCTGAAAGGGACCTTAAAAATCATCTAGTTCCACCCCTCTTGCCATGGGCAGGGGCACATCCCACTAGATCAGGCTGCCCAAGGCCCCATCCAACCTGGCCTAGAACGATTCCAGGGATAGGGCGTCCACAACTTCCTTTGGCAACCTGTTCCAGTGCCTCACTTCCTCATAGTAAAGAAATTCCTCCTTATGTCTAGTCTAAATCTGCCTCTCTCCAGTTTATAGCCATTGCTCCTAGTCCTATCACTACATGCTTTTATAAAGTCCCTCCTCAGCTTTCTTGTAGCCCCTTCAGGTACTGGAAGGTCACTATAAGGTCTCCTCAGAGCCTTCTCTTCTCCAGGCTGAACAAGCCCAACTCTCTCAGCCTGTCCTCATATCAGAGGTGCTCCAGCCCTCTGGGCATCTTTGTAGCCCTCCTCTGGACTTGTTCCAACAGTTCCATATCCTTCTTATGTTGAGGATTCCAGAACTGGACACAGTACTCCAGGTGGGGTCTCACAAGAGAGGAATAGAGGGACAGAATCACCTCCCTTAACTTGCTGGCCACTCTTCTTTTGATGCAGCCCAGGATATGATTGGCTTTCTGGGCTGCAAGACCACATTGCCGGCTCATGTCAACCTTCTCATCAAGCAGCACCCCCAAAGTGTTTCTCTGCAGGGCAGCCCTCAATCACATCATCCCCTATCATGTATTGAAATCGGGCATTGCCCTGACCCAGGTGTAGGACTTTGCACTTGACCTTGTTGAACCTCGTGAGGTTCACACAGGCCCACTTCTCCAGTCTGTCCAGGACCCTCTGGATGACATCCCATCCTTCTGGTGTGGCAACTGCACCTCTCAGCTTGCACCACTCTTGCTCTGCTTTTCATTAGTGAAGTTCTTAAACAGTACTAGTCCCAGTACAGACCCCTGAGGGGCACCACTTGTCACGGATCTTCATCTGGACTTTAACCCATTGACCACTACTCTGTTAATATGACTATCCAACCAATTGCTTATCCACCAGACAGTCCACCCATCAAATCCATATCTCTACAATTTAGAAAGAAAGCTGTTGAGGGGAACAATGTCAAAAGCATTCCCGAAGTCCAGATCAATTACATCCATTGATTTTCACATGTCCATTGCTGTGATTGCCCCATCATAGAAAGCCACGAAGTTGGTCATACAAGACTTGCCCCTGGTGAAGCCATGCTGGCTGCCATTAGTCATCTCTCTGTCCTCCATGTGCTTTAGCATGTTTCATGATCTTCTCAGGCACAGAGATGAGGCTGACAGGTCAGTAGTTCCCAGTAGTTCTTTTCTACCCATTTTAAAAATGGGCACAATGTTACCCTTCTTCCAGTCACCAGGAACTTCTCCTGATTGGCATGACTTTTCATATATTATGGAGAATGGCTTGGCAACCACATCGGGCAATTCCCAATTTCTGTTGATATTATAAAGAATTTACCTGACAAGGTGTTCAAATAAAGATATCGCCTACATCAGTCAACTTTCTAACCAACTGCTTTTCAGCAAGGTGTATTAAAACTTACTAAATAAATAGAGTTCTTCGTGTGGGAATAATATCATTCTTTTATTAATTAACCTAAGTGATATTCTTCTCAGAGTTACATATTTTAAATTCTTGCAGAAATAGGTATATTTTGTTAAATATTTTTAATATTTTCTGGCTGAAGAATATCAGCATAACTCCTTAGATAAAAGGTGACTCCAGGAACACATGACATTTAGGCACCATCTGCAATACAAAACACGAGAAGTCTGTAGTTTAATGGGCACTAATTTATTTTGAATTTATGATACTTCACAATCATGGGAATTAAGATGCTTGACATTGCTCAGTGGAGAATAAGGTTTTGCCAATTTATTTTATTTCTTTAGCCTAGGTAAGAAAATATGTCTAGTTCCAAAGGCATACAAATATTACATTCAAGTTGTAAGATGGCGCTATATCACCAAGCCACTTCATGTTGCTTTTTGCAGCAGAGCTCAAATATTCCCTGTTCATTGAAGCAAACCCAATCTAGACTTCCCACACTCCCCATCCCCCATGCCCATTTTCAGAGGACCTTGGCTAAGGAGATATATCCTATTCTGCTACAAGTGAAAGAACTGTGTAAAGAACATAATATGTGCTGTTTTTTCTCTAGCCCAGGCAAAACACAAATGCCATAAACACATTCTCATAATATAGTCCTTTTCCAACTGCTTAAGTCCCAAGCTTCCTCTATTAATTTTTCACTCCTTGCTTGGTCATATTTAATGAAATATTGTTTTAGTAGAGGAAGGCATACTTTCCCCTCATTAAGGAAGTCATATTTTGGTTAAATACAGTCCATGGAAAGTGTATTCGTTCATCCTGTCCACAAGAGAAATAGCATGTGACTATACATAGGAAATGTCTACAAATTTGAAAGACCCATCAGGTAAAGCTTTTTCCGTTATAGGTGGAAATCTAAAAGTGTCAACCTGATGCCAAATTCAACTCTGATAATGAAGAGTATGTGAAGTGGGTATGGGAATATACAAAGATAAATTGACATCTGCCCAAATAATGTATAGTTTAAAAACATATATCTCATTTCTCTTTGAGTTCTGTTGGGTAGAGTTTTATACATGTGTATTTTGCTGTAAAAGACTGGGAACCAGGGAAAAAAGAACAAGAAGAGAGGAGATTAGAACTCATTCCTAAATTATTGATTAGTCAGTAGATATTTTCCTGAAGATTATTATTTTATAAAGCAGTTAAATGTGAGTAGTCTAAAGTTTAAGTAAATTGGAAAAGGTTCTGTTCTGAACCTATGGGACACTTTCAGAATTCTGTTCACTAAACTGTCTCCAAAGATTTTGTTTCCTCTAGAGTGTAATAAAGGCTACTGATTCTGGCACTGCTGAAATAAATAAATGAATTGAAATATGGAAAACATCACATAAATCTTGATACTGTTGTTGATCAAGAAGATAGTCTTGTGATAACTTTTGTATTTTAATCTAGTTTTTTTTCCTTTTTTTCCTTCATGTTTTTAACTATTTAAGAGTTTACATTAATTTTAGTCTTTTGACTTGGAAGACAAAGTATTCAGTGTTGCCTTCATGTATAATTCTATAATTTAACATTTTCAATATATGTGCATGTTAGTTTTTCACTTGGCTGAAAAAAAGGGAAAAAACCACACACACTCCCTCACCCCCCCAAAGATTATGACTTTCAATTGACAATTGTATGTAGTTGTGTCTCCTTCTCCCCTCACCCTACTTTTTCAGGCTCCACTTCTGTAAAATACTGGGAAAAATGCAAACTTTGTACCTGGTATGATCCCGTTAATATACTACCATTGTCTGCAAGTACCTTAGGTGCCAAAAACCTAGTAAAAATTCTTGGTTCCCATTTTGCGTATCTTTGAAATACAAATAAATTCCCTTCTCCCTCCTCTTCCCTTTCTTTCCCTTCCCTCTTCCCCATTCCCTCCTTCTTCCCATTTCCCCATTATGTTGTAAATTAAATATTCTTCATGTATATTTACCTTATAAAGTTCTTCAACATGATCTGATTTGCAGCCTGTAAAGTAATTTGGGAAATTCCCACTCTTAAACTTCTAACTTTTACCACTGGAAGTCATCATGTGCATTTTATTGGATATTATTAAAAATACAATTATAATGAAAATAGTGCTAAAATAATGTTTTAGGAATATTTTTCCATAAAGTACATTTTAAGCTTAAATTATATTTATATGTTAAATAGCAATTACATTTGGAAATAATCTTACAATATTATAGACAATTAACTAAATATGATTACTTCTCAGGACACTTCCAAATTATAAATACATCTGGGTTTATACTTCTTCTTACATATATTCTGAATATGTAGATGAGATTTAATGATCCGCTCATGATCCATAATTCACAGTAAGTGGTTTGTGGAAACATCATAGGGAATAGATTGAGTATTTTCTATTTGAATTTTAATTATACACTGCAAAATTCAGACCAGAAAGGAATATGATGAAGGAGCAACTAGAAAGCAGCATGTGTCTTATGCTTTCGCTGAAATTACATATTATTCCGTATTATATAACAATATATAAGGAGTCATTTCCAAGTTGAATTAGTGGTACTACTATGCTAGAAGAAAATAAATAAACTGCAGGGTAAAAACGGGATATTATATGAAGATTAATATGATGGGCAATTTGTAGAAGACAGAGAAATCCAAATGACAATGTTAATCGTAACTGAAGTTGGCTGAGTTTTTCCCAGCAAATGCATTATCTGAAAAGTGTAATTATTTGAGTTGCAGAGAATATATCCTACATCTGTAAGAACAACTAAATAGCCTGTATTAGATCATCTGAATCTGTTTACTATGACTTTTTGCTCTCTGTGATGTCTGTTAGGCCTCCAAGTGACAAAATATCATTCCACTTCCGGGAAAAACAGATTTTTAAAAGTAGATTTTAAAAAGATATTTTTAAGAAGGTGTATAAAAATCATGAATGATAATAGGTAATAATAGGAAGTGGCAAGTAATGAACATTTATAAACATTATGTTCACATGAGCAGACAGAGATTTGTAGAAAAGCACTCCTTCCTCAAACAGGAAGAAAGAAAAAAAAAGAAATATTTGTAACCAGCTAATAACATGATTTAGGAAAATGTCTTTGGAGAATTAAAATAAATATCTGCAAGCCCTATTTGTTTGGATCTTTTTTCTTCCCAACAATTAGCTCTGAGATGAACAACACAGGTCTTATTTTGAAGCTGTTACAACTGTAGTTCTGATGGTGGTATACTGTAATACCTGTCTGTCTTTTCAGTTTTATGATCTTGCAGGTCAATACAGAAAATTGTCCTCCCTTTTTTATCAGCAGAAAACACAGAACTTTTTTGCCAATGTGGTTCACACAGTTAGTAAGCTGTAAAGACAAGTTTTATATCTGGAAAATGTAATCTACTTTCGCAAAGCACAAGGTACTAAGAACTTCATTTCCTTCAGTTACAGATTTTTCAAGTTTTTTGAAATTGAAAGACTGAATTCAGATGTTTCCAGGTGAAAAAATGGGATGAGTACTTTTTATTGTCCCAGCAAACTCCTTCCCCCTTCCTCCCTTATGTATATCATTAGGAATACAACAATCAGATGAGGAAGAGTGGCGGGGTTTGCATGTGCATGTGTGAATATGTATTATCTACGTCTGGGTATAGTAGGTTTTTATTGAGACTATTTTTGAGAAAGAAAAACTAGCAAAAATCTGGGTAGTTATAAGGCACCTCTAGCTTCAGATTAGTGTTAGTTTTCCTTTGTTCCCTGAAAGCAGACATATTAGATAGGATTTATTTTAGTCTTTTCAGAAATGTGACGCTTCTTTAAGTACAAGTGCTCAAACACAGATATTACCAAATTGAACTAAATCTTTCACTTGCAATCATCCACAAAGAAAGGAGCAGCCACTGAGATGAACGGATAATACTTCAAGGATGAGACCTCTGGTAGAAAACCTCTAAATATTTTCATTGGAACATTTGTATGCTTAGAGTTATTTCTCCTGAAATTCCATGTGAAACCTTGAAGAGGATATAAATTTACTAAATTTTATTATTAATATGTTCATATTAACTACTGCTACAGAGTATTATATTTAATAATATTTACATATTAGTATTATTATATTTACTTTATTTCTGGAGAGGAAAATGAGAAAGTCCTTGTAATGTTTTTCATTTGAAGGAGAAGTAACCTTTAATGGCACAGCTTCATTTTTCATGTTAATAGACTACATGACATTTACTGTTTAAGGTACAAGCTAGTTTCATTTGTTTTCTGAGAAGAAAAGAATATTTTTCTGAGAAGTCCATTTGTAATGTACATATCATGTGCTGATGCTATTTCCAGCTATTACCATTACAGCGGCATGAAGAATATGTGCCTGATGGTACAATGTCTCTATTTATATGCTTCTCTCTTACAGGTGCTTTGGTTCCATTTCATCATTAGCTTGTTCCCTCCTTTGTTCTTTCGTTTTTCTTGCCTTTTTCCAGGTTGAAAGATTTTTTTTTTTTTGCAAATAACTATGCATGGTTTTTAATTTGCTCAGTGATACTGAAGGCAACAGGAATACAAATACAAGGAAAGTTTGAAAAAATGCTGAAATATTTTGCTGCCTCTGACTTCATTTCACTATAAATGTATCAAAATGAAATTTAGGCTATTAATTTTAGAATAGAATTTTTTCTTAGAATCATAACAGTTTCTGAAAACTGCTGTGTTCAGCAGCTCACAGAATTACACTGATTTCCTATTAAATATTAAGAGGTTTCATATTGCTAATTTCCAAAGAAATGTCATAAATCATCATAAAGTCTTCTGCTTTGTAATCAAGTGTTTTAGTCTTTTGTGAAAAAGATTCTGTAGCAGACGATGCAAAAGGTAATTAATATGTAGTATTGATATGTATCCATGTAAATAATAATCAGCATGGCTATTCTTTGATTAAAAACTGAGCAATCTTCGAACTTTTTTAAATTCATAGATATAGAGTAATTTGCTGACTGAAGATGTTTTCTAAATTACATGGTCCATTACTTTGTACACATTCACACCCTAGCAAAAAGGAAAACGCCTGTAGGCCAAAGAACAGCTTTAATCAAAATACATAATGCCCTTGGTTCATACCTCTCATGTATCACTGGTTAAATCCTCAAAATACCAAAATGGATCCAAGTCCTCTAATTTCTACATAAAAGAAATGCATTTAGAGGAAGCACCAGTACCACTGATCACTTACATTTTTTCTTCTGAGCATTTCAGGAAAAGAATAGCTCATATTTGCAGCCAGACGTGTGTGTTCCTGACTTGAGCACAGCGGTTCAAAATTATCAGAAAGAGGAACCATTCTTGAAGGAGCAACCGTGAAGAAGCAGCCAGTATGCTGAGGTGTTCTACCATCAGCCAGCTCCTATGGGTTGCCACGCACATAATTACTGTATTTCTCATGAAAGTCCTAAGGAATATATGAAGGTCAAATTAATCCTCAGTAGTAATCAAAAGGTAGAAACTTAATAGAATTCAAGGATCCTTCAGGACACAAGTGAGAATATGTGCATTCAGGGTAATGACACCAAGGAAATGTAGTTAGAGGAGGAAAACTAGTGAGCAAAGTGTGATGGATGGTTCAGCGATTGACTGCTTATTCCACAGCATGCTGTGCTCTTCAGCTGCTGAGCTATCTTAACTCATAGTTTAGCAACCTTAACTCAGTGTTAGCCGTTTCTTTTGGGTGGTATTTATTCCAAGAATATTTTTTCCTCTTTGTTTTCTGTCAAGTTTACTGTATTATCTAGGTTGATGGAATCAGTGCAGCCAGTTATAAATGTTATATAAAATGGAAACAAAAATACTGTCAAATGCACAGAGAAAATGCAGAGAAAGCTTTCCAAAGATTGTTGAATTATGTTACCTTCATTGCTGTTACACAAACACATAGGATATGTCAGACACAAGTTAACATTCCTAGATGTGTGATAAAGAGCATAACACAAAAATTGTTGCATGGCATTTGAATTTTCAAATTAATCAATACTTTTCTGGATTTTTTCTGTCTGCCCTGTGTAAATGCTTGCACAAGAGTACTAAAAGTATTTAACCAAAGTTTTTCGGACTAGAGGTAAGATAGTCACAAAATGCTTAGTATTTTGACTTAGTCCGGCTTGAGAAAAACAGCATTTTTAAAGCATTTTCCAATTTAAGGAACAGGTTGTAAGCATGATCAGGAGCAGTTTTGAACTGCTTTTTCCTCTGGATGCCTGACATGACATTTCAGTGTCAGCACTAAGTACTTGTTTAAAGCATTTGTGGTTGAAGGAGTTGGTTTTAAGTGAAAGGTAAAGCTCTGCTTTAGCAGAATACTAAGAGAGAGGATCAGAAAAAAAAAAAAAAAGAAGAAAAAAAGGGAAAAAAAGAGAAAAATTAGTAAAAGAAAAAACTAAAAAGGAAAAAGAAAAAAAGAGAAGTAAAAATAACTCTCAGTGGGATTAGCAAGTAGTTTATCCTAATATTAAGTTTTGGGGCATTTTAGGCTTTTCCAAAAAGCTTGTAGAAAAGAGAAATTAAAAAATAAACCTAAACTGGAAAAATAGCTGCATTGACTCTGTGGAACAGGTGGCTGAAAATATACTTGGTTTTAAGTCACATGACTTAACAGGATGCAATGTACTTTATTGCGTCCTGTGCATTTATTTCATTTATTTTCAACTTCTTTCAGCAATTTATTTAAATAAATGTCATACTTTTCAGATTGAGTCATTTCAGGTTGCTTTGGATCAATGACACTACTAACACTGTATAACCTTTTCAGCATATGTTTTAAACTTGCTTTTATATCAAGAAGGTTCATCTCTACTTGCATGATAAGAATCATGCGGGTAACAAAATAAAGAGTATAAACACACTGACTGTATGTGAAACAAATTCCAGGTGTGAATTATCTTTAATTACAGCAGTGTATTATAGCAGTGAGAAATCAAACCAGGACAAATAAATTAAATACTGAACCCTGGATTATACACTATTTAAAGAAACTTTAATTCCTACAGTGAATATAAATATACAATAGACCCAAAGATGACCTTGTTATGGACATTAAACTATGTCTGCTTGGTACCACTACAAACAAATCCCTACTTTTGAAATCATTCTAACTAGTTATTATACATGTAAGTTGCAGAATACCTCACAGAAGGTGGTGTCTGTTCATGGGAGAGCTTTATAAAGTGAATCTATTTTTTTTCATTTGGGTAAGAAAAAAATTGACAGAAAAGAGAAAATGAAGCAGGAATTCTAGTGTCCTTGATTCTCTTCTTCTTTTAAATTAATGGAGTGTACCTAATACATTTAGACTTCTAAATGTTATTCTACCTGAAAGCTGAGCAAGTTATAGATTTTATGCCAAATAAATCTTCCTTTATTCTATGTCACAGCCTTAAAACTGATCTGCCTGTACTATTACCTCAAGGTATTATCAAATGGAAATATTATCATCTGGTTTGCATCCTTTAAGCTTTTAGAAGTACTAGATGTAAAATTGTTATGCCGTATCCAGAATCAGATCATTTTTTGAAGTACGTATTTTCTCAGGGCTGAAAAAAGTGAGTAAATGGATAGACGTGTATATATGAGTGTGTGTGTAACTCTGAGAATGTAACTACAGGAGAAAGAACTTTAGATTTACAGTGCATAGTTTAAGCCCATTATTCATTTCTGCAAAACCAGCGAGCAGTACATTTCTTTAAATAAAAACCTTAATGTTTATTTTTAAACCATATTAGCACAATAAGCATCTTTTAAGGGGAAAAAAGTGATTATTTCTTCAAACATCTGCTTCTTAAACGTAGTTATTATTCACTTGTGTAGACTTTTTTATTGCTTTTCATTTACATAAATATGGCTTAGCAGAAGACAGGAGATTTAAATGGTGACTGAAAAACTTGGAAGTGAGATGAAAATATAGATTATTGCTATTTTTGTTATTATAATAAATAATCTAATTTTTAAGCAATATATTTCTGCTGGGAGGTCTTGGCATTCACTGGAGACCAGCAAAAGCAGCTTTGCCCTCACATTTTGCACAATACAGATGTGCAAGTGAATGTTCTGCTGAGCTATCAAAGCAGAGCGTAGGTGTCACATTATTATAAGTTTCATGTAAAACATCATAAATAGGTCCCACGTGCATAATCCAGTCTCTGCTCACATAGCTGAAATTACTCTTAACATCTTTCCCTTGGTAAATAATGAAGAATGTGAAAAGCTGCTATTTCTTCTTGTTGTCTTCCAAATCATTTGTGTCCTGCTGCACAGACCTTCCTGAAACTGTTGTTCAGTGGCACTTGTTGTGGTTGCTGTCTTATTCCTTCTCATAGTCTCCTCATTTGCTTCAAATAGAAATATATAAACCAAAAATAGCAAAAATATTGATAGCATATTATGATAATGGTCTTAAATTTGGTTTAGGTAATGTATAGTCCTTTGTGGATGATGTTTTGTAGGTACTAAGGGACAGATCAGAGTAAATATTCTTGTGGGCTTCCTGACTTAACATCTGTTATATAATTACTTCAGGCTTTGGGAAATAGACTCAGAAATCCAGCAGTCCTTTAGTGCATTAACGTGCATTAATGTATAGCATGATTAAACAGCTTAATCTTCCTTTGACTAAAAAGAGAAAATACGCAAGGAATATAGACACATGCTGGCAAGTGAGCATTGCTTAAATAATTGTAGAAGCTGTTAGACGTTAAATGAAATTTGTGTATAGCTATAAAATGCATGATGGCTGGCAAACAGCTGGAATTTATGTAGATTCATATATGTTAAGGTATGAATATGCATCATTTTATGAGACTCCAAAATGAAGTATACACAGGTGTCATAGGAAAATGTTTAAACTACTTATTAGATTGGAAGTGTTCCGAGATAACTTAGGAAGTAAGTTTAAATTAATATTATAGTTTATAGAACAATTAATATTTCCCATATTAACTAGTTTGAAATCAAAATACAGGAAAATAACAAAAGAAAACTCCCAATTAAATGAAACTGTAATGGTAAATACATATAATTAACTTAAGGAAAACATCTCGAAGGGAATATTTTTTTAAAGGAATTTTAAATTCATAATAAATTCCAGATTTAGGTAATTTGACAGTGCAGAGCTCACATCCATCAGACAGCTTTGTCTCTCCTCTAGTATCTTCATCCATTCCCTACCTAAACTAATACATCTATATTCAACTTGTACCCAACAGATCATGTAGGTGCAGCTACCATTGCACGCTTTGATCTGTAATTTACGATCCTGGCCTAACTGCCACAGTTAAGATCCAGAGAGGTCCAGTTTTCTTGTTTCTAATGAGGAACCGTTTGCAGAATGATCTCTCTCAAGGACTGTACTATAAAACTGGCAGTTTCTGGACATCAACCTAAAAGCCCAGCCAACCAAACACTAAAAGCAAACTTCTTCCCACATTCATAACAAACAAGAATCTGGCTAATTTTCCTGTTCTATAGGAGAAAGAAGGATGGATTGATAGAAAAATATTAAAGAACATGATTATTCTAGTAAATACTCTTATGAGATGAATATTACAGCAGAGGTCATCTTTGTCCTTGATTTTAGTTGGAAAACTTCGTCAATGCTGTGCAATGCTGTCTTTTTATTCATAGTTTTATTTAAAATGCTAACATGTAGCAGTAGTGCACAACAATCTTTTTTAATGTCATTCCTCTCTTTCCAACAATTCTGTTACGTGTTGTTTTACATGATCTAGTCTCACACCTATTTTTCCATCTTTTCACACAGTCTTTGTTTAATAAGAAAAGAAACACGTTGTTAAAAGGTCTATTTACATCATAAGTGAAATATCTTTGTAAGGGTAGAATTCAAGGTGCTGCCCATAGTTAATAAATCTGTAAATAATATAGTCAAATATTTACCTGCTATGATGCCTCTTTCCTACATCTTTTTCTAAGGATCAGCAAAGGAACATTTTAGGTAAGACTACAGCAAAGTAGCATTTATTACAGCAGGGCCAGGATGTCAGAATGTTAACATTCTGTTAACTATGTAAAATTTTCATTTGCCATTTTGTGAATACTTCCATCTTATCACAAGAAAAAGAACCTGAGAATCAATTTAAAAATCATTATTTTGGCATGCTTGAAGTGAAATACTGTTACTGCATGTAGCAATGATAACAATTAAAACTTTTTTTCAGAAAATTGTGTTTAATTTAATTTATTTTGAAAAACTATAAATATTAATTGATACAGGGATGAAACTTTCTGCTTTGAGTTAAACAAAGAATTTAAGTTAAAAGGGATCTGTTCAACCCAGAGGAAATCTTTGTATGGTCCATCTATTTCAAAAGAGCTTACGTTATAATTCAAACATGAGCCAAACTACTACTCCAAACATAACTCTGTAAATAAAAAAAACCACTGGTTTTTTTATTTACAGAGTTATGCTTCAGTTATGCTTCAGCGTAGTTATAAGAGCACAATTTTATTAAAATGGGAGAAGTGAGCATGATATATTTGGAAGGTTTTAGAGCATAATTTGTCCATCCTTCATGTTTCCCTGCTTTCACCATATGACCTCAAAGGAGAAACCCCACCTTGTCACTGTTCTGCTCAGTGGTTCCCCTCAAATGGAAGTAAAGAAGTGTTAAGTATCTCATAATACAAGCTGACGGCAAAATATTGTAGTGCTTCTTATGTGATTTAGAGTTTTTTAATAAATCTCTGGGCTATTGTATATTTGGTAAGCCATTCCATGCTGTGGATTTTCAAGTCTGTTGGTTTCAATATGTGGTTATACTTAAAGTGCATTTCAGTGAGCAGCAGAGCTTGGTCTCCTATGTTTATGCGTCTATAAGATCAGTCTTAATGCCTTCAATCTGAGCATCCTTTACCTTCCAAGTAAAACGGCCACCCTCTTTGTCCACTATCTTGAACAGTACAGAATCACAGAATCACAGAATAACCAGGTTGGAAGAGACCCACTGGATCATTGAGTCCAACCATTCTTATCAAACACTAAACCATGCCACTCAGCACCTCATCCACCCGTGCCTTAAACATCTCCAGGGAAGGTGACTCAACCACCTCCCTGGGCAGCCTGTTCCAGTGCCCAATGACCCTTTCTGTGAAATTTTTTTTCTTAATGTCCAGCCTAAACCTCCCCTAGTGGAGCTTGAGGCCATTCTCTCTTGTCCTGTCTCCTGTCACTTGGGAGAAGAGGCCAGCACCCTCCTCTCTACAACCACCCTTCAGGTAGTTTTAGAGAGCAATGAGGTCTCCCTCAGCCTCCTCTTCTCCAGGCTGAACAACCCCAGCTCTCTCAGCCGCTCCTCATAAGATTTGTTCTCCAGCCCCTTCACCAGCTTTGTTGCTCTTCTCTGGACTCGCTCCAGAGCCTCAACATCCCTCTTGTGGTGAGGGGCCCAGAACTGAACACAGTACTCAAGGTGCGGTCTCACCAGTGCCGAGTACAGAGGGAGAATAACCTCCCTGGACCTGCTGGTCACGCCATTTCTGATCCAAGCTAAGATGCCATTGGCCTTCTTGGCCACCTGGGCACACTGCTGGCTCATGTTCAGTCACTGTCAACCAACACCCCCAGGTCTTTCTCCTCCTGGCAGCTTTCCAGCCAGGTTTCTCCTAGTCTGTAGCTCTGCTTAGGGTTTTTGTGCCCCAAGTGCAGGACCCGGCATTTGGCCTTGTTAAACCTCATGCCGTTGGTCTCAGCCCAGCAGTCCAGCCTGTTCAGATCCCTTTGCAGAGCCTCCCGACCCTCCAGCAGATCCACACTTCCTCCCAGCTTAGTGTTGTCTGCAAACTTGCTAAGGGAGCACTCGATGCCTTCATCCAGGTCATTGATAAAGACATTGAACAGGGCTGGACCCAGCACTGAGCCCTGGGAAACCCCACTTGTCACTGGCCTCCAGCTGGATTTAACTCCATTTCCCACCACCCTCTGGGCCCAGCCGTCCAACCAGTTTTCCACCCAAAAAGCTGCCTAGGCAAGGAATACTGCTTTTACTGGTGGAAAGCTGAGTGTATTGGCCAGTGTCCATGCTGCTTGGACAGGGACCATGTTCTTTCAACAGACACCACCTAAGATTGTGACCCAAGCTGTTTGATGAATACACAAACCATAAGATCTAAAAATCCCTCAAATCTTTGCTTTTCAGTCAAGTTAATTTAAAACTGACCTCTGGATTCACAAGCTACTGCAAAAGATGGGTATGCTCTGGGTGACACTAGTGTAAAAGCTTATTTCCATAAGGAAGGAAGCTAAATATTGATTGTCTGGCATATACTTAAGATTTTTGTTGTTGATATGCAAGTAGTAACTAACATTTACAGTACATCCATAATATTTCTATACATTTAAGGTAATTCAAACAGTGGAGTCTAAAATAACATTGTAGCAATGAAAATATACTTTTATGTTTGGTTGGATTTGGCTTTTTCACATCATGGAGTTTCTGGTATTTATCCCTTTAGATATTTATAAAGAGACTTAAAACTACTACCAGTACAGTGAATGATGTGCAGTGAAATCAGATGCAGAGCTTGGCATTCCATTTTATGCCAGGGGCCTGCTTTATTTTCAGTTTGAAATTTATTGCTTTTTATTATAGAGTTTTTTTATTTTTGAATTGGATAAGTTTAGTTATTGCAAAAGCAAGACTATTCGTAATGGTTTAGGCCAAATGTAGTGCAGTCATATGGTATACAGGTTTACCTAAAGAGCTTTGACAACCTCTTAATCTTGATATGTAGCACACCATCTATTCAAGTCATGGTCATTTAAAAACCATATAATGCATGTCATGCTAAATTGCACACTAGCTATTTGTTTAGTATGGATGTAATTACACCATAAACTGAACTGCAGTTGAAACTGAAAAATGGACCTGTAGCCATATTTTCAAATTTTATAGGTCTTTATGCTAAACCACATCTTAGATTTGCTCAGACAACCTGTAGTCATCTTACTTCCCATTAACACTACTTTCTGGAAGAGGTAAGGGAAAAAGAGCCTCAGTGGCCAGAATTCTATATTCCGATTTGACAGTTTTTTTAAGTCTGTGTGTAGTTTTAAGTAATGGTGCAGGTCATGGTATGGTATAAAGATCAGTTATTAATTTGCTTGCTTGGAGTTTCCTCCTGCTCTGTGGAGTTTTGGTATCTGTCTCATACTTGAAATTCTTCAGTCCTTGCACTTTCAGAACTTCTAGAATTGATTGCTTGTGAACTGTAACAATCCTTCTTCCTTGTCTGATGTCTTTAATATTTTGATCCATCTCCATGACTAATCAATATTTATATTGTCATGGAGGCACTATATCCACATCCAGGCTCATGTGTCTGCAAACCTGCAGAGTGTGTTTTTAAGACAAATCAGCACAGAAACAGAAAAATATTTTCTGTGATGGAAGAATAAGTCATTCCAACATATCCTAAACACAAAGACACGTATGACGGAGTTACCTGTCAGTTTATTTTCTTTCTACCAACAGGTCCCATAAGCAGCATTCTGGTGAATAAGTATGGCAGCCGGCCTGTGATGATAGCAGGAGGTATCCTCTGTTCATTTGGTATGATTGCTTCCTCTTTCTGCAATAGTGTCCTGGAACTTTATATATGTATTGGTGTCGTTGGAGGTAAGAGTCCTATTTAAAGGGAAATGTTATGTTTTGTTACATTGCGTTATGCTATATTGTGTTGTATTATATTGTGTTGTATTATATTATATTGTATCATATTATATTATATCATATCATATCATATCACATCATATCATATCACATCATATTTCTTATACTGTTCTACCAATGAGCCCTACTGATCAAGAACCCACTGTGCAAGGCATTGTAGAAAAGCAAACCAAGAAGCTTAGTTAATTTCAGCTACCTGACCTATCTAATCCCTTAAATTAGCTGGTATGATGTTGAATTATTTCTTAGGACATTTCGGCTACAACAGATGATTTTATTTCATAAATGCTATATGTATGTACTGTTCCATGCTACACTGTAATTATGGTATAAAAATTGATTGGTTCATGACAGCACTTATTACAGTCATTTGTGTAGTACTTTATGTTCATTCTTCTAGCTTTCAATCACATTGCATTTCAAAGGGGGTGGCAGAGGCTACCAGAATTCTAGTAAAAAAATAAAAGCTAGTACCAGCTTTCGGTAGGTGTATATATACATATAATCTCACTGATATGACAACTTTCAGTTCAATAGCTTTCTGTTTAAAATGC
Source organism: Clamator glandarius (assembly GCA_033459285.1). Taxonomy (NCBI): domain Eukaryota; kingdom Metazoa; phylum Chordata; class Aves; order Cuculiformes; family Cuculidae; genus Clamator; species Clamator glandarius. The sequence continues at coordinate 388,490 of JAUNZM010000567.1, read as the reverse complement.
CCCAGGTTCAATTCCCCCAAAAAATTACTCATGTATCATCAAAGGTCTGGATATTGCCTAAGACAATGAACTAAAGTGATCATAAAGCCAGTAAATCAAATAATATCCTTAGATAAAGTTGTGAGTTTTTTTAAGTTGCCTCCTCAGGATAAGGAAGGCAGGTGAGGTGAAATACTGATAGGTAATAAATGAATGAGATAATACTTGTTTGTACATTCAAGTTCATCTTTATGTTGGGACTAACAAGGTTGTTCTTTTTTTGCTGATTATTTCTATTTTTTACATTCTAAACTTAGGGCTCACTTAAAGAGTAATGTCAGGGTCCAGGAGTGGACCTGTCAGAGAAGAAAACTTCTTTCCTGTGGCGCTCATAAGATACGTAGCTACTTACACCTTCTCGTCTAGGTGTATTAATACAAAGAAAGGACCCAGAGATTTGGTTTATACACTCGGCTGGTGTGTATGGATGGTCTATTCCCATGCATGTCTCCAGAACTCTTTCACCTTTAGCAGTGACTTCCATGCCTAAGGAAGTGGAGCTGAATGTGCTCCAAAATAATCAGCCATTTTAAACGCCACTTTTGTACACAAGTTTGATTTTTAAATAGGATTGGAAATAAAGAATGCATTTAAATATACCTTTCATTCATTGCAACTGAGGTGACATTTAATAACTTTTGTGAAATGAGCCAAAAGAGAATTGCATTATAGCTTACTAAATATAAAACTGGTGAATCGAGGTGATGATACCATTATTCTGTGATTCCCTCATCTCTGTCACTGCTGAAACACAACAAGGCATTTTGGCTTTTATTGCAGTGCTACAGGGGAAATGGCAGGATGCCACCGTGACAGTCTTGGCATGAACACACGGGGACAGCAGTGAAGCTGCATTTAGTTCTCTGAAACTGGCTGGTTTCTGTCTTCGTTGGGGATCCCTGGATTAAGATATTGATCATTTTAAAAATAACTTGAAAGAGCTGTGATATGGTTTTTAGTGTATGATCTTCAATAATGCTGTCTTTTATGTTTGTTTAGGTCTGGGGCTAGCATTCAACCTACAGCCTGCCTTGACCATGATTGGGAAGTATTTCTATAAGAAGCGTCCCATTGCTAATGGATTGGCCATGGCTGGAAGTCCAGTTTTTCTGAGTACATTGGCACCTCTCAATCAATTCCTTTTTAATGCATTTGGCTGGAAAGGAAGCTTTCTCATTCTGGGAGGACTTCTTTTGAACTGCTGTGTGGCTGGGTCACTTATGAGACCTGTTGGACCGAGAACAGTCCCTCCTGTGAAAAAAGATGCTGAAAAAGGAACAGGAGATTCTACCTTGCACAAAAACAACAAGAAGTCTTTTTGGCAAACTATAAATAATTATTTAGATCTGTCCCTCTTCAAACACAGGGGGTTTCTGATCTATTTGTCAGGAAATGTCATTATGTTTATCGGTTTCTTCGCTCCGATAGTATTCTTGGCTCCTTATGCCAAGCACAAGGGAATTGATGAGTATTCTGCTGCTTTTTTGCTATCTATCTTAGCCTTTGTAGACATGTTTGCTAGGCCTTCAATGGGACTTGTAGCAAACTCCAAGTTTATCCGGCCAAAGATTCAGTACTTTTTTAGTTTTGCTGTCTTCTACAATGGCGTCTGTCATATCTTATGCCCTCTGGCAACAAATTACACAGGCCTGGTGATATATGCTGTATTTTTTGGGTTTGCATTTGGAATGGTTAGCAGCGTTCTTTTTGAGACGTTGATGGACCTTGTTGGGGCTGCCAGATTTTCTAGTGCGGTTGGACTTGTCACCATTGTGGAGTGTTGCCCTGTGCTCATAGGCCCTCCTCTAGGAGGTAAGAATCTATTTTATTTCATTTTGCTTCAGACATTACAGTATAATTTTGCAATTTAGAATTGGATTAATATAAACATTATTCTTAATGTTATATAATGTATGATATGTGGCTAGGACTGTAATGTGGCATTAGTGAACTGCATCAATTATCTTTGCACTTTTCAGCTGCAGATCCACATGAAAATCTAAAGACATACATTGTGTGCATGTGCAATAGATAAAGAGCATATCTCTGCTGGCCCATAAATCCATGTGATAAATCTATGTTTTCCTGATAGCATGGAGTGCTAACTTTGCAGCCTTGATTTATATATATTCAGCTCCACTTTGCTATTTCTCAACAGAGTTCATATTTTCTTCCATCGGTTGGATCCACTGGTCAGTTTTTGTGAAGATCTCTCAGTGACTTAAAGTTTCTATAACCTAAGTGTGTCTAAAGGAACATCCATGTAAATTTTAAATAAAAACTTCAGTTTGCCTAAACAGAGAGGAATGGCATTTCTAGAGAGAAGAAACCAGTAGGGAGGTGCCAGACAGGACAGGGACATGGCAGGGCTCATGCCTGGTGGGATTCCAGAGCAATGCTGCGGAGCATTGCACCCTGGCATGATTTCACACTGCAGCCTCACTCTCAGCCAGCCCTTTAGCCTGTTTCTGTAGCGAAGAGATATGTATAAAGTAATTTAAAGTGTGAATCATCCTGCACTGACTAAGAGATGTTAATGTTGCCAGCTTCTGTCTTTTGAGTGTAAAGGGAGTTTAAAGCTATATAGCTGTGACTATATTTGTCACTTTGGGGTTTCTAGCACTAAAAATGATAAAGAATCCTATATACGATTGCTAGCTTTTTAGTCAGTATTTAGCAATGCTTTTACTATGTTTTATAATCTTAAGGTTTCTGGTGATATAAGAGAAAAAAATGCTCAAAAGTTATTGAAAACTAGCCTTTAAATGGATGTGTGTTGCAGTGTAAGCCCAACAGTATAAAAATATAAAGATACCAAGACTACCAGCCTTGTGAACATACACTATACCCACATAAACAGAGCCACAAAAGTCAGCAAGATTATATGTGCCTAAAACTATCTATAATGCTACTTGTATGAAAACAACATTGTTGAGTGAAATTTTAAATATACCAAAACAATTCCACTCACTTCAGTAGAATAATATTTGTACAAGTAAATGTTTAATGCTCCATGAGATAGTCCATATTTCCCTCATCTTTTAACACACAAACTCGTTTTGGTAATGGTAGGGCAAAGTATGTTCTCACACAGACTCTTCCTATGCCACCTAGTGGGGGGACTGAGCCTATGACTGCTTTTCAGTCAGGTTCTGAAATCAATATTAACTTTAACGATATTAAATCTAATATTTATGGAGAAATAGCACATGCAACTGTTTATATTTCAGTGTATTAGCTTTGCGGGAGTTTTGAAAAATATGTATTTGAGCTATAACCATATGAATGCCATATGCCAAATGCCGGGTCCTGCACTTGGGGCACAACAACCCTAAGCAGAGGTACAAACTAGGAGAAGCCTGGCTGGAAAGCTGCCAGGAGGAGAAGGACCTGGGGGTGCTGGTTGACAACATGAGCCAGCAGTGTGCCCAGGTGGCCAAAAAGGCCAATGGCATCCTGGCTTGTATCAGGAATGGCGTGACCAGCAGGTCCAGGGAGGTTATTCTCCCCCTGTACTCGGCACTGGTGAGACCGCACCTCGAGTACTGTGTTCAGTTCTGGGCCCCTCACCACAAGAGGGATGTTGTGGCTCTGGAGCGAGTCCAGAGAAGGGCAACAAAGCTGGTGAAGGGGCTGGAGAACAGGCCTTATGAGGAGCGGCTGAGAGAGCTGGGGTTGTTCAGCCTGGAGAAGAGGAGGCTGAGGGGAGACCTTATTACTCTCTACAACTACCTGAAGGGAGGTTGTGGAGAGGGGGGAGCTGGCCTCTTCTCCCAAGTGACAGGGGACAGGACGAGAGGGAATGGCCTCAAGCTCCGCCAGGGGAGATTTAGGCTTGAGATTAGGAAAAAATTCTTCACGGAGAGGGTGGTTAGGCATTGGAACAGTCTGCCCAGGGAGGTGGTTGAGTCACCGTCCCTGGAGGTGTTTAAGGTTAGGGTAGATGAGGTGCTTAGGAGCATGATTTAGGGATTGGTGGGAAAGGTTGGACTCGACGATCCGGTGGGTCTCTTCCAACCTGGTTATTCTGTGATTCTGTGATACTGTGATTCTGTGATTCTGTGTGTCAATAATTGATTTACGTTGTTAAATAGAGACAACAAAGGGGATGAACACACTGAAAAGCTAAATTCCCATTTTGACTAGTTCATACCCTTTAAAATTTTATGCTGAAGAAATGTTAATGCAGAGTTTTATTTTTAATCATCAGTTGTAGAAGTGTGCATATCCAATAAAAACAGTAAATTCACCTATTTACACTAATAGGTGAATTATGCACTAGCAATGCTGTTTGAGTTTTTCCTAATACTAGGAATACTTCTGGAATGTATTAGGTATTCTATACTTAAGAATCTTTTTCTCTCTTCTTGTCTTTGTATTCCAGGTTGGTTAGTGGACGTTACTGGTGAATATCAGTACATGTATTTTGTCTGCGGTGTGATTGTGATTGTGGCCAGTATCTGGTTGTTCATTGGCAATGTCATCAACTACAGGCTTCTGGCAAAAGAAAAGAAGTTAGAAGATGAGAAGCAGAAAGCACAAAAGAACACTGACTTGAAGGAGACAGAGCCATTAACAAACAATGAGAATGAAGATGCTGCCAACAGAGATGATAAAGCTCTTGAAGATCCTTCAGAAAGAGAAACTAATATTTAATCTGCAATATAGATTAGGGCAACATTTATGACTTTCATTAGAAAAATGTCTCCAAGATACAGGCCAGGTTTTGTGGTAATAATGATCATTCACAATATTAGATGTGAACAGATTTTTTGCCCCATGGCAAGACTCTTAAGTTAAATTACTATCTACACTTTATTTATTTCAGTGATTAAAAATTGAGATTACAGAGGTAATGACTCTGTGCAAAAAAGCCCATCAAACTATGACTCTGGATAATCAAGAGTAAACCAGACAATAAAGCCTTCCAGTGACATATAATTTTGTTTCAAAAATATACCTAATGCAAAAGTATCTCTTACTCTTGCTTGGGAAGATACTTTGTATTCATCTTTAGACTATTATTAGTCTGCTGAAATAATCTGCCCAAACTGTACTTACTGCTAATATTAAAAAGAATATAAGCTCGAAGATTTATTTCAAAAGAGATGGAGCACCTGAGTGAAGCACACTGAAACTTTTTTTATGCCCACCAGATCAAAAAGATACATTATGTCCGTATAAACAATTATATTATGGATGTAAAAATTAAGGCTGGAAGATAACAGTTGGTGGGCACCATCTCTAAAATGCAATGAACAGATGAATTGCAATATATTCCAGAAGTTATTTCCTCCTGTGATAGCTGACTGCATCGTATTTCAACATACACATTTGAACACAAAGTACATTCAGACCTCACTGAATCAGACTAAACTAAAATCTGCCTGTTCATGAAAGAATTTAAAACCAAGATTTACATTGCTAACTAGAGCGGCAATTAGTTTGTTCTGGTTTGTGTTCCTGTGGGGCTGAAGGAACTGGGTCTGACTGTGAAGCCTTCTAAAGGGTCTAAATTCAGAATCTGCTGATGTTGAGAGGATACTTACCCTTGGCTTTTGTAGCCTGGATAAGTTCCACACGGTGACTTCAAAGGAGATGCTTGGGTTTATTGGCAAGTCATTAGTTGTTTAATGGTCTGCTGAGAGGAGAGTTAAGGTCTCACTTCAGGTCTTTGCAGACCGGTAACTTCATACCAGTTCTCGTCTCCCTTTCCCAAGTACTTAGTGAAAAGCTACTTCGTTTTTATAAAGCCAGTTCGAGCAAAAATGCTGCAAGGCACATTGACAGTGCCGGTCTGAAAGCTTTGTATTGACGCATTATTTTTCTGCAGGATATTTGATCTTAATGTCTACGGTTTCACACAGACACATATAGATTAAAATGTACACAATTGTTCCTCTTACTTTTGGCAAAAGATAAAGCAGAAGTCTACAATTTTACTTTACAATTTACTATTCAGCACTGCACTTGAAAGCAAAAAGTGCAAGCTTCTGAAGTTAATAAGTAAAATTTTTCTATTCTATTTGTAGGTGAGGAAAGGTGCTATTCGTTTTGGAGAGGTGCGTATGAATGCCTCAGAAATTGTGAAAATTAAGGGTCTGATTCATAAAACATTTATGCACTGTTTATTCAGGATACACATACATTCAGTTAAGGGGAAAGAATATAATTAATTTTATCCTTCTTTTAAATCTTAAAGTTGAAAATATATTGGACAGACAGCTAGCAGCATTAAGCACATTTTTAAGTGCCAATAATAAAAGAAAAAAATAATGGTAAAATCTGGCAGATATGTGAATGCTTTCAAGAAAGCCATTCCTTAACAGTAGTGTATAATATTATTATTTTCATTATCTTAAAATTTTGGTAGTGTTTGATTCTGTTTTGCTGGATTATCATCTTCTACACCATGAACTTCCACAGTAATGCTGAATTTTTTCATTATGTCAGCAGAATTTGGGGGAGAATCATCATGAATCCATGGCAGCATTTTACAGAAATTAATACCTACTTTTTGCCTAATTATATACAGGAAAACCAAACACTTAAAACTCCTCTAATGTTCTAGGCACATCAGCAACAAAATATGTGCATTTCAGAGTTTGGGGAGAAAGTATGGGTTTCATGCTCAGATCTGAGCAGTGAACTCTGTAAAGGAGAATTACTTTGCCCCAGTAAAATTACAGTTACTGTCTCAGTCCCCAGCTTCAGAGAAGAAATAAATACAGAGCGCCTCCTTCAGAACCACAGCCTTGCCAGCACCACATTAGGTAAAATAATTTCTCTGGATTTTGCTGTACAAACATACAGGGTGAATTCCAGGATCTGTGAAAGCCCTATGTGCCCCAGTCCAGAAAGTGATGGGGAGTTTCACACACACAAAGCTTTCATAGAGTCAGGAATATCAGTTATAAATACTGGATTTTAAAAGATGAACTGAAATTTTAGCTAAAGAGTAGTCGTCAGGAACATCACTCTGCTCTTGACAGCAAGTAGTAAAAAGGCAGAGATTATTTGAAAAGAGATGAATTATAGAGGCTGAATCAAAATAACTGAGGCAAAATTCTAGGTGCTTATTATGTCTTTGCAAAAACCAGCATGATTAAGAATATAGGGTAGAAGACAAGTGCCAAGTTTCGACTTAAATCTGTCAAAAGTTGCTGTTGAGTAAATAAGGGACTCAAGAAAGATACAAAAAGGGTCCCAAAAACATAAAGGTAACTTAACATGTTCTATGCAGGATTACAGAATATAATACAACATGGCATAGGAAACAAGGGAAAAACAAGATTCCTTGAGCCATAGACACACCTGACCACCAGTAACAAAAGCTATTTTACTATCTCAGAGGAAATAAAAAGTTTATATAATTACAACCCTTTCCAGGTCTACTACTCTTTCATCTCTTGTCAATTATGTTAAAAAATAATAGAAAGAGCTGCTTAACCACCACTCACCAATATGTAATTTTTAATCCCATGCAGTTGCCAGCAGGCAGCTGGAGCAATATAAAATATGAACTGATTCAAGTGAAACATTTCCTTACACCTCTTTCATTGCTTTTCCTGATAATACTTGCAACATAAAAAAAATAATCAGAATACTCATGATATTACTGAATATTAAGGAAGTCAAAATCCAAAGATTAATGAAGAAAATTAAAACTGTATCTATGCAAAAACTGCCTGGAATTAAAAAAGCCTGTGTCTTCCGAATAACAGGTCCTAAAGGGGTAATTGCCTTGTTTATGTAGCTCTTATTCCTAAAAGTAATAATAAATTGCCTTGAATTAATTCTGTACTGGCCAGCAAAGTGGCAAAATGAGTATAACTTGCTTTCAAATCCCTGAATGTCACTCTTCTTTGCACTGAGCTGTAATTTGTACTGCAAATAATTTCATCATTACGTTTCTTCTTTCAGGAGAAGACCTGGATGTATGAGTACACTATCTCCTTAAATCTCCCTGGCTTTTCTTAATTACCTCATCCCTAGTCTGTACCTTGGAAGGGTTAGAACTAAGAGGTGCCCCTGGTCTACAATCAGGAAATATGCTCTCAAACCTCATCACATCCTAGATGCATTTTTTGTGCACTATGGAGTCTGAAGTCTCTGTCAGCTAGTACTAGCAAATCCTTTATTTCTCATAATCTCATTTATACTCATGTATACTTCGTCTTCTTCATTTCTTTGCCAGAATATCACTGAGCCTAGTTATCATCTTGCTCTTATTTCATCAATCAAGTAGAAAAATACCAAAAATGTGAAAAATTAGTAGGAAATGTGATAACATCGATAATATTTTTCCTATTTAACATCAAGGTTAAATTTCAAGCAGTTTTAGGGGTTTTTGTCATCATACCTTCTAATAGTTGAAAGGCTCTTGTGTATTACCCTTTCCAACTCCAAAGACTTCTAACCAATAATTCTCAGTACTTTTCGAGAAAAAAATCAAGTTCACCTCTCCCACTTATCATTGAATTATGATTGCATATGTTGTCAGTTCTGTATTTCCATTAAGTCAAAAAAAGCAACTTTTTATATGAAATCCTGTAGCACAAGTAGTCAGACTGTAATCCTTTTATTTTACAAGTATAATTTGTTAATTGTTTTGACAGAGTTAAGGAAAGTTTTATCTTCAAATAAGTTGTGGGTTTATTTTTTTTAAATGATGCTGTCCTTATGAGAGGAAGTTCAACTCTACTTACTGCTGAAGCGAATGGCTGCAATTTCACTGACATCATGATTCAAAATTCATGTGAATTGTAATGATCTTTTTACACATCAGCATCCCATGTGCTTAAAAAAAGATTTGGCTGTGTGTACATAATTATTCCTTACAGACTACTCTTGTTGCTTTTGAAGGTTCCCCACCCTTTCACCCCCTTCCCCATTTTGATGGAACACAAAGAGTTTCCTCAAATGCCTAGCCAATATTTTCAGTTGTTAATTTTAGTTGTGGATGGTTGTGAGTATCAGTGGGGAGGTGTTATTCAGATATATAATAAGCCACAGATACTACGTGGAGCCAGATTTAGGGCCATCAGAATTTCACTAAACAAAGACGGAGACCACTTCTGTTGTCAAACGTGCTGTAACTGATACTGACAATTTTTGCATACAATGAAATTGAATCAAGACAACTTTTGTTAGTTTCTCTATGAATGACTTTTTTTCTACTCACAGAGAGGAATATAAAGGGAACTTTTAAGTAATTGTTTTCTGAGGTGACATCAGTTTTAGCAAGGCTGTCTGGATTTTTGGGGAGTTGGTGCTTTTCTGATATTTGTGCATATATATATATAGAAAGTGCACGTGTCATCACCTTTTTGATCACAATTTGGATAAGCATTGCTATGTAATTTCAACATAATTTACATGTTGTTTTGCAGTTCAATTTTTTCTCATCATCTACCTCTCAACTGGAGTTTGGAGACTTCCATGACCCTAGAAGAATACAGCTAACAAAAAGCATAATGATAAAACCTGTACAGACTATTAGAAAGTCTCCCAAATATTTGAATCTACTTACAGTTCTTCTTTTACAATAATGTATATTTATGACCAAATTCTTTTTTTCGATTGGCATAGTTCCATTACATATAGAGATTTAACACATGCTGGTGTAGTTTTTATATCACAGAACTGGCATAAAAACTCAATATATCATTTAGATATCCAGACTCTACTGCCCTTTCTGAGACATCCTGGCCCTCCTCTTTTTTTTTTTTTTTCTTCTTTTATTTTGTTTTGGTTTGGTTTTTTGTTTTCTTTCCAAGTTAGTGGAAGTAAATTAATGGAAATATCACATAATTAATACATGCAAATTTAAAAAAAAAATCACAGAATACTTTGCATTTTGCATCCCTGGGAAAAAAAATCTTTAGCATAGAAATAATTCATAATTTTAGCTTGTGTAGAATTTTGTGGGGCAGTTGAGGGAGATAGTCATAGTGTTGGATATAATAATTGTTCTTTGTATGCTCTTTACAAAACCAGAGATGATTGTTTATTCAAAGATATTCTTTTTAGTCTGCAAACCATTCTTGCCTTCTAGGACCTAGTACAAAGCCCACTGAAGCCGACATAAAAAAAACCCTTTCAAAGTCAAAGAGCTTTATCAAACATTGGAGGTGATTTGACTTCAGTGGAGGCTTGAGCCTTATTTTCTCCATATCAAATCTCAGGAGCATCAGATGTAACACAGCAAATGCAGGATTTGTTACAGCTGGCAAATTTAGCTATGCCTGTATAATATTCCTAATGAATCAGTCCCTAAATTAACGCACAATATCTATTGTTTTAATAGCCTATGTAAATAAAAAAGTCAAACATAAACTCTGAATGTAGATTATAATATGTAGAGGATATATTGAAATAAATATCTGAACAAATCTGTTTAACCTCAAAGGAAATTACCTGTTTCCTTTCAAGCCTTCCTTCAGCAGTTTATAATCCTCATTTTGTTCTTTCCAGGGAAAATGGTTTATGTCTTTTGGGAATGTATATTTATATTTATATATAAGGGAATATACATGCATATGTGTGTATATGTGCATATATGTATTCCCCTATATATAAAACTCTAATTTATATATATTATATATATTTATGTATATATAAAATATATATAATGTCTTAGAGTAAGTTGCATACTGTGCCTGATAAATGAAGCATATTTGTAAGCAGATAAATGACTTCTGCAAATGACAAAAATTAAAAATTTTCTACAAGAGTATATTTTATTATTTTTCTGTTTCTGCTGGTTTTATTTATATTAGAAATTAATTTAGAAAACAGCAATATTATATAACACTGGTATTTCAATCATTACTCAGTTCAAAATGGCCTAAGTTTGCTGAGAATTTTCATTGTTTTTAAACTGTAAAACCTACGTTGTTGGTGGCGGGGTTGGTCCATTGTTTTTGCTGTGGAACTGTTAACTAGATGATCTCTGAACAGACTGCAACATGTAGATTGGGTTTTCATCTAACGTAGTATGTATATATGACAAGATCGTAAGTGGTATTGAGGGGCATGATATTCTTGGAAAAAGTATGGAGAATGAGGATACTCGAGACCCTGTGAACAATATTCCTGTTAAATTATTATGTGAACTCTCTGTATTATTATAGGAACTCTAAACTCTGAACTGACAACTTTTCATAGCTTTTCCAAGTTCTCGGGATTTTTTTTGTTTGCAAATAGGCAAGCCAGTGAAAATTCAACATTTGTCTCTGACTCTTTAAGAGTTTTACGTTAAAGTTACTGAGATATTTTTTTCAGAATGGTACCTAAAGCACTTACATGAATATCATTCCTGAAGTGTGTTGTAGGTGCATTTTCCACTTATTGTCTCCTTGGACATTTCACCATATCTGCAGTCTACCAACAGAAATCGGTATTGCTATGCAATAATTGAATGTGCAGTAGCCATTGTTGCTGAATAACAATTTTTTTCTTCCTTTTTGTATTTTGCAATACTGTACTGTTTTTACTTGAATATATTGGCTTGATATTTTTTTGACAATCATTTATCAGCTAGAGGTGCTGTTTATTTTCCAAAGAGATCTAGGTGAATGATAACATTCTCTTTCTAGATGCCAAATTGTGGGTTTGAGCTGACAAAAATTATTTGTTTATAATGTGTATTAACCCTGTAAAACACTTATGCACTGCATTACATTGTATTTAAATGCATAATTGCTCGTTAACTTCTATTCCAGGCTTTTACTAGTGTCTAATATGTCAAGTTTGTCCATATATATTTATGGAAAATTACAATGAAAAAGGTGTATGATAAACAATTGGTCAAAAAAGGAAGAATGAAAATAAAATTTCCATGTAAAGTTTCTGCAAGGATGTAAATTCTGGTTTTTTTAGACTCTTTAATAGTAAGTTATTTCAACTTTTAAAGTAGGCAAATATTCGTAGATATATTAATTGGTTCACTATTCAAATGTAGCTAAGATCTCAAAATGACTTCTCCTTGCATACAGAAACAGAACTGGAAGAATTCCTGTGTAGAATAGGTATCACCAACAAGAGAATGTGCTACTGGCCTCTTCCTATTCCTTATACCACCATAATTATGATTTAATTTCATACATTACTCAGATATCTTCTCAAAACCCAAGGTTTTTCCCTGTCACTCCGATTGGGATGTTTTTCTATATTCCATATGCAATATCATTCATTTATCGCTAATATTCATTTATCCATATGGTTTAAAATAGTGGATTAAGTTAACTTTATTTCTTCTCATCTTTCTGAGCATTCCCAGATGCTATGTATTTTTCAATTGACTTAAGGTTATAATTGCTCGCCCCTGTTAAATTGGTGTTTATAGAATCTGATTGGATCTTTAAAACTAGAGCTATTAAGAAGAAAAGTAATATATTTTAGCTGCTAGATGTGGATCTGCTTTTTGTAAAAAAATTACATGTAAACAATAACAGTAAGTAAAAAAGAAATGGGGAAAAAAATAGTTTTTTCCCCAACCGTTTGGAATAGCAAAAACTCCCAGATGTATTGTGATAAAATGTATCTCTGAGAAATTTCTCAGAAATTTACAGGTCTCCATCAAAAATAAACTGGATCAAAATGCATGACTGGAAGAGACACTGTTCAGCATTTGTAAATATCGTCCTAAAATCTTGTGCATATTATTTCAATTAAAGATAGAATTAGATGCTAACATCTGGAAATCGTCAATTTTAATTTGAGTGCTTTTAAGTGATAGTATCTATGCATGGTTTTCTTTTGTTATAAAAGCTATGAATTTTCTTTCTTTTGATATATCTATTTTTGCTGAATTCAATTAGAGCCCCTCCCTGAACATCTGTAACCGTATTTAATCAAGCAATATATATTTTCTGTATACAACTGTTATGATTTTACTGTGACAACAGAAGAGTTTGGGTGCCTTCTGTACCAACTATATACAGCCGAGTGTTATGGCTGTTCCCTTTGTTACTTCCCTTTCATATATTTTTTCAGTAGCTGGAAATGTGCACAGTCTACCTGAAACCTTTAATGTCTGTGAAATCAGAATGGAATTGTTGCTGATGCCACTTTTCTTATTTCTTAATTTAAGACAGACAAAAGTACATCAGCACAATCTGTTTTGGTTTTATTGTCCTCATCAGAGTTCATGAAGATCTACAAAAACCACAAGCATTTAATAAAATTCTTTGTATGGTCTTAGAATTTTGAGCACAAAAGCTATGTGAATCATTTAGGAAAATGTATTATTCAAACATCTTAAAACTCTCAAAAGTTTCTGTTAAACTAAGTTTAAACTGAATACCAACAGAAAAAAAAATGTTACGTAATCCAGTTCAGATACCCATAACTGATATGTGCCTGTATTTTCCACAAAAGAAATAATGGTTCTCTAGAACCCTAGAAGTGTAGCTAGGTACCAAAAGAAATGCAGATTTTTTTTTCTGAAGTATCACATGTGTATCAGTTTTCACCGAAAAGAGTTTATTTTGGATGAATAGTGATTCATGTTTCTAACCATCATAATACGCTTTGATTAATAGCTGCAATTCCAGTTTGGCCTGAATGATAGATGAGTAGCAGTTTGGCAGCGTAATTATTCAGCTGAATCACTGAACCAAATAATTGGGGGAAAATGGTTGAGGTTGTACTGAAGGGATTTTTTTTTCCTATCACAGAAGTGTTTCTTTGCCTTAATTACAAAATAAAACTTTTTGATTCCATTTAGACCTTCTAAATGGAAATAAAGGGAGAGTTGGATACCATTTATGAAACAATAGGATTCAGCAATGATCAAATAATTCATCAGACAGACAGATTCAGCTTTTTCTTCTACCTGATGGATGAACACGTTTTCCTCTTCTAAAGCTGCTGGGATTTAGGAGTGAGTTGCTGTCCTACTGGTAATTTTTACAGCCACATAGACTGACAATCTTTTGTCCCATCTCTCATGGCAGCACTCTAGCACCTGTACTACACATCTTCCAACAGCAAATATTTTATGCTAAGTGAAGCAACAACAGTAAAAGAAATTTTATTTGGGGAATATTATAGGAAATGCATTGGTTTGAAAAGACGATATCCATAGATTCTGAAAGATTGAAATAAAGTAGATGAGCATTGATTATCTCCTTTTTTTTTTCTTACTCTGCTTATGCCCACTGCAAATAAAAAGTTTTATTGTTAGGTATTAATAAAATTACAGTCATCTGTTTTGTGTTTACATGGACGCTAGATTTATTTTATCAGAGATACAGTCTTGAGCTGATTGCAAATGACTGCCTCACAGAACTGTGTATTTGTCTTCCCATCCTTAAACCCAGAGGCATGGAAGTTTTGTCTAGATACAAAAAGTAATGGAAAATGAGAAACAATGCCCCCAAGTAGCAATTACTTTCCATAAGAATTAATCTTTCTACCAATATTTGTCTCATAAGTAACAATGTCACTGAATGGTCTTAATTCTGGGTTCCAGTCAGGTTTATTAAAGCCAGATTTTGTCTTAATATTAATCAAGTGACAAGATATTAAAAACTCATCCTTAATCTCTGCCTTAATAGCAGCAGCAGCAACCTGGAGATTCAGTGCAGCTGGCAGAGGGTTGCAAGCGGGCTGATATATATATGTACAATATATACCCTTGGGTGTGACCTATTTAATTACCCTCAAGAATTCAAGAGTAACAGGAGTTTGCAACTGGAGGAATGGTTTAAGTTGTACAGTTGGTATAAGGTATCAACAAGCGTGAAACACCCTGGAACCACTTACAGCTCCATTTTGTGTATCAGTTATTAACATATTCCCACATTTGTGTCATCAGCTTCAGCAATGTGTTTTCTGTTTATCAAAGCAGCAGTCACTAAGGGTCCTCCACGATAACCTTAATCTCACCCTCCTCCAATGACCAACCAGGCAGCTGACTGTAGAGCTTAGGGTGGAAATTGTGTTCCTCACACTTTTTTGCACATTCACCATTTTACAGCTAAGCATCCACAATACAAACAAACTAAGCAATGCCTTGCTTTTGGGCTGCAGGGTGCTCAGTTCAGGGGCTCATCACAGACAATATTATTACTCACTCTGCCCCAAACCACATCAAGGGATGACCACAAAACATTACGCTGAAGTGTTTGTGTGGTTCTTTCTCTTGTATTTGTAAGCTTCAGTGTAATCCTGAGGGAAACTGTTAAGATTTTATTTGGAGACTTCTCTTTCTGATGCATTTTACCAAAAAAAACCTTAAGAAGCTTGCATGGGACAAGTAAAAAAACTTTATGAATAGATTTTTTTTCAGTTCAGGATCCTTGTCTTTAAGAGAGTTTCCATGCTAGAAGTATCTTTGGGTGTGTGGAAGGAACTGAAAAAAAAACATTTAAATATATGAAGATTCAGGAGTACCACATCAGGAGTCTTTCAGCCTTTCATACACTCCAGAAAAGATTTTCTCTTTTGATACGGACTGTATGGGAAAGTTTTCCCTTTAAAACAGGGTTACAGTATACATAGAAAAAAATTAAAATGCAAGATAACTGGAGTTTGCTTCATATATGTGCTATGGATCATTTTAGGAAATATCCAAGCAACTTTCTGAAGTTTTTTCTTCTGTTTTCCTACATTTCTAAGCATATAAGAAATTGTGTCTAGGGACCTTTGCAAAGAAGGGTGAAAGCTCTGAATTCAAGGTGTATTATCAGTGATTACTAATATTTTTATGTTCTCAGAACACATGCTGTTTTACTTGTCACCTTTTTAGCAACTGTAGAACCACTTCCCTTGTTACAGAATTTCAGGCATTAAGTTCTCAGCATGAGGTTGCTGGCAACCCTGAAGAAAGAGTACTACACAACCACTCACTTTCTAACACCTCTGGCCTAGAAATAACTTCATAGTTCAGCAAGACTCAAAGTTACATTTTAAATAAAATGCAACTTTTTCTCTACTCCCCTCCTTATTTCTAAGTGGGGTTTATTATCATAGGAAATACTAGATGCGGACATTTGTAACACTGGCTTAAATGTTAAAGAATATATAAAGCTCTGCAAAACTAGAAGTATAAATCAAGCATTAGTATTTCAGGAACAGTACCAAATCTGTATGAAAAGTTGTCTTGCTCACAGTCACCATATCTCCTTTTTTTACCACAAAAACAAGCATCTGTAAGTCCAGCTGGTTATCCATACATTGTATTAATTGGTTAATGTTTTATAACTTTGTGGACCTGCAGAAGATGTGGAGCAAATGGAAAGTCCATACAGCCTCCTTCTCCCTTTAACATTCCTAGGTGCTGTGTTGAAACGTAGACAGTTCCTTTTTGTCATTAGTGGTTGAAGACAAGGTCATAGAGCTGGTATAATGTGTTCTTTTCCCTCTACATCCTTTCTTCCATTTCACAAGATGAGGCATCCTCTTTCACAGTTCCTACTCTGGAGACAGGATGCAACAAAGGGGAAGGACTCTGTTTTCCAAGTAATATGTGAGCAGTGCCTACCCTAAAATTTAGTAAGTGAGGCCTAGGAGCTGGTCCTTAGCTAGCTCAGCTAGCTCTTCTCTCACTCCTTCACTTCCCAGGGACTTTCCAAATGCACATTGTGTCTATCAAAATGCTCCCTAACTGAAAATATATGCAATTGCTGCTAGGTGGGAATAATCTTACTGCAATATATTTCTGTTACTGCATGAGAGGTTGTGTCATGTTGCAGTGATTCAGTGAAACATCTAAGTCACAGCAGCCACTTGCTTTAAGATGGAGAAGAACATCACTCACATCTTCCAGGATATCACCCACATCATCTCTGTTATATCTGCTATCCTTAAGACTGGATGATTCACCTCACCAAACAAATAGCTTTCTAAACCACATCATGTTTTGCTGTTTCCGTCCACCTGAAAGCAATAATTTCCTGTAAAAAACGTGAGCAGCTTTGAAGAAGTGTGAGGAGTCCTTACAGGCAGCGTATGGACTGATGAGCAGCACTTCAAACCATCTTTGGACTCTACATTAGTCACTCTACAAGGTGAGAGGAGAGAAGGGGAAGGTCTTCTAGTGCCACATGCAGTGATTGCTTCAGGTTTACCAACCCTTATATGTCTGTATATGTGGCTAGAAAACAATCATACGTGAATGGCCTGTTGGGACTCTGCAATGAAGAAGATGGTGTGTTCTCAGGATCAGGAAATACTGTTCTCCAAAGCTTTCATTTCAACAGTACAAAGACAAGGAGAAGGGAGGAAGGAAACAGCGAGTGCGATCCATAAAGGATGTGGTCAGCTCTCTTTGGTTTTTAGTTATTGTCTGACTTATGGATCTCAAAGTGTAGCAGTCCTTTCACTTCTGTTAACAATAGTGTTTCTGAAATTCTTTGTGAACTGATGAAACTCACAATCAGTCTCCTGCCTACACTTGCATTACATGGCAGAATTGCAGAATCACAGGATCGCAGAATTGCAGAATCACAGGATCACAGAATCGCTCAGGTTAGAAAAGACCTTTAAGATCATCGAGTCTCACTGTAAACGTAACACTGCGAAGTTCACCACTAAAACACATCCCTTAGTGACAGTGACTCACAGGTGTAATGCAGAGTTTCTGTCTTCTGTGAGGTAATTCTTAATGGTGTTTTTATTTAAAATATAATTTCTGTTACGTTATAGAAAAGCTGAACAAGCAAACCTCTAAGACGCTAGTTTATCACCTTCTACAGTTAATGTTCTAATACAGAAGAAAAATGAATGTACCAATTGTGATGTGCATCCAAACCTAACACTGGATTTATAACTAAATTTCTGAATACCTATGAGGAGCTACAGTCTTCATGGTGCTCCATAAACTTCAGTTTTGTCCAACAGTTTTGGTGCTTGATTGCAATCCATTTTAAATGAGATGATGATTCTCAGTTGGAGATGTCAAGAATAGCTTTGAAAACAGTAATTTTATGTTTCATTAGGTAAATCCTACCATTTAAAATGTAGAAACTGACTGACTATAGTGTACTGCAATTTTAAATTAGTCCCCAGGAACTTATCCAGACATATATACTCAAATATAGCTATATTATAAATACAAAAGTATGGATACATTTTTAAAAGTTGTTTCGATAAAATTTGTATGCACATTTTATTTAATGTTCAATATCTTGTAAAAGTCCTTATATACCAAAGAAAGAAAAGTATTTGCTTCAGGTGTTTAAGGTTAGGGTAGATGAGGTGCTTAGGAGCATGATTTAGGGATTGGTGGGAATGGTTGGACTCGACGATCCGGTGGGTCTCTTCCAGCCTGGTTATTCTGTGATTCTGTGAGAAAGAAGACACTTCATAGAGATACTTACTTGGTCTCTTTTACTTTTAATGAAAAAAAACCCCATTATAAAAAAAAGTCAGACAAGTTTTCACTCATCACTAAAAAAATTTCCTCATCCCAATCAAATTACTTAAAATCCCAATAATGAATACAGCTTTTATATCTCTTCACTTCCATTTTCTCTAGCATGTATGTGTGAAGGTCCATAGGAATCTGCTGTACAGAGGATACGCTTCCTGTGGAGCTCTTCAGGTAAATTTCAGCTGAATTTCCATTTGATTAATTTCAATTTTAAAGCATTAATTATTTAAAAAAATGTTCATTCTTCAAATTTTAAAGCTTTCATGCTCATAGGGAACAATCCTCATTTAATTCAGGCAGTTTCTCTATATTCATAATTAACTGTCTATTTTATGTTTCATCTCCTTAAGCTCTTCTGTTAGGAAGATTATTAAAAAAAGAGCATACATGAAAGTTTCAGAAACTTAGTCTGCTTGCACTGATCACTAATGAGATCCGTCCTGATAATCTGATTCATCAAGAGAATCTTCTCAGGAGATTAAAGGAATGGCCCTGAAATGTTCTGGTAATCAAAGTTCCATGAAGTCAAAAGGAATACTTGCTACTCTGTTCATGAAATCCATACTTTAATAAATGAAATTAAGGGCATCCTTGGCCTTCTGAAACTTCAAGACTGCAGCTTAGAATTGAGCTGAGGAGAATGAGAATTTAGGTTTAAGCCTTTAGAGAGTGATCCAAGTCTTCCTGTAAGAAATCCATTTGGGGCTTTACATCTTTTAAAACAGTTTGAAAAGGCACACTCAAGTAAACAAATTATACTTGGTCCAAAAAAAAAAAAAAAAAATTTTAAATTTCATCAAAGGCCTGGTCAATGTGCTGAAACAACTTTTTGTGAAATCATCTGATACTTTTCAGGTTTTTTGTGATCTACAACTTTCTGACTCTTCAGCATATCTTTTAACATGACACTCCAGCATGCTGCCCATTGCATTAGTGAATGCCTGTGCAAAGTCAGTAACGTTCCTGTTTTGATTCTTTTATTTTCATGGCATTATTGAAAACATCTCCACCATGATTCTTATCTAGAAATAACTTCCTAGCACCCCATTGGCACATGAGTATTTAATGAAATTTCTTGGCTCATTTCTGCTAGATATTTGTATTCCACACTGTGAGGGGAAAAATAAATTGTTGACAGAATTCAAGAAATAGTTTAAAAAATAAGATTATCTTCCCAGAAATAAATGAGATTTGACTGACATATAAAAGAGATATGTCACCTGATATTTGATCATTTGAGGAGCTCACCATGTAAGTCACACATCACCTAGAGCTTTCTAAACCTGGTGCTAGGAACTGTGAATTTACCATAAATAATTCTTGGGGAAAATGAAAGGATTTGATGCGTCACATGTCTAAACTGTGAAACTGATTGAATACATACAGAAAAGTGAAAGCATCTGCTAAGCAAAAATAGATCCAAGTAAAATATATCCATAACACTTGATTAAATAATAGTCTTTGAGAACCCAGATCCTTGTCTGATGTAAAAACACTATTATTAAATTTTACATAGTACAAACATAATGTATTTCTTTTTCTCAAATGAGTTTTTTTCCTACATAACAACTGCACTCAACTAATAATAAGAAGAGTGATGGTTACAGTGCAGACTAGAACCAATGAAGTTTAGTAGAGGAATAATTTTCAGTCAAAGTAGAAGGCATTACAAGAAAATAAATGGATCGCTTCATCTCCATGAGCTCAGTAACTAAATTCAACTTTTTCACTAGAAATGCGTTAGCTACAAAACAGATCTGATTTTGTACCCCTACTCACAATAAACCCAATGATTATTTATGCATGTATTGTGCTATTGATCTAGTTCTACACTGTTTCAAATATACTTTCTATTAGTATTTGCTACCCCAGCCATTTGACACTTCAATTCAATTTTCTTCTTGTAATCATTAATTCTAGATTTCTGCTGTCCTGGGTAAGGTGAGATTAATTATTTTTTAGAGATGTCTGTCTCTTTCTTCACACTGTGACTGCGAAATACATCTCCCTCTCTCCTCTGTTTCTCTACTTCTCTCTCTCCCTCCTCCCTCTTTTTCTCCCTGTAAAATTTAATTTTTCTTTATGTATCAGATTTCACTGAAAAAACCTGCAAAATTTGTTTTCATTCATTAACCAAAAATTCAATGAAATCCTTATTAAAAAAAAAGATCCTGTAAAAACTACTTTTTTAGTAAGCAGTAAAATCCAGTATTACCGTAAGCCTTATTGGCTGGATTAAGATAAGGTTTGTAAATTTATTTTTCACCAGTATCAGTTTGGTAGCAGAAGTCTGGTCTAGGTGTCTCTTTCCCGATAACATTAATGGCAAGCAGAGGAAATGATGTAATAACCCTCACATTCCTTCTGTATCCTTTGAAGATCACCATGCTTCAACTCTTAGATTTTTTTCTTGGATTTAACTAGACTCAATATTAATATTCAAGTTGGTGAGAGGAAATTGTGATATGATATGATATGATATGATATGATATGCTGTCTTATTCCTGTTAAAATATTAAACTGTAACCCTACTCTTTGCTTGCAAGTTTACAATTGCCCATAACTTCAGCAGGTAAATGGATGACAATAGATTCCTTACTTAATTATGTAAAACTCTAAAATTCAAGACAAGACATGAATATGACTACTGAGGAGTAACGAGTATGCATTTGCTTCTGTATTTTCATGTTAAAGTGCATCTCTTTCTGCATAATACAACATTAAAGGTAAAACCATAGAAATCTAAACGTTTCTAAGAAAGAATCGATTTAAAATTCATTCATCACTGTTATGTAGTAAGAGAAAAACGCATACATTTTCTAATGGTGTTGCTGGCCATATCCTAAACAATACAACGTTTGCAAAGAAAATTTCTGTTGATAAAGCCAGCTAAAGCAATCACAGTCAGGAACATTTAGATCTGAACTTTGAGCTGACACTCCACTTCACTAATTATGTCTTTGCCCTTTTTATGTTTTCTAAACTAAGCAACAGAAGATACAGCTGGACAGTCGGTCCATGTATTCCAGGCTGGGAATGCTAATCAGGTTCTTAACATCTTTTAACAACTAAAGAAGCTGTAATTGAGCTAATACATTGATAATTTAGAGACAAAGACATTAGTACAGCTGTCCAAGGGTCAACAAATGAGAGCTGCTGCATCTTGTGTGTTTTGAAACTAATCTGCCTAATTGGCTCATGGAATCTCACTTAAAAAATATACTTTCTTGTGACAAAAGCCATGTAATTAGTAAGTGTGAGATTGGGTCAGCCTTGGTGAGGAACAGAAAGAAAATCAGAACTGCTTGGCACCATATCTAGTCTCTTTGTCACTATGGAAATGACTGAAATTCGTGTGAAAGTGTCACTTTTCCAATTTGTAAACAACCTTCCTTCTCTCCTAGTCAAGTCACTGTGATTGTCTGTCTCTCATTTTTTTAAGTTTTTTTTTGTACTTCATCTTCCCAATTCTACAAGCGTGTGGTGTTCTTTACTATAATATCTCAAGGATGAAAAGGAAATAATGGTAATCATTGTTTCTTCCTAATCATCAGTAAGAATAACATTCTGCTGAACCAAGTATAACGCGGTAATAAAAAAAATCTAAAATAATACAGCATTCAACTCATATATATATGTATCCAAATCAGAATTCGACTTAACACCTTTAATTTGGTGCAAGCTTTTTCTTATAAATAATTTTCTTATCACATTATTCTTGTGCATCTTCTACTATAGAGTTCTTTCTATATCTTTGGTATCATTGAAATTATTTTCTCAGCAGTCAGTGATGTTTTATAAGATGTGAAGATGCTGGAATTATTGTTTGTTTGTTCTTTGTTTTGTTTGGGTTTTCTCATTGTTTGTTCTTCTTTTCCTTGAGCTAGGAATAAAACAGATGACAGTAACTATATCAGAAGTTTGGTGGAAACAAAGTACCCTATCATGAAGCAAAATGGTGCATTTGTCTCCTTTAGAGATACAGGCTATGCCCCGTGGAAGCACCATTCTTAGGCAGTAGAGCATGGCTACAGGCTGAGTTAATGCAAACAGCAGGAAGACTGAAGTGCTGGTTGATTTGTTAAATTTATATTCAATAGCAACTGATAATACATCAATATGTCTCTCAAAGAAGTATGTGCTAACAAATTTACTGTCTTTTTTAATAATCAAAAAGAAGTAAAACTGGAATTGTTACAGAATAGCATATGAATGTACTATATTTCTTACCTTAAAAGATGCAAAAACCCCTTCGGAACTGAACATTGACTTTGATTAGTATGAATAATGGAACACTCTTGGCAGAGATTCTCATCAAAATCCTGAGGAGCATGCCCTGCACAAAAATACTTTTAGTAGAAAATCCCTTTTATTAGCTAATCATTGAGCAGGGTATTAACCAATTCCAACTTGATGAGGTTACTTCTTTAATTTTTGAGAACTATGCTTGTATGACAATGAACACTGCTTTATGCTGCTTCTTGTCTTGTCAGGCAATGGCAACCAGGAGAAGACCCTAGTGACTTGGTAACATTGGGCCCATTTTTAAAAACTTATCCTGGGCTGCATGAAAAGAAGGTTGGCCAGCAGGCCAAGGGAGGTGATTCTGCCCCACTACTCCTCTCTTATGAGGCTTCATCTGGAGTACTGTGTCCAGTTCTGGAATCCTCAACATAAGAAGGATATGGATCTGTTGGAACAGGCCCAGAGGAGGGACACAAAGATGCTCAGAGGGCTGGAGCACCTCCAATACAAGGACAGGCTGAGAGAGTTGGGGTTGTTCAGCCTGGAGAAGAGAAGGCTCTGAGGAGTCCTTATAGCTACCTTCCTGTACCTGAAGGGCCTACAAGAAAGCTGGGGAGGGACTATTTACAAAGGCTTGTAGTGACAGGACTAGGGGCAATGGGTATAAACCGGAGAGGGGCAGATTTAGACTAGACATAAGGAGGAACTTCATGATGAGAGCAATGAGGCACTGGAGCAGGTTGCCCAGGGAAGCTGTGGCTGCCCCATCCCTGGAGGTGTTCAAGGCCAGATTGGATGGGGCCTTGGACAGTCTGTTCTAGTGGGAGGTGTCCCTGCTTATTGCAAGGGTGTTGGAATTAAGTGATCTTTAAGGTCCCTTCCAACTCAAACCATTCTATGATTCTGCCATTCTGTGATTCTTTGATTCTATGATTCTATGACTCTAACTTGCAGCAGAATGATATTCCAGGAACCAAGAATGTTGTCTCCTGTGTAATTCTTGTGAGGTTGAATCCTTGTCCTGTAGACTGAAGGCAAGAAAAAAATTCTTTAGTCTTTCACTATGCACTACCAAAAGGAGTCTTGGATTTTCGTCAGCCAATATTATTTTTTTTAAATCAATAGCAATGTAATGCAAATTGAAGAAAGGTTTTTCTTAGTAGCACTGAAGTCAGTCAGTAGCCTAACCATTAAATTGTAGGCTTTTTATACTATTTCCAGAGCAGAAGGTTATTGAGCCTATTAAAGGTTTTGTTGGAAATGAGAGGGAGAAATATATATTTAGAATGTTCAATTTCAACTAGGGAAGTAAATGCATACTTACTACATGAGACTAATCACTAGGGTGTGTAGGGTAGGTAGCAGTGAGAAGATGTGGCTTGCATTCTTGAATGCCTCATTCCTCTTGGTGTCATTGAACATGATAAAAAGCAGTATACAGATCAACTTGAGTGATCTTTGGGTTATTCCTATAGTCCCAGAATTCAGTGATGCTTAGGCAAAAGTCAAGTCCAAACCTGTGCGTGCATGCACCATAGTCAGATGTGCAGTAAAAAGAGGAACTCTCAGATCAAAGAGCATCCGCAAAAACACCTTTACATGTAAGTGGCTACTGTATACGGTTTCATTTCTGTTGTAATTTTAGACTTCGGTAAGTCATTTAACTGATCTTTTTGTCCTTTTTCTATAAGTATTAATATTATGTATATGTCAAGTATACACCCTGCTCTAAACATAGGATCATCCTTTCTTTATTATTGTCATTTTTTTTCCCCTGTTTAAATAACACCCTGGGATTGGATGTGTGAGTTGCTGTTCATCTGCTTTAAAGTTATACTTCAATGCTAAAAGCAAAACAAAGCAAATCCTGGAATTTTCATCTTAGTAATTAAGTCTTTCGATAAATAAGAAAATTGTGGGAAACTTTCCTTTACTACTGTTTGTAGATTGCAGGTTGTTAATTTCTTAGTACAATTGTTTTCTCTTTATTTCAAGTTTTATATAGAATTAATCCTTTTAATCTTTTATAAATCCTTTTAAATGTTTTATATAGAATTAATTCTTTTTTTCACCAACTTATTTTGACATCACAAATTGTAAAGTATAGATAGTCAAGATCAATGCTGAAAATTAAACCTGTCACTTGTAGTTCATTTGATAGGATTCTGAAACAGTGTGGTTATTCAAATTCATTCTTAGGCCAATGCATATAAATTCTTTTTATGAAAAGATTTATTTTCATTGCACTTTAGACCCTAGCAATTTTAATCAGAATACATTATGAGATACAGCTTTATAGATTACTAAACAGGAAATAAGGTTTCTTAGTGACAAAAAATATCTCCTTACAAAGGCCATAGCAGCACAATATTACATAAATTGAGATCAATTAAGTTACCTTCCAAAGTTGGTTCAATGCTGGTAGAAATCTAATATGATTTTTTTTTAATCAAAGTAATCCATTACTTGAATAAACCCTGGAGAAGACATCTAATTGCTTTTACTAATTAAATAAATATTAAATCTGCATCAACATATTCAAATGTTACAAATTGGTGTAGAATATACTGTTTGGGTGGGTGGAAATCAACTTAGTATGTAGATATATTCAGGAAAGAAATGACAACTACTGTACATACTATGCTGGTAAAACCGAGGAAGTAATTTTAAATCGATATAAAATTATTGTAGAAATTGAAAGCAATAGGAAAAGAAAAAATCCCTCCTATATTTTTATGTTCATACAGAGAAATGCAAGAACTCGCCACATATGTACCTCTCTGTCCAGTAGACATCATAGCCTTGTCTAAATATTTGTAGGGCCAGCATGATCACCAGGGCTTTTGAAAGGATCTTTGTTTAATGAAAGACTAAAATATATAAAAGTGGGTTATGTGCACTTCTTGCACATATGGTCAAAAGTCACTCTTAAGAAAAGTGGATATTAGTCACAAACATTCCCTGTTGGTAAGCACTTCAAGGAAAACCAAAAATACTTGTAGCAAGCAAAACCTGTTAAAATAAGTAAATATCTCTCCTGTCAGTTAGACTCACAGATTTCTTTGTAAAATTGATTGTAAGTGTACAAAGTGTAAATCAATAACTTAAGAACTCAGTTAACAGCAATTCAGCCTCTCTAGCATTTTTTTCTGCAGTCGCAACTGATTTCCCACTTCTTTCTGAAAAATCTTCCATTTTCACACCTACTTCCACTGTGCTCACTGGAAAAGAAGTAATATTGTGCTTTCAAAGTATCTCCATGCTCCTGGCTGAAATCATCTAAGCACCTAAATTTTTCTGCTGAAGCAACAGGTCTTTTTTGCACATAATCTTGTCAAACATTTTTTGTGAACATATCCAAAATTTATTCAAGTACTTTAAGACAGAGATTACACAAAAAAGAGAAAAATATAGTATCTCAAATATTATCAAATAACAGATATTTAATTTCCTCCCCTCCTGTGACACATAAGACATTACACTCAATAAATCATATGTCTAAAGCCTAGAGCTGATATAAAAAATGAAGGAAATTACTGTATTTTCTTTTTACAAAATATTATGACTTTCATTCCTGTCATTATAACATCAGGCAAATAATGCAATAATAATTTATATACAAAATAATCCAATCACTCTCCCAATCCATTTATTCTATTGCCTGTGTAAATCCTAAGTACATAAAAAGACTGAAGTTTCTCTGTGTTTCAGCCAGTGAGAAGGGAACAATTACAACAGTTTGAGTGGGTTTTAATTATTTGGAATGCAGTAATATCTTTTATATTGCTGATTTTCTTATATTTTTCTGTGAAACTGAATGGTATTATGCGTAATTTCACATGAAACATACAGAAACACAGGAACAGCTGCTGTACTCAGATCACATGTCCACATTTCCAAATATACTTTCTAACCATAGTCAAATGTATATTTTCTGCTAACTTCTCCAGTATATGAGTCAGATTTATGGAACTATAATTTCTGAGAAGGCCCAAATGCATTTCAAATTAGCATCACTTTTTATTGATTGCCATTCTTTCATACTGAAGCCAACTTAATGAACTGAGTACATCACTAAGTACAAAATTGCTTAATAGTTTAACCATGAGTTCTAGTTTTTTTAGCAAAAAAATCAGGTTGTAGTGATTACTGCTACTAATGCTACTGATTTCTTTTAAAAATATACATATTACAATTTGAAACAGGTCCTTCACTCATCACATAAAAATATATACTATGAAGGTGTTTTTTTTTTAATGTCTTCATAAAATACTTCAAAAAAACACTGGGCAAAATTATATAACTTTCTGGTTTATTCTTATTTTTCCTGACCAGTCTTTATTTTCCTAAGCACTGTATCTTGATCAACCATTGGCTCTTTGTCTCAGTTGTGAGACTCTTCTAATGTCTTTGAAAAAAAAAATATTTGCTTTCGATGTCTTTACTAAACTATTCGTAAATATCCTTTTAGATTATTGTAGTTTGATTTTTTTACTTAACTTTTAATAATCTGTGTACTTTTATAGTTCTAGAGGGAAATTCCAGTCTTTGTAGGCAGTCATTTTAGGTTTAGGATCCCTAGTTACAATTCTTTTAAGACATGCTACCTTTATTTGTGGTCTTGTTAAAGATTCTTTAGATTATTTTTGGAGGGTTTGGTGTCATGGAACATATTTAGTGTTGCATGTGAACATTTTACTCATTTTGATACTCCTTTAAATTTCTTCCTCGTTTCCCCATAATTAATATCTTAGAAGTTAATCACCAATATAGTGTATATTTTTGTTTACTTTTTGGTTTTATGCAGCTAATTGAGTTTTTCAAACTGTTCTCAACAGTTATGCAACATTTTGCTGGGTGTCTCCTGGCACATGGAACTGCAGATGCCCCGAGATGGATAAGGGCTCCTGTCTCTGAGTGGGACATTTGGGTCCCCTGGTCATCACATCACTGTGCTCCTTTGAATCCATGGGAATGAACCTTTCATGGACTGATGTATCCCGTGGAGCACTTGGAGGAACCGGGCAGGTTAGTACTGGGGTTTCCCCAACTGTGGTGTTTCTGCGCACTCCCTCGTGTGTGAAGGGCAGTTTTTGCCACATTAGGGAACGTGGGACACTTTGTGGTAAGGATGGACTACATCAGGTGCACGTGCTTCTCAGTACCAAGTTGTATGTGTGGTTGTACTTTCACTAATATGTGACAGGAAATATCCCATAGAGGTGAAAAAATACTTTCCTGTTGCCACATAGAGCTATGAAAGTCAAACTTCCTTGAGTCAATTTGCCAGAAGTTCAATAATGCCATAGTGCTCTAACTCCAATAATTTACATATTTTTACTATAAAACTGCATTTTTCTAAGCAGAAATATATTCTCCATATCTGGACACTTGCAATGCTTGGGATTAACAACGTTGTCAGTCAATGCATTTTATATAATCTCTGAAAGCCTTTGTTCCCATGCTGTCTTGGTTTACAAGTGAAAATAAGAGAGATTAGTGTTTCCAACTTCATCATTCCTCATAACTATGTCAAAAGACCCTGAGAAACCGTTTGTAACTATTGGCCTTTTACAATGTCTCCCAAAGATGAATCACACCCCAATTCCCATGGCAGAGTCCTATGGTTACCTTGAAGGTGCTTGCACTGTGAGGCAATGTGCATTGCCAAACTTGTTGAAATTAATTTTATTTCCAGGAGCACTAAATACACTGACTTTATATGCTATAATAGTAAAATAGTAAAACTTCTTTTCCTGCAATCTTGTGTCATTAAAAAGTATCTTTTTTTTATTAAATGTGCTTAAAGGTGTCTTAATGCCTTGTTGTAGGATTTTAAGAAATACAGACTATGACAAAGATAGAAGTTCCTGAAAGTCATGGCACTGAAGTTGAATAAACAGAGTTATTTTATTGTGAAATGGTAGTTTGACATGTCTGTAAAATTTATGGGAAAGGAATCATCTTCAAAACCTCTGAGGAGTTGGAGAAGGAAATTGCATTTGATATAATGGGAAACGTTTGTGATTTTTTAATGCAAGGCAATGTATTCTACATGCTTGCTATCAATAAACTTTTTCAATTTTCTCCTGCCTTTGGGATGACATTTCTGATGACTTTTAAAATGAGAGAAGAAGGCTTACTCTATATTGGGGACATGGAAAATACTTGTATGCTTGCATTGAAAATCTGTTTTCTGTAATGAAGTTTTACTGGGATGTCCATTAGGAAGTTTCTTTGGTTTATGCAGTTGCAGAAATCAATTTGATTTTGATCAAATACATTTATATGTGATTGTGTCACCAATGGGCAAGTGTGAAAAAAAAGAATTAATATTAGGTATTTGTAACAGATTTTTCTCTCTCAAGGATTTAGGGGTTTTATTTGTTTATTTAATACACTGGACCTTAGAGTGGAGTGATACGAGTACATTTTACTATGGAATTTTCTTGCATGTAGATCAAATGTTTTGTGATCCCATAGAGATGTAACCTTTGACTGCTGTATTTATGACTTTAAATTGCTTCAGAAAATGAGTTGTGAATGCAAAACTCAGATTTTCCTTTGGGAGCTGTTATTTTTTTTGTTTAGATTAGCAAACTATGTCCATAGCTATGGTCATTTTTTCTAGGTAATTCCAGCTTCTTCTGGAAGAAGGGAAAATAAAGACAGAAGAAGATGGGATCATGAAGTTTCCTTGTTCAATGCCAAGGCTATTTGGTTCTGATGATAAGGCAGGAATTCCAGCTCAGTTGCAGCTATAGCATCATCATGGACTCCTCACACATCTACAGTTTGTCTTGGACTTGCCCTCATCCAGATGCTGAGTTTCAATGGAGGTCATGGTTACGACTGCAGTTTATAGCTGCTTGGATACTAGCAGGTCTTATAGAAGAATGGGTAATGAAAATAAGATCTAATATATATTTTTCTTTGAACTTATACAGATCATTCATGGTAAATTTCACAGAGCAAAGGAGGTTTGAGTGGTGTAATTCAGAACAAAATCACATCCAAATTAAGAAATTAATGGAACGAAATATTATTTTTTTTCTGTATTCATTGAGGGTTTGTTTTCTTATTTTTTTTTTGTGTGTGTAGGTTTTTTGGGGTTTTGTGCATGTGCTAATGCTGCTAGAGATCCACCAAGCATTCCGAATACAAATGCCTGAATTCCTACTGTTTTTATTTAATTTCATAATGACAGGATTTCAAAGCTTTCTTTACCTAAAAGTGGCATCTTTCAAACAGAGAATTGAGAGACCAGACAGAAGCACTCGATAATGTTCACTATTCATTTTTCACAGGAAAATAAGAGCATAGAGGAGTTTTAACGTTGTCATCTGTACAAGAAGATACATAATTTTAAAATGCAACTTGCTGTTATTGCTAGTGTTATCATGAACAATGTATCCATTATCACTTTGTAGAGGACTTCTTATCCTGTTATCTTGTTTTGAGACTTGCAAAATGTACTTACTGTGGAGGGCTTGTTTATTATTCAAGATGTAATATGCTCCTGCTTTTCTGCAGACTGCATTTCATCTGAAGAACATAACAATAACAATGATCTTTTTTGATTAAGGGGCATCAGGCTCGAGTTATTTATTTTCTCAAGTGCTTTATTATTGGAATGAGTTCAAAGATGAAATCAGAATTCTCATGCAAGTCAAAAAAAGGGAGTTTTGAGCTGCTCATCTCATGTCCACCTTGCCGGAGAATTTATTTTTTGTCATAGAAAGGATCATAAGTTATAGCTGTCAGCACTGCTCTACCCTTTTTGCCCTCTTTCCCTACTCTCCAAATCTATTTATACTCACAGAGAAGCCATTTTCTCTATCTCACAGGTGACCAGCTAAGGAACAGGATATTTTGGCACAAACTTAGGTAAGGGAGTAAGTCGTAAATGATTTAATGCAGGCGTCTTAATGGTCAAGTCCTTTCTCCTAGATTCACAGAACTGTTTGGATTGGAAGGAATCTGTAAAGATTATCTAGTGCAATTTTCCTGCCATGGGCAGGGACATCTTTCACTAGATCAGGTGGCTAAAAGTGACATGCAACCTAACCTTGAACCCTCCAATTTTACCTGTTTGCACTACATTAGCTATGAAGGATGATATCCTTCATATCAGTGTATAACCTGTCTTCTACATATGCACAACAGTCCTCTGTTCAGAATGTTACTCACTCTTGTTTACCTTATTATTCATGGAAGGGGAGCAAAGGTTATTGGGAGGGAACGTGCAGCTGAAGCAAAGCAGGATTTAAGATTTCTTATGTCTTGCTGTCAATAAGCTTCTGCTTCTACAGAGTATGCTTGGTTTGTTTGGCTTAGTTAATTACAAGAGTTACCAAAGGTGGAGTTCAGATGCTGTACCAGCAAACCTATTATATTTGGACATTATACTAATTGCTCAGGTATGCCAGGTACAAGGGTTCAATGTACCAGGTTGTTGGAAAGTAAGCTGGAATCATCATGCTCATTTCACTTGTAAAAACCCAAGCCGGCAAGAAGCTGAGCCAGCAAAGTAATGAAATGCAGTTGCCTAATTAGCTCAGCAACAGGATTTTTCTAATATATTTAAAATTTAAAAAAAATAATTAAATGTACTAAATTGTGAATCAGCATTGAACACTTCAGAATTAGCAATTCATTTAAGAGGAGTGCTTTTATAGGACTTTGTGTATGGCTCAGGCTGTTTATTTCTGTGAAGAATATTTTAAAATTCTGTCTATATGCTTTAAAACTAAGTATTCAAAGTAATGCTATTGATATGCAGCAACATGGTGTGGGCCAGATTTGTGACTCGGGACTTCTGCATATTGAAGTATGACACTGAGGTCACAGGACTGCAAGTAAGGTGCAAAGAGAAATTTCTGCAGGCATGGAAGTTCTCAAGTGTTACTGGAAATGCATGGTTGTTACTTACCCTGCACATAATATGTAGAGGCAGCATTCTGTTTATGTTCAGCCACAGAAGGATTAAGGCTACTCTGAACATTCAAGTCAAGGGGATTCAAGTCTGTCCTAGAAATCAGGGGGCAAAGCAAGAGTTCAGTATCATGGTGGCTCTGCAACTACATCCTCAGGGCATCTTGTCTCCTGCACCTTGAGGTGGACTGGGGTGCTCCTCCTTTAGTAGGCACATCACTTCACTTTTCTGCATGGGTAGTGAGGTGACTCCTTTAGCCCTGCCATGGACAGTGTACATTGCAGAGCTCATCGTGGGGAGCACCATGCAGACAGACAGTTTCCTCTCCTTGGAGGACAGAGGCTCTGACCCATGCCAACCATGACCACCAGCCGAGGGAACAATCGCCTCTCAGCAGTCGTTCTAGTTCACTGTCTTTTAGTCTGTTCACCAACAGGTATTTTAAATACAACGACAAAGGAAGAAGAGTGAAAACTTTCTAATTTACTTTGTAAGTGACTCAAAAGTGTAAACGGGGTGACATACTGTGTGTAACTTCAGT
The DNA here is from genome assembly GCA_033459285.1 of Clamator glandarius. NCBI lineage: Eukaryota > Metazoa > Chordata > Aves > Cuculiformes > Cuculidae > Clamator > Clamator glandarius. Next base: position 356,348 of record JAUNZM010000567.1, on the reverse strand, counting down.
ACCAATGACTACAAGACATAATGTTTGTTAAGTGTCTATACTGAAAACAAGTAAAGCTGTGGTAGATATTGAGCTGATGTCCTGATCCTGCATTATTTCTTAAGTTCTTTTTTTGGGATTTGTGTTTGATGTTTTTAGGTCAGAACTTTGTTTTTTCTCTCCTTCCTTCTTATTTCATTAGTGTCTTTGTTATGCAAAATCAGCTTCCTATACCCAGCTGCAGCTTTGCAACATCTACAGTAGCATCTACTTCATCCTTCTTGTGGCTGTGACTACTGCAGCATCTGCTCCTTCTCTCTACCTTTGCTTGGTTTTTTATGTGTGCACACACACTATTTTGCTCTATGTTAGTAGTACTATAGAGTGACTAGAAGCCACGGGTTACATTGATTCTTTATAACAGAATCAGCTTTTCTTTTTAGTTCATTTTCTGACACCTGCCTGGACAGTTATTTTTGGACATACACAGCATTTCAGATTCATGGCTGCATCAGGTTTTGTTTTAACTGATAGAAAAGATATTTAGCTAAAGACACCTAAAGTGAGAGTAGAAAAGACAATTTCTTTGACTTGCTGTTCTTGCAATTATAGATATTCCCAGCTTTCTGAAAAAGCAGTTTAAGTGTTGTTGTACTAAGCTAAAAACTCAGTAAAAAGGTTAGAAACATTGGTTTATAAATTTGTATTTTGGAATTTAATGACCTGCACTTCAGAAGATGAGAGGCTAATGAGAACACATTAGGACAGTATGACAAAGAATTCAGCAGCCTTTATGGTTGTAGGGGTGTTACACAAGACATAAGAAGTAGTGGTAATCTGTTTCTTCTTGGTTCTGTGCTTCTCCCTGAACAAAGAACTGTGTTGGCTATTTCTTCTTCCCATCAGCTCTTTCAGTAGTCAGACTACTCAGGAAGCCCATCGCCCATTAACTTGTGCCTGCACACATGCAGTGCTTGTAACTTGTCTTATTACTCAGTGGTACAGTGAATACTTTGAAGAAGAAGAAATGCTTTCCAGCAAGGGACCTAAGTGTGCAGAGGATACTCTTCACATTCTTGCTCCTTGTTACTCATTTTAAGTGATTGTTTAGTGTCTTGGAAAACCAGCTTCCCCCTCTTGTTATAACACATGCATTTCAGACCATCCAAGGCAGGTATACAATAACAAAACCAGTGTTTGTACTGTGACATGTACAGACTGCAAATAAAATCTCTTCCTTAAACATTCTTGCAAGCAAACAAAATAACCACAAAACCACATTCCATAAATGCCAGTGGGATAACTATCAGATGGACAAGAATGTACTAATCATTAATTTATTGAAATCTCACAATATATCTACAGTTTATTACTTTTCACTAACCTTAAAAAAAAAAAAGAAGCATTGGGTATTTGGTTCATCAAAAATATCTGGATAAATTTGGATTATTTTCCATTTGCTTTTCCTCCTCAGTTTATGAGGGTTTATACTACCAGAAATTAAATGCATGTTTTCTTTGTCCCCCACTTCAAGACAGCACCAGATTCTGTTTCTTCTTAATAGGCTTTTAGAACTATGTCTATGAAATAGTCAAACTTCCCTTGAATCAGCAGGTTTCTCTGGTCACTTGCGACAAGAGTGAATAAGATTTTAATGATTCCAATTGAATGGAACATTTTACTTTAATTCATCTCTTGCCACAACAGTTTCTCTGTGGATAAAGTAATGAATCCCTTTCAGGTCAGCTTCACAGAGTTTATTTTTGTTTCTTTAATTATTATAAAAATATCTTTTTACTATGGAAACTTTAAGGATTTGATGGTGTGAAGGGATATTTCTTTTCAACCTGAAATAGAAGGGCTCTGAAAGAATTCCAGTTCCTCTGCTCTTCAGAGTTAAATTACTAGACCAGAAATTTTGAGCCTTTTAATATTTTGAGACAATGAAAATTTAGGAATAGTCTGAGATCCAAAATTGCACCCTTAGTTAAACATCAGGGTTTTGTGAAATAAAGTACACCAATTCTAACAACCCAGCTCAGCCTCCAAAAAACATCATGTCTTCAGCATCAAGTGATTTGTATTTAAAGACCTACTTCTATTATTCCTGTGACTTGCTAATGTAGACAGAGCTGGAGATGGTTAAGTTTCCCTAGGATCTTAAGAAAAAACTGGCCTGCAAAAATAATCTGAGTACAGATTTTTAGCAGTAAATTTTCATTCTCAGACTCTGACTATTCTGGATGTAAATGTTTTAATTGAAACGGGGACTCTTCTGATTACAAAAAGCATAGAATCAGGGAAAGCAACTTAAACTGCACAGTGCAAATCTCTGCTTCTTTGTAAGGCTGCCTGTTACTTGTTAGCACTATAAAATAAATGTCTAATGCATTTTTGTGCTCATCATAAGGAGGTCTGTCACAGTAAAATAACTGATTTTTAAACATTTTCTATTTACACTTCATTGTCAAGGTGGCCGGGAGTCACTAAGAAGAAGGAAAATGGAATCTAAGATCCTATATACTGATTAAGTCAGATTGATGCATGTCCTAGAACTAACATTACCAAGTCATTGGGGAAGCCACAACTGCCTAGAGTCTCTTTCATGGAGTCAGTCCACATGCATTTTGTTGTGTACACTAAAAATCAACAGGAGAGAAGCAAAATAGGAAAATAATTAATTGTAAAAATTAATTGTAAAAATTAATATTTTTTATTATTTAAACAAATTTTATATTATTTAAACAAATTAAATATCTGAAATGCATGACCTCAGGACATCTACGTGCTGTCTCTGGAACTAGCTTCATTTCACGACCTTGCATTTAGACAGCATGGCCTCAGATACGTGAGTCTCAGTCCTTCAACAGGCAGCAGCATCTTCAAAGAGTGATTCAGTGCTCTTGCATGCTTGCCAGGGAGCCACTACAACCAGTCAGTGAGAAATAGTAGGCAAAGAACCTGTCTAGTGTGATTTCTGGTGTCTTGACCTTTGACTATGGGTTGTTCATTAGGAATTTCTTAACTGGGTTTCAGAATAAGTACAAGAAAGTTGAAGAGAAAACTGTCATGCTTTTAAGTTTGAGAAAAACAGAGAAACTGTCATTAGAAAAGAGCGAAATCTCTCCATTCCTTGGAGAGACTTTGACAAACTACCTTTCCCCTGCTGAAGGACTTTGTGCAAGCTCTGCAAGATTTATGGCGTGAAAATAGCAACAAGAAAAAAGAAGTTTGACAATATTCCAGTGTCTTGAGGACTCCCTGAGTTCTGGTACTTTATAAATCCTTACACATACTGCTTGGAAGACAAATATACAAACCCAACCCTCAATGTGGGGACAAGAAGTTAGTTATGCTCTCTTCTGCTGTTACACTCTTGAATGATACCACCATGATTGTTAAGTCCTGAACAACTGTGCTTTAGAATGAACTCAGACCCTTTTGTCTTGCCCTAAGTGAGGATATAAGCAGTGCTTCTATATCACTCCCAACCTATCTTTGATTTTTGATGGCTAAGATAGTCATATGCAATAGAATGTGAGATATAGTGGGCAGGGAAATTGTCATCCAGAATTGAAGTCTTCTTTTATTTAGAATGTTGCCAGGGTTGGATGGCCTGGAGAGTATACCGCCTGAATTTGTCTCAATTTAAGCAGATCTAAGATTGTCTGAATTTTATCCTTTGCTTGTTTCAACTCCAACATGGAACGTTCTGTAGCCACATATGTTGACTGATTATAATGTTGCTTACCGAACAGTATACCAACCTTAGTTTGAGTTTGGGGGCTTTATTATAATGTGAATAATAATAAAAATTCATAACAGGAGTATTCAAAACACATAGTCTTTCCTGCCTTCTCCTATTCTGGGCCTGGAAGCATTAGGAAGGGACAGAGAAGAAAAATTCAATACTACAATGACTTCAACTCAGAGAGGCACTCCTAATTTCCGTTAATTAAACTGAATGGCAGAGCTGGACTCGGGATTTAGTCAGTCTCATGGAGGTAAAAGCTAACACATCATTCTGACCCATTCTGCCTGGGTCAGAAAGGTAGGGGTGAACCTGAGAGTTTTTATGTGTATAAGTAAACGCACCAGAGGCCTTGCTCTGAAGCAGCTTTTTCTCACATTCTTGAGTTTTACTTCTTGAGTTTTACAGGCACTGATAATGTGCCCTTGCAAAAGTAAGTTGTTTCAAATGAGCAAAATTGGAGTTTCTTGCCACATAACTAATTAGCATAAGCAATCTCTTGTCTCATAGCAACCTAGATCTGGTGATGAACACCTGCCAGCCCAGATGGTTTGGGGAGGAATTTTCTAGTTTAATAGAATAAAGTACTGTGGCTGAGCTGCCTCACACTATTATTTTACAGAAATTTCACAAGAAGCCTGAAGAGTGATTATTGTGAAATCTTAACAAATAAGCATTTCCAAAATTGTCATGTTTAACTGTCACCACTTGTCAAGGCATGGCTTTTAAATGATGCTTGGCTGTTACATCATATTCTGTCTATGTGTGATAACAATAGTATTGAATAGGAATAAACTCAGAAATACTGCAAAACCAGTAGGACCTGCAAAATTTAAAAACCCCTAATCTCTCATTGTTAGATTTAATTGTACTAATTGCAATCTATAGTTCTGAAAAGCTCTACTAAAAGACTTCAAAAATTCCAGTAGAAGATTTTTGTAATCTTTCAGATAAATGTATATGTTAAATATTTTTTAATGGAGCCTTGTAACTTATGATAATGTTTTAGCACTGGTATGTGGAGAACTCCAAAATATATCTGTGTGCTAGACATATTGTTGCAGCAACAACATAACCGATGGCTCGAATTCTGATCTAGCTGATGTAAAAAATACCAAACACATGGAACCTTAAAAATATCAACAATTTTTTATGCTATCTACATTTTTTTTCTTAACTCCTTTCCTTAATACTATTTCTTAAAATTTGAAATGATTTAGAAATATCTCTGGGAAAAGCAACATTATTAGTTTTGGTAAAAATTCTGTCCTTTCTGCATTTTAAAATCTAACATCAAATTTGACTCAGACAAATAGATTAACTTTTCAGTGGCTACATACATTGCTTAAATGTTAATAGTATACCTAGAAAACTCAATATTTAGTAACATAGAGAGGGAGAAAATTCCTCTTGTAAATTTTGAGTACTCTCTATTTCATCACACATTTCTCTGTGTGATATTCAGTAATAAATACTGGTGCTTAATTCTAGAGATGATAAGGCAAGCTGATGATACAAATGCTTAAGGTTAAAAAAAACCTTCTTAATAATTATCCTTTTTATAAAACTATTCAATATGAAATACGAAGGGCTTATTTAAAAAGACTGGTTTACTCTGACGCTCCAGAAATAACTTGGACAGACACTACATATGTTAATATATTCCCAAACTAGAATTTAGCAGTTCTAGTGATCCATGAGTCAGAAGAAAATTTCAGTTCCAATGTGGAATTCAAGTATTCACTAAGAAGCATGCACTATAAAGCTTTGATTTTTTCTCAGTAGTCTAAACAGAGGTCATTGAGAAAATATGTAGAGTGCTGTCCCAATTTAGCACCCTTTTCCCAAGTCAGGTCAGTAGCTAAAACTAGGCTACTTTTAGCCCCAACCCCCACCCCCATTCTTCCCACAAAAGAAAGGCAAAAGGGAAATGAGAAAAAATTGTAGGTTGGAAATTAACGTTAAAACAGCTTTAATGAAACAACAATAATATGAGGAAGATAACAATATTAATAAGAAAAATAATAAAATTAATACAAGTGTACAAAACCCAATTCAAACTCCCTTGATAACCGTATGTCACCACTGAGGCTGCAGGGCAAGCTCAAGGAAGTTCCTTGACTGGATTCAGCAGCAGACAGGAGCTGGATTCAGGAGCTGGATCAAGGAAAAGGACTCGGGAACATGTGCATGGATTCAGAGACAAACAGACAGACAAGGTCCTGCCTGAACTTTGGCCATTGAAGCAGAGGAGGTTGCCCTCATGGTCCTTAAGTTTTTATAGTATGATGTGTATAGCATGGAACACTTCCCTGGCCAAGCTGAGTCACCTGTCTTGTTCACCACTCCCAGCAGGTACAATGCCCTTCACAAGCAACTCAGAGATGGCCTCAGCTTACATAGGAATAGGTGTGAGCAGTGGTCTCTTGGCACACCAATCACCTTGGTGATAAATATCATAAGAGAATCATAGAATCATAGAAACACTAGGTTGGAAAGGACCCACTAGATCATCGAGTCCAACTATTCCTATTAAACACTAAACCATGTGCCTCAGCAACTCATCCACCCATCCTTTAAACACCTCCAGGGAAGGTGACTCAACCACCTCCCTGGGCAGCCGCTGCCAGTGCCTAATGACCCTTTCTGTGAAAATTTTTTTCCTAATGTTCAGCCTGAACATTAGGAAAAAAGCTCCTGGTGGAGCTTGAGGCCATTCCCTCTCACCCTGTCCCGTCACTTGGGAGAAGAGGACAGTACCCTCCCCTCCTCAACCTTGTAGAGAGTAATAAGGTCTCCCCTCAGCCTTCTCTTCTCCAGGCTAAACAAGGGCTTCCTCAGCCCTTCCTCCAAAGACTTGTTCTCCAGCCCCTTCACCAGCTTTGTTGCTCTTCTCTGGACTTGCTCCAGAGCCTCAACATCCCTCTTGTGGTGAGGGGCCCAGAACTGAACACAGGATTCAAGGAGTGGTCTCACCAGTGCCGAATACAGAGAGAGAATAACCTCCTTGGACCTGCTGGTCACACTGTTTCTGATACAAGCCCAGATGCCATTGGCCTTGGCCACCTGGGCACACTGCTGGCTCATGTTCAGTTGCTGTCAACCAACACCCCCAGGTCCTTCTCCTCCTGGCAGCTTTCTAGACAGACTTCTCCTAGTCTGTAGCACTGCATAAGGTTGTTGTGCCCCAAGTGCAGGACCCAACGTTTGGCTGTGTTAAACCTCATGCCATTGGACTCTGCCCAGCAGTCCAGCCTGTTCAGATCCCTTTGCAGAGCCTCTCAACCCTCCAGCAGATCCACACTTCCACCCAGCTTAGTGTCATCCGCAGACTTACGAAGGGTGCCCTCCAATCCTCCATCCAGGTCATTGATAAAGACATTGAACAGGGCTGGACCCAGCACTGAGCCCTGGGGAATCTCACTTGTCACTGGCCTCCAGCTGGATTTAACTCCATTTCCCACCACTCTCTGGGCCCGGCCGTCCAGCCAGTTTTCCACCCAGGAGAGTGTGCGCCTGTCCAGGCCAGAGGCCGACAGTTTCCTAAGCAGAATGATGTAAGAAATTGTGTCAAAGGCTTTACTGAATTCCAAGAAAACTACACCCACAGCCTTTTCCTCATCCAGTAGTTGGGTCACTTTGTCATAGAAGGTGATCAAGTTAGTTTGGCGAGACCTGCCTTTTGTGAGCCTGTGTTGACTGGGCCTGATCACCCGGTTCTCTTGCACGTCCATCAAAACAAAGTCCTTGGAAATGGCAAAAGCCTTTGGATGTCCATGTATTTACATGGGAAATGCATATACATATGCATACACACACATACATGTATGTGCATATGTATTTAACACACAATTAAGGGAGATTAAGATTAGGGGATAACGTTCAGAATAGGACAAGTCAATTTATTTTGGATGGCAGATGGCATTTAAGCAGATAATGTGTCAAATTGTTGAGGTTTCTGAACAGACTTGCACACATGCTCTATTTCTAAGTTCAGTATCAGGTTAAAAATTGAGCTCAAATGTGATTTTTCTCCTGAGATGAATGAGTTGGCATAATATCCACCAAGAAATCCATTAAACTACTATATGTGAATTGTTGTATAAATGACTAAATATATATACATGCAAATACATATTTGTGAAACTGATGTGCATATGAGTCAGGACTGCAAACATCATCTTTCCAATACAGTGAGTAAAGCTTAAAAGTATCTTTCTCCAGGATTGCAGGGAGAGGCTACTGCATTCCTAAGTAGCAGCATATGAGGCAAGAACAGTTCTAGAAAGGTACAGTGCAATGAATGTATTTGGGTAAGTCAGAATGTTTTCTTCCATTGTAATTTTTTAAATTATGCTGTTCCTTCCTTCTTGATTCTTTATCATGTGTGAGCATTTATTTTGTATGTGCTATTCATCTGAGCAGTTGCCCAGTGCTTCTGTTTGCTCCCTGTTCCAAGAACTGACATTGCCTCTTCTGATCATCATCTCTGCTTACTTCTCTTCAGAAACGCCAGAGAGTTGAGGTTGTTCAGCCTGGAAAAGAGAAGGCTCCAAGGAGAACTTATAGAGTCCTTCCAGTACCTGAAGGGGGTCTACAAGAAAGCTGGGGAGGGACTGTTCACAAAGGCTTGTAGTAATAAGACAAAGGGCAATGGGTATGAACTGGGAAGGAGCAGATTTAGACTAGATATAAGGAGGAATTTCTTGACTGGTGAGTCACTGACTCATGTTGCCCAGGGAAGCTGTGGCTGCCCCATCCCTGGAGGTGTTCAAGGCCAGGTTGGATGGGGCCTTGGGCAACCTGGTCTAATAGAAGGTGTCCTTGCCCATGGCAGGGAATTTGGAACTAGATGATCTTTAAAGTCCTTTCCAACTCAAACTCTAATATGATTCTATGAAATTGTTCCTCTCTTACTTCAGTACCATGATATTTTCAAATGTCTGCTCTTTCAGATAAAGGAAGAGAACAGAGCAAAATAAGAAACATCGAAGTGCTTTAAGAGCTACATTTAATCTTTACATTCCAGTCTGGTCTGTTTGGGACTTGTTAATATTATAAATAGACATAGCAAGACAATTTGAAGAAAGAGCTGAACTACACTCTACCAAGCTGTACAAGACATAAAGATATGCATTTAGCATCCTTGTGGGGAAATTATGAACCAGTGATTTGAATTCTTCAGCTAATGGTCAAACCCCCACAACAGCATGATTTGTAAGAGCAGTAAGTATTCATACTCATGAGTCAGTCTGAAAACACAGAAGCCAATTCATTCTGTATCCAGTTCCTTGTTATATTCATAACAGTAACTTTTCTGTAAATTGGAATAGTCAGTTCTAAAACATTATATCAGTAGTTACATTTAATGCTTCCTGTGTCATATCTTCCTTTCTCCAATTGGTCAGCAATATAATTAGCATGCAAAATAAGACCTAACTATGACTCACTGAACATATTCTGTATTCCCTCTTTCACATGAGATTGTAGAATGAAATTCTGAATGAACACTGTTGAAGTAAAACCTATGTTATTGAGGACCTTTCAAAAAGAAGTTGCAACAACATAAACATAATTTATTTCATATTATTTGAAAAGTTTCAGAATAGAAGGAAAAAAAACCCTAAAATAATACATCTGTCAAGAAATTAGTTGTTCAGTACCAGAATATAGGTGTTATGCCAGGCATACACAACCACATTATTAAGTCCAAAAGCCTATGGAATTGTTGTCTCTTTGTTCTACACCTTCAGAATGATTTACCAGGACCATTTGTAGGAACAATTTCCTTCTTTACAAGTTTATTTTAAGTTGTACTGTGCAATGTAAACTTGAAGGCCTAGCCACAAGTTGACTTCTTTCTTGCTGTGTCTCCTTCCCCACTATAAGATCAAGTTCTCTCTAGGATAAACAACAGTTCTTAATATTAAAGAGAATATGGTGAACAAAACAAAGTCTCTTTGGAATTATAAATTAATCCATTTGGCCAGTTTCTAGGGGGTTGTTTATATTTGCTTTCCTCATATATTGTAGAAATGTAGTTTACTGCCATGAGTGCTATGGAAAACAGTGTTAAATTACCTTTAATATTTGTGCTGAAGGGATTTGATCATTTGATCTCTCATATGACAGAAATAATTCTTTGCAATATAGATTGTTTCATTGCAATATGAATATTAAAATAGTGCAATTGAATTTAGAATCTTCTAAATTGATTCACTAAGCACAAAACATTATTATTGGACAGATATATTCATAGCAACAAGACAAGGAGAAAACCTCATAAATTTATTCAGTGAAATGTGTTAGCTGAATTATCCATTCTGCTATGAGGATTTGAGTCTGCTTTCTGAAACTTTCCTAATGTGTGAATGGAGCAATAACTTAGCTGAGGAACAGAGAATGAAAATTTATTGATATGTTGTCTGACTTTGTAAATGAAGGCAACAATCAAAGAAAACAAAATAAAAATTATAGAAATTCATTTTCTCTAGTTCTTCCAATTATTGTTTGTTTAAGCACTTCCTGAGCTTTGCCTTATGTGCCAGTCCCTTCTGAGAGCCAGAATGAGAGTTACCTTTCAAAAGAATCAGATTAAAACGTTTGTTACTGGTGCTACCTACTTGATTGAACATGGATGACAGCAAGACATGCAGGAAACAGTCATAGAAGAGTTACAAGGAAAGAGTTTGAAAATCAGGAATACTGATTGGGTGAATTTCAAAGATATTGAAACTGGAAAAAAAGGAAAAAGAACAAGGAAAAGGTTTGACAGATGTTGAAATCCTTCAGCTGACCTTTGTGCATTCACTGTAAAAAGAAAGGATAAAATCTTCTTCCTTTCCTTTCTCTTCATGTTTTCTGAATATGGTGCCACTAAATTGCTGCCTTTCGTAAGTTCTATATTTCTAAATATTCCTCCTGGATACATATTTGCAAATCACTTGGGAATACCCAAACTGAGTTGTAGGTCCACTGAATAAAATCACGTCAAACTTCTCAAAATAAGTGGAACAAAGTGCTTTGTCTGTTTCTACCTGAGTTTCGGATTCAATCAGTATTCACTATAGATATATAACTGTAATTTTGCCTCTTTATTTTCATTGATTACAGATGGATCTGTACTGCAGTCTCAGGACATCTGTCTAAGATTGTAACTTCAAGCCCAATGATATCTGTTGGCTTAGAGACTCTGCAATGATTTATTCTGGTCCTGCTTCAGTGTGACTGCTGAACAAAGTAAGGATCTGAGAAATGTTACAAGGTACAAGCAGAATGAGCAGACTTTGCAGTGGAAGATATCCAAACTGATTGCAGTCTGTAGAGACGTATTAATCATATTTGTTCTAGGCCAGAGGTCCTGGGCATAGTCAAGCTGCATATATTAATTATTAGAAATAATCTTTGAAATGTTTACATTAAACATCCATTGGCAACAGTGAATGACTGTACCCTTCATGCTGTTGAATAGAGTTTCCACTATGGGCATAAAGAGTGCTTAAAACAGTAAAACATTACTGTGGAGACCAGAAATCCTGCAATAAAGGAAGACAAAATATGATGTCACTTACATCTTAAATGATAGATAAATGGGAGGAGAGAATCCTGTTTCCAAACACAAAACCACTGTTCAGACCCCACTATTATGTGAGAAATAGTCTAAACACTCACATGTTAACTTCATTTTCAATCATCATTCATAATTCAATACTTTTAAATAAAATCTAGTTTCTTCTACTCTAAACAGTATACCTCAGTATTTATACCTCATCAGCATAAGTGCAACTATTCCACAGGAAAGGAAATAAATATTAAAAAAACTAAAGCCACGTTTCAGACTCCTCCTACCCAGTCAGTGAATCAGTCAGGATGTAGAAGTTACCCACATAGAATCTGCAATAAACAAATATGAGAATATTAGTTACCAAAAAATTCCGTTCTCTGTTTATCAGTGACATAAAAGAATCCTCCCATCATAAATGGTACTTAAATGATTTGCAAAACTTACACGAGAGTTCTGAACCTTGACTGGACTGGAGTTAACATTGTTATCTACTTCACTGCTCATTATCATAATCACAGGAGAAACTGTATTCCTTGACCTTGAGTACAGTTGCCTCCACATGTTTTCTGGTTGTTGCTGGTTCAAATATAGATCTCTTTGAAATTTAATGGAGGTCAAAGTTATAATGCTGCAACTGATTCCATACACAATATCTATCATAACTGACTCTTCTGAATTATCCAGAGGTGTATTTCATAAGTGCTTCTTTTAGATGAGGAGCTCCAAACTTTGATTATCCATAAAGTGCTGCAGCCCATCACTACTGAAACAGTGAAAGATGACATGGCAACAGTAGCAATGGTGACAGTAGTAAGACATTTTAAGAATCCTGAATTAGATGTGTCTTGAGCTGCAGAAATGAGGGTAATTCCAGGCTGTTTTTATAAAACAATAGTAAAGCTGACACAGCTTCTAAATTTGATGACAGAGGGTATTGGGGACATTTGGGCATTGGGAAAGTGATGGATTTCAAATGAAAGGTGTAATTTACAAGCAGTAAATAAGTATATGTGGCATAATACATCAAATTAAAACCCTAATTATTCAGCATTGCTGAGGTCAAGTCATGCCCTAGATACAGGAAAAAGAATAGTAAGCAGAAAAAAAAGTTAGAGAGAACACCAAAATCTGGAGACAGTACATAGAACAGGGCTCATTAAGCAATGTTTAATTATTGTGGTTTCTATTGTTACACAAACAAATTCATATACTAGAAAAAAATATCAGCAAAAATACAGTTGGTTTGGTAATGTACAATAATTTTATTTTTAGGCTGATGTACTTGATGGGTGGCTACAGCTTTTAATGAGCAGCCCAGGCGCTGAGGCAGGGTGGAGTCGAGAAGCCTTAGCCAGAGTCCTCAAGGATATAACAGGATTATAACGACTCTGTTGTGTTATGCTAATGAGGAAGCTGGCTGTTGAAGGCGGGAAATGTGCCCTGGCTACATGGCTGTGACCAATGAATGCTTGTTACTAGGGCAGAATCGTCCAATCAATGTTTGGCGCGAGAATTAGCTTAGAAAGGCAGCCAGTTAACCCAAAATAAACGGCTTCAATTTGGATAACGTTGATCGTTGTGTTGTCCCATTTTTTCCATCACCACATGTACTATCACAAGCAATTGGTTTCCAGCAGAACCAGCACTCAGGAAGCATGCAAGTTTAAAGAAACTATATAGGTAATAATATGAAAAACCACCAAGTCTCTAACTGAAACAATGGACAAGCGCACTCCAGTTAGGTCATTTGCTATCACTACAACAAGGAGACAGAAGTAGCAAATATATCTGAAGACAGAGAGAGATGTCAAACTTTATTTAGTCTTTCCTTAGGAGTGAGAAAGTTTGGCTGTTAGCTGCGAAAATAAACAAGAAAGGTAGAAGTGGAACTTGTACACTGTCTGAGAATATATTTTTGTAAACCAGTTAACAAAAACTACTTTTTTCCTTACCTTTTCTATTTGACAGAGGGTAAAACGGTAAGTGCCTCCTTCAGAATTGCATAGTTTAAATATTATCTTAGTCAAAGACACTGATCGTATTTCAAAAAGAAATGATGATAGGTCAGGGATAAAGCTGAAATGAAATTATTTGCTAGCTGCAAGGCCAACATGTTTAAAGAATTGGCCAAACTAGATTAAGTATGAAAAACTTGAGGGAGAGCTGTAGACTCTCAGGCCTTTAGGCAACTAGATCATTCTTTATATTTTTGCCAAGGGCCTAATGAGTCAGTGGGACTGAACTTCAAGGAGGCCCTCCTTTAAAGGGCAGCAAATCTAGGATTCCTGCTGATGCTTTCATCTGGTTTGTGCTGTCCATAATCTATTTCTTTCCATATCTTGCTTCTGTAGAACAAGGTATTGTGTGTTTTTGTCAAAACTGGATAAAGTTGTAATGTTAGAATACCATTCTTCTCAGAATAGAGGAATTTTATAGCTGGAAGCTTCAAGGTATTGAAAGAATGGTAAGGGAGTGATTAGTATATGTGATTTAAAACAGTGTTTTCAAGAGGCTATTTCAGCTTCTATATTATCTCAAGATATTTTCAAATAAAAGCAATTTATTGTGCCAAATTTTATAGCAGTGTTTTTCCATTTTCTTGCTCACTCACTTCAGTTGAAGATGTCAGGCTTGCTTTGACAGGGTTTTAATTAGTTTCCATATGTGATCTGTTTGTACCATATTGGTCTGAAATTTTCTTTCTGTATGGAAAAAAAAGTAATTTAAGCCATTGTGATTATTTACCTGCATCAGTTCTAATATTGCCAAAACAGGTGGCTTAGACATTTTTTATTCTGTGTGTAGGGGTATAATGGCAGTATAGGAATATCTATTGTTGTTATATACATTAAAAAACAATAAAAACACATACTAAACATATATATTTATAAAACACAATATGCATACTGTTGTGCCTATATGGCATATTGTAGTTTTATATCTGCACATATGTGTGTGTGTGTGATGTATATGTAATGTTGTTTTCATTCCAGTTTGATTGGATAGGCTTTTTGCTCTCTGAGCGAGTGAATTAAAAGAAGAAACAAAGATAGACAGGAGGTCAACTGAAGGATTTTCAGCTGTTAAACTCAATTACAGGCAATGACTGAAATGAATTTAAAAATGTCTTTCCTGAAGGGTGAATGTGCTCTACTGTCCAATATCTGATGTGAAAGTGCTCCGAGGCCCTTTCTCAGATGAACTGAGCTCTTATTACTTTATTTGTTAGGGGAGGAGTGGGGCTTGTTTTGTTTTGGGTTTTGCTTTTGTATCAGTTCCCTCCAGTTTTCATGGGTGCATTAGAAAACCCACTGTCAAGTACAGAATAACTTGCTGTATTCCCAAGACGAGCTGTTCATCTAACAGGAGCAATTAATTTAAATATACTAGGCACAAAAAATGTTTTATTCAAATTTGCAACAGTTTTAAATAGCAAAATGAAACGTCAGGGGACAATTTGGTATAAATTACAGAGGAAGAAACCAACACCTATTCTCAAGAAAAAGTGATTGATTACTTGGGTTTTTTTAACCCGTAAAATTTAAAAGAAAGATGTTTCCCTTTTTAAGTCCTATCTCTTACTTTGAGTATAGGTGCTGACATATTCCCAATTATTTAATTATCTGCTCTGCACAGTCTCGAGGTTTGTAGACTGCTTCAGACTGCTCGTTATATTCTTTTAAAGTAATCCCAGTAAAAATATTTGCATGTCTCTACTGCATTCATAATTAAAAGTCTTTGGAATTACTTCTAAAAATGGTATTTACTAGCTACAATTAAAACCAAATGCATTGTTGGTTGGGATTTTTTTTTCATTCAGAGAATATTGTTCCCGTCTCTCAAGAATCTTACACTTGCAATAAAAATAATTCTAATGCTTAAAGCCCAGTACAGAAAAGCACTTAAGCACATGCCTAAATCTGTCACAAGTCAAGATAACACTGTGGCATGTTCATAGTATTTGACCCTGGAAGCAATAATTAGATCATCTAGCCTGACACTAGAGATATAACAAAATTGGAAAATTTAATGAAGTTTTTCCTGTAGGAAGTTCTGTAAGTTGTCTTTGTGTAAAAAAAAAAAAAAAAAAAAAAATAGCACAGAAATCTGATCTTGTTTTGATAACTTTAGGTTATGGTGCATTCATCAATTGTATTTTCTTACCCATAAATACTGCATGAAGCTCATCTTTGATTTATGTGGTTTAAATATATATTAAAAATTAAGCAACTGTTTTCTCTGAAGGAAAATATTTTCCATGTCAAAGCCCTATACAAGGGCCTAACTGAGGGATCTAGATCATGCTAGAATTCAGCTATGTTCTTGTTCCCGTGAATGGTAAAAATCCTAGTAGTACGAATAGGGGCAAAAAGGATATTAAACTATCATGAGGTCCAGCAGGAGTTTAATTTTACAAGGCAGAAGTAGCCTAACTGATTGTATCATGACCAAAGAGGAGTGCTAACATAATTTCAATGGAGATTTTCTAATTTTTCCTTCATAAATAAAATTTTGATTTTTGTCAGGAACATATAAAAAAAAATAATTTTTATATACATGTAGCAAGAGATGTCATAGTTATGGAATAACAAAGGCTTGATTCCAGATGTGAATATTCACCAAGAGCTAGAAACTACAGATTTTACGCAGCACAAAATGTTCATAAAACATAAGATGTTTTGTGTATATTATAGTGAACTATTCAGTGGTTTTATGTTTGAGTTTTTTTAATTCTTTCGTTTGATTAGGTGTTTTTTCCCCCAGAAGGCAAGGAAAAGAAGATTAGCAAAAGCACCAGTTCTGGTCCTTTTCCAAGTAAGTTTGACACTTTTTTTTAATTGATGTCAACCTTGCCTTCAGTCTGTGGATTTTTTTTGCCAAATTTTATCAGTATTTTTAATGACAGTGGTAGAAAGACCTTAATAAGAACGATTTTAGCCCTATAGTCATGTAATTCAGTGACAATAATAGAGGCAAAAGTCACAATACAAGACTGACAAGCTTGCAGAGGAACCTTGGGATCCAGGTTTGTCTATCATTGCCCTAGTTTCTTTTAGAAGGATATTTTTCACTTATGACTGAAAAATTCTTATCCCCCAAGATTTCTATTTCACTAGATTTTGGCCAATACAGACAAATATTACCCAGGGATTCTCTGGAGCCATAAACTGCAGAGAGTTCAAACTCCCCGAATATCTTACTTGCCCCACTGAAAGTATTCCAAATGGAAGGTGAGCTTCAATTTTGTCTTGCAACCACCCATAACACAAAACAATGAAAAGAAAGAATTTTCCAAAATTCAGAATAGGAAAAGAAAGGTACAATCATTTATATGACACAAAAGAGGCAAATACAGACCCATCAGAATCAAACCCAAAAGTCTATCTTCCTCTTTGTCCATTAGTAAAGATGGACCATCACTTGATGCCTGTATAGCCTGGAACATAGTTTCCTAGTGTACACTAATCTTTCAAGAAATATTTTTTTGATGTAGGAAACTGTTTTTCTTCACCCACAATGTTTTGGGAGTGAGGGGTAGGGGCTTTGAGAATGGAGTTTAAAATTTCAAATTTTCTGTTCTTGAAATATTAAATATTAGTTACCCTTATTATGGAGGCATTCTGAATTTTCTTAGACAAGTTTATCCTCTATTTCCCTTTTTTAAAGATCTATTTGTCGGACCTAACAGAAATACTTCATTTACTTAGCAAAAGTACTAGCAAGCTCTTAATTCTTTCAAGTACAAAATCTTATTTTCCACTTCATTCAGTAAACTCCACTGTGATCAAGCATTATGATTTCTCTGTTGGCGAAATGTTACTAAGAAGCAGTCATCCTGCCACTTATTTTCTTCTCCTTCCATTTAATTAATGAATTAATTAAATTAAACTTGTGGTGCTGTAGCTGATAGTGAGGATCTAAGGATGAAAAAAATGTCAAAGTAGCAAAAAAAAAACCAGCTAAACAACCAGCCAATCAACCAATCAAAAAAACCCAACAACACCCTCCCTCTGCTTAAAAAGGGAATGGTTAGCGAACTTCTAAACTGACAATCCTGCTAGAGCTATCTGTGGTACCACCACCTGCTTATGTGTGGGACCACTTCTGCCCAGGCTTTGACAATTTTAGTGAGATAAACATGTACATTAACAGTTCTATATTTTACAAAAATAGAAAACGAATTAATGCCCACAGCTTATTACTGACCTCTCATGGAGATCTGATACAAGGTTAATCACTCCTTTGAGGATGATAGAGGAGTTCAGGTGAATATCTATCAGCCTTGTGTTTGAGGAATATTGTGAAAAGTAGACTAACACAATCAAAAGTGTACAAATTGAAAACAATTAAGTTTTGAATTGTAAATGAAATCCTATTAAATATTATAAGAATAATTACTTAGAGATTTGGAAGAGTTTTGGAAAATTCACACAATATATACAATTTCCATTTTTACCCTGTTCCCTTCTTCAGCCTGCAGCTTGTATTCTGCTTCTCTACACCTCAGTCAGTAGAGTTCCTACTACCAGCCGTGGCTGGTGAATAAAGCAGCAAGGGGACACTGGCATTACCTCAGTTTTATACACGGATGAGTTTCCTCACATGGCAAAAAGTCTCAAGCAATTCTCCCACTGCTTCATTTTCACATTCTTCCACAAAAGCAGCATGAAATGAACTGAGGGCCCAGAAACTTAACCTGCATTTTTTATGTAGGTACACTTTACAACAAATAAAAACAACCATGAGTCATCCTGTAGCTGAAGTCTTCTTGACTTTAGAAAGTTTTTAAGAAGATCCAGGTTTCAAAAAAGGTTCCCATCTTATATCCAAGGAACGGATCTCAAAGAACCCAATTATTCCCATCAACTCTTCTCACAGGAGACCTCACTTGGATTACTGCAGTCAGTTCTGGAGTCCTCCACATAGGAAGAACACGGATCTATTAGTCTGAGTCCAGGGGAAAGCCAATAAGATGACCAGAGGGCTGGAGCACTTGCCATACGAGGATAGGCTGAGAGGCTTTGGCTTGTTTAACCTAGAGAAGAGAAGAGAAGATTCTGGGGAGACCTTATAATGACCTTCCAGAATTTAAAGGGGGACTACAGGAAAGCTAGGAGGGGGTTCTTTTTCAGGGAGTGCAATGATAGGATGAGGGATAGCAATTTTAGGCTGAAAAAAGTGAGATTTAGATTAGAAGAATTTTTTTTACTACGAGGGTGGTGAGGCACTGGAACAGGTTGCCCAGGGAAATTGTGGAAGCCCTGTCCCTGAAGGTGTTCAAGGCCAGGCTGGATGGGATTTTAGGCAACCTGATCTAGTGGAAGGTGTCCCCATCTATGGCAGAGGGGTTGGAACTAGACAATCTTTAAGGCCTCTTCCAATCCAAACCATTCCATGATTCATCTTTTAAGGGAAAAAAAAGTATTTCAGAGTCAACTGATTAACAGTCAACTGATTAATATAATTTTTTCTATAACTCTGACATGTTTGATTATGTTTTTCTAAAATAAAGCATTAGGTCAACTGCTTTGTACGTTTTTCTTCAACTTTTTCTAGGCTTGTAATTTTAAATATTTTATGACGACTTCAGAAACTCTTTTGACCCATTTGTTTTAGCACCCTCTGCTGTAGATTTCAGCACATTATAATTCATCCTTCTAAACAGAGTCATGCTTCTATTTATTGTTTGCCATGAAATTGTAGATATTCATATAAAAAACAAGCAAGCTTTGAAGGCAGAGGTGGCTGAACGCTGACAGCTAACAAGAGTAGATGTCTGATTTAGGCATTACTTTGCTTATCCCTAACAGAGAAGTTAATATCTCGTTTTGATGCTTGATGTTCTGTTTTCTGATTTATGTGCAGTGCATTCCATCCTCATTTGTTTGAGAAGTGTCCTTCAGAACCAGAGCAGAGGTTATTTATAATGCTGTCGTAGTGTGCTTTTTATAAAAAGAAAAAGAGTTGTGGTTATCAGGGCATTAAGCGACAGAAGAAACAGTAAAACTAATTCTGAATGTTCCATTTATAGTACCCAGAAAAAAAAAAACACAGAGAACATGTTGATTTTAGTCATTCTTGCTGCCTATCATTGTTTACTGAGAACTCAGCAACATACAGATAAAAAGCATTATGCAACTAATTCATATTGATCCATTTGCATTCCTTTCTTATGACACATAACTGCATACATATAATGGATTAATATAAGACAGATGAGCAAAATCTGTTTTCTAAGTTCAGTGCAGAAGAAAAATGTAGGCCTGGACACAAATTGTTTACAAGAAAGACAGACTTTGTAGTCAATTGGACAGAACAACAGGCACCTCAAGCTAAATACCCAGATGTGGGTCAGCACTACAATTGTGATTTCAACAAACTTCCTGCAAAGCAGTTAAAAATACTCTTCAACAAACAAAAAAATGTGGAGTCAAAATTTTCATAAGTGATTAAAACTACATTTATTAATGAGAATCAGTTAAGAGATGGTGCATTTTGCCAAACGAGTTAGCTGTTTGTTTTGCTCTTGTATCCTGACTAGTCTCCTGACAGTCCACCCTGTATATACATAGAATCATAGAATCACCAGGTTGGAAGAGACCCACCAGATCATCGAGTCCAACCACTCCTATCAATCACTAAATCATGCCCCTCAGCACCTCGTCCACCCGTGCCTTAAACATTTCCAGGGAAGGTGACTTAACCACCTCCTTGGTGTCACTTAATTCTTTTTTGAAATTAACTGTGCATTTCTCTTTGAGACAAAACCCAGGTGCAGCTCCTGGCAGGGGATGCTCCAGGGACCACAGATCATACACAGTGTAAGAAGAGGAAAGCAGAATTTCTTCACCATTTCTAATACTCCAGGATTATTCGCAAGGGCCTTTGAGAACTCGCACTCCCCTTAATGTCATGGCCCAGACCTGGCATGATACCATGGTGGTAACAGTATTCACATGGGCAGTGAAACCATCCTCCCATTATTTCAGGAATTTCAAACTTCAATAATATAAACAACCGGTGTTTATGTTTTTATGCTGCAGAAGTGTCATGGAAAAGCCAGAGAACACCCAGGCCAGAACACTGTGCAGCATGAGTACAGTTGACCTGCTTGAGAGAGGCAGCCCACAGAAGCACAAGCATGTGTTTTCCCCTTCCACTTAGGCTTGGCATCACTCTCATCAATGGAGGATTTTTTTTAGAGTAGATATAGTAGTTGTTATTTATACAAACAGACTCGGTAATACTTTAAAATGTCCTAGGTACATGAACCAAACATTTTAAGCAAGAAGAATGTATGGAAAAGATGTTTTTAAACTGTCCTGGGCTTTCAGAACCTTTAGAGAGAGCAATGAAGAACCTATAAAAAGAAAATGAATGCAGAGAGAGTTCAGATGAAACCCCCAGCCAATATGGTATGGAGCTTTCCATCATGGATGGTAGCAGATATTATGTGAAAGATGACTACATTTTCTTGACCGAACAGGGTCAGGAATAAAAAGTATTTATGCCCAGGCTGTGCTGTGTAAGAAGGGAGCATCTTGCCTAATTATTTACCTTCCAGAGCAAGAAAGGCATCGAATTATCTCTCATTTAGTAATTCTTACCCTGAGGCTACATCTAGATGTTGAGCTTAATATCCAGTATAGGCAGGTCTCTGCTCTCTTCTTGAATCCTTTTATGTACATCTGCTCATTTAGCATATGACTAAAAGATCAAGAAATCAATAGTAATTAAACAGGCTCAAAAAATTTTAGCCATCATATTATCTCTCCCTTTAAAGATGAAATGTTAACTTTTGGAAACTTATGCAAAGTGAGATAGTGGCTAACAGCTTTTCGAAACTAATGCCTAGCTGTAAAACAAAGATGTTGCTCTATAAATATGAAAGATTGCATAGCAGAGTATCACTGTGGAATTGCAGTACTCAGGATTTACAATATTTACAAACACTTCTTGGCTGCATTTACTTGTAAATTACAGATTACTAAAATTACATGAGCACATCAAAAATAAATGATCTGAGAACATCTTGTAATGCAATATTTTTTCCTTTTCAGTGTTTTCAAGTGGAACTCATTTGTTTTCTCCTAACTTAGGTGAATGAAGCTAGGACAAGCTAGGTGAATTAATTTGCACTGTTCCATCTTTGGCAACTGAAAGTTAGTCAAGGCCTGAATTAGATATTTGTTTATTGTGAGAAGTCACAAGTATTTAAATTCATCTGTAAAATTGCTTTGGAACAAAGCCCTAGCATAATCTTGTCTTCATTCTAGGGTGGGCTTTTATTTATACTGTTCAGTTTTATACAAAAACTCAATCAGGAGGAAAGGTCATCATTGTTCTTGTGGCTAGTGCAGATTTCTTTCACATAAACAGGAACTGTAGTGTGCTAGGTGAGCACAGAGGGTACTTCTCCACTGCTGGCTACTGGAAAATGACAGCACCTGATGGGAAGTTAGAAACAACAGGCCCAAAGCAATATGTTGAAAGACAGAATTCAGACACACAGGTCTTGAGATTGTCATCATGCAGTGTGTCAAGCTAATAAAACAGAACCAAACTTGGCAGGCAAGAAAGCTGGCAGGAGAATCCCCAGGGGGACAATACAACTGTGGAGAAGTCACCATTGTGCAGAAATGGTAAATATTTCAAATCCATCTTCAAGTCAAAATTATTTGGTTTTATGTGGCTGCTCTTCCTCTGATTTGGGGGAGTAGTAAGGAGAACCACAGCAGAAGGGAAAGATATATCTGTTACTTTCAAGACTCTAAGACCCTCAATGACTGCTATTCTTCATGATTTGTCTCAGCCAGGTTCAAAATACATAGATCATACTTAGTTATGCCTTCATGTAGGAATCATCTGAGTATTCTGGGAACAGAGTTTATATGCCTTAAAAGGATGTAACTAGGAATTTATAAATACTCCTTTAAAGATTTTAATAAAGACTTATGTTTTCAAACCTTTTTGGAGTAGTATAATACTTTTAATCCTGTGGCTTATAACTTGGTTCAAATGTGCATGCTATTGGTCCTGTAAATTCACATGAATATTTGTGAATAAAGTTAAATATTATAAGAAGATATTTATTTCATCAAATAGTAACAACCAGTGGTAAAAGAATATGCATGTCACCAAGAATGAAGCATTTATTATTCATCTGTGGGATGCTATTTGCAGTAAGGTGATTATGTTTGTATATGTATGACATACTAGTTTGTATATCAATTTACTGTGAAAGGGCACATATTTATTTTATATATATAATATGTATTTTTCCCTTGTGCCAATTTGGAAAATTACACAAGAACATGTTAATATAATCATAAAACTAATTGAATGAAATTCATGTCAGTAAACATAACACAATATGAAAAAGTACTTTTTTACAATGTTCTGTAGGATTAGATCCTGCATCCCTTGGCCTAGTGTGTCTTATTCTGATTCCAGGCATTCCCAAATTCCTACAATGAGCTATCAGGAAACATTTTTTTCAAGAAAAACTAAACAATAGTAAGCAAATACAAAATCAGGCAGGATAACTTAATATTTAGTTCTACTTCCTGCTAAAACATTTCCACAAATGTTTTATAGCCAATGAAAACATTTTCAGCTGTATTTTATGCTATTACATATTGCATTATATGGCAATAGGGAGCTAATATTACTTCTGTTTTAAAAAAATATTTTAAAGACTTTATGAATTTTCCCTTCAGCTTTGCCACTGAACCCTGTAACTGCACTCCAACACAGCATCCCTTAAGACAGCCATAAAAGTTGCCCTAACTCAGTAAGCGGGGTCTTAGAATGAAAATCTGCCTGTATTAAAAAATAAAAGATCTTTTAAAATCCTTGGTGTCACAATGGTCACTTGCCTGTGGTTTTATTTATTTATTTACTGCTAAAATACTTGCTGTCTGCTGCCGAATCAAGCTTTTACTTCAGTCTGTTACATTAAATAAAAAGCAAAAAATAATATCAATCAGTACCAAAATAGGTCTGAACGCTTCTTGGAAATATTAGTTCAGACAGTGACAGGAAAATGAGAAATACAATGGAATTAGATTAAGGAATTAGAAGATCAGAACATCTGAAAAATAACTATGGAGCTCAATGTTTAGCTGTACATCCATTTTCCAACAAATCTTACGAAAGGCATTTATTTTTTTAACGAAGAATGCTCAAGCAGATTTTTTTGCATTCAGTATTAATATTTTCTTTTGTAGTAGTAATAAAGGGGCATAAGATAGAAGCTGTATTGGTGACAGTCTCAAAATTGGTTGACAGACAATTCCTTTACCAAATTACTAATTATGTTAATCTTCATCATGCATCTTGAGAAATGAGAATTGTGTGATGGAATAAACAGAGGTATCAGTTTAAATAGAAATAGCACAGAAGAGTAGCACATTCACAGAGATTACAGAAAAGCAGTGGTCACCACTTCTGTTTGGTAAAACACATTTTTGATTGAATCAGTTGGCAATATTCATATTATTATCTTCTACCTATGCTGAAAACCACATTTACATATATGAGATGCTGTTTGGGCTATACTGTATGCTTTCCAAGTATTCTTTATTACACCACTTTCAGAATTCAGGTAAAAGCAGAAAGGACATATTTCAGATAGAAGGAAAATAGATATAAGCAGTTGTAATTTTATCATCTGCACATATTTTTAAATAAAATAACTGTGATAGTGCAAATAAGTTGAATTTATTAAATATTAAATGACTTGCTATTATTGTTTTAAGAGAAATTACTCTTAAAGACACTATTTTTACACCACTCATTTTTTAATTTGGAGTGGGTGATTAAAATTAGCAAGACAGAATTACTTAGAGAAAATAAATTATTTTTTAATAATCTGCTGAGAACTAACTGATTGCAATCCAAACCACTGAATTTTTAGATCAAAACTCCAGATTAAAATTATTGCAATATATTTCACATTATAGGGAGCTGTAAATTATATTCTTATCAAGCAGTACATGATGCTGAACCTGCATGGTCCTAGGTAACGTGCTTCTATTAACTTATAATATAGAAGCAGCAACAAAACCACACATCTTCCACATTGTACTATAATCTCTCCTGGAAATTACTTGCTTGAGGGCGGAATGACCACTTAACAGATATGGAGATATACAGTAACTGATTGTTTGTGAGCTAGAGTCTTGGGCAAATGAAAGTATTAGGGAAATATTGACTTCATATTTCTTTATTAATTATTCAGAAATGTGTTTACTAAGGACAAGCAAATAACTCTGATACAATATCATAGCATACTTGCTAGGTATGTGCAACTCAATTTTATCTAAAAAAACCTAATTCTATTTTCACTCAAATTCAGTTAGTAAATTCTATAGTTTCCTTTAAAGACTCTGAACCTAAAAAATATGAAGCAGACCTTGAATGTATGATTTATTTAAAAAGGAAAGAAAACTTATGAAAATTATGGGAAAAGGATGACCAACAGGAACTCTATTTCATGCAAGCTGGTATTATTTGATTCCATCGTGAATTTTTTCATGATTCTCTGTTGACATTACTGATGACAAGGTTTTTGTACAGAAAGTGTTAAAAACAAGTACAGGGGATTATCTCCTAAAATTGATTCTAAATGATACAGGAAAGCTTCTCTCGCACATGAAAATGAGAAGTGGTTCTTAAGAGTGATTTTCAAAAAGAAGTTCATGATTGTTAGGACAGGAAAGAGAGATCACCAAACTGAAAATGATGAACTGCATGGGAAGCAAGCCCAAGGAAAACCATCCATCTTTCAAAGAAATTCTAAGAACGAAAAATAAGCTGTACTACTATAGAGAGGAAAAGTTATTAGCAGATGATATGAGGAAAACTTACCTTTCTAGGGACTTATTGCTTAATTCTGTCAAGAAAGCTAGCCTATCAATAGGAAGCAGGTACAATTAATACAAATTGAGGGGGAAAGGTCACAGGCTCAATTAGATTATGCATGAAAAGATTAGATGAGTGAGACTGTGAGGTTATGTATGCGATACAGGTCTTCCTGTATTTCATCTTAAACACTCTCTGAACAGGCTGAAGTGATCTCAGAATTTACAGTGATCATTTTGAAAGCCTTTGATTAAGGTAAGTGAAGAAATAAAATGTTGCCAGTCTTCTGAAAAGGTTAGAAATTACAGCTGTAGATCATCCAGAATAATTTCAGTTCCTAGGAAAAAGTAACAGAAGAATTAATCTAAATTTTTATAAGTACTGAAAGTTAATAAAAATATTATGATGATAATTTTCATTTTTTGAAACCAATTTAATTTCCTCCAAAAATGTATAACACTCATCACAAGAAGTGATATTTCTGTCCTTGCTCATGGGAAGATGAAATAAATGTCTAATGCTATGATTTTCCTAAAGAATTCAGCAAAGTCTCAAGGGCTCTTTTCCTAATGAAGGCTAGTGAACGGAGCCTATTCGAAAGAACTATGGTGTGAGCACAAAATCACTTGAATGAATGATCATAAGTACTAGTAAATGTATTTTTGGTGCACTGCTTTTCAGGAATAACTAGATCAAACAGGTAGAGGAGTTTAGAAGAGAATAACCATGAATAGAAACATAGTCAACGTGGCCAAGAAGAAAACTTGGAAACGATAAAAGTCATAACAGACTGAATAACGGAGGAAGAGAGTAATCTTCTTTTCTGTGTCTCTTGTAGATAGGAAAAAGAATGTTCATCACATACAGTAGAAGAGATATTCAGATTAACAGCCTAATGGTAAATGTAGAAAAGCACAGGGGCAGAAGATGTGGGAACTCCATCACTGGACAGAACTGAACAACTACCTTTCAGGAATGATAAGAGATGGACACAATCCTAACTCAGACGAAGAGTACTGACTCCACGACCAAGTTACATCTCTTTTTTTTTTTCTAAATGTAATAATATATATAACCTGTATTTCACAAAACATTTGAAGACTTATTTTGAGAGATGTTACTATGAGCTGTAGAAGAGGTTTTCTGGAAATAGTGGGAATATAAGAAATATTCTTCTTGCTCCATTGATATATAAATTTATTAAATAAATCTATTTGCCCAGCATGGTGATCCAGCAGCTTCTTACTGAAAGTAAACTTGGAGTAAAAAGACCTATTTGACTTCCACACCCTGCTTGTAGTGTTTTAATAAGTTGAAAGCTCTTATAAAGAAAAAAACAAACACAGCATGATGAATGTATTTCAGAAACATTAAAAATGTCATATGTAACTAGCAGCATTGCAAAGCTGCAGAGAATAATTTTAGACTGATCATTAAAAACAGTTTAAATATTGTTATTTATATTCAAGTAAAAAAAATCTAGCTAGTTACAGCTAGGAGTGGAAATAAAGAACAAATGATAGTTCATAGATTGATAAGGTCATTGTTAGGAATTTCCTTGATAATCATGCTTCATTGAACCAAAACTTCATGCTAAACAAGTTGAAGTTATTCTCCAAATTTTTCCTTACAACACATCCATGTATTATTTGAAATTGGTTTATGAATTCCACACAGCTCTCTCTGCAACAGTGTTTATATGTGTAATGTGTGATTCGGTTCTACTTCAGGCTAGAAGAATAATCCTTTGGGACAAAGTCTTTCTTTGGGTTTGACTCAATTGGAAATTTAGGAATTTAATGCTTTCTGAAGTTCCCTAGGGTATCCCACCATCCCTTCAGCTTTCTGTCCAGAACAATGTACATTTCCATAATCCCATAATCCCATATTGTACCTCTCAGACATGCAGGGATGTATCAAGTTCCCTTGCTCATCTCAAATGGCACTACACATCTACATTTAGGCATAGGAAACCTGAATTCCTTGTGCCCAATGCTTTGTTATTAAAGTTATCTTAAAAATGACTTCAGATTTCTCTAAAGAGTACTTCTTATCTTCTGCTATTCTAAGATGTAAGTTATATTGACTGTTACGGATCTGTAGGACATGAACCTACTAACTGTCAACATAACATGTTTTTAGGGATTTTATTCTTGTTAATTCCTATATCCTAAGTGGCTTTAAAATAAATGGTTATATGAAATGATGTCTTTTGCAGAATTCAAGATACATCAATGTCATGGAGAGAGAAAACCATTGTCATCACCTGGTAATTTCAGTATGGGACTGAAATTTCAAATAAAATATGATACTCCGCATTATGAAAGATTCTAATATAGGATTTTTAGGATGGTATTTTTACACTTCTATGATGTTTCTTTTGAGCTTTGGCCATGCTCTTAGGTTAAGCCAAATTATCAAATATTTATATAGTTCAGACTATGAGTTCAAACTATTAAAATCTCTTGGATAACTACATTTAGGGCAAATTTCAAAACCCACCAATTCAGAATAGACCTGGTACTATCACATAGGAAATGATAAGTGCTATTTTTCTCCTAGTATAGGAAACTAAAATGATTAGAAGTCTGAAAAACTATGCTGCAAACTTGTCAAGGGAATAAGATCACACTCAGATCAAATATATGAGTTGTAGGAAATGAAATAAATTAAACATCATACTGGGAAATCTGTAATGTGTCTTGCAAACAGTAAAGTGGTTTATTAGCAGATTTATTTAAATTTGGAGAATGTAACATCCTTACAGAAGCTAATAGGATTTCCAGATTTAAATTTGAAATTAGTTTTTTTTTGTGGAAAACATTTTAATGGGCTTCAACTGAAGCAACATATTCCTGTAAAATGGAGTCAATGCCAGCAACTCCTTCAATGGTTTAACAAACTGTGACAAGTCTCTCAACACATATGGTGTTTTAATTAGACATCATAGTAGCAGGCAAATTGATCTCCTCTTGCTTTTTCTCTCAAGTGTCAGTTAGTTTAAAGTGAAGTCTCAGAATGATTTCAGCTGGGGGGGAGTGGAATTACAGTAGCATCTCAGGTCTGGCCATGAACTGAGTTTGTGTGTCATTACTGAAGCTAATAAGTTTCCTTTCTTGCGTGTGTACTCATGCAGCTGAATGGGGGAATATCAGGAACCACACACTGAGAACCTGCTTAGTGGAACAGAATATTAAATACGCGTTTGGTCTGCTGTTTTCTAGGTCAAACTAACAGTCATTGAGCTGTAGGTAGATTTGATTCTGAAGGTGTTGAATTGTTTCTCCTCTGTATGAGAGGCAGTGGATAAACCAGCCCTCAGCCGCCCTTTTGCATGTCCTCAATGCACAATAGGATTGAACTGATTTTAAAATCTGAAACTGCATCTGCCTCATATATAGTCCTTTGAATATGGTAGTGCTACTGAAACTAAAACAATGGTTGATATGGAGCAATTTAAATAAGCCTCATGGCTACAGTGGTGCCACAGAAACTGAGCAGAAAGTGGCTTATTGCAAGCTACTGCAGTCTGCTCTGCGTATTTACCTGTACTGTGGGAAAAGACAAAACAAGCAGTCACTCAGCTGTCCTTCACTTTCATTCTTGTGCAGGATAAATCAAAAAAACACCAACACAATCCTTATCAAACAGGAATACTGTCCTTTTGTGAGTTTAGGTCTGCTGGTCTGTACTGGCCCTTATTTTTATCTTTATGCATTTAAAGGGCAAAGGACCTTGCCAAAAATCTGTTGGATGGTATATAATACTTTAGTAATGGTATCATATACTTTTTCACAATACTACAGTGGATAAAATACCCAGAAGTGGAAGTATGTGCTCATTTCCCTCCTATTTCTGTAAGGATTTAAACCTCTCACTTCTCAAAAGTATTCCCTAGTCACCAACCTATAAAATCAAATACTTCTTCAGGGCCCGAGGCTGCACTATTGATCCGCAAGTGTGTGCAAAGCCATTTTAAGCTGTAATGCTCACTTGCAATTGCCATAGAAACTAGGTAGGTGACAGGTATTGGTGAACACATCTGTTTCCTCCACAATATTATTTCAAAATATGGCTAAAGTGCACTTGATGTCAGGAAGTTAGAAAATACTCCTGAGATCACAATTTTTAACTTACCATAAAAGAAAAATCAACATTTTAAGAGAACAAAGAAACAGCTTGATATCTGTCTGGGTGAGAGAAATTAGTTTCTAGTATTATACCCTGTTACTTATATTTTTGCTCTGTGATTTAGCCCCTACTTGGTCTCCTACTGGGACCAAGGATTGTGGCATTCTGTCTGGGTTTCAAAATTAAGCGTTCTGAATACAGTTCCCAGTAACTAAAATCATTTGGAAATGGCTAAATGAAGAAAAAGAAATCATATTTTACATTTGTTACTACCTAATAAAAATAACTCTGAGAAGTAATGTCATACTATACAGTAACGTCACTGTAAACTCTATCTGTTTTTTTGCTTGTCTTGGTAAAATAAATACTTTTATAAAAATAAAAAATCATAAAATTTTTTATTATGTTCTACATTTTGCTAGAGCATAGTGACATAAGGCTTTTATAACAGGTGATTGAAAAATACCATATTCTGACTGTTTTGAAGGCTGTCTCTTTTGTTGAAATTTTATATGAGAGAATACCATCATATCAAAAGTACTTTTAAGTCCTGTCACATCCCAATAAATACCTCTATTTGTTAATAAATTTTATGCATTTGCATGCATTACGTTTTTAAAAGTTGCAGAAAACTTAGCAAGAAAATTGAATATTTCTGTTCTATAAATAAAATTTTTCAACCTAATGCTGGAAAATTTTATTTCTGAGAGAATTTTTTTTGAGTCTGTTGATTAAATGGATTTTTAGTCCAAGTCTTACTTAGCTCTTAGCACAGTTTGCAAAGCATACTTATTACGGACTTCACCAAGCAGCCAGGGCTAAGGTCAGAAGCAATAATCAGCTTCATAATCAGCAAATTTAAAAACAAATCACCAAAACCAGATATTGTTTCACATAATATGAATAGCAGCAAAATTTCTTAACTGTTTTGGTGAGAAAGGTGAGGTTTGTTCACCTAAAATTCTTGTACTCGTTTCTAGAAACAGTGGATACAGCGTATAAAGATGGCCTAGATACTGAAATAGGTACAAGAATAGAATTGCTCCTGCACAGTTTCACAAAGGAGAAAGCATAGTTTGCATCTTAACCTGCAGAACTGCCTCTTTAGTTAAAGGTGAAAATGTTTTTTCTTTTGGATCCGAAGGTTCCTGGTTTACACCTTAAAGTTCATTGGTGTAGCTGTTCTTATACAGAGTAGGAATTGCCTGTAGTTCTAAAAATAATGGGCTTCAGCCTGAAAATAGCTTTTTCTTTCTGTAGGAGACACGTAATGCCTTAGTCACTGTTTACATTGCTCCCAGTCCACAAGATTGTGAGCATGCTGTGGGTCCTCCTTGACTGCAGTCAACCCTGAGTGTTGGGTCTCACTCCCCCGTTATGTCCATCAATTGCCCACTGGAGAATGTTACCACTGCTCTTTGATCCCATTGCCTCTGCGTCCTCTCATTTTTTTGTCAAGGATTTTCATACGGTTGGTCTTTGTCCAGTATCACCTCTAATTTGGAGATGCTGTATTATTCAGGCACGTAGTGAGGAATATATCAGCTCTTTTGTGCTGTGGCACAAACATACTCTTTGCAACTCTTCATTCTCTAGCTCACAAAACATTGAGCTGCAGACATAGTTATAGAAATTTCTGGCATGATTCCCATTATGGCAATCTTCTTGTCCCTCCAAAATATTATTTTTATGGTCCTAACTATGCTATGAAAGCAGACAAACATTATGTAATTCCAATAGCAATACTTCAGAAGATGGGCTGCTCAGCTACTGTAGTTCTATCATCAATAAATAATGCAATTTTTTGATCTAAATAGAACATATGTACTTATAGCTATGTCTGAAAATAGTGGTGAAAGAAATTTCCCAAAGCATCTTCATACTTAGATTTAACTTCTGGTTGGAACTGAAAGTCGGACAAGCAAAATACAAATTCAAAAGGTATATTGAAAGGTCTTTCTAAAGAGGTATTCATAGGTCATCTCTATTTAAGGTAAATTTAGCATGGACCTTTTAAAATTCCTAACAGGAGATGTGTTCTCAAGAGAAAATGTTTCAGAGCAGATGTGCTTTTGTCTAGGTAGAGATTCTTTTTTATTCTGAAATGGTCATCCATCCTTAAAATATCCCAAAGAAATTTACATAATTCTCTAAATTCTATTCTTGCCTATTATTCATCCATGTAAAGACACTGTCTATATGCCCTATTTTATTTCAGTCTCATTCATCCAAATGGGATAAAAAGCATTAACATATAAACTCTGGTTTCCAAAACTGATTTTTTCTGACTTGCTTTCTCTTCCAAATCTGTTTTACATTTCTTTTGTTGATGAATTTTGCAGATGGTTTCTTTTATTGCTGTTGTTAAGGGTTTATTTGTTTGGGTTTTTTTTTAATCTGAGGGATAATTTTAACCGAAAACGCTACTTGTTACAGATGCTCTATATCTGGCTGCTAAAAGTGAAAAAACTTACTGTTTTTAAATCTCTCTAATTTTCCTCCCAATTAGAAGTCCTGAAAAGAAGAGTATATGTCACCAACTCTGCTTACTTAAGAATATTTTGTGGTTATTTGCATCATTTATACACAGACACATTCTACAATTTATTTTTTAAGTTCATTTTTTTCCTCTTCCAGTGGACTTGGATATTGAGTTCTCTGATCATCCTAAAAATCTGTAAATTACAAAGCAAGGCATTTTAAAAGATCCTAGGAAAAATCCTCTTTGAACCCAGAGTAGAACAAATAAGTACAGAATATTTTTTTAATGGTAGTGCCTACGCTGCTTCATTAGTAATCCAGTTGTCTCCCACTTGGTGCTTTCAAGCACAAAACCAAAGGATCTGGAGCTTAGCTTGGGCATTTAAATTTATGATCAACTTCATAGAAATGTGTACATTACTTCCATAAATAGACATAAATTTCTATCAGCTTAAATAAGAAATTAAACATTTAAGGAAAGATTGCAAAGTTTTGTAGATCTGACTCTGAGGAAGTGAACATAAGGTTCCTGTAATCTAAAGATACTCCCGTAATCTAAAAGGTAGCAGTTATCTTCCAAAGTTTACAAAAATGCACTCCGTCCTTACTGCTCCCACCTGGTAGTTTCAGGTTTGCTAGAGGATAATTTGTCTTGTGATTACTTGACCACAAAACCCTTTCCTTAGACTGGCATATCTCTGGCTACGTTAAACGAATTGCTTCTGTGTTTGTCAACAGTATGCAGAGTTCAAACTCAGCAGCCTTACAGTCCTCTGAAACACTTTCTCCTTCAGATGAGTTGTGTGGTTTATGCCATACAAAACAGAGATTTATTTATATTCCTGAGGTTATTACATAACCTGCATCTTTATGTTCAATAGCTTGATCAAGAACATAGCTGTCTCTTTTCTGCATAGTTCCCTCAGTTCAGTTGATGATACAGAGCATATTGCAAAAGCCTGCATAGAAGAGTTGATGTCCACGATAGGCTTGGCTACGTTTTATTTCTAGGAAAACTCCAGACTGTTTAATAGCTGGGGTGTTTCATTCCAACAATTCAGTTGCAATATACCTATGCAAATATAACTCGATAGACTGGCAAAACAAATCACTGGAATTTCTTAAAAGAAAAGGATCTTAATTTAATGTACTCTTCTTTTCATCTACTAATAGTTCCTTTCAAAATGATCTGTTCAGAGACAGTAAAACAGTAGAGGACTCACCTTTCTCGTTGTCTCCAATGGGATGATCTGTCTGAAGAGTGCTGATTAGCATTCTTTTAAAGACCATAGTTTGTTTCAGTGAGAATCCTGATTGCTTTCTGATATGGCAGTGACTGTGAGTATTTACACTTCTTCCCACTTCAGCTGTATGTTGCTGGAGGCTTTACAGTCTCATTGGGCATGACTTAAATGATCTGAAGCCATTTCTCACATATCCTGGAAAAATTAGGAACCTTTGTGAAGAGGAACTTAAGTGAATAATTTTCAGTGAATAATTTATTCAGGAAATATAACCTCTTTCTTGTTTAACTTCTCTGTGAACAGTGATTTTAGGAATATCTTTGCTGTTTGTCACTGCTAAAATAATTATATTTCTATAAAGATCCTATCCTATGCTTTTCCTCTCCACTGTAAGAAGATGAACTTATCTCATTGGTTGAGATAAGTTACTTTTTACTTTATCACTTAGTATTTTGATTCTCAGGAGCTTTAGAATATCTGTGAGTAAACTAGTCATTGAATGCTGACAAAGGTGATAAAAAAAGCTGGCTTCCAGAAAGTCTAAACCTTATATTAGATTAGCAGACATCCCATATACCTAACAATTTACATGGCCAAGTAGCTTTCATTGTTCATTAATTCAAGCAATGAAGGTTTGAGTGAGAATAACTGTGACCACGATAAGAAATCAAACCCAAAGTCATGGATTAAATGAACTCAATGAACTTTTCTGGACATTCTATGAATACATATATATAAATATTTATGTTCTGTTAGTGGAAGAAGAAGGAAGTAAGGGACATTCAGAGCTATGGCGTTTGTCTTCCTAAGAAACTGTTATGCATGATGGAGCTCTGGAGGTTGTGGAGAGGAGGGAGCTGGCCTCTTCTCCCAAGTGACAGGGGACAGGACAAGAGGGAATGGCCTCAAGCTCCACCAGGGGAGGTTCAGGCTCAACATAAGGAAAAGATTCTTCACTGAAAGGGTCATTAGGCAATGGAACTGTCTGCCCAGGGAGGTGGTTGACTCGCCTTCCCTGGAGGTCTTTAAGGTGCAGGTGGATGAGCTACAGAGGGGCATGGTTTAGAGATTGGTGGGAATGGTTTGACCTGGTGATTCTATGATTCTATGAATGAACATGATGCCTGCCAACAGGAAGCAGTGAGTAAGTTTCTTGTTTTCCTTTGCTTGTGTGCATAATTTTCTTGCTTTCCTTTGCTTGCGCACTTTGTTTTTGCTTTACCCAGTAAACTGTCTTTATTTCAACAAACAAGTGCTCTCACTTTTGTTCTTCCAGTTCTCTCAGCCATCCCATGAAAGTAGGCAGGGGAAGAGTGAGAAAATGGCTGTGTGGTGTTTAGTTGCTGACTGGAATTAAACTATGATAATAATAAAGAATTGAAAGAGGAAGAAGGAAATCACACAAAATCCAGTTTCCAGTATCTAATTTCTGGTTGTAACACCATCCAGCAGTGCAAATTTGACGCTTCCCATGCAAGATGTCTGTAAATTAGTCATTCATGTGTTAGGCTGATAGACAGGAAAGTGCTTAAAGAAGGCAGAAATCAACTCATGTATTGCGAAGATGGTTTTTTTTATAATGGGAACATATTGCTCTGGGAGATCATTATTTCCACCCTACTTGCACGGCAAAAGCAGAAGGAAGATAAAGACATGATGCTTCCTTATATCCAAAAGTGAGTGTCTGGACCACTGATTCAGGATATTAGAGGTGTAAATCCCTTTTTCACCTATGGTGATCCAAATCTATAAATAATTTCTGATAGTGACCTTCTTCACAGTCTTTATGAATTTTTTGTCTTCCTCTTCTCCAACAGCTTAACTTCGTACCTCCTGTATCAATAATTTTAAAATGGTTTCAGGAACACTTTTCATTTATGAATGCCCTTGCAGGATTGTTACATTAGTTTCCTGTGAATGTTGTTACTGATAAAAGAAATCACTGGCCTATCTATATGTGAAGAAAAAAAAAAAAGCCTTCATAAAGAGACTGTTCTTACACTACTGCCTAACTCTAGATTTCCTCAGGGGAATATGAGGTCAGAATGGAGAAAGGACACTGCTTTCATGCTACTAAACTACCACAGCTGCAAACCGCTGCTACTGTATGTGACATAGCAGATGCAAAACTCAACACTTTGGAGGGTAAGTATGGTGAGATGTTTGGATAATGCAACAGTGTTTTTTGAGAATGTCATTCACAACTATTTCAGCACCAGTAGTTGTCTAGAGAAATGTCATAATGTTTTATTTACCTCATCCAACACCACTGCTCCTTCTGAGAAGCTCCTTATTTCACACTTCACTGTCTGTCCGATTCTTTGTACTGTTCAACATGAGCAGTGGGAATCTAGCCCCCACTGAGAAGTTTGTTTCACCTGGTGAGAAAATGCATCTATTACTGAGAAAATGGATGATCTGGACTATGTATTTTAAAGATTTCCTTTCACACTAGTGTTTCATATTCATATGCTTTTGACCATTTAAGATTAGCATTGCCTTTGAGGGAAGAGAGGAGAGAATCTGGTTTTCATCAAATTTCAGTCACTGCTGGGTTTTTAAATCCACATTCTCGAGTTTTATAACTGCTGTTTTTAAGAGATTCCCTTTTCTGCCTCTGTTTCTACTCTGTTTCAAAGTATTAAACATTCTTTCTTTTTGTTCTTTCTTGCCTCCTGCTTACACAAGAATAATCCCTTTTTTTTTGTCTGGCATCATATATATTCAAATTAAAACTGATGCAGTGCATACTTACCTTGTACTTCATCTGTCACCTTGGCTGATCTATCTTGAGTTCTTAAGATCTCTTCTTCATTTTTTAACACTACTAATTGTTCAAAGTACTGTAGAGTCCAAAACTTATCTTACAGAAGGACCCAATGATGTTATTTGTCATGACTTGAAAGAAAAAGCCTTTTAGGTTGATATGGACTGGTAGAAGAGAGATTATAATTAAATTAATCACAGAAGTAATAACCCTGTGGTGTTTTTTTTTTACCCTCCTGAGAAGTAAGCAACAGAATTGAAAGGAGTCAGGTTATAACAAGATAACATGTAGACCTGAGATAGGGAAAATATGTGAATTATCCTAGTGAAAGAAGTAAATTGCGATAGAATTAAGAAAAGCATTGGCGTACATTGTTAAGTATAATCTTAAAAATGCAGCAATGTCTTTATTTCTATGGATTATTGTAAGCCACATAGCTTTAAGAAAAATCAATTTTTAAGAATTTTTGCTTCCTGAGAAAGTTTCTTCTATACATTTTGAAGATCAGACTTAGACTATGGCTATGGAAAAGCAAATGAGCATTCAATACTAAACCTGAAATGTTGTGGCTGTTTTGCCCCACAGCAATTACTGTATCCATTACATAAGAATGTCTCAAATTATTAGTACAATAACCAAAATCAGACAGAAGGTTCTATTCCACACTGTAACAGATAAATCAAATTCACCTAGGCCAAAATATTACCTCTACATTAACATGTACCAGCCTTTTTGTATCCACCTTTTTTTGATGTGGTCTTTTTCTTTGGGATTTCTGTCTTTTCAAAAATCATTACATGGGGCCTACTTTAGGTATGATACACTTACTAAAATTTAAATGAAGTGTAAGCATCCTACCACTCTGAAAGAAAGCCCCCATTAAAACCTGAGGCATTTTAAACAAGAAGGATTATTCTCTCATTACATGTGACCTGCAATTGCAATGTGACATGACAATCTACTTTTAATTTATCATTCAGTGTACACAGATTGATTCCTAATTCTGATTCCATAAGATCTGTTCCTATTACTACTTTTTTTGAATTATTTTTCAAATTTTTTCAAATATTTTTCGTGCTTTCTTCCATATTTCTTAAGTTCATTCTTTAAAAATT
The DNA here is from genome assembly GCA_033459285.1 of Clamator glandarius. Taxonomy (NCBI): domain Eukaryota; kingdom Metazoa; phylum Chordata; class Aves; order Cuculiformes; family Cuculidae; genus Clamator; species Clamator glandarius. The sequence goes on along the minus strand of JAUNZM010000567.1, from coordinate 319,450 downwards.
ACTTCAAAGTTACCAAGTAAATGTCCACCTTTGACATAATGTCTATCAGAAGTCTTTGCATGTTAGGTGGACAGAAAGTTTGAAAAACAAGGTCTCCTACTTTCGAGGAATCTTGTTTCCTGAATGCAAGTGCAACTTCATTGAACTTCAGTCTAAACCAAAAGTGGGAAACTTGTCAGCATGCTGACAAATACTGCTTTACCATATTCTTTTTATTTTTGTCTGTTGACATCTATCCATCCTTTCTTAACTAATTTTCAGTTCCTAGGCTCTTAAGGGCATTGATCTTCATTGTTTTGTTTGTACTACTTTGAACACAGTATGTTCCCACCATTTGTAAATGATGTTTTAAGACCCTGGACTAAGACTAATAATCCTACTACTCAATAAACCCGTAATTTAAATAGGAAAAAAACCAAATAATGCAACAAATGAGAGTTATACCTGGTTTAAAAATTTATGGTAAAAAATGATTTGCATAATATTTCAAATAAAAAATGTTTCCCATAGATCTATTTAGTCTTGTGTGTTTATTGCAACAAGAGAAGGTAAGAAAACAAGGACTTCATTCCCCACTTTCCCATTACGCTATCTAAAGGAAAAGTAGTGGGCAGTTGTCTTCCAGAGAGAGAGAAAAAATTACTATCTTGTCGCTACCACACAAGAAAAATATTATCTATCACAGGTAAAACAATGCACTATTGTCTCATTTTCCTCTTGCCTTTTAGCAGCTGATGAAGTTAAATTCCATGGGGAATCTCGCACCTTTACAAGTAACTTTACTTGCTACCCATGACAGCTTTGAAGGGCCACAATAGCTTTGGATAATGGATGGACTCTCTTTGAGCTCATGCATTTCAATGGAATTGGAAAGTAATTTCTGCTTATGAAGCTACCTGCATGTACATTGACGTGAACTGAAGCTATTATTTACACATAAGTACTCATGGAAGGGTTGATTTTACCATGTTTATCTGCCCCACAAGTGATTGTTATGGAGGGGTGGTTTCGCATTGGCCTGGAAAGCAAAATACATTGTTTTTGCACTATTTCTCACAGAATATTGGATAATCTCTTGAAATACAGCAGTTTTACTAAAGAATGTTGACGATTCTGTACTGCATGTACTCTTTTACTGTTGTAGAAAAGTTATCCATCAGAAAAGTAAAGTTTAAAAGAAAATTCATCAGTATTTCCTCTCTTCTGCAAAGTAGAAACTGAGAAAATCTGTGCAGGGATATAGGCCTCTTTGAAGAAGACTTTGCAGTAAAAACTATGCTAATCCTTTGAACCACAGGTTCCTTGTGATGCATAGTTTATCTATGGTTGCAGTGCTACAAAATACATGCAGTTGTCAGCGGGTAACAAAATATATCTGCAGATATTGTGAAATACTATGAAACTAAACTCAGTGTCTTTTTGACAGAACTAGGCAGCTAGTTCACTCAGTTATCATTGGAATTGTCCTGCTTTTATTTTTCCTGTTTAATTACTTGTGAAACTGCATATGTTTCAGAAATGCTGCTGTCATTAATATATAAATCTGTCAGATGAAATCATTGTGCTAGGTGCTGGTGGCTGGTGAAAGGATGACAGTGTATCAAAAAACTTACCACTGAGAATGCAAGATGTATAGAGTGAGAAAAGGAAATCTGTGTCTAAGTCTATTAAAAAAATAATCTAAAGTAAGTTGTAAATAGGTTTTGTAAAAGGTAATCCCTTTCTTTGAGATGCATGCACTTTCGCTGCCTATAAAAAAACTATCCCAAAATATATGTGGACACTAAGCATGTGTACAGCAGTTAAAATGGAAAAATAATTCACTTCTGCTCTACTTCCGTCTCACTCCCATCTCTTCAGCTTCAGTGCATCCCAAATTTCAGCTATCCCAGTCTTCCTGCATTCAAAAATTCTTTTCATAGAGCCAACGGAAAAATGAACTGTGAGATTCTGATCGCTGTAATATATTCCTGGGTTAAAGGATTCCTACACATTTCAGCACTGCACCGCTTCAACTCCATTCTGTGCACACATGCTAGATGTAACTGATGGAGCTCAAAAAATTAAAAGACTACACTATAACATATTGTAATAATTTCCTGTGAAAAATAAAGCTTTACAAAAATGTGTTCCTCAGATTCTAAATGAATCCAAGAAATATCTATTGCAAATCCATGTTATCATACAACAAGCATTATTTTGTTCTTCTGCACACTTGGGCTTAGCTAAAGTAGAGACATGCACACTGGACATGTTGAAGAAGAGGTTAAAAAAACCAACAAATTCCAGTTCTTTATAAAATCATAGCTTGATGGTGGACAAATGGTCAGACACTGTGATCTTCAGTTTAAAAAAACAGTATTTTTGAGTAAATCTACCAATTCCTACTAGCAATAATCTCATTTTTCTCAAAGTTAGCTGGCAAACATAATTAAGCTGTCGCCTTTTAAGAAAGACTGGCCTAAGTATTACAGATAAATTCTAGCTGCTTGCAATACATTGTTTTAATGCATTTAGCTTAATTATCCTTATTTCTACTAAAACTGTATAATAGGCACATTAAAGGATTCTATGCAGAGCTCAAGTAAAGCTCTTAGTCTGCCATTTAGTATACACTGCCATTTATTCAACTTCACTTTATTCAGCGGGCATTTTGTGTTTATTCTTACGCAGACACGGTTGGACACAATCACATTCAGTTCACACTATAGTCAGGAGTTAGAAGCATACAGTTACATTTTTTAATAGAATAAAGTGAACTCTTATGCTCTTATTATGTGAATTATGTAGACAGGTCATTCTTTCTAGCTTCATGTTTTCCTCTTATGGGGAAGAGCTGAAATGACATGATAACATGGACATCTCTAGTAATATCAACAGAGTATAATAATGAAAGTATAGTCATTTGCAAAACATCAAATAGGTCTACAAATGAAAAAGAGATGAAGCTAATCTTTTCTAAAACTGAATCATGATTTTGACCTTTGCTGGCTTAATACTAGATAAAGTTCACACCAAGTAAGTAAGTTTGTCCAAATTCTAAATGAGGTCCTGGCTCGGAAATAATTTATTCTGAGGTAAAAGCAGCTCATTATGGTTCTTTGCTGAGATCACTGTCTACTAATGGAAGAAAGGCACCCATACTGGCATCTTCATTTATTTCTGAATTTTAGTACATTTATATCAGCAATGCACATTACCTTTCCATCAGCCAAAGACAATTAGTTTTGTTAAGCATATAAAAGCAACTGCTTAGAACTTCATCTTTTCTCTCTAAATTTTTATATGTAATTCCATTTACTGATTTCATGTGTGGAAAGTGAAGAAATTAAGTTTAAATAGATATCCTTTTTCTCCCCTAAGGCTTCCCAGAGATTCTAAAATATCTGTGTCTTTAGAGAAAGAATTGTTGCTACTGAATTACAGACTGTATTCTATTAAACAGTAAGTTGTATGTTATAAGCTGGTTTATGGTTATTAGAGCTAAATATTTCATGTCAGTATGATGTTAGTGCTTCTGGTAGGAAAGCTGTACAGGAGGTGAAAAATTCCATTACAGATTTGCAAAAAAGAACATGTATTAATAGCTGATTGAGATGTGCCTATTTTGTCAAATTGAAAGAAACCAAATCATCTGGAAAGCTGGAAAGATGTTTAAAGGAAATAAAGAGACGTGTAGGGTGGGAAACTTATCCTCCAAGCACTTTCAGTTGTGATGGTATAGCTATTTTTATTTCACTTATGCTTTCTTGATTCACCTAGATGAAGAGAGAATCTTTTGTTTCAAAAGTTCACTGTTGGTACCCAAATGGCAATTGACATATTAGAGTTTTGAAGGATCGAAAATACATCTCAGACACTTGTGAATTTTGTAATCAATAGCTTCCTGAGTAGATGTATACTCTATAATCGATTATACAAACATTTTCTGGGCTTGAGAGGAAAGTTGCTGTATCTTATAATGACAAAATAAACTGAAAACACATCATAAAAATCAACAGTGGCTGAAACAGAGGTGTATGGATGAAAAAGAATATAAACATCTTCCATAATACACTTAAGACAGATGTAATATTTGCAAATGTCAGTTAATACATATTTTCATTTGTCTGGTATTACTGTATGAGTTTAGTTATTTAGACCCTGATTCTGATTTATTTAAGTAATGTGTTGTTTTTCCAAACCTAAAAAACATTATATTTAAACAGCCAAAGGATTCTTACTACAATGTGCAGCTGATATTAAGATACATGGTACCTAGACCCAGTGGGCATTTGCATTTTAACAGTAAATGTCCTTAGGGAGAAAAACTTCTGTTTCCAAACATGCTCTTTGAATTTGATACTTAGGTAATAAGAAAGGCCTTGGGCATCGTGAATGCATGTATGCATAGAAATTTAACAGTGTCGTGATGAGAGTCCTACTGTGCTTGCAATGCAAAAATTTACATTTTTCAAGCAAACCGCTCAAGCAAATACCAATTACGCAGTATAGTGGATTAAGTCCTGTATACCTAGCCTGTGCCCTCCTTTGCAAACTGAGGGCTTAATCCCAAGGTTGTGAATAATATTACCACAAGTATAGTGTGGTCGACATCTTTCTCTTAACATCTTCCTATTTACGTCTTGTTACTAAGAGTTTTAATATAAGTATTTAGAACAAAATGTTTAGCTTCAGCATGGGCAGGGAATGTTATATTCTGTTGAGAAATTCAGTCCATTAAACTAAGAAAATTCACAGGTAAGTTTAAACAGTGGCATGTACTCTAGAGTATTTATTTACATTATCCTTCCCCCAACAAAAACAGTTGGCATATGAATGCTGTTTTCTATCTTCAGAGTGCTCTAGGGTGATTCATTTAGTGCAAGTTAAACTGTGAATCTTGCTTAGCTACACTTTTCAAACTTCAATCTCCATAATTTGCACCAAATAGAAGACCTTTATTATGGAACAAAGAGCTTATATTAGCATCTCTTTGAAAAGCTGCATACCACTGAGACTTCATTATTATGCCAAAAATGCTACAAAAGTAAACATAATAATGCAAAAAGCATTATTCAAAATCTGATCTAATTTCACCAAAAAGATTTTTACTGTACAATTGAAAGACAGACTACTATTCAATACAAAGTTATTATGACCTGACCTGTAAATTACTATGTTGTAAATGAAAACAAAACCCCCCACAACAATCCTTCTCCCCTGAAATAACTTAACCAAATATCAGGCAAAATAAAGAGAATAAGTTTTACAGTGGATGATTATTGGTTTTTGCTTTCATATGAACTCATAATACTCTTTAATTCAGTAGTAGTCATGCATCAGACTACCATTATAGACAATTTAAAAATCGTACTTTACATGTAGTTTTCATTTTAGTTGTGCTAATGGTTATATTAACAGTTCACAACACTTAACTCATTTTAGCAAAACTCTCAGAATACTTAAAAAAAATCCATGCTTAATGTAGTTTCCAATTTAGAAACAGAAATTAAGAAAATCCTGTAGCACAGTAAGATTGAAGACTGGATTCCTATAACCACACACTGTCTGTAAATGAAGATGGTGATATTACTAACAAGACAAGAAAAAGGCTCAAAAAAAAGCTTTTCAACATCTGAAGATGAATATAGGAAGAGCTTAGAAAAGTGAAGGAAAAAATCTTATTCCTCTAAAAACTATTTCTTTGGAGTTTGCATATTTCCTCCACGAGGAAATACTGTCCCCGGTTACAAAAAGAAAGGATTTTATTCCCCTCCTCTTGCAGCTCCCCTATACACATTAGAAGACTCTTATCAAATCTCACCTCAGTCTTTTTCTGTCTAGATTAAGTAACTTCATTTTTTTCCAGTGATTCCCATTGATCACCTCCATTACTCTCCTCTAGATATACTCCAAAAGGAAACTGTCTCTCTCTAAGCACAGTTACTTAAACCTGAGCAGCCAGCTAAGGTCCTAATGCAGACAGGTAGGATGAACAGATATCTAATATGTATTACAGACTTCTCCTCTATTAATACATTTGTACATGAGGCTTACTCATGTAGAAAAATCACATTAATTAATTTCAAATTATATATGGTAGATCTTTTGCTGGTCTACTTTAAGGAAGGGCTGGAAAAGAAAAATCTATTGAAGTAGAGCTCTGATCTTGTCTGCCATTATGTGTGTTAGGTTTAAGTGTAAGTTATTCTTTGTTTCCCTTCAAATATTGGTGAAGACAGGTTTTTTATTGAAAAATGTACATAAAATAGATCACTGAAGAACACTATGTAGATCACAACAGCTGAAAGTTAAAGAGTATTTGATTCAATGATTCAATTGTTCAATTATTCAACGATTCAATTATTACTTTAACTTTCATTAATAAACCTATTAATAAACAGAGTTACTTTACAAGGTTGATGCAGATTTCTAATCACAGATTTCTAATCAGTCTTTCTTCCCAACAGGGAAGCTGGTTTAATGCAAATATTTGGGTTTTAAAAGCCAGTGAACAAGCTGCTAAATGTTGAATGTAGGTGAATCTGGTGGGATTCTGGATCTTAGTTAAGTTATCTAATTGCAGTTAATTAGACATCCTCATACTCGGGTCCAGCCACTAGTGAGGTGTTGTGATGGTGTGCTCTGCCTGCCCCTCCACCCCCTAGTCTGACTTTTTTTCCTGTAAATCCTGACCAAGTGATAACCACCAGTGATGACTGTTATTGTTGGTGATGGTTTTGATGGCTGCATCTGCCTCACAGCGATTTTGAGGCAGACAGAATACAACACAGTAGCCAAGGGTCAATCTGCAGTAATACACCCACCTGGTCACACTGCTGGCCAAGGTCTGACTCAGGACAAAACTGGAAAAAAACTTGGTGTGTAAATATGACTATAAATCAATCCTTAACAGCAAGCAGCCCAACAGCCCTTTGAGTTCTCCTTAAACAATAGCTGGATGAGTGTCAGGTTCTCCCCTTGAAAGGGACACATATCAGGGTTTACTCCTTAAGGCTATGAGAATCCTGGATATAACAGACCCATGATAAGTGAATTGGGAATAAGTGCCCTGAAACTTCGTGATCTTAGCTAAGAAATATAAAAGATTGATTTTACATAAATAATTCTTTAGACATGAACTGTTGACCAAGTCTGGGATTAAATCTGGATTAAGATTCTCTCTGATGAGGGGTTTAGAATGCAAGGTGGTCCGGTCTGAACCTCATGACTCAATGGAAAGGTCTCCCTGACAGTTTTTTCTGACCCTGTCCTCTGTGCAGTAAATAATCAACTATATCTTGCCATCAAATCTTTTTAAACAACTGTCACATTTGTTATGAATTTTGGTAAATCTTTGCTTACAAGAAAGCTGTATTCTCTGCTCCAAATCATAGAATCATAGAATAGTTTGGGTTAGAAGCAACCTTAAATATTGTCTAGTTCCAATCCCCCATCGTGGGCACTGATAATTTACAGTAGACCAGCTTGCTCAAAGCCCCATAGAATCTGGCCTTCAACACTTCCAGGAAGGAGGCATCCACACCTTCTCCGGCCAACCTGTCTCAGTGCCTCACTGCATCACCACTCTCACAGCAAAGTACTTCTAAATCTACCCTCTTTCAATTGAAATGTTCCATAATTATTTGTTGGCTCTCCTTCTTCCGCAAATGATAGAGATTATAAAGGAAATTATGAAATTATGCTGAGAAGATATTCATTGTATAAACACATTATCATGAAGATGTAATTAAATTTATATGAGATTTTGATCTTTTGTTTGCTTCTTAAAGTTAGAAATTTTATGCTGCTCTGCAAACTCTTTTAAAGCTTTTTCTTTACAATTACAGAATCACACAGACTCACAGAATCACTAGGTTGGAAAAGACCCACAAGATCATCGAGTCCAACCATTCCTATCAATCACAAAAATATGTCCCTCAGCACCTTGTCCACCCGTCCTTTAAATCCCTCCAGGGAAGGTGACTCAACCCCCTCCCTGGGCAGCCTCTGCCAGTGCCCAATGACTCTTTCAGTGAATTTTTTTTATCTGATGTGCAGCCTGAACATCTCCAGGCAGAGCTTGAGGAGATGTTCTTTTTTAACTGACAAGTTTGGGTAGCATAGTACATAGAGGTATGCTGCCATTGGAGTCGGATGTTAAATTCTCCCTCAGCCTACTTGTTACTCCAGCTACAGGCGGCAACTTGGAACCTATTCCTGTGAAAGAACTTGTGTCACTGGATATCCATTTATTGGAGGCTTTATCAGTGCTGGGAGGTTTGGGTGTTCGTTTACAAATCCAAGGGTGCCTTAAAGCTTGACTAGGAGTCATGCATGTTGAAGGATCCCAGCTGAAAGAAAATTCTTTACTTTTTCTTTTGAAAACTGACTCATATTTCTTAAGAGCTAGACCTATAATGAAACAAGCAGTCACGGTTTTAGAATAACAGCCACCGAAAGGGTTTTCATTTACTCTTTCATTTACTTTCTTAGAGCCCAAAGTCATTAAGATCTACCAGGCCAGAGGTCACAGTGCCAGAGGCAAAATTGATAGATGAAAATGTAATGGAATGCTGACGTTAAAACATTCCCCAGACAGTTGGCAAGATTAAAAGTCCATTCTCTTTTAATTTCTTATGTCTATTGGTGATGTGATACTTTTATCTGTTTCTATTAAAAATATTCAAATAATCTCCATTTTGTTAGGTGTTAACAAAATGTCTGCTTATAAGATTAATTGTGCCTCGTAGGAGCATTGCCTTCTGTAAGCATGACATTTTAGAAAAGAATTACAGCAAATACATTTCTACACTGAATCTCAATTTAAAATATTACTTTTGAATATGCCCCTACAAGAACTCTCTGCTGTACCATGCATTATGCAAAATACATCTTAATTTTGTACCTAGGATTGCATTTAAATCCTTGGAGATATACCCATTTGTTTGTTTACTGGTAAGTATCCAGATTTATGTGTTTAGAGACATTCCCAAATTTCCCCAGTCCTTGAAACAAAACTGAATCTGAAGAGTTCAGTTTGTAGACACTGTGGTCAAAGACCAAAGATGAAGTCCTGTGCTGCATCCTGAGAACCCAAACACTGAATATTGACTCAGATTTCCTGGCTGCACATTCCATCTCCTCCTTATGCAAAAACCCCGGAGACTTTCTTTCAGAATTTGGAGTAAATATCTCTTAATGTTTTCTAGATATTGTGTACTAAATGTGGTGGCAGTTGCAGTCTTGTTTGAAATTATAATTTAGTTACCAATTCATAATATAATCAAGACTTACTTTTGAGATAACTGAAGTATAAACTCCAAAGTCTCTCTACTAATTTGTGCTCAACAACAGACTAATGGCCCTGTCTCTGTTATGTGCTTACTCCTTGTTACAGATTTTTGTTTTTCAGGCAGAACTTTAATCTATTTCCAAATGATAAAACCCTAAATCTATGTGCAACTCATTAATCAGGGCAGTTAATTAAAAATATTAATTAAAAATATTTACTTTGTGCTGCATGCAGTTCATTGACATTCAATGGTAATGTGATGATGGTTGACACTAATCACCTGGAATTCTTACTACCACAGAGTAATGGCAGTGTTTCTCCTTCTGAACCTAGTGACGTTGAAGTTTAGTGATGTGAGCATGTATTTGCGCAATAAAAGAAAAATAAAAGATATCTACCAGAGAATCACAATCTGTAATTCTGTCACCATTCAGAAACAGGACCAAATATTCCATAATATATTATAGCTAGCAGTGACAGCAGCATAAACTTGATGTTTTTATCTCTAGCAGTGGCAGCAGCATAAACTTGATGGTTTTATATTGTTATTTGCAAAAGCTTAGTATTCTTTCAGATGTTCATATGACTTCAGATCACTCCTCAATAACACTCTTATCTTTGACTGATTGATTCAATAAAATTTGAATCACATATTAATGACATATTTAAGCAACAAAATGAGTGGGGTTTTTTTAGGGCTTAATGGTTTTTCATTTTAAGTTGAGTGAAATGTATAACTCTAAGAAATAATGGAAATTTAGCAAGGCTTCATGCACTCATGGTTTGCCAAAGCAGCCTTTGTATTTAAAGCAAAAAAATTACATGGTCAGGGCTCTTTAGAACCTCAGTCATAAGTTACTAATCTTTGAAGTAAGTCTTGTAGGAAAGCATTTGTGGATGATGATGTTTAGGGTAAAATAACAAAGGGGGAAAAAAAAAGAAAAGAGATGTTTTGATTTCCCAATAAAATTAATCATAGAGTTTCATCTTCTTATTTTCTTTTCACTCCATTTTTTTTACTCTAGGCTTCTTTCATTTTGTAAAGACCTCGAGGGGTAAAATTTCAGCCGCTGGGATTCAGTACATTTCGCTGTTTAAACAAAAGGGGGGAAGTGTAATTTCCAGCTGTAAGCTGGAACTCGTGAGAGTTCAAAGAACATGCCCTGGAGAAGCAGGCAGTCACAATCAGACTTAAAAAGAGGTGAAAAACAGAGGGGGGAAAAAAGGCCAAAACCCCTAAATCCTCATGAATTTTATTTTAGTTTTCAAACATAATAAGTTAAGCTGACCAAAACCAATATTATTTGTTCAAAGTATTAAGTCATTCTGTATTACTGAATTCCTCTTTCAGCAGGTAAAACATTCACACATATAGGAAATATGAGGATTTACTTAAACTGTCAACTTGCTTTGAAAACTGAACTAAATAGCTTAGAAAGATGTCTGGAGACTGGCTTTGTCACAAACAAAGGCTGTTAGCCTCATGCAGTATGGAAAAAAAACATAATTTCTTCTTCTATCAACCTTTGCTGATCCCTGCAATAAATGCAAAGTGTTAAATATACAGTCTTTACTGTGTAAAATATAGGTAAAATAAGAACAGAGTAAAAATAATAACAGATGTGTGTGCATATATGTCTCTCATCAAGATTATAATATTAAAAAGCTTATAGATTAAATTTAAAAGTTATTTAATCTTCCTGTGTTGATCTTAGCCTAACTTAAATAAGCAATTTATTAATATATTTCCCTGTCACGCCCACATAACTCATCTTTGCATGAAATCGTTTTCCCTTCTCTCACTTTCAATTGCACATTTATTTTTTCTTGGCCACTCTGAAAATTCTTCAGGGATAAGAGACTTTTTTTCTCCCTTGCAACCACATTTATTTTTGTTTTGGACAGGTTTCTCTCACTTGATGTTGACAACCTGTTTTTTTTTTTGTTGGAATCCATGTAAACTATTTTTAAAAATGCAATTTACTGCAGTCTGTTCAAATAAGTACTGCAAATGTGCTAATGAGTTCTGAGCTTGGATTTTGCATAAACAACTCATACTCTATACACTTTTTATTTATATTTTTATTCCTAATCATACCATCACTCAACTGAGATGACTGGAAAAGACCTGTTGGGTCATCTATTTCAATCTTTTTGCAAGTAGCAGTCTTTTTTCACTGCTAGCCTGTCTCCTGCAGTTGTATGTGTGTGTGAATGCATAAACATGGGCATGCATGCATGAATGTATATATTCCTAAAATATACTCTAATTCTCTGTCAAGCAATTGCAGCAACTATGTCTCAGCTTTCTCTCTGGGTATCATTTCATTACCCAATTTTTCTTTACACTACAAAGAGTCAGATATTGTTACCTATATTTTTCAGTTTCGAGTCCAACTATGTTCTCTCATGCACTGCATATATTTTACCTCTCCTTTGAAAAATGATGATTCTAATTCTAAGATACAGTTGTACTCTGTATCTTCTCTTACATATGGAAACATGAGTTTCCTTTCCTTCCTTCTCAGCTTCACATGCTATGTTCTTTAACCACCTGGCAGGGAAAACAGGGCTGTATAGAAAATTTGATAGAACTTGCAACCTGAGATCAACATATCCAAGTGATTGCTGAGTTATTCTGAGAAGAATCAAGCCAGAATCTCAGTTTGCAGTCCTGAACAAGGGAACTGTCCTCACAGAAATGGCTGCCTCACAAAAGCATATATAGAAATATCCATTAATGCCTTTGGTAGAGAACCAAGGCATTGGTTCTCAGAAAGAAGTTTTTAAGGTTTCCTATTATCAGAAAGGCCCAAAATTCTCACACAAATTATATTAGAGACTTGACAGGTCTTAGGGCATTTTTATAGACATTCTTATCACAGAATCACAAAATCACAGAATAACCAGGTTGGAAGAGACCCACTGGATCGTCGAGTCCAACCATTCCCACCAATCCCTAAATCATGCCCCTAAGTACCTCATCCACCCTCACCTTAAACACCTCCAGGGACGGTGACTCAACCACCTCCCTGGGCAGACAGTTCCAATGCCTAACAACCCTCTCCATGAAGAATTTTTTCCTAATCTCAAGCCTAAATCTCCCCTGGCGGAGCTTGAGGCCATTCCCTCTCGTCCTGTCCCCTGTCACTTGGGAGAAGAGGCCAGCACCCTCCTCTCTACAACCTCCCTTCAGGTAGTTGTAGAGAGTAATAAGGTCTCCCCTCAGCCTCCTCTTCTTCAGGCTGAACAACCCCAGCTCTCTCAGCCGCTCCTCATAAGGCCTGTTCTCCAGCCCCTTCACCAGCTTTGTTGCTCTTCTCTGAACTCGCTCCAGAGCCTCAACATCCTTTTTGGGGTGAGGGGCCCAGAACTGAACACAGGATTCGAGGAGCATTCCCACCAGTGCTGAGTACAGAGGGAGAATAACCTCCCTGGACCTGCTGGTCATGCTGTTTCTGATACAAGCCAAGATGCCATTGGCCTTCTTGGCCACCTGGGCACACTGCAGGCTCAGATTCAGTCACTGTCAACCAACACCCCCAGGTCCCTCTCCTCCTGGCAGCTTTCCAGCCAGGCTTCTCCTAGTTTGTACCTCTGCTTAGGGTTGTTGTGCCCCAAGTGCAGGACCCGGCATTTGGCCTTGTTAAACCTCATGCCGTTGGTCTCAGCCCAGCAGTCCAGCCTGTTCAGGTCCCTTTGCAGAGCCTCCCGACCCTCCAGCAGATCCACACTTCCACCCAGCTTGGTGTCATCTGCAAACTTGCTAAGGGAGCACTCGATGCCTTCATCCAGGTCATTGATAAAGACATTGAACAGGGCTGGACCTAGTACTGAACCCTGGGGAACACCACTTGTCACTGGCCTCCAGCTGGATTTCACACCATTTCCCACCACTCTCTGGGCCCGGCCATCCAACCAGTTTTCCACCCAGGAGAGTGTGCGCCTGTCCAGGCCAGAGGCTGACAGTTTCTGAAGCAGAACACTATGAGAAATCTGTCAGAGAATATGATTGTAGGTGGGCATTCAACTACCTAGTATTCTTGGTCCATGTCCCCAGCTCTCTACACATTTCACATGCTAATGACTGCAAGTAATATAACTAATTAATAAATGTAATTTCCTGATAGTACCTTGGAATAAGACTGTAACGTGCTTTATTACTCCTTTACTGAAATGCAGGATTTCTCAGCTATGGTATAAAACAGCTTCAGAAAAATCCCCAACTTATTAAAATACCATTATTTTAATAATAACTTTACCCTCAGATTACTGGACTCAATGAGTCTACTAGTCATAGGTCAGGAGATTTGATACTTGTTTACACTTTCAGTCTTTTCTCTAAGCCTTTAATAATCTAGGAACTCTCTTTAAAAAGGAAGCATTTCATACATTATCTAAATAGAGGTTATCACAAAGAAACTGTCTTAAAATTGCACTGGAAACTGTAATATGGCCTTTTTTATTTTACGAAATTTTTATTTTAAGAAATTTTTATTTGTAAATTTAGTAGTCTGGTAATCTTATTGTTTGAAACTTTTTCCTCTTTAAAAATTAAATTTTGGAAATAATGAAAGTTATGTTCTTGGTAACAGCATCATCTTTTATCAGGACAATACAGAAGTCAAGATTGATCTTTCAGCTCCAGAAGTAATTCCGTATTTAACCTAACACATCCACTTTGTGTAATAGACTTTCATCTTTTATTGGCTTGTTGTTTAACCTCAAGCATGAAGCCAAAGGTATCATCTGAAGTTATGCAGTCACAGAACCACAGAATGGCTGAAGTTGTAAGAGAACACCATTGATCATTTGATAATGCTTATGCAGGGACAACTAGAGCTGGTTGCTTAGGACAAGTTCAGATGAGTAGCTCCAACAATGGAGACTCCACGCCTTCACCAGACAGCCTGTTCCAGTGCTCAGTCACCCTCACAGTTAAGAAATATTTCCTGAGGTTCAGACCTGTGTTTCAGGTGTTGCTTATTGCATCTGATACTCTCACTGGACACCACTGAAAAGAGACTGGCTCGTTCCTATTTGAGGCCCCCTTTCAGGCATTTGTACATATTTTAGAGATATTCTAGTCCCTCAGTTCTTTTAGTGATCCTGTATCTGCTCGAGTAGCTCCATATCTTTCAGACCAGAACGGGGCCCCGTACTCCAGGTGCGGCCTCACCAATACTGAGTAGAGACAAAAGTTCACCTCCCTCTACCTACTGACAGTGCTTTTTCTAATGCAGAATTAAGTTGTTTCATTGTTGTATAAAAAACCAAAAATCATTCAGATGTGAAAGGCACCCTCAGAGTGTTTTGTTTCATGTGTAAGGTTTGTTTTAATTCAAAGCATAGCATCTGATCAAACTTCAAAAACATATTTTACTTTTCAGTTTTTCACTTATATTTTATTTCTGATTAAATGATTTAAGCATACAGTTTTGGGATGCTTCTAATGAAGAATACCACTTTTTCTTTTTATGTACTATGAAAAAAGCATTGTCACAAAATATTACCTCAAGTAGTAAAATATGAAGACTATATTTTTAAAGATAACAAAGAAATACTGTAATGTGAAAATAATGTATTCATTTCCTCATCCAGCAGGAAGTATTGTCTAACAGTTACAGCTGTATTGTGTTTACTACCACAAATTTTTTCCTGTTTTCATACCAATCTCCTCAGCCTCTCCTGGTGGTTTATTCTGCATTATTCCCTTAGCTTATCATTATGTTTCCTTAGCTTAAAACCTCTTGCTTCTAAACTCTCTCTCCTTCCCTTTCTGATTTGTGTGCCTCTCTCCTACCTGATTGCTCCTATTTTTTCCCGCGCTTACTCTTTCTCCATTATCTTCTCTCTTCTTCCTATACTTTAGTAGCAGCCTTTCTTAAATACAGCCTCCTCTTGTTCAGTTGAACAAGTGAAGCAGTAATATGAGAAAGTCTCTCTAGCTGTTCTGGTTTTATCTGGGATAGAATCATTTTTCTTCTTAGAAAGTTACATTTCTAAATAGCTGCACTTTTCAGTAGCTAAAGTATTCCAAGTTCTGTGAGGATAAAGGTGATAAGACAGTATGTTTTAGTTCTGTGGTCAGTTGTGGAATTTCATTTCCATAGAAGCCAAGGACTTTTCCAACTTCAGAGTACCAACTACATAACACCAAGAGGAGCAAGTTTTGGACAGCTACTGCTTGTGACCTGCCACCAACTGGATTTGACTCCGTTTACCACAAGTCTCTGGGGTTGGCCATTCAGCCAGTTTTTTACACAATGATGAGCACTCCTGTCTAAGCCATAAGCTACCGGCTTGTCTAGGAGAATATTGTGGGAGACAGTATCAAAGTCTTTACTGACTGCTGATAAATGATTGAGAATGGCTCAGCAAGCTCCTCAGTAAACTTGGGTGAATTCCTTCTGGTCCCATAGACCTATGAGGGTCCAGGTGGCATAGCAGGTTATTGACTGCATTCTCCTGGATTATGAGGGGCTTATCCTGCTCTCCATCCCTTTCTATGAACTCAGGGGGGTGAATACCCTGTGGATAACTGGTCTGACTATTAAAGACTGAGGTGAAGAAGGTATTAAGTACCTCAGCCTTTTCCTCATCATCAGTAACAATATTCCCCTCCATATCTAGTAAAGGATGGATAGTCTCTTGGTTCTCTTTTTGTTGTTAATGTATTTGTAAAAAACATTTTTGTTGTCTCTTACAGTATCCATATTGAGTTCAAGCTGGCTTTTTACCTTTCTAATTTTCTTCCTACATGACCGAATGAGATCCCTGTACTCTTTTTGAGCCGCCTGTCCTTTCTTCAAAAATTGGTAAACACTCTTTTTCTTCCTGAATCCCAGCAAAAGCTTCCTGCTCAGCTTTTCCCCATTTTCATCTTGTGTCATGTGGGGACAGTTTGCTCTTGTGTCTTTAAGATCTATCCTGCACTTTTAAGATTTCTTTACTTCTTTACCATAAACATAGAATCATAGAATATTTTGGGTTGGAAGGGACATTAAAGATCATCTAGTTCCAACTCCCCGCCCATGGGCAGGGACACCTCCCACCAGACTAGGCTGCCCAAGGCCCCGTCCAATCTGGCCTCAAGCACCTCAAGGGATGGGGCAGCCACAGCTTCCCTGGGCAACCTGCTCCAGTGCCTCACCACTATCATCATGAAGTTCCTTATGTCTAGTCTAAATCTTATGTCTAGTCTAAATCTGCCCCTCTCTAGTTTATACACATTGCCCCTAGTCCTATCACTATATGCCCTCCTCAGCTTTCTTGTAGCCCCTTCAGGTATAGGAAGGTCGCTATAAGGACTCCTCAGAGCCTTCTCTTCTCCAGGCTGAACAACCCCAACTCTCTTAGCCTGTCCTCCCATGGGAGGTGCTCCAGCCCTCTGATCATCCTTGTGTCCCTCCTCTGGACGAGTTCCAACAGCTCCATATCCTTCTTATGTTGAGGATTCCAGAACTGGACACAGTTCTCCAGGTGAGGTCTCACAAGAGAGGAATAGAGGGGCAGAATTACCTCCCTTCACCTGCTGGCCACGCTTCTTTTGATGCTCCCTATATAAGTGAGAAACTCTCTCGAGTCAAGTGTCCCTAGAGGATCTGCTCACCCTGCCGCTTCTAGTCCAGACGGTACTTGGAGTCCAGCTCAGATTTTTCTGATGTCCCCGGGAGGGCTGTGGCACCCGCTGCGGGGACCGCTGGGCTCCGGACACCGGGTTCACCGTCAGCGCCACCTGGTGGCTATTGCTTTACACTGACATGTTTCATATTTTCTATTCTGTTAATGAATCATAGAGTCACAGAACAACCAGGTTGGAAAAGACCCACAGGATCATCGAGTCCAACCATTCTTATCAAACACTAAACCATGCCCCTCAGAGCCTCGTCCACCTGTGGGAGAAAAGTAATGAGTAATACTAGCATTAAAATGACTATAGTTTTTATTAAATCCTTTTTTCTAATTTAGCCTTTGGGTTGTCTTTTCCTTCCCCCATTCCCCTTCCTCTAATTGGGGGGAGGACTGAGACTAACTTGCCCATTTTCTAGCTACTGACCAGAGTGGGATGGGGGGACTTTGGGACGTAGTTTAGTGTGAGATTGGGAAACCAATTTTATGCACTGAAAGCACAACAGGATTTAGGATTCTCTGTTTGGTAATGATTTATGTGCACTAAGAGCTGTGAGGGGATGAAGGGTGTTTAGCAACGATTAAATTGGGAGACGTCATTGCTCTCTACAACTACCTGAAAGGAGGTTGTGGAGAGGAAGGTGTTGGCCTCTTCTCTCAAGTGACAAGAGACAGGACAAGAGGTAATGACCTCAAGCTCCACCGGGAGAGGTTTAGGCTGAACATTAGGAAAAAATTTTTCATGGAAAGGGTCATTGGGTACTGGAACAGGCTGCCCAGGGAGGTGGTTGAGCCATCTTCCCTGGAGGTGTTTAAGGCACAGGTGGACGAGGTGCTGAGGGGCATGGTCTAGAGTTTGATAGGAATGGTTGGACTCGATGATCTGGTGGGTCTTTTCCAACCTGGTGATTCTATGATTCTATGAAAAATAAATCAGTCTCTATTCAACTGTAAACTGAGTTTTGAGAATTACACAGTACATTTGCTAAAGTCTGTCAAACTTGGTAAATTTAACACCCAATGAGTCATTTTCTGCTTTTATAATGACCTACTGTCAAATGCACTGTTTCTTCTCTTGAATTCTGCAACATGAGCAAAACAGCACATTCTCAGCAACAGCTGATCAAATTTTATCAGCAAATATGTACTTGAACTGTTGTTCCTTGCACATACTAGCTCTCTTTCCGGTTTGGTGCCCAACTGATTAAAATTTAACAATATTACCATACAAATCTCATCTATGTAACAGAAAATAAAAAAAAATCCATAACTTATGATTTCTGTCTGTGTTATTTGTAAATACCTTCAGAATATTATTTAACTATTATTTTAGGTATTATATGTAAATTTTAACCTGATATTCTTAATGCAATTGTCCAGAGAACAACACTTCCATTTTGCAATGATTTCTTAACCTACAAAATACTTTTTTTTCCCATCAAAGCATAGAAAATTCCATTTGGAAAGCACTTAAAAGATACAGCTTCTTGCATAATTTTTAATTTAAACAGGACCTTTTCTCTATTGTTCTCAGTAGCCACCCCTAATGAAAAATAAATTCACACAAAAATCAAGCCTCTTGATTAATGCACTGGTCCAGGTTAGAGGAAATGCAAAGAAAGATTTCTGAGCTTCTTGTATCAGAAGCATCAGATAGAAGAAGTTGTTCACCACAGAAGTGACATCTAAGTTGCTCCATACTCAGGATGAATGCTTTGGTCTGTTTTCCAATAAAGGACTGTAATTTCTTTCTTATCTTCCAAAAGAAATTTCTAAAAGCCAATAGGATCTTTGAAAGGATTGGATTTTTACTTGATTACAAATGCTCTGATGTTTTTTGCCTTTAGATTATGGATGTGCTATTCTACTTGTTAATAGGACACAGATCAATTCTTCTCAAAATACCATGGAGGAACATCCCTCTCTCACAGCCAGAGTCATGTTCATTTCTGAGTGAACAAAAGGAGGATTTATTGGAGTTTTACAGAAAAGAGAAAAAGAAAACAAAAAATTAAATAGCTGAATGGTGCCTGTGAATTTGGCAAAAACTTCACTTAGGCAGTCTAATACCTTGTGTAGCTAAGCCTTTATTTGATTCATCGCATTGTCAAAGTTTTAGTTACAACAGTTGGATGAATACAAATGTGAGTGAAATAAAACCTTTCCTTTCCAGTGTCCTCAATCTCTTGGCAAAATGGCAAAGGAGAAGCTGCAAATCTGAATTTCTAATTAATTCTTTTTCTTCCTCAAGCACTGAACTTTTGCTTACTTATTAGATTGTATATTTGAGATGTTTAGGACTCCCCCCTTTCCCCCAAAAAAACCCAAACAAACAACAAAAAAACCCAACAACCAAAAAAATCTAGGACTGTGAAGAGACTTTGGGAAATTTCCATCAGATGAACTCTGGAAAAACAAATGAGACAAATGTGAAAGATATAGGTGCACATAAGCATCTCTGAGGCAGAGCATGGATTAAATAAATTCAGCTGTAAGAACTGATAAGGAAGAATGACAAGTAAGTTACTAATTCTTCCTTACTTATCAGGTTGTATTCTTGTTCGGAGTATGGGAAAACATCTCCTCAGCCATAGCTGAAAACCAGAGCTCTTCCAAAACAGAAGCATAGACTCGCAGCTTTGCAGCATAGAAAATCAGAGTTCTTACTGGTAGATGAATCCTCTCTTATTCTTGATAAAGATTCCCTCTGTTCCTTTTCTGCTGGGCTGGTGAATAAGTGAACAGGCATATGTTTCGGTTACTTGTAAGTTTAGTAACAACTTTGGCAAAGCTTTTCACTGAGCATTCATGGATCCAAAAGCTGTCCTCAGTAGTCCATTTGCCAGTATGTGGCTGAAAATAAATTATTCAGGATTGTCAGAGAAAGGTTTTTATTACCTTTACATACATAGAATCATAGTATCAGAGAATCAGAGTGTCATAGAATCATAAAATGGTTTGGGTTGGAAGGGACATTAAGATCATTCAGTTCCAACCCCCCTGCCATGGGCAGGGACACCTCCCACCAGCCCAGGCTGCCCAAGGCCCCATCCAACCTGCCCTTGAACACCTCCAGGGTGGGGCAGCCACAGCTTCCCTGGGCAACTCATTCCAGTGGCTCACCACCCTCATCATGAAGAATTACTTCCCAATATCTACTCTAAACATTCCCCTCTCCAATTTAAAGCCATTCCCCCTCATCCTGTCACTGCATGCTTTTTTAAAAAGTCCCTCTCTAGCTTTCTTGTACACTCCCATTCAGGTCCCAGAAGGCCATTATAAGGTCTCCCCCAGCCTTCATTTCTCCACGCTGAACAGCCCTAACTCATAGCAGAGATGTTCTAGTCCTCTGAGCATCTTTGTGGTCTTCCTTTGGACCCCTTCCAACAGCTCCATATCTTTCTCATGTTAGAGATTCCAGAACTGGACACAATCCTCCAGATGAGGTCTTACAAGAGCAGAGTAGAAGGGCCTCGACTTGCTGGTTATGCTTCGTTTGATGCAGCCCAGGATGCAGTCGGCCTTCTGGGCTGTGAGGGCACATTGCCAGCTCATGTTGACCTTCTCATCAATGAGCAACCCATGTCCTTCAAGTCCTTCTCTGCAGGGTTATTCTCAACCATGTCATCTCCACCCTGTATTGAAACTGCCTATTGCCAGGTGCAGGACCTTACACTTAGCCTTGTTGAACCACATGAAATTCACAAAGGCCCACTTCTCCAGCTTGTCCAGGTCCCTCTGGGTGACATCCCATCCTTCTGGTATGACAGAAGCTTAGTGTCATCTGCAAACTTGCAGAGGATGTACTTGATCTCACTGTCTATATCATTGATGAAGATATTAAACAGCACTGATCCCAAGGTAGTACAAACAAAAACATAGTTACAGAGCTGCTCTTGTAAAGCAGTAGTCACTGATGATGATATTTTAACCTGTAAGTTTTCAGGCAGAACTGTGCTTTGCAAACAGGTGGAAGAGTTGCTTTCTCAGCTGCTCATCACCAACACTCCTTGTTAATCATTTTCACTCCCATAAATTGCACAGCAGAGATACTCATATCAAAATTAAAGTTAAAATTAGAGAGTTTAAGTTAACAGGTTTAGATACAAGATTTTTCCTAACATGCCCAAGCTGTCTTGGCAGCAACAGAGCTGGCATGTCAGAGTGGTAGCAAATTATGCTGAGGAGTGAGGATGGACCATGGCAGTGATAAGCAGCTGGAGATATCTATAACGTAAATTAGATCTAGAAAAGGATATTTGTACAAACCAAAGTGGTGCATGATCACATTGCAAACAGTATATATTTGTCCCTTTTCTGTTTACCCTCAGCTTTCCCTCGTTCCCCAGTATTGTACTTTCTTTTTGCTAAATCAGCTGTTTGTATTTCTGTGTACTGAACCAGCTAGACGCATACACTGCTTTAGAGAGAAATGCTTTGTCCATGGTTACTCTATTATTCATGTTAGGTTTATACTCTCTCAGATCACCTGAAAGGTTTAGATAGATTTTTGATTGCATTACTGTTGAACTAACAGACCACAAGGCGTTTTGCCTCAGTTTATGCCTATAGTTTACTGCTAGCTGCAGGAGGATGGGCACAATGCCTGCTTGTACCAAGATTACCCATTGATATTTGTTTAGTGTACCTGAACTGCAAAACATAGTTTGTACCAAATGATCACAAATTCAAAAACAAGAACTAGTTCTCCTCCACTTTGTTTTTCTTTTTCTCAGTCTTGTCCGCACAGCCCTTGCTCAGCTCACCTTGATGTTTAGCTGAGGCTTTTGAGTTACTTTATTTCAGTAGCTCAGCAAAAATTCTAACAAAACTCTATACAAATTGTAGTTTATCAGCTTTTTGCCAAACTGATAAATAGAATTGGCTCAGCATGGCATCCTTGAAGACACATAACACATGATAGGGAATGAGGCAGGAAAGAGCTAACAGTGAAGTTTTCACTTTTGCAAGCAGAAAACTACTCAGCATCTCTTCTGCACAGGGAAAGGTACTAGAAGGTAGCACTGCTCCTTATCACTGGGGATACCATCCAAGTCCCATTAAAGTAATTAAGATTTCATCCTTATTTTAATGCCATCTTGGTCGGGTGTGGTGTAAACAGGCTTGTAAATCACTGCTAGTAAGTTATTAACATGCAAATGTGCCTGATCTTTTGTATGGGTGTATATTATTCAAGGATAGTAAGTAGCTAGGAATCAAATAGACACTCCTGATTTATAAAACACTTTCCATGTAACTAGTAGCCTTCATACTGAAATGTCAAAATAATGATTTAATAATTATCTGTGATTAGGCAGTTCTAATTATTGTCTAATAATTAGACTAATTGTTAATTTTCTCTCTTCTTCTATACTTATGGTCTGATTAATTTGCTTGACTTTTGTAAGGTATTGAAACTTGACTTGCCTTCCCTAGATGTGTTTAAGGTGAGGATGGATGAGGTGCTTAGGGGCATGGTTTAGAGATTGGTGGGAATGGTTGGACTCGACGATCCGGTGGGTCTCTTCCAACCTAGTGATTCTATGATTCTAAGTATCTTAAAAGTAAATGTATAAGTGTTTAAATATTACAGAGAGAGTTGTTCTTCAGGTAGTAAACCAAGACGTTAGTAACCACTCTTTCTTACGACTTAAAAGTCTTCTAAGTTGATTCTGCCTGAACGAGCTCATTTCTTTCACACCACCACTTCAGTTTCAGAGCTATTTCTTTACTTTCTCAGCTCTTTTCACTCACCATGTTAACAATTGACGAGCAGCAGAACTACACCCTGCAATGCATATGAAACAACCCATTATTGCACACCACTTTGTTTTTCCCTATTACTTTCTGTTTCTCTTTGTTATGTCAGTTTACACTTGAATCCTATAATCATACTATATGTGGTCATAAGACCTTGCTCAAAAAAGGTAGCGTTACAGTTGCCTTATTCAAAGGTCTAATAGGGAGTTTTAGAATGAATACTGCAAACTCGACTTATTGCATGTTCTACTGCTGACTAGACTTCTCACCTCATGCAAACCTAAGCACACTAAATATCCTGACCTTGAGTCCCATAAACTACAGTAAAATGTGGAAACAGCTAAGACATTTAGGACTTAAGAGACTGGAGATAAACACTTATTCTTAGACATGAAGGACTCCCTGTTATGCTCTTGCCCTTAAATACCTCCCTAGTAAAACACACCTTGCACTTATTTCATTTATACTATAATGTAATTTGTACTCATTACATTTCTACATTTATTCTTTAAACTGGTAGCCAGTGCAATTCAAAACCATATAAGCTAAGAATTTAAATTGTGATGTTTTATTTGTTTAATGTATGAAAATGCTATTATTCAAAAATTCTGCATGTTTTTGCAGTAATAGTCAGAAGTTACTTTACTGATATTTAATGTTATTATGTGCTTTAGTATTGTTGCTAATTTAATCCTATAAATAATTTAAGGAGTCACTGTAAATAATATTCTCCATATCTATTAATATGGAGACTGAAACTAGTAACTTAAGTCTGTATCTTTATCCAGTTGTCTACTGAATTCTGTTTCCATTTTTCTAAACAACTGTACCTTCTTTTCATCCCTGTACCTTTTGTGCTATGTATTTCTGAACATACCTGCCCAAACAGAAGGACGAGTAGTTTTGAATGCCTATGTGTGTGTGTGTTTAATACATGCACTAAGCTCGAATTTTCAGTACCTGAAACTCTCTGACGCTGCTAAGTTAATCACTAAAGGATACTACTGACTGACTGTGCAGAGATCGCATACCTACCCAGAGAAATCCACATTACTCTTGAATTCATGTCACTTAGCTCTAATGGGATATGACAATGAAAAATGAGAATGTCTTTGCTCTTCTGGGAACTCTCCTCGTCTTTTAACCTCACTGTGGTTCCATGTTGAACAATTTGAAGCCAGCCCAGCCCTGGGGTACAAGTATTTCTTTTCTTTCTAGCCAGAAAGAAAACCTCTTTCTTTTGACTAAGATAAACTCCATAACTGATAAGAAGCCTGATCACATTTTTTTCTCAGATTAATGAAACTATCCTTAAAAGACAAAAAATTAAGGATGACTTTTCCATTGGTAATTGTATTACATCTTCCTAACGGTATAATGAAATTGTTCTGAAACGCAACTGTAATAAGAGCTGAAGAAATACGTTACAATTAATGTCTGTATTCAGAATTGTGTGTCATGCATGCAAGAAACACGACAAGTGGGCTTTTGCGTAACTGTACTGAAAATTACTGAAGCTTTTGCTTGGAAGTCAGCATGAGACTTGTGAAAATAGCAGCGTAACTCACAGCCTTCATGCAGATTGTACAAATTAGCAAAATATTTAAATAAATGTTCAAATATGATTTGTGTCTTAATTATACCAAAAATATCTATATAAAAGCAGATACATTAAATCTAAATGTATACATCAATATATACATATATATGTTCATAAACACATTGCCACATCTTTTTTGTGTATCTCTGCATGCCTGTGTGTATGCATACAGTGATTTTTGTCTTTATGTTACTAAATTGCAAATAAATGCATAAGGATGGAAAATTACCTGCACAAACTGGAAAATGCTCCAGCAAATTAAGAGCATCCTAACTGGAAAAGTTTCATTTTGTAGCAATAATAATGCCATAACAGCTATGTCAATAAATATGCTTTAATTCTATTATATCTGTATGTAGCTGGGTAGATTTATAAAGCAATATTTAAAATTAGCACATGGATGTGGTGTGCTTATATTTTGCTACTATTATATCTTGTGTGAATAAAATACAATAATTATTATATTTGAGTAACATTGTCTTAAAATAATAATCCTAGTTTCACTCCAAGTCATTTGACTACAATTATCTTCAGCAGAAAAAGTACAAGCTAAACAGACATGCTTGGGCATGAGCAAATGTTGCAAAATACATAACATAACTCGGGTAACAGTACTCAGGTATTTCAGTTGAACTGCATGCTGACTGAAGAAATACAAACAGAGGCTAATGAGCAATGCTAAAATATGAAACTACTGGAAGGCTTTTACCAGAAGAAATGAGTTCTCTGTGATGTCTCTCGTTATTTCCAATATTTAATGGTCTAAAAGAACAAAGAGCATATTCATGGAATTCAGTGATAATCAATCTGATACTACATGGAAAGGAATACTGAACACAGGTGAAACAGAGACGAAACAAAGAAATGAGATGTTAGAACATGGTAGTTAAAAGTAATAAGACAGACAGAAATAATGTAAGCTAGCATATATACATATAAACTGAAATAATATCACTGCTGAAGTAGATAGATTTAATCATGCTGGATACTGCTAGAAAGTACTGAGACAACAGGAAATATGGTGATTCTGCAAATGCAGAATTAAACGATCAACAGTATACATTTACTTCAGCAACAGCACAGAGCTCTGTCCTATCTACAAAGCTACTTTTCCACCACTGCTTTGATCAATTTAGATTATGAACTCTTCAGAGCAGGGATTCTTCTTTTTTTTTTTTTTTCAGAAATCTTGAATGCAGCAAGATTTCCAAGATACTATCATATCAGCACCATAGGTGTTAGTAATTATAGTTCAGTGTGGTTTCTTCCTCACACATTATCACAGTATTACCTAATGATAGCCTTGGCACTACAAAGGCCTATAAAATAAACCTGTGGTTGATTTAACATAGTTAATATTTTAAGTGTATATTGTAGGCACCTCTAAATATTCATCTTCTGTCATTTGTACTTCCCAGGTAGGAAAAGCCTTTTTCATTTTTAAGTAGATTGGTAAACAGTTTTTTCTGCTGCAAAACAATTCCTGAGCATTCAAAAACTGTTCTGCTTTGACATCAGGATTACATCAAAAGCTTTTGAAATTTAAATTACAGCGGATAAAATAAAGAGAGAAACTGCAGGATGCTGGAGGACAGCTGTCATCAGCACAATTATTTGGGCCACAGGAAAAAGTGTTTTAAGTTTCTTCCCTGTTCAATTTGGACATGTTTTTTCTGCTTACATATCTTTTTACTTGACTGTTCTGAAATAGAAAACTTTCCTTCTGGAGATCTTCATGGTTTCACAAATGGATGACTAGCTGTGTCTGAAGTGTAGTATAAAAGGTACTCTAAGGCTAAAGCTAACCTAGGTCAGGACTTCACAAGATGTTTTGCTCATTTTTCTCTCCTGCACATCCATTTTGGTTTCATTCACTGTTTTGCTTCCCCTCCAGCTGCTTCCCTGGACTGCAACAGATACACATAAACATGGTGTATAACCTGGGGTATCTAAACTGCCCCTTGATGTTTCATTCTGGGCAACCGACAAACCAGAATAGTAGCCTAGTCACTGTGCTAAAATATTTTCTAATGTAGCACTGATTTGGACTGCAATTGTTCCCTGAACTCTTTCTTAGAAATATCTAAAGTTTTTTACTCAAACTTCCATGGAAACTGGTGAATCGTTACCCAAATACACATACAAATAACTAATCAATGTAAAAAACAAACAAAAAAATGCTCCCCACTTCCACTGGAGTGAACAAAGAAAATAAATTGAGGATTTTTTTCTATAGCTTCTTGATCTCTTCTCTGTCCCCATATTCTATACTGTCTGCAATAGGAAAAAATCATCTACTATAATTTACTAAGTGACATTTAAATATATGAGATATAGTAGCTGTCTAGCAAGCACTTTCAGAATTTTCAGCTCTTTTGTTTCCCGTGGTTAGGCTAGAATGGTAGAGAGTTGCTCTGAAGAAAGGCATTGACAAAAAATCATAGGATCATAGTGGGCGGCACTTCACAAAATGTTAAATATATTTTTCCCAGCATCCTAAAATTCTGTCTCTTCCATTTCCTAGTATAAATGATCTTAAAGCAAATTACAAAAAAGTAGAGTAGAGATCATATTCCAGATCCCAGAAAAAAATCACATCAGCCCGCAGCATTATACTTTTTGGAATGACATATAGGCTACTAAATGTTTTTGTTTATAGCTCTAGTTACACTGAAATAATTTATGCTTTCTCCAAATCCAAGCAATTTTTTTTAGTGTACATCTCAGGGGTGTCCTTTGGCTAGATGAAATATTCTTAGTAATTATTCTTTGTAATCTGATAGTTGGGGAAATATCCAAGTGATTTATTACAAGCTCTATAGGAATGACCCAGAGCATTGCACGACACCATGGGAGAAGACACGACTCAGCATCTTCCAAGAAGTGTGGCTGCAACAGTGGGATCTGCTTGGGGGAAATACTGTAAGTGCTTATGTCAACGGAGCAAACATAATCTGAAAAGAAAATGAAACCAAATCTATTTCAAACCAAGGTGAATAACTGGCTATAGCACCAGAATGGGACTCGAGAGTTTTTTGCACGAAGTGATCTCCAACAAGTCTTGTTTGGTTTTTTTTTACTTTTTTTTTTTAATGATAAAGCATGGGTTACCATGAGGCTTATGAACGTAAGTAACAATAGGTTGCAAAAAAAGACAAGTATTAATAGTAATGGAATAAATAGATGTATCATAGTTAAAGACACGCTTTGGGCATCATGCCTCAAGAAGACTTTTGATCAATTAGATGAGCTACTGCAAACACTGAGATTTGAAAAAGGTATTAATGAAAGATTGAGTGGACCAGAATTACCTATTTAGAGACGATTAATCAATGGTGAGATAACAACCTTTGATGACAGAAAGAAAGAATTCCAGGCTGAAGGTTCTGGGGTCAGAAGTGTGAGCAGGTGGCCAAGAAAGCCAATAACATCTTGGCCTGTATCAGAAACACATTGGACAGCAGGACCAGGGAAGTGATTGTGTCCCTGTACTCAGCACTGGTGAGGCTGCACTTCAAATTCTGTGTTCAGTTTTGGGCCCCTCACTACAAGAAAGACATTGAGGTCCTGGAGCAAGGTCAGAGAAGGGCAACAAAGGCATTGAAGGGGCTGGAGAACAAGTACTACAAGGAGCAGCTGGGGGAACTGGGTTGTTTAACCTAAAGGACAGGAGTCTGAGGGGAGACCTTATCACTGTCTGCAACTATCTGAAAGGATATTGTAATGAGGTAGGTGTTGGTCTTTTCTCCCAAGTGGTAGATGATAGGACATGAGGGAATGGCCTCAAGTTGCACCAGGGGACTTTCAGACCAGACTTTAGGAAAAATTTCTTCACCAAAAGCATTATCAGACACTGGAACTGGCAACCCGGGGAGGTGACTGGGTGACTGTTCCTGGAGGTATTTAAAAAATGAGTAGATGAACTCCTTAGGGATATGATTTAGTAGTGGACAGACACAGTTGAGCTTGATGATCTCAAAGGTCTTTTCTAACCTAGTGATTCTATGATTCTGTGACCCTAGGTGGCCTGCCTGACGTCACTTGACTTGACCATTCTTCAAATGGATCACTGACTTTTTATGTCCCTCTTTTCATTCTTGACTATATAGCTTGTTTCCAAAGATGGGTCATAGAGCAGAACCAGGCAAGTTCCCATTAAAAGGCATCCTATGATAGACAAAAAATTTTTCTTAGGTTAGGATGAATCAAAGTTTGTTTAAAGTTTTCTTGCTGGGAGGGGAATGTCCAGAGAAAACAGTAGTGAAACAGCTATAGATCTGGTGATGTCTCTGAAGATACTTCTGACTGGATCATTATTTTACTTCCTTCTTCTGTTTCTAACAGTGCGATCATACTCCTTTAGAGTAAAAGATATACAAGATGGTGGACAGCAGTGTGAAAAGCAGAGAGAATCAGTTATGCTATTCATGAAATAAAATTCAGGTCTTTTCAAAGTTCATGATAGACACTGAAAAAGGTAATTTAAGAGATTTTTTTTTGTTACTTCCTTCCAAAATCGAATAGAAATAAATTTAAATCTTTGAGACCTGCACAGGCCACAAAGTGTCAATAGCTCACTCTTCACAGGGGAAAAATTCAGTAGTCCCATAAATATTTGAGACTGAAAAATCTTTTTAATGCTGCCAGTGGAAAAAGGCAGAGACAACAGAATTTTAAGATCAGAAGCAATCAGAATTTAAGGGTCAGAGAGAGGAGTATGATGGAAAGCTTGTGATGATGATGAGAAAGAGGAAGGGAAAGGCATAATTTAAAATCAAGTCATCAAACTGAGAAGAGGAAGAAAGTGGTTTTATTTTCTTTCATGGAATGTAGGGTTTCTCCTGAGAGTGCTATAACATGCTGAGGGCATTGCAGGAGCAGTATACCGTGAACTGATCATCTAGAGATCAAGTTTGTAACAGGGCTCCTTCACTCTATATTTTGATAACAAGTGAGAGTTATCAATTTAAATATAAGATGAAATTTGATAAGATTGTTAATCATACTGGATTTTTACAAGGAACCATTTTATTTGGATCCTCGATTATTTCTTGTCCTTACATTTCACCTGAATGAATTAAATTAAGCAGAAATCTTTTTTCTTCTTTTTCACCATATCAGAATGTAATAGGCTTTTAAAAAACCTCCCAGTCTTGATTTGAAGCTATCAAGAGATGCAAAAAACTGTCACTAGCATTGATAGATTTTCTTCCATAATTGATGAAAATGCACAACTTATTTCCAACTTGAATATCTAGTTTCAATTTCCAACAACTAGTTCTTGTTACGATGTCTTCCACTAGATAAAAGAGCTCTGTAGTACCTTTTTTTTTTATTCTCTGTGAAGATACTTATACACTATATTCCAATCACCTTACAATCTTCTTTTTGATGTGTTCTGTATTTCACTTTAAGGTACTTTCTCCAGCAATTCCATCATTTTTGCTAATCTTTTTTTCATGAACTTTCTCTAACTTTTATCCTTCTTTTAAAATATAGAGAGACCAGAATTATAGGAAATATCCTGATAACACTTCCAGCAATGGTAAACTCAAACGTACACTCTAATTAACATTTTTCTTTTTTCTCCAAAAATTAGATTGTTGTTGCTACAGTATTGTTCTGAAAGCTGTTGTCTTGATGCTATGACTCAGATCTTTTCAGTCTTTTCAAGAAAAAATATCCTATTCTACAGCTACAAATGTCATTATTAAATTAATATCATTCTATATGACTGCATTAGAAATCCTTCATTTGGATATGACCAGTTTATCAAGCTATCCAGCTTATTTTATGGCATCTACATTCTCATTATTATTTACTATTGTGATAAATTTTATGCCTTCCACATGTTTTATTTCTGGTGATTAGATTATAACTTCCTTATTATGTCTCACTGGACAGTGTCTTGTTCCTTGTGGAGCCCTATTCTCCTGTATAATGATGATCATCCACTGATGGCTTATTTTTAAGAAGTTAATTAACCAGTTGTTGATCCATTCAATGTGTTATACTTTATGATACTGTACTGTGCCTACTACCTCGTTTTATTAAATAGTGAAAATTAATTGCCTGAAAATCTTAAAATACTTTCAGCTTCAGATTGCTCTAACCTGCCTTCAGCAAAAACTGGTCTCTTCATTAAAGAGATCTCAGGAATCATGCTTGTGCAGTCTCCTGCACTACAAGGTAATCTATCGTTACAACTCCATAACTTGTTTTCAGCCAAACAAGGTTGACACTAGCAACACAGAGGGTAATGTACATTCCAGCTTTCCTACTTTTCCCTTCATGGGGTGAAAACCATTGTTAAGAAAATTTTCTACCTAAGAATTCTTCCAACAGCTTGAAAATCTGAAATTGAATCTGCACTCTGAAGTAATACTCCTTTTACTTGTTTGAGCCAGGGATTTTCTAAACCACCTTGCAATCCTTACTTGTCTTGAAATTGTATCTCCTCTATTTTTAATTGAAGAAAAAAATACCAATAGCCATGCACCAGAGACCCTCTCTGTCTCTCAGCAAGAAGGATGTACTGAAGACAGAATCCCACCCTATCTTCAAGTTCTTTTGTATCAACTATACTTCTAAAAGTGGTAGTGTGCAACATGAGAAAAATCACTTGCATGACCTCCAAGAATTACTATTTTTCAACTTTATGAGTGAAAGAAACACTTAGGAAGAAAGGAGACTGAACAGAAAATTAAAACTCTATTCTTAAATCTAAATGTAGAAGTAATCATTTCAAAAACATTTTAGGATTATGCTGGCTGTGTATTTTCTGCTGTCAAGAACTGGTGCACTAAGCAAACAATGTTTGCAAAGTATTCTGAAAAGAGTATCTGGGATAATTTTATTTAACTTCTGGAAAAAAAATGACAATGTCTTGTTGATATCAAAAGGAAAAAAAAGTATCAGATACTACAGGGAGGAATATTCAGGCCACTGAGTTTTAGAGGCAGAAGAATCATAGTAGGTTACAGCACAGCCTAGCTAGTCATCCCTCCATATGATAGTTGTGCTGCAAGACTCACAGCAATTATCCAACAACAGGACAGAATAACATTTGCTGGTACATTTTACAGCCTCTAATAATTTGTATTTAATTCAAGGACCAAGTCAGAGGCAGTAGTTTTGTCTGATCGTCTTATGAAGTACTGTGGACTTGTATGAGTTGAAAGTGCTCTAAGATGGACACCCTAGTTTGCATAACGTACAGAATCATTAAATTTGTCTTATTTACATGTGCCATGCCAGTTTCATTTTACAGCCCTGGTTTGCAAAGAAAGTGACGTTAATGATTTTTGAGACCTCCGTTGGATTTGTTTGTGCTGTCTTGTATTGCAAAATCTGTCTCTTTTCTAGAAGCTGTCCTAGTCATATTCTTTCTATTCCTTTTCTAATACAGTTCTGTTCTTTGTTTTATATTTCTTGACTCTTGTAACTTTATCTCATTGAAAAATACTTGCATATCATAAAGGATCAGAATTGTTTCAAATATGGATGCATTATCAGTTTGTATGGTGTGGTAATGAGATTGCCTCTGTTGTTGATTGACCTTTTCCTCATTTCTTTCATACTTCATCTTGCTTTTAGATTTTTTCCTTCTTTCCTGTTCATAGTAGCTAGAGACCTCTCTCTTCTTGATTTGTAGAATGCAAAAAATGCTCACCAATTACTGTACATCAGAAAGTTATAGAAGTTCCTGTTAATTATTCACTTGCATAGCCAACTAAGATAGTAGATTCTCCTAGGGAGTTGTGATACTCTGAGCTCCTTTTACACAGGACATGTAAAAAATGGCTAATAGACCTCATGAGGGTCCTGGGATAATCTGTCACCACCATTTTTGTGTATACTCTATTACTGATTTTCTTAAAATTATATTAATTTTCTGATTTTCATGCTAATTAGTTAGACAATATTTTACAATCTCTATTTGTAGTTTTTATGTTCAAATTAATTTAAGTAAGCACTAGAAAAGGGAGTGTGTTTTATGTATTTTAAATCTGTGCTCTGTCAACAAAACGTGCAAACTTGTGCACCACAAATCCTACTTTTGTAAACTCTGTGCTCCCCAATTAGCTCCCTGGTCTGCAAAAGTACATCTTTTAGACAAATAAAGCAGTGCAATTATGATAATGGAGGAAAAAAGTAAAAGAATAAATTCCTGAGATTTCCAGCTATTATAGTAGTGACCAAACTGCTACATTTCTCAGAGTAATTGCAGTCACTAAAGGGGGCCTACAAGAAAGCTGAAGAGGAACTTTTTATAAGGATATGTAGCGAAAGGACAAGCAATAACGACTTCAAACTGAAAGAAGGTAGATTTAGATGAGATATGAGGAAGAAATTCTACACTGAGGGTGGTGAGGCACTGGAACAGTTGCCCAGAAAAGTTGTAGATGCCCAGTCCCTGGGACTGTTCAAGGCCAGGTTGGATGGGTCTTTGAGAAACCTGGTCTAGTGAAAGGTGTCCTGCTCATGGCAGGGGGTTTGAACTAGTTAGTATTTGAAGACTCCAACACAGACCATTCTGTGATTCTATGATTCATTTTGTATTTCTTGGACTTGTTACAGCCTTTGTCATCAGGACGATGAATTTAACTCCAGTGCCCTGTATGGTTCTTGAATTACAGTGGTGTGCCCTGTCCCCAGACCCTTCCAGTTTTCAATCATTTATGAATGACTGGAAAATCCTTTTTTTTTTTTTTTGTTTTGGTTAGCTGTTGTAACATCATATTGCTGAAAAATGTTTCCATATCACAGAATATCTCTCTATAAAAAATGAGTAGAAGGATTCCTCTTCTACATGATGTGACTATGCTCAAAATAGAACAGACCATAATTTGAAAAACTGAAAGGTAAAGGCTCATATATAATTTACCCCTGTTGACTGACACAAGTCTTTGTTTTATATGTAGATAGCTAGAAATTAAAGGAAGGATGTTTTAGAGAATAATGGAATTAGAGAATCATTTAGGTTGGAAAAGGCCCACAAGATCACAGAGTCCAGCCATTAACCTTAACACTGCCAAGTACATCACTAAACCATATCCCTAAGTGTCACATCTACATGTCTTTTAAATATGGCCTTCTTGGTCACCTACATGTGCTGCCAGCTCATATTCATCCAGTTGTTGACCAGTATCCCCCCGGCCTTTTCTGCCAGGTAGCTTTCCAATCGCTTTTCCCTGGTCCTGTAGTACTGCTTGGGGTTGTTGTGACCCACATGCAGGAATATCATAAAGTTGGCTTCAGAAGATATGGGGAATGGGAATAATGTCAGAGACATCTGGTGCTAATACGGATAAGAAGATACATAACAACTTCAAGGGTTCCCAGATACTTAACATTTAAGGGTAGAGAAAGAGTAGGAAAATAATACAGAGATAGTTAACAACAGTATGCAGTTGTCTATATACATGCGCTGCCATATAAAGCATCATCATTCCCTTAGTGAAAGGTGGTCACAGGTATATAGTAATAAACAGCCTTTGGTTCAATTATTTTGAAAAACCCCTGAGGTTCCTGGAGAGATAGCTTGCATAACAGGCCATTATTACAACTCCTTTCATTTCTATAAACATACATAGTGTAAAGAATATGCAAACCGTGAAATTTCTTTAGACAGCAGGAAGATCCCACCCTCAGTACTGGAACTGTTTTTCTTAAGGTTCATAGATTTTATTGAACATTGCCATTTCCAAGAGAGAAATTGAGGCAGTTGCAACGAGTTTCTTTTATAAGGTATCTGCCTTTTGCTTTAGCTAATAAATATTTCTCACTATAAATTATTTCAGGAGCCTTCCTTCTGGTAAACAGTAAGACATCTATTAATTCAAAAAGCCTCAATTTTCAGGAAGGTGATTTTCTTTATAGTAACATTTCACCTGAGGTAAAATGTATTAAACTTTCCACCTCTCTCCTCTTTCTCTTCATTAGCATTATGAAAATGATGCCATGGAATACTTTAAACAGCTCAGTTTTTGTGGGCTCTTTTCAGTTCACTTCCAAGCAAGAGGTATTCTCCCAGAAGTTCAGAAGCATTCTGAACATTAAATAGCATCAGGAGTTGAGAAAAAAAAGAAATTGGGGTTAGTACCCTGTTGTTCTCACATTCTTTCCTGTTAAGGTGTGTAGAGTCTGAAGGCTAATAGAGAAAAAGCGTAGAACTGAAATGTTTCAAAGTAAGGTGAAAAAGTTTAAATTAATCTTTATATTCAGCATGCTCTCCATCCAGACATAGACTATCCTTTCCATGTTTTTACTGCCATCATTAAAATTATTCTCTTGACTGAAAATAACTGTTTATGATTTTTATTTACTAGCTTGGCCCCATTGCATGTTATGTTAAGTGCAATAGTTCTCATCAAAGGCTTTTTTCTTTTTATATTCTTTCCTTTTTTTCTTTTTCTAGAAACTCTCAATAAAGAAGTTTTGTCCTCAAGAGGTCATCTTCTTCTTACCATTAGGGAAGAATCAGACAGACTTTGTTTGTATTACAATTCAATTGTGAGAATTTTGTACACAATAAGGAGAAATCTTCCCCATTTTTATCTTGCAAATAAATTAACAAAATCTAGTCAACCTTGTATAACAAAATGGACTTGAGAGCATAAATGTCTCAGTACCACATAATTCATATCTGCTTCCCTTTCACCATGAATCCTCTTGAAAGTTTTAATGTGTGAAATAAACACATAACTCACTGTTTATTATGTGTTGGAAGTAAATACTCTATAAATTTTGAGACCTTTTAAATGCTAATTGTCGGGTTTGAAAATCTTTGTACAGCCATTTTCCCTCAAAAAAACATTTATGTTTTTATTTTTTTCATGTCATAAAATGAAATGTGACTGGATATATGCAATGAGATTAACAGTTTCAAATTTAAATCTCTATTTCATTCCTTGCTTATGAAAAAATGTCTTTTTTGATGCAAATGAAGAGAAATAAAAGTAATATGGCAAATTCACTCTTTCTTAAAGAGAAATTGAAATTAAAAAGGAAGTTTTAAGTGTATTACATTACCCTTAGTGCAGTCTCTAGAACACAGAGGACACAGTTTCACTGATGTAAGTAACATTTTACAAACTGAAACATTTAGAATTGCTTTTAATGTTAGGAGATAAAGCACCAGTATGCTAGTTGATATAGTAATAGTTATGATACAGCTATCCTTACCTACAAACACGTAGTTCATACAAAACATAAATAGACTGTCATATGCAGTGTATGTATCTAGAAATAAAAATTTTTGCTTGGAGATTTTATTAGTATTTGTATTGATATTAATAATTTGAGTAAGATTTGCTCTTTATGCTAGTAAATTCTACAGCTTTAAAACAGCTTCATACTGTTCTAACTTGCAGAGATGCATCCTCAATCCTCCTAACACATTTCTGAAAGGGTATTTAGCATGTAACTGGTAGATCACAAATCATTAACAGTATTTTAAAGAGAGAGAAACTGAGGAATTTTACTTCTACTTTGCTGGCTTCATGAGCAAGAAGTCTGCTCAGAGCAGTGCCTCAGTTCTTTGTTCCTGTCATCTTATCCTTCCCCTCATGCCCACAAGCAACAGTAATACTAAAAGAAGAGGTGCTTTATTCAGACTGTTTTTTTGGGTGGCCATGCCAAGAGTGCAATTAAGAGCTACACTTGCAGGTCAGAAGACAGAATGTAGGCAGCATTTGTGAGATCATGACACAAGTGGAGAATAGCAAGATTTCTGGTTGTGGGAGTTAAGATCACCTAAGATACAAGTCTAAAGACCATACTTGAAGTCCTTTGTAGCTGGCTGCAAAACTTGTTTTGGGGAAGCACAGACACCTGAGGAGTTTCTGGGCTGGCTCTCAGAATATATTGTACTCTGCCACTGGCTAGAAGGGTGTTTAGAACTACTGTGATATTTCAGGTCCGCACTGAATTTATTATTCAGTAGTACTGGAAAAGAATCCTCAGACAGGCTGATGTTCATTACTTTGGGAGTAAAGATTCTAATGCTCTCACATCTGCTGAAAGACTGAGAAAAAGAATAAAACCCCTCCTTGGCATCATCCTCTGTCTTGTAGCCTAGTCTTCTTTTTTTTGTATATTTGTTTACTTGAAAAACAATAAAACTGTACAGTAGGCAAGTTCTGAATATTTCAGTTCACATGTGGAGGGAGCTTGGTTAAATTAGTATCTACCTCAGTCTGAAAACTCTCATGACAATTATCATGAATCTTTCCGAACACATAAAATTACAGGAATCCACATTTTCCTAGAAAAACACATTAAAAGTAGAACTACTTCAATTGCCTGGAATCTATTTTAATCAGAGCTTCCTAGGTACCACAACATGATATATCTAGTAGGAGTGACTCTTTCTTATGTTGGAAAACAGTGACTATGAGATAGCATCTATTTACTTGCCATTATTCCGTTCTCAGGTAGCTTGTGGTTGAAAAGAAGTATCCAGCTTCCCCTTTTTTTTATATGAAGTACTCAAATAAATGGGTATATATGTATACAAGCTCATTTGAAGGTGGTTGCTTTTCTTTAAAGTGCAATTGATTAGGAATACAGCCATAGGCAAGAAATTAATATAGCATAATACTGATATGAAAATCGTTGTTTATATATGTGTCAGTTGGCTAAGGATCTTGTTACATTTGGAAAATCATGCCAACAAAATCAATCAAATATGACCTGAAAGAAACCAACCACTCTGCTGAGTGGTTGGTTTGATACAATTCCTGTTATCAAGTCTTAAAATAATCCTCCTGTGAACTTTAGTTTCTCTGTATGCTGCTCTGAACTTCTATTGCCATAAGCCACAGTGTTACCTTAAAACCAGCTACCAATAATGGTTTTTTCTATCAAGTACCAAAGCCTACTCTTGCCATTTCTAGCTGGGAAAATATTTTTCTTGAATTACCTTTTATAGAATTATTTGTGTGCTACATATGAATATTATTCTAAAAATTACTTCTACAATTTTGTGTGAGCGTGTAGACATGTCGAAGACAAGAGGAAAAGAAGTAACATCTTTAATAAACAATCTTCAGAATATTGTGATATCAGCTCAGAGTCAGGGGGTTGATAGAAAATAATTTTTGGGAACTGATCAAATATTTTCTGGACAATTGTGATACCACAAATAAGTTAAAAAAACCCCTTGAAAATCAAGTTGACAGAACCTCTGATGTTTAAAGTTATTTTCTGAATACTCTCAGATCTAGTAATGCTGGGAGTGTGATTGTGATTTTGAAATGCTCAGAGTTATTTTACATTTCTATAGCTTTATGTAACAAATAAAAATGTAGCTCCATGTAACAAATTACAGGTGTATTTGATAAACATGTTTATTGACATGCTTTTAATATCTAATCCATATAATTTTCATTTCATCCCCCAATTGCTAAAATATATGTTTCTTCACAGTATTTTTTATTCCAAGTATGAAATAATATTCCTTTTTCCTCTGTCTCCAAAAACGTTGTTTCTCTAATTAAAAGATATTATATTTCAGATAAGGAAAACCTTTTGAAAAATTATATAACCTAGGCTAATGTTTGGTAACAAAGATTCTTACTTAAGAAACACTGGGATCTCTGCTAGTAGGAGTGGGAAGGACTAAGGGAGACTCACACTTTCTCATATCCTGGGACATTATGAAATATTGGACTCAAAAGCTTGACCCAGCAATTTTCTTCCATCTCACAGTTGTGGCATGTTTTCAAATTCATTCACATATTTAAACTCTACATTGCACAATGCTTTCTCCAAACATGAAAAACTACATGGTGACTGACCCAGGAGATGTATTAGCTATGACAGGTTACCTTAAAGACAAAGGCTGCCTTCTTAGTAGGAATCAAACTCATAAAAATAAAAGCATGACTCATGCAGTCTATTCTGCTTCTGGTAAGCCATGATAATGTCGTATGCAGAAATCTCAACTCTAGCGCCACAATTATAATTGTTTTTCTTTTCCACTTCGGTTTACAGCTCTCTTAACCCAACCACATACAAAAGACTCCTTCTTGGTGCAGCCTTGTCTTCTTTTCTATCTTTTCCCATTCACAAGCTCCTTTCCTATTAGTAGATTTTAACCAGTAAAAGAGCAGACTTTGAGGAATTCATTATAAATCAGACTGGAGAAAACCAGATCTGCAACTTTCAAACTGTGGAAAACTTTTTATGTTAAGGACTAGATCCTATAATTGGGGCTTTAAGCATAAGAGATAGGAGATGGTCAAAACTTCATGATCATGTTGAATATCCTATGCACCTGACTCAGTTGGTTTACAGTGAGTTACTTGCCACAGAGTTTACATGGAAAACAGAAAAGTCCCAAAGGAAATGAAAGGATTATGACAAACTGCATACAGTCATGGTTAACTGACTCTTAAGAACAATATTTCAGGATACGTTTTGTTGAATGAGGCCTGCTTCTTTCTGTCTAGACAGTCTTCTGCAGACTGTTGAAATGCTTGAGAATATGAGGTCTTTTTCCTCCCACAAACTCTACCAATTCCATACTTCTGACATCCTCAGTTTCTTTGACAAGTAGTAGGTATAATAGGGAAATTTTCAATTCACATTTTCTGAAAATTGAATATGAAAAAGACATGAAGAAAATGTCCCAAATTTTACTACGTTATTCATTTTAAGACAAAGTGAGATTGGAAAGTGATTTCATACCTTTCAATTCACAGAACTATCCATGTAGAATCTTGAAGACTGAAATACTACCCACTTTATCTTTTCTTCCCATAATGCTGTTCATTTCACAAGGAAAAGCATTACAGACTGTCTGTGCATCTAGCTATTTACTCTGAAATGTTTCTGAGCATTAATTAGTACTTCTGTCAACATATTCATTTGTGCCATTCAGAAGACATGCAAACCACCCCCACATATCCTATTGCTTGAGCTCCTGGAAGGTCTGAATGTGAACAATACAATAAGGTGCTTTTGAAAAGGATTTAAATCACACTTTTTTTATATATATAATTTGTAAAGCAGAAGTTCAGAATTACTTTTTTTTTTTTCCATAAAGGCACATTCTGCAAAATATATGAGTGAATATCTACTTTAAAAAACCCCATAAAATCATTTATTCCCTATACATATTTCTTGTGACACTTTTAGAGAGATACTTGTAGTAATAAAACAACAGTAAGAATGAAAGAGTACAGACATGTTATTTCTTAATGGGATGATAAACAGGCATTCATCAGTACTCAAACACACAGAATGATTATCAAATGAAACCTGGCAAATTTTCAAATTCTGCTTTTGAAATATTCTAAACCATTAGAACAGTGTAAAACACACTACTGAAAACAGAAACAGCCTAGTGTTGGCTAAAATTTCCAACTCTAGAATGTGTGTTACTGAATTTCTGAAAGAGGTTCAACAATCTGTCTTATGAAATAAATACATTACTTTTTTTTTGCATATAGAGAATAGGAAAATATCTTGTCAGGAGACTTGGGGTTCTATTTTTTATTAAGCTCAGAATTTTGCTGACAACTCTTCTACTGTATTTCCTTAATCCTCATAGCTTCATGTTGATATGACTACTCTCTCTGAGAGCTAGCACAGCCCATGGCAGATGGAGTTATTCCCACACAACTGCTCTGAAGAGCCGTGCAGTAACAGGTGTGTGACGAAACTGTGGCACCTACTCTAAACATCTGAACATTGCGTCCTGAGAGAAAGGTGCCAGGAACTACCTTTAGCATGTGCAGTGTCACAAGCAGCAGATAGAGTGTGACTGCATCTCCCATTCCAGTGGGCAATGTCTTCAGCAAAAGTGAGTTTCAGGTCAGGTCAAGTTAAGCACAAAGGGAGGCAAGACTATCTAGAAAATATTACAGATCTAAATAGGGTTTCAGTCAGATTAAATGTCTCTGTATGAAGAAAGGAGGGAAATATGGATATTTTTAAGGTCTTTATATTCCATCCATTGCAGTGAACTAGATTTTCACTTTTTAAATATTTTTCTCATTTTTGAAGATGTATTTCTCTTTAGAAATATTATACTTTTACTCTTTTCTAGCTCTCGTTTGTCCTTTTTTTATCATTTTAAGAAAATAATGATGAAAGAGTAGAAATAGGCAAA
Source organism: Clamator glandarius (assembly GCA_033459285.1). Taxonomy (NCBI): domain Eukaryota; kingdom Metazoa; phylum Chordata; class Aves; order Cuculiformes; family Cuculidae; genus Clamator; species Clamator glandarius. The sequence goes on along the minus strand of JAUNZM010000567.1, from coordinate 279,061 downwards.
AGAAGTAGAAGAATTTAGTTGTCCTCATCTTGGTATCCCTTCCCCTAATTTTTGCTGAAGTCTTAAAATATATTGATTTTTAAATAATTTTCTTACTTGGACTAGCTAACTAGTGTTAGTTTACTTCAGATACAAATATGATTGTCCAACACTTGCTACTCTTTCCTGTAACCTCAGCTCAAATAACTCTATAGTACTTTTGTCAAAACACAAATGCAGAATACCAGCTTCTCTGTCAAGCACCCACGGATTGTTTTTCTTCTTTCACTCCTGCATGAAGTAATTTGCAACTCTCTGATAACATTTCCACTGCACTGTTATGTTCCCTTTCCTTAGCTTCTTAAGCAAAACCCATTCCCTGCTGAAAACACAACAGCGTCTCCCTTTCACTATTGTCTTTTTCTCTTCTGTCATCTGCATCTTTCTTTTTTACTGGAAAAGTAAGCTTTTTGTTGTTTTACCTCATCATTTTTAATAGAGGGGGAGGATGAGTTCTACCCTTGCATTTTTCATTCCTTGTGCTCACATTGCAATCACACTGGCCTCAGGAACCCTAGGAATTAAATACTTGGGTTCCACAAGAATCACCATCGGGATGCCATGATTCAGGATGTGCATAATTTTGAGATTTTGGCATCAGTTATGTTCAATACATTGTTTGTTATCAGAGCTGAGCTGGCTACTGAACTACTCTGGGTTCTTTCAATGGACTCTAGATAATTTTAAACTGCAGAATATTGAGGAATGCATAACAAATCACAAATACATGTCTTATCTAAGTTTGTGATTCATAACAAAAGGATAGAAACACTGCAGATTTGCAACACTTGGAGTGTGATATCAAGCCATTGACTGACTATTCATATTTACAAGTATTGTGGTTGTAAACTTTGGCAAGACATACTTGGGAATTACTTCATACAATATTTAGTGCCTAGGATTTGCATAAATTTTGGGCTCAGGCTGGTTTAATAGTACACTCACGTTATGTGAATGTATACGTGGATCTAAGAGGTCATTAAAAATCCTGCAAGAGCTTGCAAAAAAAAACCTTAAAAATAAATGCAGTTGGAAACACAATATCTGCTTTTTAAATTTCAAGAAATTTTTATTAAAAGATAATATAGAAATTTTGTTGTATTTCATTGAATTCCATTAAATACTCAATTGCAAACTTTCTTTCAGATACTGCACTTTTCCATTTTTAGATAATATAGGTGCAATTTAAGGAACTTCTTCCTGCAACCTTGTTACTCTGGTGGCAGATATTCACTGGGGGCACAATTTAGCAATTTAAATTTTCTTTGGACTTTCTGTCATTTTTATAGTGCTTTTTTACCCAAATAACAATTTTCTGTCCACTAGTACATTGATAAAATTAAGGAACTCTTGAAATTTGTTAGAATTACAAGATTTTATTCAAATTAAAACATTTACAAATCTTAAACGAGGTAAAAATGGTTGCACTGTGAGAAGAAAAGGATATTAGAAGGTGGCAGGAACTGTATTGCTCACTGTCATTTCTGAGGACTTTGTGGATTCAAATCTTCTTTGTACCATACCTTGATTTGTTCTTTGCTCTCGACAAGACATAAATTCTTAGCATACATTGAGGTACATTTAGAGTTTTCATTTCATCTTAGGTGAAATCCCATCAGAGTCCTTAAAGCTTGGCTACATCTGAGCAGTTAGTCTTAAGGACTTTGGGCAACAAAGAGATAAGGGTCATTATTGTTATCTCAGTGGTTAATCTTGTTTTAACACTTTGCAGTTGATGGTCCATCTCACGATTTACTAAACACCATTTCACTTTCAATGTCCTGTCTGCATTTTTACTAACATTTTTCTGACTGTTATTGTTCGTGGGGACTCCTTTCTTATGTGCTGACACTTCCAGGGTCATAATGTTCAATTTAGGAACAACTGCCCTGACATTGTTAACACTTTTTGAGGTTCCAGTAGTTTCCAAAACCCAGCAACTGGCAATCCAAAAGCAAAGATAGAGGAAGTAAAACTTTGCAGATACTAGCATACTTCACCTCTCTCAGATGCTGCTTTAGTAATGCTAATAGGAAAATGGAAGGATAACTTTCAGGTATGATGTTAAACAGAAAAGGCATATGAAAATACAAAATTCATTCTGAAAAAAAAATATATTAAAAGAAAGCACAGAAGCACAGTCACTCACCTAGAGTATTGCTAGGCTACTGACCCTAGGTCAGCCAAGCTTTATGGAGCGGCTACTTACACCAGAAATTCTGGAAGACTTCTTATATATATTTATTCTGATTTTAGCACAGCCCCGGCACCCTTAAAGTGATGAATAATTAGCCTTTGTGTCTCTGTAAATCCTATACATCCTATATATCCAGTTGCAGTCATACAGAAAAGGGGGGAAAACAGGGCATGCCAGAGCTAGATGCTTTTGCAAATTCATTGCATGTTTTCTCACCTGCTCATATATTACACATATTGATAAGCTATCCAGAAAAGAGGTGAGTAGTGAGGTGACAAAGTTTTCTGGTAGTAGTAAATTATTCATGATAGTAAAAGCAAAATCTGGCTGTGAAAAGTTGAAGTTTACAATACTAAATGAGCAGTAGAAGATGAAATGCAGAGGTAATAAATGTAGAATAATGAGCAGATAGCATAACCTTTATATATGTAAACAATGAGAGACCCTAAATAATTCATCAGCATTCTGGAAAGGGATTCTGGACTCGTTGTAGGCAGTTCAATAGTAATATCAGATCTAGATTAAGAAGTGCCTAAAACCCCAAAATACAGTATTTGGAATGACTAGGAAAGGAATATGAAAATAATAAAAAAAGAGCATATTCATGGCAATGAATAAGCACTTCACAGTTCTGTCTCTCTTAGTCCTCAGCTGAACACAGGAAAAAAATAATATGTTAAAAAGAATAAATAATGATACTTATAGAGTAGGTTTTGTGCAAGTAGTATATATAAATAGAAAAAGTGGTAATTGTGGAAGAAGAGGTCGAATAAATCATCATTTGTTTGAAAGATGTGAGTAAGCGCATCAAATGAACTTCCTAGGGAGCAGATCTTGAGAAAATGAAAGGCCATAATTTTTCACAAAGCATATAAGTTGTGAAACTTGTTCTACAGTATGTCATAGATGACAAAAGTACAAATAGTTTCATAAAATAGACAAACCTGTGAAATAGGACTGTTCGCAAAACAACCTATTTATACAGGCAAGTGATTCACTTTCAGTTTATTGCAACTATTGATATTCACCAGGAGAAGGCTGCCTGGTCCTTTTTGAATAAACTTTCATTTCCCTTTCTGGTGGAGGATTTAGAACTCTTTGCCTTAAATTTGGTACACTGTATAAAAATTCAAACTATGCTTTTGGACATATGTTAGAAGAACACTTTCTACATTGACTAGAGTTGGAGAATACAGGTCAAAAGAAAACCTTTTTTTCGATCCTTCAGGCATTTAACAAATACCTGCTTGGGATTCAAGAGAACATACGGTATATATGTTTTGCAAATTACAGAGTTAGTTTTAAAATTAAGCTCATATATCTATGTATCCACTGTACAAACTGGTTCCAGCATAGGCAAAAATGATTTCTGTGTAATATGTTATCAGCATTAATTAAACCTGATAAAAACTAGTTTCAAAGTATATCATTACATAAAAGAGAAAAAAAAAATCAGATTTTTGTACATTTTTTCCCCCAATGAACAACTAATTGTGTAGATTGGTTACTGATATTTGAAAATATTTTTATTTTTCAAAATCTTATGTTACTGATCTACAACTGGGCAATGTATAATTCTTGTTAACACCACTGCACAATGTATTTCCAAACAGATACACTTCTAAAAGAAAATATATTCTTCTTAAAAGTTGCAGTCACTTTAACTTGCAAGGAAAATGATGGCTTTTAAATGTGAATTTCAAATTAAGACCTCATTTATGATGATGATACTGTCCGGCATTCAAAGCCACAGAGGATCTCTCATGATGAGGAAAAATAAGTCAAAAGAAGACTCAAGAGATAGCAATGAAATTTTGAAACCAACTTTTTTTTTTTTATTTTCCCCAGCTAAATATAGGAGAAAGATAAAGTGCAAGAAGGGACAATGAAAGGCTGGGATGTTTAGTCTTTCACAGTTATCCATAGAGATAGTGTTGTTCATATATGATTGCAGATGATAACAAGATGATGATGATTTTTTGTTTTCTTTGTGGCATCGTTAACTGTGTTTCAGCTTACTAGAGAAGTTTTTTGTAACATGAGGTGAAAAGCATGTGTTACATGCCCTGATATGTGCATGGTGACATGTGAAAGCACAGAGTCAACTGGAAAAATCCTGAGGGAGTGTGCAGTTTCATCCATATTGCCTTTGAGAGCAGTTCTGAACAATACCAGAATGAGATCCTTTGTAGCGTACTAAGTGAAGAGGCAGGTATGCGGATCAAAAATTTGAATGTCTTAAAAGAACTGTCTCAGTAGAGAAATGAGGCAGATCAGATACTATGGCCAAGCCGATGCACTTAGTTTTGTTATTTCTAGTATGAAAAGACATGTGCTTTTTGATTTGTAAAACTCAGACAAAAATCAGCCATGAGATAAAGCTATTGGAATGGTTAAAAATTACCACCATAGAGATAACTGAACAGATCACTGTTTCTCACCTGGCCTGCCTCCAATGTGTCATTCATATTCCCACATCACTTTTCTAAGTCCTCCTTGCTGAGCAGTTACTTATAACTACAAGGATAATGACACATATCATACCTGTTCTTCTTTCTTGTGGAAATATGGCTCTCCTCAGCTGTTCCAAGAGTTAAGGCATGGTAATTATTTGATAAATTTTACTGCAATGTTTAAAATACAAACACATAAACTTCCTGTTCTGCATTCTTTATTTCTCATAACTATCTATTTTGATATAAAAATAGCAAAGATGATTCCATATATTTGATCTGTGACCCTCACACAGCATATGAAAAATGATCTCAGGTAATTTGACCTAACTTTCTGGCACAAATCCTTTCAGAAATGTGAAATTAGCACAATCGTGATTTGCATATGAATTTTATGTAAATTAAAATTTATGCATTGAGTAAACTTTGCCTTTCCTTACAAAATAAATAATTCACTGTTGTACACCTACTCACTTATCCTTAGACTTCAGTTAAGAGAAGTTCCCAATTATGAAATTTCTAGAAAATACAGAATAAATACGCAGCTATTTGGCTCTTGTAAAAGTAATCAACCTACTTTCAGGATAGATAGCATTTTTTAAAAAATCTATAATAATCCTTGTAAAAAGATGCTTTCTTGATTCCTCCATGGTATAATCTAATCTTGTTTATACTTTATTACAACTGTAGATTATTTATGGTGTTCATCACCATGACATTTCAAGGATCCCATCTACCATATTTTCTGTAAAAGAAGTCCTTGCTTTTAGCACATGTCTGTTGGTAGCACAACTTCACTGAAAGAGAAATGTATATCATACTTGCTGTTGTAAAAGAAGCAGAATATATGTGTCATACTGGTTTGCTTTAGTAGGATTGCCAGAATCAGCAGATTTCTGACCTGTCTGTCAGAATGTCAGAAATGTCAGATTCTGTTATTAAATGCTTACTCTTGTTTGCTTTAGAAAGTTTATTATTACACAAATACTTTTAGCAATTTTTACGTTTTCTATGATGCTAGTCTGCTTGCTAAATACCCTGGGAAAAATCCTTTTGTTGATATCAGCAGATGTAGGTAAACCCACTGTCAGATTTGTTGCAATACTTCTGAATATATGCGCCTAAGTCTATTTTTAAACACAAACAGCAGTAGTCCAAGAAAAATATCAAATTATTATTATTGTTATTGTTAAATTTTTTTTCCTTTTTTCCTTTTTATTTTTTTTTGTTGGTAGGACTGCATCCATGTAAAATTCTGATCCACTTCCACAGCTGGAACAGAGCTCTTGCCAGAAACGCCATTGACACCAACACCTGAGTAGAAGTTTCATCAAGCTTCTTTTTGCTGTAATCCAGCTGCCCATTTTTTGTTGCTTTACATATGGAAATATTGATAAAATATGGAGTCTCATATTGGCTACCTCATCTCCCACATGGGTATATCACCAGTCCATGGAAGAAAGTGCCCCAGTGTGAGCAGGTGTGGTATTTGGCCAGTCATTGTGTGATGGATGTAGTGAAACTTTTTCTGGTCCAGTTCTTACTTGCAGTGATAGCTTTTGGATTACGCTGACTTGTATGAATTTATTCTAGACTACTACTAAGTGTCAGCCAGGTGCAAAAGTAATACAATATGCTTAGGTTGATTACACATGTTGATTACTAAGGGACAGAAGCCTCTAAGATTATACCTCCTTTAATTCCTAGGAATTACATTTCTTTAAATGGTCTTTGAAAATATTATAATAACTTTTTATTGTTCATAGCTGAATCACATATAGCGAGTCTTCCCATGATTCTCAAAAGTCTGAGTAATTTGATCTTCATTAGAATTCTTGGGGAGGTTGAAGTTCAACATTTTCATATATTTCCACGACTGTGATATGCATGAAATTCTCCTATAGAGTGAAATTAAATTCCAGAAATTACAAGACCATTTGATATATGAACCATTTCTTATGCCTAAGGAACTTGCAGAGCTGGCAAAGCTCATTAATGAAATAGCTATGTACAACTATTCTTCTATCTTTTTTTCTTTTGTTGTTCAAGTATAATCTTTAGAAGTGCTTAACGAGCTTTGTATGAATGCATCAGCATGGACAGTATCAACAAGGCTGAGCTGTGTTGCCTATACTGGGGGCAAAGTGTTTTCTGTCTGGAAGCTTTATATGTGTGTTAGCTAAGGCACAGGACTATTACAATAAGATTTCTGGCCTTGAACCATCTCACAAATTACTTGCCTGCAACACAGAGAGAAAAGTTCAACTCTGTCTTTTGAAACATTTCATCAGTCTCTCTTGGGTACTTAAACCAAAATAGCCGGGATTCATTGCCCCTTACATTAAGTTCTAAAATGCAATTTAGCTTTTCTATCTAGGCAATAATAAAGGTACCTTCTCTGGGGCATCTTTTTCATTGTGAGCTATATACCTAAGATATAAGGTTTCTGCCTTGAATTTGACCATTGAGGAAATGTAGTTGAGTTGCTTAATAGAAGCTGCCTAAGATTTAAATGGTTAAAGGCAGGCAAGTCGCACTAGTGATAAGCTAATTGTTCAGTGTATATGCAGAAGGGACAGAGACAAATCTTTCTGTATTGTGGTTTAGTATCCTTCCATTTGAGCAGATAAAGCAACAATGTGTAAAATGTGACATGGGTATCATTCAGTAAATCATTATGACATGTCAGGCTTTATTAGTATTCTTTATGGCACAGTATATAACAATAAAAATGAGGAGTGAGGAAGTGATGGTGGTATTTCTGACTATCAGTCTAAGTCATTATCCAAATTCAGACTAATTTCTCCTCAACCCAATAGGTAAGACTCAAAGATCTTACCTCTACCATGGTCACAGGAAAGAATACATGTTGTATGAAGAATTATAACACATAACTGCCGAAGAATTATAGTTTAAATCTTCTTAGATGGTATTTCAAGAGATCACATTTTCTTTATTTATCTGTTTCTTTAGATCAATGCCAATGGGTTAAATACTTTTCACTGAGAGCAAAAGGCTACAGCTAGAATAAGGATTGGGACCCCAAATCCTTATGAAAGTTATGAAAACTTAAAATAATATTTTTTTTCAGAAGTCCATTCAATACAACTGAAAACTAACAAACAAACGTACAAAACTCATTTGGCAAATGAAGGTAGTCAGAGTGAAAGAATTTTTCACAGATTTCTCAGGATATCTTATAAAGAGCCTCCAAACACTCTCTGTATGCATTCAGTTTAAAAATGTCCAAAGGACAGGGTGGAGGCTTTATTACAGTTGTTCTGATCATCACCTTTATAAACATTTCATTTTTATTTTTCTAGAAGAAGAAGAAAATTAATAGAGCAAAGATTTATGCTATTGGATGTCATAGCTGATTACCTCTAGAAATGAGAAGAATGCAATTTTTATGACTTTATTTAAAGCTGAGCTATTTTTCATAAGCAGATATATCCAGGGCAGACAGCTTTAATTTTTAAGAATGTATAGTACACTCTGGTATAAATTTATAAATTATAATATGTTTTTAGAATCAGTGTTTTCCTAAATAAAACATTCAGCAAAATGCATAATATTTCTGCTGTAATTTGCAGTGATATTAAGACAATAATTTTTCTTAGTTAGATGCAGGCACTATGAACCATTTGAAAATACCATTCACTGATAATTTACTTCCAGGCATGACTTATGGTTATGGGATGAAGCCAAAATATATTTATTATGAAATTCCAATAAACTCGCTTCTTTTTCCAGTCAGTGGAATGAAGTTGCATGGAGAATTAAATGTGCAAAGAATGGGTAAAAAAATCTAATGAAATTCAAGGATCAATATTGTTAAAACAATATGTGATATTTGTGTTTCTGGCATTCATTTTTATATTTGTTTTTGTAGGACAAGTACAAGTACTCACATTTGTGTTTATATAATAAACTACCTATGCATGGCCAGTATAGGCAATGTTTTCATATACCTGTCAATTCCCTGTAACCTGCTAGTTACAATCAACTTCACAATCCTAGCTGAGGTCCCCAGGAAAGCTTTATTCCGCCACCTTTGAGATCAGAGTACACCACAAGAGTGACAATATTTCTTACAAACCATTCCTGCTCATGAACATTTCCCATGTCTGTTTTTCTCAGTGCTGTCCTGCTTTAGGAGAATTTCTCTCTGTGGATGGTATCTTCCACTAAAGAAAAGGAAATACTCTACCCTCTTCCATCAAAACTTTAGAGGAGGCTGGTAGCAACTGCCACCAACTGAACAAGCACCCTCTTTTCCTCTTGTCCAATCCCATCTTCTTTATGTAGCAACATACAGCAAAGCAATCAGCAAGCAAAGAGGACATTATTCCTTACAGGCTGCTTTTCCTGACCTCAACATCAGATTGCTCCTTCAGAGTATTTTTTTGTACACTGCAGTGTTGCTAAAATGCACAATTTAAAATATGTAACTGAAAATGCTTTTCTTAGGCAGATTGATGGGTTTCCCACACATCTCCTACTAATAACCAGGAGCCTGAAATAGTGAAATTTTGTGGGTATTTCATTATATGCACATTCAGCCAATCAAAACAGCCACTTGATAGAGAAATAAAAAGTACTTAAATGTTAAATTGCATACATTTGATACAAAATGACTTTTAGTCTGTCACACAAACCCTCTTGTCACAAATTCTGGTAGATAGAAATAATTTAAACCTACCTATTTCTCACTCACAGACCAGCTATTCTATGAATGCAATCTGTTCAGGCAGAAGGATAGGCATTGAGTTAGAATAATTGCTGGTTATTTTTAGACATCATCCTGTATTCTTCCTAGAACCTAAGAGCTGTAGTTACCTTAATTGAATATGATTTTTCTGGTTACCTATATTCTGAGCAGATTGGTAGCTTCAGCATTCTCTGTCTTGCCTTACTATTGACATGTTATAAGAACAGAATAAATGTTATTGGTGGGGGCTGTGGCAATGGTGGGTGAAAAGGTTCAAAATGAGCCACTAACACCAAAATCCAGTGGAATATTTAAGATCCCAGCAATTTTTACACCTTGAAAACAGGGTCACTTGAAAAATAGTCCTCTCAAGGAATCTTTCTTTCGCTAACTTCAATATTCTCAGATTATAATGAGCACAGAATTTCTATCAACACAAACCCAACTACTAAGGAATATAATTTTCATATTACAATTTTATAAAGTGAAAACACTTAACCTGGAGATGAAATTTATGGGAAAAAAAACAACAGTCTTTTAATTCTCTAGCTGGAAAGCTGTGGTTTTATTGAATAGAAGTAGTTTCTAAAAGTTCTTTAACAGATGTGGAAGTACATGTGAAGGATTCTACCAGTCAGATTATGTGGCTGTGATATTTCACTGGTATAATATTTTACTTACATATATTCCTAGATGAAAGGGCTTACTTGTTTCTTTCCTTGAAAAAGCACTGATATCTCTATTCAATTCTATATTAGCATGCTTGATTCCTTCCTTTAATATTAATCAATCACAGAAATAAATCAATACAGATCTGAAATATATTCACGCAATACCAAAAATAAGCATGAAAAAAAGACAATCTGTCCAATATATTTCTAAATGGTTTTGAGGATCATGCAAGCATTGCAAAGAGCAAGTGGGTTTTTCCTCTGTAGACACCTAAACTATGTATTTTATATAGTGTGTTTGATCATAGATGATATATTCCCTTAACATTACGAGTGGATTCTGATCACAGAACGTCTGGCGAACATCTGGCACAAATCCACAGAGGGTCTTTGGAGTTATGCTAATTTATATTGGTGTGTCTTGGTGTCACATTGATAAAAATTTGGTCTCGTAATCCTCTCCACAATTTGTTTATGTTTGCATCTTTATGGCTAACAAATTTTATGCTGACAAGTAATTTTTCCCCCAATTCTGAAGTTCTCAGCAAAACCTTGATTTTGTAAGAACATATGGGAAGGCTTTGTTTGTCTTAGAAAAAAAGTACCTCTGGAGAAACTCAAAGAATAATGCAGAAATGGAAGTCATATTGCATAGTATTTTCTGGTATAATTGCACAGTTTAACCAGTTATTTATGTACAGACCACAGTTGTATTGATAGCCTCTTTGTTTCAACCAAATGCAATAAATCAAAGCCACCTTCTGTTGAAATGCAGGAAAATCTCAGAACCCATTTTCAGTAATAAAATAAGGACTACATAAGGCAAGAACAAAGGGAATACCCAGAGTTTACCTAGAAGTATGAGTTAGCTGTTGACTTTTAAGGTTTTATTTCTGAGTTATTTTTTAACATCTAGATTTTTTTTTCTGGAGAATACACCCCTCTGTCTATTACCGGTTAGCTTATGTTAGCCACATTTGCAATCAATGTTGTAGGTCATTAATTATAACTGGGGTAGATTCTACTTGCTTCTTTAGAAGATTAAGGATAAAAGTGTCTGTGATTCAGCAATAAACACCTACAACAGAAGAAAACTCAGAGGAGATGGGCATAGCAGTTGTGTTCATGAAGCTGAGCTCAAGAAGGAGCAACCTAGGTAGTGATCAGAACTATTGTAGGGAAAGCTGTAATTAGCTCAAAACAAAGGGAAACCTAGGGTGAGCTTTGCTTTAGATAAGTGACTGTATCAGTTAACTGGCTCAACTAGCTGGAGCAGTTGGATCTACCAGTTGTGTAAATAGTTTTCCCAGTGTTAATCAAAAGGCTGTGACTGTCTTCTTGAATTAGCCAGAACAACATCAGGGAAGTGTATATGTGATGCAACCCAGCCCAGTGTGAAAAGCAAACAACTAATAGAATGAATTTTAAAGAGTCTGAGCTGGCTTTGGACACTTAGTGTCATTACAATGAGAATACAGCAAGAATTAAGAGGAATCATATTTATATTGTGATCCAACTGTCATATTCTGCTAAGTGTACTGGGATTGTGATTTGAGTACATGGATATATCCCTCTAATAAGCCTGTGTAATGCCAACTATCTACAAGTAAGTCAATTAGGTATTAAACATTAAACCCTCATTATATGTAGTACCTGAATAGAACCTGGTCAAATAGTATTGGGCTCTGACAATCTCTTGACAGAAAAGTGAGGGTTTTCGTATTTTAATGTTCTTTCTTACATTCAGATAATTTGATTAGAACAGTCTCTTGAACAGTAGGTTAGCTTCTTCTCTAATCACCTGCTACTGTCCACTCAAGACAGTTTCTAAATACTGCATGAACAAGCAATGCTACCTGTTACATGAAAGGTTAATTTTAAATGGTGATTCAGATTGTGCAAGCACAGCTGAAGAAAACAAGGTTTTTTTGCTAAACCACACAATCCTGATCTTTGCAAAACAGATAAAAATATCTCTCTGAGTTTACAGCTCTGTCAGAAAGCAAATATTTTCCCATAGAAATATGATGTTTCTTGACATTCTCAATACATTTTCTTATCCTTATATCTGTATCAATTTTAAACACTAACTAATTCATCCTCTTAACATTGTAGACATTAAGTTCTGATCTCATATGAAGGAAATCCCACTGCTAAATACTCACAGTTGTGCTACAAGTTATAAGATATTTAATATGTGCTGTGATATATAAAGATACCATCACTGTAATTTAAATTACTAGTTACATATAAGAGTGTTTTTTTTTTCTCAAATGCCATAGTCTTCATAAAATTTGCTAATGAAATGAGTTTTAAAAACTAGCCTATAGTAAAAGAGTACATATATATCTGTGATGTCACATGATCTGTATAAGGAAGCTAAAACAAAAATGGTGTTTGGAGTTTTTATTTACATACATTAATTTGTTTTTCTCTGTTCTTTTTCAGAAAGTGGTTGATACATATTTAAACAATTTGCAGTCTTCTACAGTGAGATGCAATATTTCTGATACAGTGATGTGCGTATTTGACAGTATGTTTACTATAATCTATGAAGAACAGCTATTTATTCATATAGACACTTAAAAGATAATCTTCTATTTCTCAAATAAAAGCTAAGAATAAATAATATCTCTTGTACACTTGCCCCCAAAATTAAAAATAATAGATCCTCATAAGTTCAGGATGGTCAAGGTACATCAGCTATAATACAATTTAGCAAAAATTCACTTGTTTGGAAGCTAAATGATCCCAGCAGGTTTCCACTTAAATTTAAACTGTTGCTTCTTCTCTTTAGAAAGATGATAAACTGATAGAGAAAAAATGAGAAATTTATAGAAATGCTCTTTCCAGTGATCATGGTTATGATGGTCTGTGTGGGTTGAAAGACAAAACCCTTTTAGGAAGCCAAATTAATTTCATTGTTATGTTTCCTATCATCACTCATCATTAAGAGAATCACTGTTTCAAGCCATCAGGTTGCCTAATAATAACCAAAGTTATATGAATCTCAGAAAATGTAAATTTAGCATAGCTTTCCAATCTGAAATCATGTATTTATGCAACTGAAATTATAGAATTATTATTAAAATACTATAATTTATGAAATATCAAATTCTTGCCTAAATTTTGACATTTCTACTATGGGAATTTATAATGCTTGCAATAATCTATAACTATAAATGATAAAGTAGTTCTGTTTCCTGGTCATCACATATTTCTAATGGTATTATGTATAAAATGATTTGAGGATCCTTTGATGTCTTAATACTTGAAATCAAACGAGGAAAGACAATTTTAGCAATACAACAGGGAGATAATCCATCTCTCCATCTAAATTTCTCTACACAGTGGTTTTGAAGATACCCTTCAGAAAGAAACTGAGAGCTCAGGTGATTCAGATCACTTGTCCAATTAATTATGAAAGTTAAAAACCCTGCTAAAATGAATGCAAGGTTTTTCTTACAAACTGTCCATAAATTTCTTTGTTTGGGTCAAATGGGATTATTGACAATAATTTCTTAATTCAGCTGACATTTTTCAGGATTCATATTTTAGATGAATCCCTAAAATGTTGTTCTCATTCAGTTCAGTAGCAGAATAAAAATATCTGTTATTGACATATTTCATTATATTACTGCTACCAATTGTTGTACACAGCTGTTTCACCATGGCAATATGAGTCCCAGGTCATATCACTCATTACTATGTGAAGTGCAGGAGCATCCTCCTCCCTCTAGCTGGCACGGAGATTTGAGCTGATGCAAAGAACCACAGCTTCAGCATTTAATCCCCAATTACTACATTGACCTAGCACAGTTATAAATAATAGAGCACACCAAGTTTATCTGTAAGGAACAAGCCTGGAATAGGTCAGCTCAACTGTAAGGAAGTTAAAAATGAGGCTTTATGTTATCTTTAGGCTTGAGTCCACAGCTTTGTGTAAACTCAGGTGCATTTTACAATATAATTGTTTTAAATGGGCACATTGCATAATTCTACCAATGTTTTCTTGATACAACACAGACTAACAGTAAAAAATTCTTTATAGTTTATTTGGGTTTTTCTTCTTGTAAGTCTGCAAACTGTTAAACATATTATAAGCCCAGTCTGTTCTCTGATACAAAGTATTTCTAAGAAAAGCACCATGACTAGCGGAGTTACAGTGAACACCTTTTTTTGGCATCTTATTTAGTAGTCTTATCCCCTCATGTACTCTGTGAACTTTCTTTGCAACTGCATATTTGCAGTGTATTTTATCAATATCTTGAGTTGGGAACTCTTTTCAAAGGAAGTAGAGTATATTGCCAGTGACAGGGCATGATGTTATAAAGTGAATTAACACCATAATGAAGACATGAGTCTAACCTAGCACAAGAGAGAGCTATATCAAGTTTATACAGGAATTTTGCTTTGTCAGACATAAAGAGTGTATGAGGCAATCTACCTTAAACATGGGTATCTTCTCACCTAACCTTAGTCTTCCAAGCTCCTTGGACATCAGTGAAGAGAAGCTTCTCTGGAAAGCAGCTCATGTCAGCCTTAGAAAAGTGGTCAAGAAGAAAGAAATAATGAGCTCTCTGGAGTATGCCTGCCAATCTGCACTTGCAAAAGAGGGCCAACAGTCCTAGATGCTTGGCTCTGGATAGTTAAATCCTACACATCCAAAGCCTGAAGAGGTGATTTCTTCCTGCCTCAATAGTGGAAAAATGGTTTTATCTCTCTTTTTTTTTAGCTTCTTATTTTTTTAATTTTCTTTTCTAACTCTCTTTCAAGAATATTTTTCATCAGCTGTTCAAAGTCAGAGGCTTCCTTGTTGATACACATTGCAGCTACAGCCCAGAAAGTCAATCATATTCTGGTCTGCCTAAAAAGAAGCATGGCTAGCAGGTCAAGGGAGATGGTTGTCCACTATTGCTCTGCTTTCATGAGATCCCAGCTGGATTACTATATGCAGATCTAGGGCCCCCAGTAGAAGAAAGACATGGACCTGTTAGAGCAGATCCAGAAGAGAGCCACAAAACTTATCAGAGGGCTGGAATACCTCTTGCATTGTTGTATTCAAACACCTAGGTTTGACTGCCTTTCCATTTTTCTGGGTGTGTTCAGTTTTGTTTGCATCAGTGTTTCCCTGTAGTATGTCAGCGATTCATTCTTATTTTGTAACTGTCTTAGCAAGAGTAGATGAGTTAGATTAAATAGATTGTTATATACAGGGGTATATAAAATCCTTCTGTCTGTAACTTTCCTTTTCAAGTGCCAAGCCTCCTCTCGATTTACAAAAATATATCTCCCTAACCTATATTAATATATTTCTAAACTGCCTTTCATATAAAATTATTGTACAATAGACTTGCCCAGATTTGGCAAGGCTGAACTTGTACAAGATAGCAAATACAGAAGTCAATTTGTGACTTTGAAAAAGGGAGCAGTTCAGCTTGAACAATCTGGTAAGATAGATGGAATGGTAGTGGTCTCTCAATTCAGCTAAGTGACACCTGGGGTGAGGCAGAAGCCTCACAGCCTGATGTTTGCTTCAGTTAAGAACAGAAACACTTCCAAAAGCATACACTGAGCTCTCCACCCCAAGGGTGTGATGAACCACTGAGTCCCACCTCTGATGACACAGCAGGCCTTGCCAAGATCAACACGTACTAATTGACTTAGTAGCACTTTGCCAAGAAGCACCGCAGAGTTTTTAAAAGTATAGAGCTGGCACCTGAAACCCTTTTTTTGTGGGTCAGAGGATCACATTACCTGACAGACGGGTCAATATGAATGCGCTTCTCTTCATCTCCAAGGAGGGATGCCTTTTTAGTAGCACCACTAACTTTGTCAGATGTTACATGGGAAGATAACTATTAACTCAAGTTTCAATTGTTTCTTCTTGGGTATACATATCTATGATCATTATTAACCAGTTATAATCATCTAGTGCTAATGTAGCAATTTTATTTATCAATAGCAATTCCAAACTTGCTTTTATCTGTCACTTTAAATAAGTTATCTACTGTTTCAGCACTGTGAAATAGTCTGACAGGTATTTCAAAACTGTTTGACTGCTCTGGTGGCAGCCCGGTTGACTCACTGATAGCAAGGATTAACCCTGTGGGTGACAGTATTCTCACAACTAACACTAACTCTGACTGGTGGCTATCTCATATACATATCTAAACATAACCTTATACTTCATAAACCATTGACTAAGTCTGGGATGAAGGATGGGTCCAGCCACACATAGATTTCTCCTTTGAGGACGAGCTTAGAAAGCAAGGATGACTGCCCTGAACTTCATGCCCCTTTTCTAATGGAAAAAGTAGTTAAATTAGATAAAGTATTCTTTATTTCTTTAAACTGTTTTTGAAAGAAAATGTTGACATTTCTTATATTCTTAAAAGGTTTTTCATATAACATATCAGAGAGCATATTCCTTTCACCTTGTGGTTTCAATTATAACTAATTTTTTTCTCAGTGTGTTCTCAGAAAATTCCCATAGCATTCATCATATTCATCAACATATTTAATAAAGAATGTAAGAAATACAAATATCTCATTGCTTCTTGTTTCTTTATTTTGAAGAGAGTTTCTCTAAAACTTGTTAACATGCTTTACATAAAGTATACTACTGCCAATCGTCCATAACGTATTATTAAATGAATATATTGGCACTGAATGTTTGTATCTTATTAACTGAATTTCTGCTCCATTACTGTTAATGAACTAAGTACAAAAAGAACAAGACAGTCTTAAAAAAACCCCAAAGACAACAAAATAAAGTAACATAAAATGAGTGACAATATTACATTCTCATCCAACCATGACATGTCCACTTAAAAACATTATTTTCAAGTAGAATTTGTACTAGATTTCCAGGAAAAATGAATTAACCTAATCCTGTAAGTCACAGTACGCAAGCATTTTCCTCTTTTCCCATACAGTGCCTCATTTATTTGATTGCCTACACCTTTCTCCTTTTCAAGCTAAGTTTACCATACTGTTTATTTTTTGATTTTTATTTTTTTACAGTTTTTTCAGTCAACTGTACATATGAAATGTTTTCCCCCCAATTTCTTATCCTGTTTCTATGTTCTTTGTTATAACGGGTTCATTATCACATTGTGTGTTATCTTCCTTTGCTGATGAACCCCTACATTTTCCTTTTAAAGGGAAACATTAGCATCACAAGCTCAAGGATCCCTAGATATATACATGTGAGTAAGTGTCACCACCGGTGACATTAGTGAGTTATTAATTGCAAACTGATTCCAGATGACTTATGCATTTTTCAATTATGTACATCACCAGGGCTTGCTTTGCATTTATCTTCACCGTTTTATAACTGTGAGTAAACAACAAAAAAAACTGCTTTTCTGAATGCAGTAAAACATATTCTTTCAATTTTATTCCTTGCAGTTTGAGATAGTTTATTCTCCTGACTCCAGCAAAAAATACAAGGGGGGCTATTATCTTAGCCAAAGGCTTAAGGCAATGTGTTTGGATCATAGATTTGGTACCTATAATCTGAAAAATTCCCACCTTGTCCATTTAAATTCTTCACATGTCTATTCCCGTAACTGCAAAATAGAACATGCTGAAACAAAGCTGTGATTACCACTGAATGTCCCTGAAGGTGACAGTGTTCTGCTCATAAGATGCTAGCAGTTGTACTTCCGCATAAAACTTCGCAGCTCCTTACATTAATGCCTTTATCCACAAGAGGGATAGTTTTGTATTCTGCATGTGTTCTTGGACATATTCTCCTGATCACATTAATCTCGAGGTCCCCTAATTGTTTCAAGAAGTCTCCTCTGAACATAACAAATCTGCAGAAGTCACTGAACTCTAAATTATTTTTCCCTCCAAATCAATGACTATGCCAAAACAAAACAAACAAACAAAGAAAAAAAACAAATCTCACTCTTTGTTGTACATATAAATTGTATTTTACATGAAAGAGTATTTTGTGGCATACTCTAAGTGTGGGGGGACAGTTAATGTCGATATCGAATGCTAAGTGTCTATTGAACATTTGTAAACCACCAGGCATTTCAATCAAAGAGCTATATTTTTTCTTTGGTCTTTTGACATGTTTTCCCTTGTTTTCCAGAGAAATTGAAAGGTTTTTGCTTTCACTGCCTTTTCTTGACAAAGATGCCACAAGGTATCTATACATCTCAAAGACTAACACAAAATCAATCTGTGTGATTATGCAATTTAACTGCATTTGCAGTACTAATTTATCTTCTAGCATCTGTAAATTACTTTATTATAAAAAATTCAAAGGCTTAGCTGAAAGCCAAATTAGACCTGGTAGCAACACAAAAACATTATCAACAAGGGAAATCTCTAAAAGCACCAGCAGACAACAAAACATCAAGTGATGTGTAGAAAGACGTAAAATGTAATATAAATTCATTAAGTGCTGACTATTGTTTTATTTGATATCTGAGTAAAAGTATATTGCTGCAAGAGTTTGCCAAGCTGCCCTACAGGGATCCAATTTGCCGTTTTCTTTTAACCCACACTATTCCTGTACTTTATACCTATATTTGTGTTTATCAATAAATTACAGTTTCCCAATTAAAGTGGAAGGGACAGGGGATTATGGACCTTTAACAAATGAAGGCAAAAATTAACCTCCTGATAGGTGAAGTGGATAGCTGAAAGTGTTTCCTACCACAGACACTGAATTAAACGTTAAACATTTATGCATGACAAGAAAGCAACCTATGAATTCAAGGTTAAACATTCATATAAAAAAGCACCTTGGAAAACAACAGAAATGTAGAAGGAAATAAATGACCTTTAAACATCAAAGGAAAATTTGCTGTCCATTAGGAGGTCAGTGTGCTAATGGAGCATAAAGCCGCACTGACATGATTTCTGGTGTCATATCTGATACTGAATGAAACACTGTTCTCACTGAAAATAAAAGACTTTATTCTACTAAAGGAAAAGTGTTTCTAAAATCTCTCTTTTGCCATTTCAAACAATACTTGAGTTTTACTTTTTTGCACTTTTGAAAGATTTTGACATAAGACTTGACATTTGTATTAAGTTGAAAATATGGCAAAGATGAATCAACTTAATATTTCAGTATTGAACGGGTAGTGAATGTAATGACTTGACAATGCACAGAAGGAGCCTAACCTTCTCACATATTCTTTTTATCATGTTTTCCACACCAAACACGATAAGTAAGGTATCTGCAAATAGAGATCCAGATTGGAAAGTCCCTTCTGCAGACAGTATATTAGTGATCATGAAGGCAGATGTAGGACAAATATTTGCTAGTCAGTCTCAAACTGCTGGAAAATGTTGACGAAAATTCCCAGATATGTCTAATACACTTCTTACGAGATTATAATATTTCTCGATGACTTCGTAGTGCCTTTTTTTCTTTAATAATCATATATTGGTATCAGAAATGTTCAGGAAATAAAAAAAAATAGTACATTATGAAGTGCTTCATCTGAAAGAAGATAATCAGACATTTATAAACATACTGAAATTTTAAAGTAATCGAATTATCATGATTTTGCCTCAGTAATTGCCTTTTTAATTTTGCCTTTTTAATAGATAGATTTATGTTCTGCCTTTTAAAACTCTTAATTAAGCATGGGTGACAAAAAAATTGTTTAGATTGTGTTTACAAAAGCCAACATGTTCTTGATGATACCTCTTCACTCTTAGTTATAAATCCAGAACTGAAATATGACTGATTTGCCTGCATCTCTTCAGAAAGCCTGCACTTCTTATACAAGTGAATCTACTTCCAAAAGCTAATGGCAGCAACTGCCTGTCTTCGTAGTCTATGTAGGCAAGAGAGACTGATTTACAGCTGGGATTACTTTATAATGTTTTTTTCTCTGACTCATATTCTATGATTGTCAAGCAACTATGTCCTTCTTGAGCTTGGAAAGTAGAGTATACCTGAAAAACAAAATTTTGATGGCAGTTTCCAATCCTAGCCACTCACATGAGAAACAACAGATTTATTAATCAACCAGTCATCCAAATTTTGGCAAATTAGAACAAGGCTATTCTGTGGAGAACTTCTGTCATTTATTATAAATGTTTAAGGTCTGTCTATCAGCTGGTATGTCCCTCCTGTGTATGCACCAGATGGTAGGATTTGCACGTATCACTCGACAACGTTGATGCTAATATACCTAACAAGCTTCATAAATGCACAAAGTTGTTTCATAGTTTATAAATTTTACTATTATAATGTACAATTTCAAAAAAAACCAGATTCCTTTGTACGAAAAATATACCAAACAAATTGAAAAAAAAAAAAAAGAAAAAAATACAATGGGAAGAATCTTAGAGGAATCATAGAATCATAGAATAACCAGATTGGAAGAGACTCACCAGATCGTAGAGTCCAACCATTCCTATCAAACACTAAACCATGCCCCTCAGCACCTCGTCCACCCTTGCCTTAAACACCTCCAGGGAAGGTGAATCAACCACCTCCCTGGGCAGCCTGTTCCAGTGCCCAATGACCCTTTATGTGAATTTTTTTTTCCTAATGTCCAGCCTAAACTCTCCCCTGTCACTTGGGAGAAGAGGCCAGCACCCTCCTCTCTACAACCTCCCCTCTGGTAGTTATAGAGAGCAATGAGGTCTCTCCTCAGCCCCCTCTTCTCCAGGCTAAACAACCCCAGCTCTCTCAGCCATTCCTCATAAGGCCTGTTCTACAGCCCCTTTACCAGCTTTGTTGCTCTTCTCTGGACTCGATCCAGAGCCTCAATATCCTTCTTGTGGTGAGGGGCCCAGAACTGAACACAGGATTAGGGGAGCATTCCCACCAGTGCTGATTACAGAGGGAGAATAACCTCCCTGGACCTGCTGGTCACGCCATTTCTGATACAAGCCAAGATGCCATTGGCCTTCTTGGCCACCTGGGCACACTGCTGGCTCATGTTCAGTTGGCTGCCAACAAACACCCCCAGGTCCTTCTCCTCCTGGCAGCTTTCTAGACAGACTTCTCCTAGTTTGTACCTCTGCTTAGGGTTGTTGTGCCCCAAGTGCAGGACCCGGCATTTAGCCTTGTTAAACCTCATGCCATTGGTCTCAGCCCAGTGGTCCAGCCTGTTCAGATCCCTTTGCAGAGCCTCCCGACCCTCCAGCAGATCGACACTTCCACCCAGCTTAGTGTCATCTGCAAACTTGCTAAGGGAGCACTCGATGCCTTCATCCAGGTCATTGATAAAGACATTGAACAGGGCTGGACCCAGCACTGAGCCCTGGGGAACCCCACTTGTCACTGGCCTCCAGCTGGATTTAACACCATTTACCACCACTCTCTGGGCCCGGTCATCCAGCCAGTTTTCCACCCAGGAGAGTGTGCGCCTGTCCAGGCCAGAGGCTGACAGTTTCCGTAGCAGAATGCTGTGAGAAACTGTGTCAAAGGCTTTACTGAGGTCCAGGAAGATGCATCCACAGCCTTTCCCTCATCCAGCAGCCGAGTCACTTGGTCATAGAAGATGATCAGGTTAGTTTGGCAAGACCTGCCTTTTGTGAACCCGTGTTGACTGGGCCTGATCACCTGGTTCTCTTGCATGTGCTTCATGATAGCACTCAGGATCACCTGTTCCATGACTTTCCCTGGCACTGAGGTCAGACTGACAGGCCTGTAGTTCCCTGGATCCTCCCTGCGACCCTTCATGTAGATGGGCACGACATCAGCCAGCCTCCAGTCCAGTGGAACTTCCCCAGTCTTCCAGGACTGCTGGAAGATGATGGAAAGGGATTTGGCCAGCACATCTGCCAGCTCCTTCAATACCCTTGGTTGAATCCCATCCGGCCCCACAGACTTGTGGGTGTCTGGTTGGGCAAGCAAGGCTCTGACCACCTCCTCTTGGATTATGGGAGCCTCATTTTGTTCCTCTAGCTCCTGGGTTTGTACCCAGAGGGAACAACTTTCTTTACAATTAAAGACTGAGGCAAAGAAGGCAATAAATACCTCAGCCTTTTCCTCATCCCCTGACACTGTTGTTCCTTCTGCACTCAATACGAAGCGATTGGAAATGGATCTATAATAGCAGAGTGTGTTGTAATAGATCTGAAGTTGTAATATTGTCACTTTACTCATATTAAACAGTAGATTTACCTTAAGTAAACACAAACCACAAAAAATCCAGAGACATAGCCCTGTCCTACACATATCCTGGAAAAATGAATCTTCTTCCTTGTTACTAAAAGATGTTCTCCATTAGATGGAAGTGGATGCTTTAAACACTGAGAGAGGAGAAGAGAAAGCTAAGAGAAAAATATGAGAGAAATATATGCTCAGCTTTGAGGCATCTGATGTCAGAAGGGCATGGACCTGTTGGAGCAAGTCCAGAGGAAGGCCACACAGATGATCAGAGGGCTGGAGCACCTCTTCTATGAAGACAGGCTGAGAGAATGGGGCTTGTTCAACACAGAAAATATAAAGCTCCTGGGAGACTTATAGCAGCCTTCTAGTACTTAAAGGGGTCCTACTGGAAAGCTGAAGAGGGACATTTTGCAAGGACATGAAGTGATGGATCAAGGGGTAACAGCTTTAAACTGAAAGAGGGTAGATTTAGATTAGACATGCAAAAGAAATATATTACTGTGGGGATAGTGAGGCATTGGAAAAGGCTACCCACAGAATTTGTGGATGCTCCATCTCTGGAGATGTTCAGAGACGGGTTGAATGAGTCTTTGAGTAACCTGATCTAGAGGAAGGTATCCCTGCCCATTACAAGGAGGTTGAAACTGGATGATTTTTAAGGTCCCTTCCAACCTAAACCATCTTATGATTCTATGAAACGTCAATCAGAATCAGAAAAGATAAGAATCAAGCAGAGTATAAAGAGACAGAGGGATATATACCAATGTAAGAAGTATAACATTGAGGGAATAGTTAATATGGGAGTTCAGGAAAAGAAAGGAAACTGGAAAAAAAGAAATATTTTGTTGTCCCTGGGGATACATAGAGACACTGAGGGGAGAGAAACCACAAATTGAACAAGACGGGGAAGGAGTGATGAGAATAATGGAAGATAAGAAGGGAAAGGAATCAGAGAGAGCTTTTAGTTTACTGGATGTATTTTTAATTTTTTTTTGTAAATTTCCCCAAGAAATTTTAAAGCCACATAGAAGGGCATGATAGAATACTTGTTACTTAGGGGATTTAGTGGTGAACCATAAATAAAAACCATAGTAGAAAAACTGTAGGCCAGACATCTTAAATAACCAAGGTAACAAGGGAATTCAGAGTGTCTGTATTTTTAAAACAGATTTTTTTCTTTAGCAAATCCTAAAGTATAGCTTATATAAATCTCCATTTCTCCTATTATGGACTATCCTCTGCGCTTTTCTCTGGAAGAGCTATATACTCATCTTGACATATATAAGTCCTTGTGCCATTTCCCTCTCCATCAAACAAAACGTTCAGCAGAGCAAGAAACTTTTGACAGAAGGACTTCTTAGGAGTAAAGATCTGCTTGCACATCTTTTGCTGCTCTACAGTCTTCAGTAGGAACAGCAAAGGGTTATAAACCTCTTGCAAAACAGGGTATGCAAGTTTGCAGATGACACCAAGCTGGGTGGAAGTGTTGATCTGCTAGAGGGTTGGGAGGCTCTGCAAAGGGATCTGAACAGGCTGGACTGCTGGGCTGAGACCAACGGCATGAGGTTTAACAAGGCCAAATGCCGGGTCCTGCACTTGGGGCACAACAACCCTAAGCAGAGCTACAGACTAGGAGAAGCCTGGCTGGAAAGCTGCCTGGAGGAGAAGGACCTGGGGGTGCTGGTTGACAGCCGACTGAACATGAGCCAGCAGTGTGCCCAGGTGGCCAAGAAGGCCAAAGGCATCCTGGCTTGTATCAGAAACAGAGTGACCAGCAGGTCCAGGGAGGTTATTCTCCCCCTGTACTCAGCACTGGTGGGAACGCTCCTCAAATCCTGTGTTCACTTCTGGGCCCCTCACCACAAGAAGAATGTTGTGGCTCTGGAGCGGGTCCAGAGAAGAGCAACGAAGCTAATGAAGGGGCTGGAGAACAAATCTTATGAGGAGCGACTGAGAGAGCTGGGATTGTTTAGCCTGGAGAAGAGGAAGCTGAGGGGAGACCTTATTACTCTCTACAACTACCTGAAGGGAGGTTGTGGAGAGAAGGGTGCTGGCCTTTTCTCCCAAGTGACAGGGGACAGGACTGGAGGAAATGGCCACAAGCTCTGCCAGGGGAGGTTTAGGCTTGAGATAAGGAAAAAATTCTTCACGGAAAGGGTCGTTAGACATTGGAACAGTCTGCCCAGGGAGATTGTTGACTCGCCTTCTCTGGAGGTGTTTAAGGTGAGGGTGGATGAGGTACTTAGGGGCATGGTTTAGTGTTTGATAGGAATGATTTGACTCGACGATCCAGTGGGTCTCTTCCGACCTGGTTATTCTGTGATTCTGTGATTCTGTATTAAGAGAGTTTTTATTCTTTCCCTGGATGAAGTTCTGTGGTTCTAGCTTTTGGTTCAGTGCCTTGTCTTGTCAGTTGTCCTATGCTTTTTTCTTCCTTTTCTCCTCTCTTCTTTCATCAGAACAAGCTTTTCTTACTTCACATTCTACTTTTTATTGTTTGGGCGTTTGTTTTGTTTCGGAGGTTTGTTTTGTTTTTCTTTTTTGTACTATGCTTAACCTTCATAGTGCAAATGTGAAAGAAAGGAAAACACAATGTGGAACTAATGCTGTGTAACAACACTCTCAGTTAGATTAGTTTTGGAAAGTCAATATGGAGCTAGAGGATATAAACATAACTAGTTACGATAATACCCTGTTATTAGCATTAGTATTGTCATAAATCTCTACCAGGATCATGCAACAGGAGGCAGTAGAACCCTGCTGTGTTGGTATGAATGCCAATGAAGTTTCCCGAGATTCCTTGCATAGCTTTCCTTTTATACTGAAGCATTCAGTTTCTTGAGATAAGTACAATTTATTTTAGCTGATACAAATCTGTAGCAATTACACTTGTATTACGAAAGGAAACAAAACAAGGACCACTCTCCAGCCCTGAGAACTAGAGTCATAGCACACATCCCATCCAGATGGCTAAATCTCTTACTCTTCCAAAGAGTGCCATCAGCCTAACTTTTGGGATTGACTTCGTCAGTTCTGTCCCATGAACTACACCTAGGAACTGTCTGCGCAAACACTAGCCGACCCTGGTGACAACTGTGTTAAAAAGGTAAGAGTAGCAATGACTATGCAGAAATGCCTGTTCCCAGAACCCTGTGCAGATTGCTTCACTAGTAAAGGCATAGCCAATAAAGCTTTTCAGTGCTTCTGTAGTGCAAACAATAAAATTGAACTGACAGATCTCCCAGTGTTGTGGCAATCTTTTTGAGTGTATTTGAACATACTTTTAAAATCCAATGAATGCTAGAAAAACAAGAAAACCAACAAAGTATATTCTGGAGAAGGGTAGCCTTGATATACAAGATCCTGGATTGCTTTAATTTGTCACATACTAAAATGATTCAGAAAAGGTCTGCAGACAGAAAAACTGTCTTGGACACCATCTGTGAGACAGATACATATGTCCTGGTAAACAAGTTATCACAATAAAAATTGGAATCTGGGATAGAATGTGTATGAAAAATGCACACTTAAATACCTCTAGCTTTAAGGCCTGAGGACTAATGGCTGAGCTGTATAAAATGAATTAAACATGAAAACATGTTTGTAAAATAACTGCAGTGTTTCACAGTCATGTCTTTAACTTGAGAATGGTGATTTCCATGGTCCAAAATGGGTCAGTGAAGCAGACACTGGCAAATTGCTGGATCTGATTGATTTCTGAACACCAATGTTGGGCCTCAAGGTCCAATATAAATTTTCATTTTCATTTTCATTTTGGTTTGCATAGACTCATTATTATTATAAGTTATTATGCTTTACCACATTGACACTGTGCTGTCTTTCTGCTTAGTGAATTTCCTGTTTGTTTGTTTGTTTCTTATGTAGGTGCAAGTGGGAATGAACATCCCTCAGAGGGCTGGGTTTTAGTGATCTTAACATTTTAACAAAATTGTGATATTCTATTTTTAAAAATATGTATTCTGAACTATTTAAATATATTCCATGATAATAATTTTATGTATGCAAAACCCCAGAATAAAATGGAAACTGCACTGCCATTGCTTGCCTTCTTGCTAATTAACTCAGGAATTTGCTCTATTTACTGGATTTTTTAAATTAAGGTAGTCCAGTGGAAAAGCTCTTGTAGATCTGAATTTATAAATTTGTGTTAGAAAAGAGGCCAAACAGGCTATCTGATTCTGACACAACCCTCTAGTTCTTAAAATAATGAAGATATTAGAGTCAAGAGCCTAATTATAAGGTTGTTTATGTAACATGGATTTTCAGTGAAATTCAGTGATTAAAGAGGATGGTGGGCCAATAAAGTTGTCTTCTTCTAGAAGCAACTGTTACAGTTAAAGACATTACAAAATGCCTGAAACTGCTTTTGTGCAGAAAACCAGTAAATTCAGCCTGGTGATAATTAAAACTGTATTTTTTGTTTGTAAATCCTTAAGCTAGGGTACAATTGCTTTGTTTTGCTCTTAGTTTAACTGCTAAGATGTCTTTGCCCCTCAGCCAAGTAGTACAAAGATAACAAGGGCACTGAACATAGACTTGTTTAGATGAAGAAGATGAAGTCTTTTCATATTAAAGTTCTTTAAGTTTTCTTTGTCATCATTTACATGACAGGTGATCATTAAGGAGGAAAATATCACTATTGCACTCAGATAAAAAAAGTTTCAGGTTTTTAAAATCAAAGATAGTGCATTGTTTCTGTACTTTTGATATTGGGCTTTATATATATATATATATGTATATTTACTTATTTACTGGAGATTTTACTCAGTAATTTAGTCTCCACTGCTGTAAATTCGTTGGGTCACTTAGAAATTCACTTCTGTCATTCTGAGTTTGCTCTTTTTCATTCTGCAAGTTATCTGCAAATGTCTGCTGAATGAACACTTGCAGAAACCTCCAGCTTCAGCTCAGCATGTAGAAAGGTCAGGAAACAGAGGGTGGGGTTGTTATTTTCAGCTGTGGATCCAAAAATATCCCAGAACATGAAGACAATTTATATGTTTTCTGGGCTAAGACCCAGTTAAACCTCTCTCTCTGAAGACTTTAGCACCAAAGCCAAACTTAAGAAAACTTTTAGAGGATATCTAGGACCGCTATGTCTATCAAATATTTTTCATAAAGAAGAGCTTTCTGGAACTTAAAAAGGGGATATAAGTCATATGAGAAAACAAGGAATAACATTAAAAAAGATCAGTTCTGTCCTAGTTACTTGAGACACTCTTTAATGTTTCATTTTCATAAAATCATAGAATAACCAGGTTGGAAGAGACCCACCAGATTGTCGAGTCCAACTATCCCTATCAATCCCTAAACCATGCCCCTCAGCACTTCATCCACCCTTGCCTTAAACACCTCCAGGGAAGGTAAATCAATCATCTCCCTGGGCAGCCTGTTCCAGTGCCCAATGACCCTTTATGTGAAATTTTTTTTCCTAATGTCCAGCCTAAATCTCCCCTGGTGGAGCTTGAGGCCATTCCCTCTCGTCCTGTCCCCTGTCACTTGGGAGAAAAGGCCAGCATCATCCTCTCCACAACCTCCCCTCTGGTAGTTATAGAGAGCAATGAGGTCTCCTCTCAGCCTCCTCTTCTCCAGGTTAAACACCCCCAGCGCT
This sequence comes from Clamator glandarius, assembly GCA_033459285.1. Lineage (NCBI taxonomy): Eukaryota > Metazoa > Chordata > Aves > Cuculiformes > Cuculidae > Clamator > Clamator glandarius. The sequence continues at coordinate 251,252 of JAUNZM010000567.1, read as the reverse complement.
CTCAGCCGCTCCTCATAAGGCCTGTTCTCCAGCCCCTTCACCAGCTTTGTTGCTCTTCTCTGGACTCGATCCAGAGCCTCAACATCCTTCTTGTGGTGAGGGGCCCAGAACTGAACACAGGATTAGGGGAGCATTCCCACCAGTGCTGAGTACAGAGGGAGAATAACCTCCCTGGACCTGCTGGTCATGCCATTTCTGATACAAGCCAAGATGCCATTGGCCTTCTTGGCCACCTGGGCACACTGCTGGCTCATGTTCAGTCGGCTGTCAACCAGCACCCCCAGGTTCTTCTCCTCCTGGCAGCTTTCTAGACAGACTTCTCCTAGTCTGTAGCTCTGCTTAGGGTTGTTGTGCCCCAAGTGCAGGACCCGGCATTTGGCCGTGTTAAACCTCATGCCATTGGACTCTGCCCAGTGGTCCAACCTGTTTAGATCCCTTTGCAGAGCCTCCCGACCCTCCAGCAGATCCACACTTTCACCCAGCTTAGTGTCATCTGCAAACTTGCTAAGGGAGCACTCGATGCCTTCATCCAGGTCATTGATAAAGACATTGAACAGGGCTGGACCCAGCACTGAGCCCTGGGGAACCCCACTTGTCACTGGCCTCCAGCTGGATTTAACTCCATTTCCCACCACTCTCTGGGCCTGACCATCCAGCCAGTTTTTCACCCAGGAGAGTGTGCGCCTGCCCAGGCCAGAGGCCGACAGTTTCCGTAGCAGAATGCTGTGAGAAACTGTGTCAAAGGCTTTACTGAAGTTCAGGAAGACCACATCCACAGCCTTCAAAATATTTTCAAAATACATATTCATGATTTGGGCTCTTTCAGCTTATTCTGCTGCCTGTAGTTCAGGAATAAGAGAAAGCTGGGAGTTTCACCTAAGGGTGTGGGACTGTCTGCCTGCTGCCTGCTCCATACTGAGTCAATCCAATTCAATGGGGAGCTTCTCTCATAGAGGCATATGGTCCTCCTGCTTTTTAATATAGCCCTCAGAGGATGTCACTTTAAGTTGGAAGAGAATAACACTAAATGGAAATGTGAATTGTGCTACGAGGGAGAAAGGGTTTCACAGCAACTAGGAACTAGTTTACCTAAATACAGCTGTGTTGTGGCTTTATGGAGTACTGCTTCAGACTATTAAAGTTCTTGTACTACAGTCAGAATTGGAAGTAGATCCTGTATCTCCTCATTTGGATTTAGAAAAGGATACATCTGAAGTAGCAGTAAAACTCTGAGGGATCAATATGCAGTCTGAGACATTCTAAAGCTCCTACCATTTGCCTTAAGGATAATGCATCATACTTCAGAGACTGGTTAAAATCTTCAGAAAAAAGTTACTCAGAAACAGTAAATAAAGAATATTCAGAATAACTGAAAGAACTTCAGAGAATTATCAGGATAGATGATTTTTTTATTTAAAAAAATATTGTAGCCATAAAAGTAAAATTTGAATGCTAAGATTCTTTAGATCCCCTTAAAGTGAAAATCTCTGTAATAAGGACAGAGGGATAATCCAGACAAATGACCTAGAAATTTCAGTAATAACAAAAAAGCATTGATTGGCTTTTCATGGGTCATACCCAGATATTTCAGTTATATTATGCACTGTTCCAGTTGTTTTTTTATATAATGCACTGTTCCAGTTGTTGTTATAGTTATCATATTTGTAAAGCTCAGCCAGGAATTTTAATTTAAGACACAGAATCACAGAATCACAGAATCACAGAATCATAGACTCATAGAATGGTCTGGAAAAGACTTCAAAGATCATCTAGTTCCAATCCCCCTTGCATGAGCAGGGATGCTTTTCACTAGATCAGATTGCTCACAGCCTCATCCAGCCTGGTCTTGAACACTTCCAGGGATGGAGCATCCACAACTTCTCTGACCAACTTTTTCCAGTGCCTCACAACTCTCACAGTAAAAAATTTCTTCCTAATACTGAATGTAAATCTCCCCTTTACCAGCTTAAAACCATTACATCTTGTCCTTTCACTGCACTGCCTGATAAAGTCCCTCCCCATCTTTCTTGTTGTTTAAGTACTGGAAGACTGCTATAAGGTTTCTCCTGAGCCTTCTCTTCTCTAGCCTGAACAATGCCAACTGTCTCAGCATTTCTTTGTATGGTAGGTGCTCCAGCTCTCTGATCATCTGTGTGGCCCTCCTCTGGACTCTGACAGATCCAGGTCTGTTCTGTAATGAGGACTCCAGACCTGAACAAGTACCCTAGGTGAGGTCTCACAAGACTGAAGTAGAGGGGTAAGGTCACCTCCCTTGACCTGCTGCATACCATGAAGATAACATACCATGAAGATTATCAGCTTCATTGAAGAAGTTTGAAGCCAAATCCAGAATGAATTTTGGGAGATTTGTGTAATAATAAATTTTGTCTTTGTTGAGTTTTTCAGCCAAAACACATATACATTTGTGTGCATATTCCCTCATTTTTTGTGTGCTGAAATAACAGACTAAATGATCAAATGTTTGCCATGGAAATGCTCTCAACTAATTTAATTTGAATTCAGAATACCATCAGAGATGCAAGCTATCTGAAATTCTCCTGGATATACCTCTAAGGAACATCACATGTACAGAGTTTCTATAGCACCTTAGCTGACTATTGGTTTAGCCATTGCATGTCTAAACCATGGTTCATTGTTACTGGTTGGACCAAAATTTCTACCTCACGAAGGAAATGCACTTAACTGCACTGCGTTAATTATGGCTCCTGCTAGGACTATAAGACTTATGCACTATTTCTTTGTCGTATGTAGTGATGTCACCATTATAAAATAATGTAACATGTTTTCTTTCAAAGGCAGTTGTCATTATTGCAAAACCCTATTGGCACAATTTTACTGTGAGAGGGGAGAAATATACTCCATTTATTTCCTAAGAGTAAAGCAAACATTCAGCAATGCCATGGAGGGAAGATCATTCCTTCTGTGCATTTTTGTGTTTACCCAGGCTCGTTTGTTCTGTTCAATATCAATTCTGTGGTGGATTTCTCGTGTAAAATGATTTGTAGATGCTTAAGCTGTATTTGTGCAAATACTACTATCCCAACCTGATCTTTGGAGATAATACTGAAATGGTACAATAGCTCTTATCAGATATCACTACAAGAGAGCAAACTCAAGATCTCAAGACAGAACTGATTATAAATATTTTATTAGATAGCTGTCTAATGGATGAATCAGACTTACTGTGAACAAGAAGCCTTTATTTTTCTCTTCTCTCTTCCCCCTCCCCCATTTTCTCTATAGCACAACATAGTTAATGAAGAATCAGTGTGAAACCATTTAATTTTGAAAATTTCCCTCACTAGTCATATGGTACATAAAATGAGATATTCTAGGCTAAGCTTATCCTTGTTTTCTTAAGTACTTAAACGTGCTGACAAAGTTTGTTTATTCTTTTCAAAAGAACACTTGTATCTTATCTCTTTATAAAGCATCTATCCTGTTTTTTACAGTTTTAAGTACAGCAAAGGGAAACAAAAAAAAAGAAAGAACTATTTGAAACTGGCAAGATATTTTTCTTCTCTCTTTTCCTCTGAATAAAAAAAATATTATTTGTGTTACTAAACACAATTAAGGTTTCCTAAAGGAAGGAGATATAACATGATATGTTGTACATTTCTTACATGGTTTATTGGGTTCTTTAGTTCATTAGCAAATGTTTATGAGTTCAGAAATTACACATTAGCCTCTATTTCTCAGTTTTCTCATTTATGGTATAAAAAAATGTGCACATAATAATCCTGTTGCCAGATGAGTAGAGTATTATTAATCTTGCTGGTTTACTAGTAGAGATATTTCCCCAGTTTTAGCATTTACGTATCTATTTTTAGATTAAAGTGACATAGATATGAGATCTACTACAACAATACCAAATAATAGTGACTTTTTATAATAGCATTCATTCTGTATAAGGAGTGGAAAAGAGATAGCTGGTATTGGCATACAATTTAACATAGTTGGGATATTATTATTTGTCCAGCATATAGTACTATAACCGATAAACTGAATAATCACATCTAAAGTGATTTCATTTGGAAAATTGTTGCACTAGTACTGCATTGAGCAGTTTGTAGTATTCTGCCCTGTGGATTGGACTGTGGTTCATGCAGATATTGGGTTTCTGTTTGAAAGAAATTTCCATACTAACAGTTTGTCAGTAGGCAAATGCCAGGTAGATGACGTCAAAGGAAGCATTATTATTTGAGAAAACTAGGTCAGATTTTGGGGCTCTTCCCCTGTTCTGACTTAATATGTACTCCTTGTGTATTCCTAGTTTTATGAGGATGTTTCTGTGAGATTTTGAGATTTTCTTGCATTTTATTTCTTCCATTCTGAAATACAGGACTCAAAAATAAAACTGAATAAAAGAATAATCATCTTACTTCAGGTCGACTTTGCTTTTCCCTTTTGACATGCAAATAATGTTACCTCTCCTAGAGCAAAGATAATCAACATAGGAATCGATAAAACATTCTGTGCTCAATGAAGCATGTGACTGGGCCATAAATGCTATTTCATATTATACAGTATGAGATATTTTTAGAATTACTAAGTGGAATAAAATTTTGTCTTGAGAAAGGGGAAGTATTTTAAAAAATAAATCTTTGTAAACATTTTGGTTAATAAAAGAAAACTCTGGAACTTAACTTTTGATAGCTGTTTCCCTCTGCATACTTTGTTGAACAGAAGGTATTTTTCAGTGCTCTAGTGGAAGTCAGCTACTGAGAGAGGAGACGACATTGAAATTCTTCAGTGACATTTTTTGTTAAACTTCATTAAAGTGGATGAAATGAGATCAATTTCAGAAGAGTGATGGGGCACTAATGAAGAAAGGCCCAATGCTATTGAGAGCAGCACACATCTGATGTTTTCATTGAGACCTGTTCCAGGGGAACAACCTCACTCCTTAGTTGCTGTTCTCTATGTAATTATCACCTTCACTGCGAAGGACAGACTGCACATCATTTAATCACTCCATCGGCAAAGTCCTTGCCTGTGACATCCAAAAGCAGGCAGGAATGTGTTACTGAAAGAGAAAAGGACACAGAAGGAGTTTTTATTATTATAAAAGGGGGAATGGAAGCTTTTCTATTTGCTTTAAGATAACATATGATAAACAAACACAATAGAGAAGGTAGCTAGAGTCACTCATACTTTTTCATGTAAGGCTTTTTTAAAATCCGCATTGTATTCAACATTGATGTTTTTCAGTTTCTCAGATAAGATTGCAAAACTTTAAATTCTATTAAGCTATTAGATAGTGTAGTCTGTTCATCTGTTGCTTATGGTCAACAAGAGACTAATGTACTGAGGCTAATGACCTGAATCAGGTTATAAGAAGGAGGTTGACTCTATGTTTGTGTTTTTTATCTTGGTTAGTCATAATTCCCCTATCAACCTTTTCTTTGTCTGCTTAATTGTATTCTGTTTGGGACAGAGAAGTTTTATAATACTGTTTACTAGAATGTCTTGAAATTGAAGCCTTTCAGGAAATCAGTTTGGTTCTGTATGAATATATATATTATTTCAAAACTATTGCCGGATGAAATTATTAAGCCACAATATACATAATTGTATTTTTCTGACATGATCCAGCAGTTAGGAATAAAAATATCAGTATCAGTTATGGGTGTTGTAATAAGACATATTTTATGGTTAGAATCTCACACTCATAAACACCTCCTGAAATGCTTCCTATGCAAATATTATTCTAAAAGCTCCTTTATGATATTGTTCATGAAAATAGCAGCAATTTTCTTCAGAAAAATATAATCATCAAAAATTCTGATTCTAAAAGTAGCAAGCTATGATTTGAATATAGCTGAGTGTCGTATCTGTCCTTTGTTTATCAGTTTTGCCTTGCACTCTCTACATAGAGTTTCCCTGAATCAGTTCTTCCGTCCTGGATGCAGTGATTTGTGACACGAAGGTAGGTAGATGCTTACAACCTATCTTCTTGCTACAAATGTCACTGCTATAAGTCAATTATTCCATTTCCAAAGAGCTCTCTACTCCTGTGTTTTCAGCCAGAAGTAACATTTTGTACTAAGTAACTCACTTTTGTCCAGAGGAACAGAAACAGCTTCCATGCCCACATACCTTATTTGGGTGTATAATATGATACGTAAGTGTTCTTAATCCTGGGCTCCCCAGTACAAAAAAGACAGGGACTTATTGAAGTGAGTCTAGTGCAAGACATAATAAAACACTTATTTTACAGTGAAGATGGTCACAATGGTACAAGTTGCCCAGAGAGGTTGAGGAGTTTCCATCTATGGAAATAACCAAGACCTGACTGAATACAGTCCTGGGCAAACTTTTCTAACTGAGCAGAAGGTTTGTCTAGGTGATCTTCAGTGGTGTCTTCCAACCTCAGCTGCTCTGTGAATCTGTGTATCAAAATTCATCCATATTGCAGGACATAGTACTAAACACCCTACAGGCTGAAGAAAATCTGCACAACTTTGAATGATTCAAAATTCATTGCAATTGAGCCACAGTCATGAAGAATTCTATCTTCATGTACCACATCACTAAAGTCCTGCTCTATAGTTACTTTAGGGCAAATTTACCCACAGGAAGCATTTCTGTCTTCAGCAATGCCTTTCCACCCAGTAAGGTTAAGGGTGATGATGTATATAACATCACAGAATAATGAAGTTCAGGAAAAATTCAGAGGAAATGACATGTTTTCCAAAAAAACATGTTGTGTAAGAATAAATAATTTAGAATCCAGAAATATGGTACTTCCTATGATATTTTTCTGAATAAGTTATACCATTCTGTGAAATTCTATATGAGTGATTTTTCAATTTAAACTAAAATTGATAACATGTCTTTCATGGAAAAAAATTCCAGAAGAATTCTCTAGTCTTTCCCAATTTGCTTCTAAAATAAACAGACTTTTTAATCTGTTTTGTTTGTTTGTTTGTTAATCTAGATTGAAGGTAAATTCTTCTTGAAAAACTAATTTCTCATGTGATCGCCACTAGTACAAAAAAAGGTAGTATGTCATGTTCCTATTCTCATCCTAATAATTTTTTTTTGTTTTAAAAGAAACATCAACTCTATTGCTTTTAATTATGTTTCACAAATTCTGTAGGGTTATGGAAACAGGCAAACCCGATAAATGCTAAATATTTCACAGGAAGATTTCTGAGACACAAGAGGGATTCAGACCATTTGTCCAGCTTGATTTAGAGTATAACGGCTTTCCAAAATCTCATGGAAATGTGCATTTATTATGAGTAAAATGCATTTGCATTTATCTTCTTTTTATCCCTCATAAAATATTGTATATTGAGACCAAGCTTTTCAAAAGTGACAGTGAGGATCATTTTCAGAAACAACTGAGTAGCTGCTCATTTAAGTTAGATCTTTTAAAGGTGCAAAATTGATCTAAGAAACTTCATAAAGGCTTTTCCAGGGGGCAGATTTTCACCCTTCTTATGTGGTTATTTTAAGAAAAATTTACTTTCACCTGGAACTGGTATGCAACTTCTATAAATGACTTATTGGTAAAATTATTTCCAGAGTCTTAGAAGCACTAAATGCACATATTCTAAGGACTAGAATGAATAATAATGCAACAATTAGTTTACTAGTGCAATGAAAAAGAGAGAAGAAATGAAGAAACAAATGGTACTCCTTCCCCTGAGAATCTGTTCACCCTAAAAAGAAGAAGTTTCAGCCTAGTCTGTGGGGAGTACTAGAAAAGATAAATATGTTGTGACATTTTCCAGTTTGTTGCTTTCTCTATCCTCAATCTTAACTATGTAGCTGCTGTTCTCCTAATGTGACAAAATTCCATTGCTCTCAGCTTGGTAATTAAAGTGCAGTAATACTTCAGGTGATAAAACCATGAAAAGATGTGTTAATATTTCTGAAGTTCCCTCACACACCCCTCCCATTTTATTCAAAGATGGAAATAAGAATAGTTAGCTTGGAAAGATACAATGATTATGGAACAACATGACTCTAGTAGACACATTTAAAGGCCACTGCCAAAAGAACAGTCATCTTGAATTTTATTAAACATAGCAGAAAAAACGTGTCAGAGTGCCTAGAATGTCTGTTGGGGCTAAATCACATTCAGATGGTTGGATCAGATGGTTGTTTATTTAAGTTATATAATGTATATGCATTAGGGAAGTGCAATGGCTAATAGTTTTGCAGGGAAATGCATGTAATTCTCCTACTCAACATCACAGTAGTAAACAAATAAAACCTAATTTTATATTTTTACTACATACATATTTTTTAAATGCATTTCCTTAATTTCAGCTTACCTTAAATATCTTCATTCATGTTTCGTTGGACCTTCCCACCCCTTCCTTCTCACAGCTGTTTAGGAGAGTATCCACTCAGCATTCAGTTTACAACTTTTATTCCTGATCCTCCAGACTTTGCTTGCTTGTTTGTTTTTGAGTCTTCATGTTCAAGAAAAGTCTCATTGAATCAAATCAATTTAACTGGTCATTGGACAACATGACCAGAAGGGATCATTAAGTCCTTTCTTCTAACATTGCAGACAGCTGTTTGTACCAGAAAAAGTAACAGAATATTTTAATCACACAACAGAAATCTTTCAGAATCCCATAGCAGATCCAAACTCCCAAGAACATACCAATGTGTGGCAAGAGCTGTAGTATGCAACAGAAAGAGGACAGACTAGATTAAGGACCCAGCCAGTATACAGTTTTCTTAAAGTGAAGAAATTCTCCTTTGATAAGTCATTTATGAGGACATAAAATTATTTTATAAAAATATTTTAACTCTAATTAAAAATCTCTTACAGCAGGATGAAAACCCAAACACAGAAAACAATCAACAGACCAGCAGAGGACAACCAGAAAATTGCTTAATTTTACAACAGGAAAGTTGATGAGAACCAATACTTATCATCTCTATGGGAATGTAAAAGGCAAAATTTTTCATTGCATGAAGAAAGGAAGTGAAGAAGAAAAGCACATAAACATCCAGAAAGCTTTTATGAGAACCCAAACAATCACCACTGTTATTAATAACAGCAATTATTATCTTAATAATTTTATTTATTTATTTAGCAATACTTTCTCATTGGTGTACCACAGATACATAGAATGACAGTTTCTGTACCAAAGAATTACCGAACTTTAGTTAACTCTTTTCATCACTTCTAAATTTCAGTGGGCAAGTAGAAAAATAGTTAACTGTTACAACTCATATTAAAAACTTGCTGACATTTATAATAGTTCTCTAAGAGACATCTCAAATCAGGGCAACACTTTCAAGTTCAAGGTTGTGGAGCATTGGCTAAAGTATAAATTTTTGTGTTATATCACTTGCATCAGCCATGTCTTTGCTAATGTTACATATGCACTGCCCAGACATTCATGACTGCTAGGAGTTTCACAACATCATGGAATCATTTATGTTGGAAAACATCCCTAATATTGTCAAGTTCAACTGTGAATCTAACCCTGCCAAGTCCACCAAGGTGTTGCACAAGTGCATTTAAAATTGCAGAAAAAGAAATTTGATTCAAGTATGTGGTGAAAGTATAGATGATTAAAACTATATTCATTCTTGCACTATGGTAGAACAAGTGTCAGAGATAAAAGTTAGTCAATGACACAACTGTAAAAATTCTATGGAGAGGAATATAAGAGAACTTGTTAACATTTCTTCCAAAAGTGCTGCCTTACGTGAGAGTGAGACTGACCTAAGTCCTCCCAATTCAGTTTTCTGTCCTCTCTAGGTCCTACTGGTAAGGAATGCTGACTTTTGCCTTGTCCTATTAAATGTCCTTTCTTAGTGCCTGTACTCTGAGAAATAATCTGGACTACTTGTATTGTTCATTCATTATCTGGGAAAATATAAGTGAAGATGAACTCTTACAAAAGATTTTAGGACATGTAGTCAGGTTGCATGAAAAAATGCTGCTCATTTCTCTTGAATCAGGAAAAACTGACAAGGAGAAAATGTTTGTACCAGGAGCACAACTTTTTTCTTTAGTTCTACATTATCTTCTCTACATCTTTTTAAAAAAACGCTTGAGAGATTTTTACTATTTTCAGATACCTTTTCCTTCTAAGATTATATTTGCCTCACCAACTTTTCTGCCTGTCAGAGATATACCAGTAAGTACCAGAAACAAAAACAAACATAAACAGAAAAGAGGGATGAGAAGCACTAAAAGGTGAAATCAATACAAACCTTTATGAGGGGTCTAATCATTAACTAGCAACAGAAAGAGAGGACTTGAAGTCAAAGATGATTGTCAGTATTCTCGTTCCTGTTGTGGTTTTGCCTGTGAAATGGTCCTGTTGGTTCTCTGCAACTGAAGTGACTGGGAAAATGTGCATCTATAAGGGGTGTGTGTTTGTGTGTTTTAAATGTGTCCTTAGCTGTATGGATGTGTTGTCAACATTGCTGCCTGAATTCTTTTAGGATTATTTTTCTTAGACAATATATTTTCATTTTCTGAATATCTGAACCGCATTATTCCCCCAGTGAAAAATCAAGTATCACACAGATTTTTTTATTAATCTGAAGAACAAATGTGCAAAAGACAATTTAGATAGACAAGGAAGCTGACTTGGATGCAGATTAGGAACATTGACTGAAACAGCCTCATATGAAAATCTGGGTTCTGCAAGAAGGTTAAATGTGTTTTAAGTGATAATGGCCTTCAAAATTCAAGGCTAGTAGAAACAGTTAGATTATATCTAGTAAAGTTCTAGACAGAAATTTTAAACATCTTGAGAGCATTTAAGAAATGATTTATTACTAGTAACCCCTCTCTGCTGTATCACTATGAAATAAAGTCCTTTTCCTCTGATTATACTCCTTGTTAGGCATGAATTGTCTAGACTTGTGAGGAGGGAGGGGGCACATTAATGGTTTTTATTCAGGTATCCAGTGAGGCATCACAGAAGAGGAAATGATTATTTTTTAACTGAATGCACCGGTAGTGATGCATCCAAATGCCCCAAATTAGCCTTATTTTTCAAAGTTTCTAGAGGAGTAGAATGCAGGATCCACAGCAGACATATTAGCAGTGCCAATTATCTATGTGACTGCTGCTCTTCTTGAGCTCTGTATATTTGAGAAGATACATTTTCTTTCTTTATGCTTTGTGCTCAAAGTGTGAAATCCAATAAACTAAACCAGAGGAGTACTGCTGCTATCATGGGCTTTTTTACTACTTCCCATTGGGTACATTAGGCTAATTAATTCCTGTGAGATAAAACATACATATTCTGCAAGTGATTCCTGGAAACATGTGGGCAGAAGAATGTTTCAGGGTGTTTGTTGGTTTTTTATTTATATTTTTGCCAGCTTTTTCCTTTAATTCTCTGCACAAGAAGCAATAATTCCTGCTCAAATATCTTTGTGCTCTTACTTTCTTTCCCAACACCTGCTGGTTACCTGAGCTGCATCAACAATAACTTTGAAGCATGTTGTTGAATACTTTTTCTTCTCTCTTGCAGAAGTGCAAGTATATTTTATTTAATCACTTTTTCATCTGTACTTAGAAACAATAAGCAATGGTGAATTTTTTAAAAAATATCATAGAATCATAGAATCATGGAATAAACAGGTTGGAAGAGACCCACCAGATTATCGAGTCCAACCATTCCTATCAAACACTAAATCATGCCCCTTAGCACCTCATCCACCTGTCCCTTAAACACCTCCAGGGAAGGTGACTCAACCACCTCCCTGAGCATCCTGTTCCAGTGCCAAATGACCCTTTCTGTGAATTTCTTTTTCCTAATGTCCAGCCTAAACTCTCCTGACAGAGCTTGAGTCCATTTCCTCTTGTCCTGTGCCCTGTCACTTGGAAGAAGAGACCAGCACCCTTCTCTCTACAATTAAAAGACATCAGACATGCATGCCCAAGGATGTTTTGGGTTGGAGGAGTTTAGTTGTCGCCTTGGAAGGATTTTAAGTTAGGGATTAAGTGGAACAATGCTGGATTGTATTTGCACTCATCTTCAATTGTCAAGCCAACATGACATTAGACAATCTGATGAGCAGTATTGTTTGAGCATAAGAGGTGTTTGTAAATGTTCATCCACATTGCAGTAGCCTATGTAGAGTAAGGATTTGTTCTCCTTTTGAGCTCAAATTTGGGATGGATATGAAGAAAAAGTCTTTGAACACTGATCTGCCAGGCCTTCACTGACCATAACAGTAAAGACAGCCCAGCTGATGTACCATCAATTTTGTTATCAGTAATGCCTGGGAAACAAAGACTACAGAAACATTTTTTTTTTTTTCTGTTCAAATAAAATACTTTACATTTCTCTGGAGGTTCTCAGTTTGGCTCTGTGACCAACTTTTAAACCTTTGAAATGATTATATGAAGTATTTTGATCTGTGTATGTTTCTGATAGCAAATATTCTATGTTGATCTTCATTTCATAGGCTCCATCTTTCTGTATTTATTATCCATATGTAACCAATTACTAATTCCTTGTGAAAACATTTATTTATTTAACTGCACAATACAGCAGTGGACATGTATCTAAATTGTCAGCGATGTGTCTTAATTGATATCAAATTACTATAAATTAACAAATGATGTTAATTCAAGAGCAATGAAATCTCTTTTAAAGATATTTAATTTAATATGTCATAAAAAATTGTTTTCTGGGAAAATCTTATTGAGATTTATTATCATATTCTCATTGTTATCCTGAGGTACTGAGAGTTAGTTAAAATTTCATTATAGGAATACTAAATATCAAAGTGTTTATACATGATGCTCCACAATGCAGTACATACTGCAGTCTAATCAATTACGTGTTTGCTTTTTAAACCCAATCATTGTATCAAGCAGCTTAAGAAATTCAGGGAATTTATTTTATGTTCCAGCATATGAAAAAAATCTCTTTCGTATTTCCATTTTAATTGGAGGAAAATAGAGCTGTAGTTCATCAGGAGATTTTCATGCACCATTACTTAGTTTCATTTTTAAACAAATGGGCATTTTGATGTATTTGAACACTTGCAATGGAGAGATACCACTTTGGTTTCTAAATGCACCTCGTTTTTGTAAACACTTCAATAAGGTTCACGTTTTAATATTCCCATTATCGTTATCCACACCAAAATTATGTTATATCAAATATGTTTGTCCCTTATATTAAGAATGCATCTTGATGGACCTAGTTAGTTATGCACTTTTGTTCCCTCTTCTAGAATGCAGCAATATTTTTCTTAATAAGTGCTTCTAAGTCGCTCTTTCAACACACTTTCTTTTTCAACTAGCTTACTTAAGTGCAGATAAAAAGCTCTCACTGAGAAATGAGTTTCAATTATATGAGTATGATTGTGATTATAAATAAATATAAACAATTGTAACTATTAATTTGCCTAAAATTTCTCTCATCTGCTCACAGCAGGTAATAGTTGTCTTAAGTTTCTCTGCTGCAAAATTTAACTGTAGTAATACCTCCAAACTGAATGTATTCAGAGCAAACATATGCTTCTCCTGTCTAGCTTTAAAAAAATATGTAATTTTGGTTGATTTTGGTCAGACAGTTTCAATAGGAAGAAGGCCAGTGGTTCAATTCTTATTCTTAAAGTTGGGAATTAGTTAGAGAGCTGATGCCTTGGATCTTCTGATCCCTCAGAGTCATGTGGCAGGAGAATGAGTGCAGAAGTCTCTGACCAGTTTACTGTGGGAGAGAATCCAGATCCTCTTGTATTGAAGACTTAAAAGCCTAATCTCACTTCTAGGTTGTAATTTAAAGTTGCATACCATTAACACTACTTCATTAATCAAAATGTGACAGTTTCTCAGTTTTCTCAGAAAAAAAGATCTATACATACTTCATTAATGGATTCCAGAATCTGCACTCTGTCACTTATACATTGCAAAACCACTTTCAGAGCTCAGAGTCACAGATTTATACCCTGTAGAAAAGTAGTATTTTAGAAAATATTTCTATTTGAAATTTTGGAATAATTGCTGTCCAGATTTTCATGTCATTTCTCTTGTTTAGCTGCTTTCCCTCCTCACAAATACTTCATGAACCCATGCTCTTAATTCTCAGTGTTATGCCATAGAGAGGAAAAGGCTAAAATGGACTAAAATGGAAGAGTGCAAAGGCCAAAGCCCAGGCTTTTATAATCTCCCTTCTTCCTGGCCCAGACAAAACATGAGGAAAAAAAAATCTCCCAAGCTGAAATTTTTAGTTTCATCTTTACATACACATGTATATCTATGCATATATATATGTACACACAATTACAAAAGCATATCTCAAGTCTTGATTTTTCACTTTCATAAATACACTATACTTGCATTTAATTTAGCATTTGAAAGTTCCTAGTATTTTAGTATTGTGCAACTTCTTTTTTGCACATTTCTTTCACTTTATGAAGTGAATCTGTTCATGGCATATAAGATAGATGAAACCTCTCTGAATGATGTTCATCTTACCTGGCCTTGTGAGGGTCTGATTGTTTTGCTATTGGACATCAATACATTTCTTTCAACTTTGCTGACGTCTCATTAATCGTCAGTAAATTCATGCCAGGTCCTTGCAAGACTTGTAATTGATGTCCAGTGGCATCCAACTAGGCTCTTAAATTGTTCATCAATAAAATAACATGTAAATTCTGTCCTTGAAGAGCAATGAACCTACTATATTTGGATCCCAACAGAGAACCCCAAATACACTTTTTAAATCTCGAATTAATATGTTCCTAAAAACTACACTTAAAAGCGAGGGAAAAAAGCATAGAAAATAAGATGTAGATGAAAAATTGCATAAGGAGAACAAAATATGAGTATAATACTATACTCTCTGACCTGGAATTATCTACAAGGAGCTAATAACTTGAACTTTGTCTTTATGAGAGTGTAGTGGTGAACAGGGAGGGGCTCTGTTCTGCAACATTTATTGTTGCATTGCTGTCCACATTACTCATTTACATTTACCTAGCTACTCATATCACACATATATGCCCTGTTAAATCCTTGATCATAGCTTAAAATTCTGTAACAGTAATACAAAATTTTGGAATTCAGATAGTAGGTTATTATTCAAATTTTCTGTCTTAGTAAAATGTATGTCTTTTAGGACTGTGTGGAGATACTTATACTAAAAATTCCAATTTGTAAGACATAGTTTTCAATAGTGTACATTATATTTGATTTAAACAAAAATGAATGTGTTGCATTTTAAGAAATAATGATGTAAATGTAATTTACTCTTTGCATACTTTTTTTCTAAAAAGGGAAAATATATCCCATAATATGAATTATTGTATTTTAGGAGCAAGGCAACTGCTAAAATATATAATTTGGATATTCCTTAAACTAACCCATTGATAAAGAATTTAATCTTTGTCTAAGAAAATATTGATTATATTTACTTCTATATACATGTATACTAATCCTTTAATTTTAATATTTTTGCCATATTGAAATTTATGACAGTTGTTTGTTTTGTTTTGTTCTGGTTTTGATTAACAGAATTTGCAAAGCACTGCAATTCTAGTGAGCTGGACAGCTATGATTTAAAAACTTTACATTAACACTCCTTTTGTATTCATCTTTTCTGCTGAGACAGCCAAGAGCTATCCTGCATAAAGTATTTCACGTTTCACATCAAAAGCATACATGGGATTCCTTTTTAAAATACTGTTCTTTGCTTGTCTGAGAAGCAGCATCAAGACACTGTGACTAGATTTATTTTTCCTTTTCATTTTCTTATTGTTAAGTCCTCATGAGAGAGAAATATCAGTCTGAGGGTTAGTAACACAAGTTATGGTGCTTCTAGTTCTTACATGAACAAAATATTTAATGGAAAATGTTAAATCAAGTACTAACTCTTCGGAATTGCTGAGCAAGCCTTCTGCTGATCTCACTTGAGTAAACAGAAACACAGTATTCATATGTGTGCGTGTTTATAGTTACAGTATTGTAGTACCAATTTCTGATGAGCTCCAGCTCACAATTCAATCATTGAAATGTTAATGTCATTTAATGGGGCTTTTCCATAGTAGATAAGGGAGGACATTGCATTTACCTGTATTTCTTGGGTCTAAATTTAGCAAGTACCCGAACACTTTCATGAATCTGCCCATAATATTCAAAAGCAACATTCAGAGCTGGTTCAATTAGATTGTTGTGTATATCACTTTCAGTTTACATATATTCACTTAAGCCCAATGTATTTTAGGGGGGAATGTATTAATGAAAAGAAGAATAATCAGCCTTCAAAAGAAAAGAATACCCTGATGACCACCCCAGAAACAAACAAACAAACAAACCACAAAACAATGGAAGACTTTATAAGCAGCATATAACTAAGTGAAATACAGTGGCTTACAACTCTTGTTGCTGGCTGTTGCTGATCTTTAATTCTGGGTTATGGAAGTGTTTGCTGGCTGAACTTTACTCAAGTACAATACTGATACAAATGAAAGGAAGAAACTCTGATACTTATCTTAAACCAAATTTGCACTTTCCTTCACTCAAACCCATGGTTGTGGACTGTGAACAGAGTGGGGTTTCATATTCACAGAAAATTATTTGTCTTTATAGAAGGCTATGCAATCAAATAATTCACATATCATCTAAAAAGAATGAAAAAGTCTCCCCCCTATAAATGACAAGCATTTGGACTGTTACCACTGTTCATATCTTCGTGCTGTCTTCAAACAAAGACAATGAAGAACAACTCAGAGAACTAGTACAAGACCAGAAGTGATTAGCAGGGCAGTACCCTTGCTTGAAAGGACCTGGGGATTACAGTGAATACAGTTTGAATTTGTATTCCATATTGCATTTCAATGGCAAACAAGAACAACATCACACTGGGTTACAGTAGAAGCAACATGATCCGCAGATCTCTCTGTTCAGAACTAGTAAGGATGCACACTGAACACTGAGTCCAGTTTTCCATCCCCTAGAGGTTAGTGGAGAAAGTGAGGGTGACTGTCTCACTGATTGGGGCACATGTTCTTCACTCTTCAGGAGTGGTTAAAGTAGCTGTATTAGATTAGTCTGACAACGCTGTTTCTAAGACTAAGCAGTCTAAGGTTACCTGAATGTTGTTTCAGAGCTGAGGCAACCAGACTCTTCTCAATTGTGCTAGACAATACAATTATGGACAAGAGCCACATTGTATCATGGGAAGTTTAGATTGGACAGTAAAAAAAAAAAATACATTTTCACTGGAAATTTAGCATAGACTGTAACCAGAAGAGGTTTCGCAGAAAGGATGTGGATCTCTGTTTTAGAGGCTTCAACATTTATCTAGATAAGTCCACAGCTGGCTGATCCAGAACCAGAGACAGTCCTGCTCTGATCAAGAATGTAGACTAGGCAGTCTCTACAAGTTCTTTCAAATCAACATTCCTACAATCCTACTGTGATCTTACTATGCAGGAAAAACTCTTTGTGTTCCAGGAATCTGTAAGTCTGACTTACATCCACTGATTTTTCTGGATCCTGTTACCACTGTCACAGAAAACTTCCTCAAATCAGAGTCCCTAAAGGAACCTCCTCCAGAATAGACATTGATCTGCCTTATACATTCCACTGGCAAAGACATCGATTCTCTATACTTGTAGCTACATTATTTAATAACTCTACTTTTTTCCTGACTTATTTCAAGTGTCCAGCCCTCTTAGTTATTCATTCTTCTGGCAGATTGCCTATTGCCAGTTATGCAAACAAATAAGAGGTAAACAATGCCTCTTAATCAGGTGTAGATACATTCATTGAGAACAAATTCTGAAGATAATATCCTTAATTTCACAGATCACATGGTTCTTGGCCTCTTCCCTCTTCACTGTACAAACATTGCAAACTGTTGGAAGTGAGGTTCCCACAACTTTTTTATTTCAATATAAGTTATATATTAAAAATTCTAGTATAAAGATCTGTATCACAGTGTATAAGATAAGAATTATTCAAAGGCCTAGAATTACCTCTCCCCCTGTTCTGGCTCCTTATCCTCATAAAAAAAAAAGTGAAAACATTTTTTTACATGTATATGACAACAGTAAGGTTAAATGAGATTGATTTCCTCAAACTCTTGGATAGCCTTCCAAGAAAGAAAAAAAAAGTGCTCATGCATATGTGATGGCATTATTATTGTGTTGCTCAACTTTGACTCAGGATCAATAGAATAGTTTTTAGACATAAGTGGACTAGTGCCTCCACTTACTCCACATGCCTTTCTGCTTAGATTATTCCCAAAAATACAAGTGATGGGCTTTTACAAAAATTTATGCAGATATATAATCCTTTCTATAAGGAACATTATTGCCAGTGCAAAAGTGCAGTTCACCTCTAGCTAAGGCTAAAGAATTGCAGAGAACTTCATATAATCTTACATTTGGAAAATGTGTACCATATTTAAAGCCGCGTTGGTCTCTATATATAAATTAAAAATCTCTGCTAAATTCTAATGGACAATGCAAATGTTGACTTTTACTTACATCAAATACCGCCCTATCACAGAAATTGGTAAGATTACAAAGTAATATTAGTTTGTAATAATAATATCAAGGTCTGGTATTGAGATAGCTTTGCATTTCACTTAGGAAGTCAGTAGTTTAAATGTATTACAAAATAATAAATAACAATATTCCTCAGCACTTTGGGTCTAGCAGTCTTCTCTGTGATGAACAGTGGATGTAGAACAGAGTGTCTTGCTCTTCAGGAGCACCAAGCCACTGAAAAGCATGTATCATTCTCACTCATCCAGCATAGGAAACTATCAATTTATATGGTTATACAATTCTAAGAACGCATGAGATCCATACTGAGACTTGGACCTTGCCCACCCTGCAAATAAGAGTATTTCTTTCAAAATGGACTAATGATTAGAGTTAAGTGCCAGCATAGTCATTGGTTCATTGACAGCTGTTTCTGTTTTCCAGAAAAGATGTTTCATTTGCTAATCTGAAATGATATAAGCATTTTTTTGAGTTAGATTCTGTGAATCTGTGAATTATTGAATAATTCACAGATTCACAGAATTATTTAGATTAGAAAAGAACTTTAAGATCATCCAGTTCAACCATAAACCTAACGTTGCCAAGTCCATCACTAAACTATGTCTCTAAATGCCACATGTCTTTAAATACGTCTAGGTATGGTATCTCAACCAATTCCCTGTGCAATCTGTTCCAACGCTTGGCAATCCTTTCAGTGAAGTAATATTTCCTAATATCTAGTTTAAATCTCTCCCAGTGAACCTGAGGTCATTTCCTCTTTTCCTATCACTTGTTACATGGAAAGAGTCCAACACCTGCTTCACTACAACCTCCTTTCTGGAAGTTGTAGACAGTGAGGAGGTTCCCCCCATCAGCCTCCTTTTTTCCCAGACTGTTCCCAGTTCCCTCAGCTGCTCCTCATAAGGCTTGTGCCATAGATGCTTCATCAGCTTTGTTGCCCTTCTTTGGACACACTCCAACATCTCAGTGTCTTTCTTGTATTTAGGTGTCCAAACCAGAACATAGTATTTGTGTTCAGTATTCCACAGCAGTGCTGAGTGCAGGAGGATGACTACTGGAGGGTGACTGCTGGCCACACTATTTCTGATATAACCTAGGATACCTTGGTCACCTGAGCATACTGCTGCTGCATATTCAGCTGGCTATCAACCAGCACCCTGCAACTTTCCAGCCATTCATCCCCAAGCCTGTAGAATGGCCTCAAGTGGCACCAGGGGATGCTCAGGTTGGACATCAGGAAAAATTTCTTCACTCAGAGGGTTATCTGGCACTGGAACTGGCTGCCTATTGTTGAGTCACCATGCCTGGAGGTATTTAAAAGATGGGTAGATGAAGTGTTTATGGATATGATTTAGTAGTGGACAGATACAGCTGTGCTTGATGACCTCAAAGGTCTTTTCCAACCCAGTGATTCTATGATTGCACACAGTTGTCGTGACCCAAGTGCAGGACCTGACTCTTAGCTTTGTCGAACCACATACAGTTGGCCTCAGCCCATTGATTCAGCCTGTCCAGATCTCTGTAGACCTTTCCTTCCCTCAAGCAGATCAACACTCCCACCCAGCTTGGTGTCACCTACAGATGTACTGAGGGAGAACTCAATCTCCTCATTCTGATCACTGATAAAGAACTGGGCCAACACTGAGCCCTGGAGAACACCAATGTGACCAGTTGCCAACTGGATATAACTCCATTTCCACTCACCAGAACTCAGGGCCCAGCCATCCAGCCAGTTTTTTACCCAGTGAAGAGTACACCCATTTAAAAATTTCATGAACAATTACAGAGTTCTAGAAACATATATCCTTATTCAAGTTTATGTATTGGGCTCCAAAGATGTATTTAATGTTTAATTCAGGGGTTTGGAATAAGTGAATGTAATGCATTTAGTACATTCAGTATTTATATACATCATTACTCTATAAAAATAACATACTTTATACAATATAATTTAATTATAATTATATAGATATAGTATAATGAATTCTCATAGTATCATATTATAGTATTATGCCATACTGAAGATTATTTTTAAAATGCATATTATAAATAATATCTATATATTTACTATGCACATGTCTAAAACCATATATTTATATGTATGCAGGTATGTAAATTTTTACTACTTACTGGTTTTAGAAGTCTTAGAAATAGGGACTGTTAATACTTTTCAAGATGGTCCACTACTCGAAAGCAGAATATTATGTATTCAACACAAAAAAAACCTCAGGTCATATGAAATAGCCTGTAGCATTACAGAAGTATTAGTTGTAGTCATTATACTGATTAAACATTTTGTTCCAAAATCAGGAACATCTACAATACAGGAAAAGGCAAAGTGATACATAAGGTGATAGCAATAAAATACTTTGATTACTTTCTACCTAAAGAGAATGAAATAATTAATAATGAAGAAACATAAAAATAACATCTTATAGGAACCCTTAAAATTTGCAATTAATTAGGCCACATTTTTTCATCTGTTGATCTTATCAGCATGACTACATGGCATGTTAACCTGTACTGAAATAGGCATCTAACATGATTGCCTTAAGAATAAACATTAAAGAGAATAATAAATTTCATGATTCCATTCCAAAAATGGGGGAAATAGATTCAAAAATGAATTCAGGACTTGTGAAGAAATTGTCTGTGCAGGTAAGTTGCTCTATGTGATCAGTCCCTCATGAAGCCCAAGTGCAATTCATAAGGCCATTTCTATTCTGCAGGCATTTTAAGATATGCTTAATATTTCTATTTGTAATGAATATGACATGACTTTCAAAACTGAGCAAAATATTAAAACCTAGCAGGGATATTCATAAAAAGCAGCATACAGGATAAAACAGAATACTCTAGTGGACTTCCTTCCTTCCTTCCTTCCTTCCTTCCTTCCTTCCTTCCTTCCTTCCTTCCTTCCTTCCTTCCTTCCTTCCTTCCTTCCTTCCTTCCTTCCTTCCTTCCTTCCTTCCTTCCTTCCTTCCTTCCTTCCTTCCTTCCTTCCTTCCTTCCTTCCTTCCTTCCTTCCTTCCTTCCATCTTTTCTCTATCCCTCCTTCCTTCCTTCCTTCCTTCCTTCCATCCTTCCTCCCTTCCTTCCTTCTTTTCTCTATCTATTTACTGTGGCACCATGGATCAGTTAATTCATAATTTATTTAGCACACACTTACATCCATTTCTGACATGTAAGAACTGAATTGTGCCATTGTTTCTATCATACTTCATATAAATGAATAAAGTGGAAGTATCCATTACTAGATTTCAACTCTATTTTAAATGTTGCAATGCATTGGTCAGGTAGGTCAATACAGTAATATTTTGTATTATATTCACGCATTAATGTTTTAAAACTGTCACATTAATTATTAATAGAAATACTAAATTGCTAAGAATTACTATGACAATCAAGTTTATACACTATGTTTAGATTATTGGGGACTAATAAAATATTTAGAGAGTTCCTTTACTATGTGCACTTTGTAAAGTGATTGTTAGGCAATTACGTCATCAACACCATCCTACATTTTATATATTACATAGAGGTAAGTTGTAAAAGAACAAATAAAATACCAGAAGCCTTAGAAGTACAAAATTAAGGTTGACAGAACTAATATTGTTTTAAATTCTCATATTACAATACTCCTTGTTCCACAATGAAATGTTGGGATTTGTCCTATAGGTTTTGTAGCTGATTCAGTGGCTAAACAAGGCTGTGTTCAGATAATGAGTGACTATGAACATATTCTTTTCCTCTTGTTCAAAGTGGAGTTCTGTGTCTTCTTTATTGTGTATCATACAAACCATTTCCTCAAGACTATTAATTTTCTCGTAGCCATAGGGTTTTCACCACTGTATTATCTGAACTCTCCACTGACAGTTATAAACTTATTTCAGCAATATAGCTGTGAGGCACAGTTAACTGGGATTTTTTTTTTCTGTATAAAAATATCCAGTTCCATCTCCTCATGTACAGGATTATGTCATTGGCCCCTGTCTGCCAAAACATATTTTGTTAACATAAAGCTTGATGACAACAGTGGATGTAAAAGCAATTCCACTATCTGATTGAGAGAGATACCATCCCCAAACAGCATGCCTTTGCAATTGCTCATGAAACCACTGGTAACATGACCTTTGTAGCATTTAGTAAGATTTTTAAATTCCATTTCAACAGCCTTATGCTTTGGGATAATTTTCCCCAATGTGAATACATTTACTCCACCATGTGTACACCAAAAGTCTTGTAAATCTTTCAGTTTAGCAGTGATTAATGTTAGATTTTTCATATTCTGTCTCATAAGAATAAACTCAGTTGGCATCTGCGGCATTATATGAATGAAAAATGAGAGGAGCTGAGAACAGCATGAACTGAGAGACAACCTGAATTTGTTCCTAATCTGAAGTATTCCTTAGAGCAGTTGCCTGTACTGTTGTACTGTTGTGGAGCATCTAAGATAAAGGAAGATTCAGTCGGGCTGCATTGAACTTGTTTGATTTAGAAATTTAACAAGTAGATGTAGCATTTAGGAATGTATTGTACTCCAATTTAAATATAGGGAACAAAGACAAGATAAATGAGATCATTATAAGACACTGTCATTTTCTGTCCTTTTCTGATTTCATTGGTATTTTGAGGTCTATAAAGAGAAACTGCTTTTCCCTCATCAGGCTGTTAGGTATAACAGTAACTGAAGATGTCTGAGCGTCACACAAGCACAAAGTCTTTAAATGTGATATGGTAACCATTTCTTCTCTTCTTTGTTTCAGAAGACAATCCTCAGGGATTCTTCTGACAACATTCATTTATGTATCTAGGATCTGGTATTTTCAGAATCCTTCAGGTTTATAGATTGCAATGAGGATAAGAAATGGTATACTAAATTTGCCAGTTTAAAATTTTAAACTATTTTGGTGGAAGAAATTATTTATAAATGTTTGTCCCATTAAAAAATATAAAATCAAAGTTTTCTGAATTTCCAGAGGGGAAAAAAAAAAACCAGCCAAAACCTATTTTTTTTTTTTAAATTGATACCTTTGATACAAATCAAGTTGAAGCAGGTAAAAAAAAATCCTGGCTAAGTTGGCCAAGTCAGTGTATGCTTTTAGGGCTATTTTTAGCCTACTGTGCATTCACATTGCTTTCTCTAAATGAAAAAAAAAAAACCCTCCTCCCCTCAGAAAAAACCCTAACAGGTCAGTGTTGCCATCTTAGAAAAACAGAAAAAATTTTGGTTGCATTATAATGAGTTTATGACTCACAGAGAGAATGATGATGAATTTTATAATTTTTTTCTTTTAGATAAATGGTGTGCCCTTTTGGACTTCCAAACAGAAAAGTAAGTGAAATATTTCTTAAATTCTATTCTATTCTATTCTATTCTATTCTATTCTATTCTATTCTATTCTATTCTATTCTATTCTATTCTATTCTATTCTATTCTATTCTATTCTATTCTATTCTATTCTATTCTATCCCATCCCTTCCCATCCCATTTCTATATTATGGTACAGTAGGTTTTCCAGATTATGATTTCTGTCATGGACACCAATATTTTGACAAAAAAGAAAAGATGAAGTGTGTCATCTGACACTGCCCCTACACAGAAGATCATAATACAGCCAGCAGTGGCATACAGCAGATGTAAAGGACAAAGCTGGTATGCTTTTCATGGTGTTGAAAGATTAGCATAGTATTTTGTTTGGATAACAGTAACTTTGTACAAAGTGTCAATTTCAGTTTAGGTAGCATTGATTGAAATACCCTTAGAGCAGTTTTTAATGTATATGTATATACATGGAAAACATACACTGTGTAAAGCTACATTTTTAAAGTGTTTTATCTCAAACAAAATGCACAGAAGTAGTATGTGAATAAGGATAGAGCAAGATACAGTGAAGTTCGTCATAGAAGTACTCAACGTTCTGTTATGTTAGATGTTTGTTGAAGACTCCTTGTTCTGGAAACAAAACGTTATTTCCTCAGAAGTGTTAAAGAAGACATCAAAAAGTGTTATATAAATACCTCCTTTGTACTTATTAATAGATATGTGACTTCACAGCCAGGAGAAGTTTTTGACCCCAAATCTGACTATGTGTTTCAAAAGTTTAGGGGTGTATCACTGTGTTGCATTCATTATGAATTGCCCTCTGTTGCCTTTTCTCCTTGTTGCTGATCTTCTTTAAAGGAGGCCTCCAGCAGAGCAGGCAGAAGACATCCTGCTCCCATGGCAGAGGGTACAAAGACCCTTGAATACCATAGAGTAAATTGCTAAGTCAGTATAAATGTCATAATTTCTCTCTACCTTGATTATAAAGTGAGCCAAAGACAGAAATAATGAACAAAATCAGTGCTTTGGTTATATATAAAAAGACAAATGGAACAAATTTTTGTATCTTTTTTTTTCCTTCTAAACAAAATTTTATTTAAAATATTTTGACTTCTTAGTTTGGTTTAATTTTCACTTTTACTGATGGATTGTAAGATATTTGAGTAATTTTCAAACTGTTATGCATTCCACAAACACTTGAACTTTCCTTAGAATAATGTTCAGCTGTGACACTCTCTGTAGAACAGCCAATTTATGAAGCAAACATTTTCTGAAGGACTCCTTGCTCATAACTTTTACTCTATGCTTCTACCGTATGATTCCTACTGTGTTCAGAGAAAAGCTCTTTGGGAATTCTTTGTCAGCCAGCAAACACTCCATTACCAGCTTCTCTTAACCAGAGCAACCTCAAGTTTTCTTTGCTAACTGCTCAGGTCAAAGGGCACATCTATCTCCTAACTAAAAACTTCATACTGTTTTTGTCTTTCTCTCTCCCTGTCCATGTGACAATTCTGGCAGTGCAAGGTGTCTGATGAATTGCAAAGGCAATCGACAGGTTGGAAAGTTGTGAACTTTCTCCCTTGTGAAATTAAAAAGACAAGATTCAGCTTTGTGAATTCTTTTATTCTCCAGTTTTAGAAAGGTAGCAACCCCTACCTTGAGCTTTTTTGCTTTTCTCCACTACTGTTTCATGCTGCTGTCACTTGAAAGGACACTTCAAAGTAACTGAGGTCTTAGAATGTAACCTATGTTTAAAACTGTTGCAGTCCTACAGGGAATGGTCACCATATTCGCCCTACATTAAGCAACCAGAAAAAACAGGCTAGCAATGCAACAGAAAAGACATTCAGCAAAGAAGTAGATACTGTTTGTCTGTGATTTCTAAGGCTGTGTGGATTTCTTCAATGTCTAGGTGACATAGATTAATGTCGAACATATTTTTGTCCCATTCCCCACACCCAAGTTGAATCCAGGTGAATGCAAAGATCCAATTAATGCAAAAAAAGCCCCAAGACTGCTGTCTCTATGGCATTTCTGTCTATGAAGTCCTCAATAATGAGTTTAATTACTTGAGACGAAAGAGAGATGACAGGAAAGACATTATTCCCCACCTGGATCTATGGAAAAGTGGGAGACAGTCTCGGTCAACCTTGTTTTTTTTTTTAGCAGAGGTGAAGAATAGTCCTTGTTAAAGAATGAAACAATCAAGGAAATATGGACGTACCCTCCTGGTAAAGTGTGCATCAGTGTAGCTGTTTTGACACATGGCTTGAGAGCTAGACGTCGGTCTGAATATAAATTACACTTGTTCCCTTCCAAAACACCTTGATCTTTCCCTTTTCATTTCTACATAGCCCATAATGGGACCTCTGCAATCCTGCAACACTATTCTCTGCTCCCCACAGCAAGCCCTGTACCCGTTGGCAATTATCTCCCTCTGTAATGACCCATAGATCCTCCTCGCTGACTCCTAGTGCTGGGTGTCATCTGTCCTGTGGAGCCAAACCTCCCCCAGGACAGCCCAGGGGCTGCGGTAGTGGCTTCTTTGTCTGACTGAAGTATTGAGGGTTCACTGCCCACCATCATCCATCTATGATTTTTCATGATCATGAAGGTGATCTTTTAATTATCTAACCTTACAGGATTCATTTCACGTGATCTCCTCTTTATATTCAGAAAGTAAAATGAATACTACTAACATGACTACTAAATGTAAAATCAATGTTTTGGACTGGGCTGCATATCATCTAACTATAGATATAAAAAATGCATCTAAATCTGAGCTAGCTCCTCAGATCACAGAATCACAGAATCACAGAATCACAGAATACCCAGGTTGGAAGAGACCCATTGGATCGTCAAGTCCAACCATTCCCAACAATCCCTAAATCATGCCCCTAAGTACCTCATCCACCCTCACCTTAAACACCTCCAGGGATGGTGACTCAACCACCTCCCTTGGCAGACCGTTCCAATGCCTAACCACCCTCTCCGTGAAGAACTTTTTCCTAGTCTCAAGCCTAAATCTCCCCTGGCGGAGCTTGAGGCCATTCCCTCTTGTCCTGTCCCCTGTCACTTGGGAGAAGAGGCCAGCACCCTCCTCTCCACAAACTCCCTTCAGGTAGTTGTAGAGAGTAATAAGGTCTCCCCTCAGCCTCCTCTTCTCCAGGCTAAACAGCCCCAGCTCTCTCAGTCACTCCTTATAAGATTTGTTCTCCAGCCCCTTCACCAGCTTTGTTGCTCTTCTCTGGACTCGCTCCAGAGCCACAACATCCTTCTTGTGGTGAGGGGCCCAGAACTGAACACAGTACTCGAGGTGCGGTCTCACTAGTGCCGAGTCCAGAGGGAGAATAACCTCCCTGGACCTACTGGTCACGCCGTTTCTGATACAAGCCAAGATGCCATTGGCCTTCTTGGCCACCTGGGCACACTGCTGGCTCATGTTCAGTCGGTTGTCAACCAACACCCCCAGGTCCTTCTCCTCCAGGCAGCTTTCCAGCCAGACTTCTCCGAGTCTGTATCTCTGCTTAGGGTTGTTGTGCCCCAAGTGCAGGACCCGGCATTTGGCCTTGTTAAACCTCATGCCTTTGGTCTCAGCCCAGCAGTCCAGCCTGTTCAGATCCCTTTGTAGAGCCTCCTGACCCTCCAGCAGATCCACACTTCCTCCCAGCTTAGTGTCATCTGCAAACTTGTTAAGGGAGCACTCGATGCCTTCATCCAGGTCGTTGATAAAGACATTAAACAGGACTGGACCCAGGACTGAGCCCTGGGGAACCCCACTTGTAACTGGCCTCCAGCTGGATTTAACTCCATTTACCACCACCCTCTGGGCCCGGTCATTCAACCAGTTTTTCACCCAGGAGAGTGTGCGCCTGTCCAGGCCAGAGTACGACAGTTTCCGAAGCAGAATGCTATGAGAAACTGTATCAAAGGCTTTACTAAGGTCCAGGAAGATACATCCACAGCCTTTCCCTCGTCCAAGAGTTTAGTCACTCGGTCATAGAAGGTGATCAGGTTACTCTGGCAAGACCTGCCTTTCATGAACACGTGTTGACTGGGTCTGATCACCTGGTTCTCTTGCATGTGCTTCTTGATAGCACTCAAGATCACCCGCTCCATGACTTTCCCCGGTATGGAGGTCAGGCTGACAGGCCTGTAGTTTCCCAGATCCTCCCTGCGACCCCTTCTTATAGATGGGCACGACATCAGCCAGCCTCCAGTGCAGCGGAACCTCCCCAGTCATCCAGGACTGCTGGAAGATGATGGAAAGGGGTTTGGCCAGCACATCCGCCAGTTCCCTCAAAACTCTTGGGTGGACTCCATCTGGCCCCATAGACTTGTGGGCATCTAGCTGGGCAAGCAAGTCTCTAACCACCTCCTCTTGGACCTTGGGAATCTCATACTTCTCTTCCAACCCCTGGGGTTGTGCACAGAGGGAACAATTTTCCTTACTGTTAAAGACTGAGGCAAAGTAGGTATTGAGTACTTCAGCCTTGTCTTCGTCCCCTGTTACTCTTGCTCCCTCTGCATCTACTAGGGACTGGAGATTCTCCCTAGCCCTCCTTTTACTGTTGATATATTTGTAGAAAGATTTTTTGTTGTCTTTCACAGTCTTGGCCAATCGCATTTCTAGTTGGACCTTAGCCCTCCTGACTTTTTCCCTGCATGTTCTCCCTTCCTCCCTATAGTCCACCCAGGATGCCTGCCCCTTCCTCCAGAGGTCGTAGACCCTCCTCTTCCTATTGATGTCTCTTAGGACCTGCCTACTCAACCACGCTGGTTTCTTACCCCACTGGCTACTTTTCTGGAACTTGAGGACGGCTTTCTCCTGAGCTGCTAGGAGTTCCTTCTTGAAGAGCACCCAGCCCTCATGGACACCTTTGCCTTCAAGGAGCGCCTCCCATGGGACTTTTCCGACCAGCCTTCTGAGCAGCCCAAAATCTGCTCTCTGAAAGTTGAGGGCAACTGTTCTGCTAACCTCCATCTCACCCAGCACTGAGAACTCTATCATCTCATGATCGCTTTGCCCCAAGCGTCCTCCAACCTTCACATCCCCCACCAGTCCTTCTCTGTTCACAAACACCAGGTCCAGGAGGGCACCGTCCCTTGTCAGTTCGCTCACCAGCTGTGTGAGGAAATTGTCTTCCACACACTCCAGGAACCTCCGGGACTGCTTCCTTTCTGCTGTATTATACTCCCAGCCTATATCTGGGAAATTGAGGTCTCCCTCAAGGACTAGAGGTAGCGATTTTGAGACTACACTAAGTTGTTTGTAGAAGAGCTCATCAGCTGCTTCTTCTTGGCTAGGTGGTCTATAGCAGACTCCCATCACAATCCCTTCCTGCCCATGGGCTCCTCAGATTAGTCACTTCTTGCATAAACAACACAGAGGAACAGGAACTCCCTCTAAACCAAAGTCATCTGTAAGATGGTTAACTGCCTATCTCTATGCCACCTAACACAGCTCTGTTGTAAAGACAAATGTATGAATCATGACTCCAGATCAGTATTATTTTGTCTGTTTTCAAAGCCACATTTTTTTTCATGTTACTATCGAAAGGAATGTTTTCCTACTTGTTTCCCTCAATTTCCCTGTTCCATACTAGCAGATTTCAGCAGAGAAGTAAAATTCACACAACAGAGAAACCTGGCAAGAATGACACCTATGGTAAATACTAAAGCTTGGCTGTTTTGTGATTTTTCCAGATGTAAATAAACTATACACCTCTAAACGTGCCTCATTCACCAGTATTTTACCATGGAATAACTCTGCTTATTTTAAGAGAATCCTCTCTTCTAAACCAGCAGTGAAACAGTAAAGAACTGGCTCAAGGATGGCTGTTTTGTAAGGAAAATAAGAGAAATATGACAGTAATAATGTGTATTAAATTTATACCTTGTCTGTTGTTTAAAATTAAGGGACATTTCAAAAGCTAGGACACAAATCAATTTATTTTATCACTTATATTATACCTTTTAAAATAGATTATCCTAGCAACACAGCCATTGATTATGCTGTTATTTTATATAGCAAATTATACTCAGTTTTGTTGTGCTATTCAATACAATTGTTCTTCTTTCTACATTGACATCTGAGAGACTCCATAGTCTGCATTAATTAAATATAAAAATTTAAAGCGAGACACTGCATACAAAAGTCCTGATAGTGGTAGAAACTTTTTTATTTTTAAATAATTCTTGAAATTGTGCTGAGTATCCAAATAATGATAAGAACTTACTTCCATTTCATTGAAATGTCTTCGGAGATTTTTAAGGTTTGACCTTCAAGTCCACTAGAAGCCAAACAAATGATTTACTCTGCTCTTCTATTTGAAATTAATTATTCCACTTCATCTCACATAACATAGGGAAGAGCAGATGGACCAGCTTTGGGATGATTGAGGTGTTAGTGAACTGAAAGGTAATTAAGGAAATACACTGGTTAAACAAGCTTATGAAAGTCAGAAAGCAATCCGTCATAAAGTAAAAGGTCAAATTGTTGTCTACCTGATAAAAATGTGATTTCTATTAAATGTCTAATATTCCCAGAAGGAAAATTCTAATATTCTTTTTCTTTCCTTCCCTTTTGATTTTATGCAGTAATCATTAAAACACTTAATAATGAATTCACCTCCAGTGTAAGTTCCTTGTAGTACTGCACATATGACCAAAATATCAAAAAAAGCCTCTAGTTTTCTTCAAAGCACAATTTGTTCCAACATATCTACTATCATCTGTAGATGACTAGTGACTGAAAGTCCAGTTCTCTGACCTGCAGCCCTAACTATGATCGTTAGAGGTCTGTATGCCAGACTTGAATTTTGATTTCAGTTTTAAAGCTGTTTCTTCAGCTGTATGATTAACGTCACAGCTCTGCTGACGTCAATGCAAACTCTGCTGGAATCAAAAGTTCATTCAAGTGCGCTTGGAATGGGCTGCACGAGAACTCTCCAAAAGTGAAGATTCTAATTGAAACTGGACAGTTAGCCTTGGTCTGTAATCAGTGGAAGATTGCCACTTACAAAGAGCAATTTTCCCAGCTATTTTGGATGAACCAGCTTTTTAAGCTCTTTTTGATTGAATGACCAATCCTTTGTCAATCTTCTGTTGACCCCAACTGTTTTCTCCCATGGATCACTCTCATCTCCCTGGGGTAAATGAGCTCTCTAGGTACACCAGGTCCTCTATCTCCCCTCTGTAATGATTCTCCTCTATTGTAGCACACATTCTCCTATTGATTATTAATAATATTTTAATTTAACATAATTTTAATTTGTTAATATCACTTTATCCATAGACACACAAACATCAGCAATTAGTAGCACAATATATTTTTATTCACACTCTATATCTTTAAAGATCTTATATGCACATTAATGGTTCTGTGCATCTTCCTACTCACAATACTACAACACAGGTGTTTGAGTGGATGTTTTCTGACATCTTGCTTTTTAGTCTTTTTACTGCCAGCTTGTCAATCACATTCTCAGGTTCTTTATTATGTCACTTGTACAGATGCATTAATTAGATTTTGTATTTTTCCTGGCTTTCTTACCATTGCTTTAGCTTGCACTTGTCTCTCCCTGCCAGCCACAGAGGGAGCTGGATGACTGCTTTGAACAAGATACTTAACTTTTTAGCAGCTAAACTTGGAAGAAGTTACTTCACACCCCAAACCCTTAAGGTTTCCTGAATGGTGAGTGTTAGGAAAGAGAGAGCCCCCATCTCCTGAATATAAGGCCAATTTAAAATAAATATTCAGAAGTTGAATTACTTATAATCACCAAATATTTTTAACCGCATTTATTAATGAAATACAGATTCAAATAAATTATTAATGCATATAATATTCTCTCAACTAACACTATGTTTTATATGCATATCAATATTCTTCACGCCTCTTGAAAGCTGACACATTCAGCAATTTAGTTTCCAACCAAAAAGACCCCTCTCCCCAAAGAAACTATAACCTTATAAAGGTTGTTGATTTAGACGCATATTTATATACAAATATGTATTGTAGAACATACAGAGGGAAAAAACCTGAATTTTAAAGACAAGACTACCTTGTCAGGATATCAGCTGTTCCTCTTGGTAATGTTGGAGGATTAACTGTATCTTCTACAAAGGTCAATGTAGCAGGCAAGGATTGCAAAGAAACTGCTTTAGAGATGGCTATCTCCTGGATAAATTAACTGGTGCTTTATCTTGATTACAGTTTATTCTATATTCCAAAGAAGCTTAAGTAGGTGAATGCCACAGTCAATAAATACAGATTACTCAGCTTTCATTGAAAACTGATCTTCTCCACAAGGGAAATCTATGGTAGACTTGTTCCTTAAGCACAACAAAAATGTTTCACTTCACAGTGCAGACAAATGGGGTCTAGGTTTGGTACTTCATCAAGTTGGACACTAACACAGTGGAATAACTCCTACTCCTAAAGCATTGATCCTGTATTTTTTTTTCTCTTTGTAGTGTATATGGACTTATATAATTAAATAATTTAGTGGGTCATTCTTACTTTTGTTTCTTCTTTTCCCTTGCCCTTAGGAAAAAGTATACGTCCTATGTCCTAAATAACATATAACTTAAGGAGGTAGAAGGGATTGATATCTAACTGTGATTTCTTGTTAAAATCCTTTGGCAAAATGATGACTATGTACTCAAATATATATTTTAAGAAAGTTGAGTGAAGAGTCTATTCCATGCCTATGAAATTCTTGCATGGAGTAGTACTTACATTATGAAGAATAACAACTGGGTTATTTTCTGTATGACATTCACATGTCAGAATCAGGTTTGAGTAAGATATCCTCAACCACCAAGACTGGTTATAGTGTATTAGTAGCAGTTACTGTTATTATTATCATTACTAAGGATGAGAACTGAGGGAAGAAAAAGAAATACAGCCCTCTCCAGAAAACAGCTAATAAGGAAAACCAGCAATCATATTTCAACACAGAGTTTCTGGAAAACTGAATTCTAAGCATGTAATTTGGGATATTGGACAAGAAATGGGCTGTATATGTGACTGGTCAAATGGAAGACAGGATGCCTTCCCAGGCAGCAGGACAGAAACCACCACAAAACCACTTTTGACAGATAGAGGAAAATGAGCTATTTTCTGCTGCTGCATAACCGATCAATCCTGAAGTAGTGTAGAACAAGAATCCTGCTCCTTTTTGCTCAATTTATGCTCCTAAAGCATAGGTGCAACTGGGTTAGCAAGCCATAGACTTCCCATTGAATGTCTATTAGCTTTTACGCATAAAGTAATTGAAGTCATCAGCATCAAAGTACTCGAGCAAAGAAAATAAATATAGAAATTAGTCTTGGATTATTGCTATTAATAATGAATTTTTTTAAAAAAAATCTTACAAACCAACAAAACAAAAAGTAGAGCTCAACAAACCAGCTTCCTAAAACAATTATTTAATTTACAACCTTGAAGAAAAGGGTTTATTATTACTGCAAGGGGTATTTCAGAAGATCAAAGAAAAGAAAGGATATTTTTGAGAGTATAGAATTTAGAACTTTAAGCTACGTTAAGAAATCCGATAATAAATATCAGCCAGTTCTACTCCAAATCCGTGACATCAACGAGGCACTGTAAAAAATACAGATCTATACCTGGGCATGCCTTAAAAAAAAAATAATTCTGTGTCTCTGGAGCAGGAAGCCTGAGTCGAAATTCTTAGAAAACATTGAGGTTACATCCCAGAAAACAGAGAGGCTAAGGTAATGGCATCAAAAGCAAGATAAAAATATTCAAGAAATTGATGAAAGGTAAAGAACTTAAAAGACATGCAAGAATAAAATATTATCAGAGTTTTAGAAAAGTAGTAAAAGAAAATACATATACAGACAGAGAAAACTTCTGAAGCCCAATCAAAACATTAAAAAAAAACCCCCAAACTTAAATATGGAAGATTGGTAAAAACTTGCATATTACTTAAAGACTTAAAGACAGAAGACTTCATTTTCTGGAGAAAAAAACCCTAATATAGTCTGATTAAATACGCTATCTATGTTGCATGAATTAAAGAAAATGAAAAAAATTATTCAGAGTTTGGAAAGAGAACTCTGGAAAAAAGGAGACAGACTGGATGTATCTTTTATAAAAGATAAGTATAACATCTTGACGTGATCTTATCAGAAGAAATCACATAGTAGTACAACATTAATCACAAGAATACCTTACATTATCAGAAATTTTCTAGCTATTGACTGATCGTATTTCCCAGTGTTTCCCACTTTATTTGAAATAACTGAAATCAGCCAAGGCACATCTAGCTGTTTGGGCAGCTGGAGTTTTTTGTGTGTCTATATCCTCTTAAAATTGTAATTTAAAAGCTGTAAGTCCTGTCAAAAACAGATCAGTGTTACCTCAACTGACTAACTGATTCTAACTATAATATTCGTTACTTTTTTGACCCCAGAACTGACTCCATTATAGATATACATCGATAAAAGGAGTAAAAATTATTTTCTATCGTGTTGAAAACACTAGTTGGTTTAAGTGCCTTCTTTAAGGATATACTTTAATCTGAATGTTAAATATAAGAATAAGCTTGAAAAAATAAAGGGGTTTTTTAGAAAAAAAAGATAGTTTATGTGGATTTGCCTCTTATGGAGTTCTTCAACTGGTACACAGTCAAATCTTACTTAAGCATCTTACTAGCACTGTAGTTAAAATATTGTAAATACCAACTTAATTTTCCTCTCTTTTTTTTTTTTCATTCCACTACTACTATTTAAAACTTCACTCCTGCTTTTTTAGATTTGGGGATGCTTATATTTAAATTTGTGTAAAATATGCTCTTTAAATTTTGGGATTTTCTCAAGACTTCTCAAAAAGACTTAAAGACTTAAAGTTAAAAAGAATTCTTACTTCTTACTCCTTTTGTATTTATCTTGGGTGTATTAATACCTGCACGTAATTATTTTTCCTCTTTAAGAAATGTTTAATGGGAAATCTTGTATCTTATTTTACATTTTCCTTTCTTGCTCAAAATGTAGAAAGAACAGCAAAACAAGAATTCCTCAGACGTGATTGTAAAAAATATTTTCAAGAAAAAGAGAACTATGATACTTCTACTTTATCTTCATTTCTTGAGTAGCATTTATCCAGTTCTGTGAATTATAGTGTCATTTGACTAAGTTCATTCACTCCCTTTTGGTTACTGTCAAACACAGGTACATAATGCACTGATTTCCTTTTTCCCTAAATTGTAATTGATATCACATAATAACTTATGTGTCAGAAGCTATGAGAGAAATACTAGTACAATGTAATTTCTCCCTCTTTAAAGGGACCAAGGTCCTAGTGGAGGCCTCAATCCTAGAATCAAAATCTGCCATTAGCACAGTCCCACCCATGATGTGAATTCTGATGATCTGAAGTATTGTATTCACTAATGACAAATTTACAAATACTGAAAAAATAAAACCACGTGGACATCTTAAACCTAGTTTTGATCTACAGGGACCCAAATGAAGCTTGGTGTCTTAGTACTTAGCAGCTATTCTAGCAGTTCTCCACATACTGTTGCTTTGATGGTTTCTGGTATACTTAGATAAAAAATATTCTTAATCTATATAATGTGGTAAAAAAAAAAAAAGAAAAAATATTCAGAGTGTCCTTGGAGTAGGAAGATCTACTTGATGTAGAAATCCTCATTGAGGTGCGAGAGACAGACATCAAAAACATAGCCATATAATTCGCACATAAAACTACAGAGAAAGCATGTTTCAATTACTTTGTAGTGAATAAGTGATATCTAGTTCTACCGCACTCTTTGTTATGGCTATATTTTAAACTTCAATTCAAGCTCTCCACTAGCATCCAAATTGTCTGAGACATTGCTCTGGAGAGGGCAAGAGTCTCTCAGAGATTTGCTTATATGCAAGCTTGGCCAAAATAATATCCACTCTGTTGACATAAATCATATGATATCTTATGGACATAACACCTAACAAGCAAGGCAGACAGTATAAAGTCCTTCACAGGAGGTTAGATGCAGCAAACAGTAAGGAGGATGCAGTCTTGTTGAGATGCTGACCCACTGGGCTTGTGCTGCAAGCACAAACACTTCACTTCCAATGCACTCGTTTCTATTGCCCACAATGGACCGTAACATTAGACTCCCAAGTAAAGCTTGACTAGATTGCTTGTCTCTGTGAGACTGCTCATTACTCCTTAAAATCTTGTCACTCTTGTCATAAAGGCAGGAGAAGATGAAATGACAGTCAAAATCTTTTGCTCAGAGAGTAAGAAATTGTTTGGTTTCTTTTCTTCCCTCTTGGTTTAGTTGTTGCTTGTTTATTCTTTTCCTCTACCCTGGTTTGTGATTACTCCGTATTTTCAAGTTTCCTTCATGATTATTAAAACTAGAAACTGTTTGTGTTAAGAAAGAATTTTGATACGAATGAATAGAAAATGTTCTAAAACAGGAGTTGTTATTCCACTATGGTCTAATTTCATCTGAATTCTGTAGTTTATGTGCTGATGTCTCCTGGCTATTCTTGTATATATTATGTTAATTAAAACATCCTCATGTTAATCTGAACATAGAATTTTTCTCTACTCACTTATTATCATTTTTCTCCATTGATCTACCCATCTCTTAAGGACTGCAATAGCATCTGATATTTCTATTCAAAATCTTAAGATAGAATTAAATTATACTTTGTTGTATGAGCAGGGAACAATCTGAACACAGAATTGTTGCAGGCATTCTTAAATGGAAGCAGTCAGTCCAGACAGAATGACATTAAAAGAATGAAGTGAAATACAATACGTTTGGAGAGCTGGAGCACCTCCCATTCGAGGACAAGCTGAAGGAGAAGAGCTTGACCATCCTGGAGTAGAGAAGGCTCCAAGGAGATCTTATAGCAACTTTACAGTACCTGAAGGGTGCCCACAAGAAAGATGTGGAGAGACTTTTTAATAAAGATATAGGACAAGGGGGAATGACTATAAATTGGAGAGAGGCAGATTTAGACTAGACATAAGGAGGAATTTCTTCTCTATGAGAGTGGTGAAGAACTGGAACAGGTTGCCCAGGGAAGTTGTGGATGTCCCCTCCCTGGAAGTGTTCAAGACCAGGTTGGATTGGGTCTTGGGCAGCCTGATCTAGTGGGAGGTGTCCCTGCTCATGACAGGGGGGTTGGAACTAGATGATCTTTCTATGATTCTGTGTCAAATATTTACTGTGAAAAAACCCACGTTTTTCACATAGCATCCATCCCATATTAGGATACCACTGGTATCCCTGTTGAGAAGAACATATTGAGACATAGTTTATAAAAATCCATCAAGAAAAAAAGGATATAGTGAATTGTGTAAAAGAAGTCTGCTTGGAAAGAAATATTCAGTTATCCAGATGCTATTTCAATAGACAAATATTTAAAGTGTCTATACATGAAGCTACTACTGCAACATTCAGCTGCTGCTTCTAATAATGTGGTCATGGAAAATTTTCTAGAGTTATCACATTAAACAAAACTCTAAGCTTGCTTACACTGTGCAGGACTACAGACAGTTTGGGCCTTTGGTGACCCTGCAGAGAAGTCAAGGCTCTGTGTAACCCCTTGCTTTCAAAACTGATGTCTTCTCTGAAAGAGGACCTTATGATATTTGTGGGCCTCTATGAATATAGTGTGTGGTTGAATATGACACCAGTGCTCTACTGAGAAGGCACTAATACTCTAGCAGGAAGAAATTCTTCCTGGCTGAAACCACTGAAGTCACTTACCTCACATCTACTGATGTTGTCATGTAGTGACTACTTCATTTGTCTTGGGAGGCTGGGATATTCCAGGAAATATATTCACTATCTATGGCCCCTGACTGACAGTTATGTACATTAAGTGCAAAGCTTTTTGTATTTAATGGAACAAGATGAGTTTTGTTGAATGTTGTTCTTCAGTATCTCTATTTTAAAATATGCATTTTTTTCATGTTTCATTAAAGATACTCAACAGTTATTATCAATAACCAGTTTTGAGATCTGGCTATATTGTTCGTCAAAAGAAGTTATTAAGTTAGTCCCAGTATTATTTGTGATTTGGGATGTCTAGCTTAGGCAGATCTTTCACTATTTTGACCCAAACAATTCAACTTTTTTCCTCAAAGACTTTTCAATATTTTTTAAATTAGGTCTCAAAGTTTTACAATGGAATATTTTTATTAGGAACCTATCTTCTGAATTTCTGCCACACTGTGTCCTTCTGCCAAAGCTCCCTTTCAGGACATTGCATAGTAACATACATCTGCTCTTGTCTGACCTAGGTACCAAGTTTTCCATGCTGTGGTATTAAGTGATCAAACCAAAAATCTCTGACATCATGGCACAAAACAATAATCAGGAAGCAGACTCTTTTTCTGTGTAGGTGCAGTCACTGGGGCAAATGAAGACGTGCTGCTTTACAGCTTTTCCTGGATACATGCATTCAGTGATTTAGGAGCTTAAGTAAAACTTTAGAACCCAATCAGGGCTATATGTGGCTAGTAAGCATTAATTGTCAGTAATTTTGATTTTCCCTTTCTTTTATGTCAAGGGCTGTGATACCTCTGTAATAGATGCACTTGGCAGGAGTAATCCTTTATAATGCTTTAAAAGCAGTCATAAGTAAAACAGCTTAAAGCACATCTATTATTAATAATTGATGTTCATTTGGCATTGGCAAGCATTGATTATAGGCTTAAATGGAAGTTCTTTGCAATATTGATTTGGTTACTTTTGAGTTGAAACTGAAAGCTGAATGCATTTAATGGAAGTAGGTTGCATTTCTTAAAAATTAAGCATTCATTAAGTCTATGTGATTCACTGCTCTGCTTTTGTGGGATAGACTGTACGTCCTTGAGGAAACATCAAAAATGTGTTAAATGTTGCAACTTTTTAAAGCAGATTAGGATACTAAATAGTCACAAAAGCTTGCAATAGATTCTGAAATCCTTTTTGCAGTGCATTGGGAAATAAAGCTCATTTGCTGAAAAAACAACTTTTAAAACAAAAAAAAAGGAAGGAATGAAGGAGAGGGAAGGGGGGAAGGGACAGAAGGAGAATTACTTGCTACTCAGTAGGCAAGACATCGTGGCAATATGTTTTCTACTGTTGATTCTACTGCTTTACACTAGTGTCACAAGTGTTCTGAACTCTTGGCTGAAAATACAGAGTTGCAACAAACATACCTAAAGATAGGGAAAACACACAGCATAATCAAGCATTTAGGTAGTTGTTACTATATTATTGGAGAGCAGTGTCTAATTGGGAGTGAAGGGTTTGGAGATTATTCTGTTTCCATGAAAAGTATCTCTGAGTTTCTTTTAAGAATGGTCTCTACTTACACCATCAAAGT
Organism: Clamator glandarius; assembly: GCA_033459285.1. Lineage (NCBI taxonomy): Eukaryota > Metazoa > Chordata > Aves > Cuculiformes > Cuculidae > Clamator > Clamator glandarius. Next base: position 212,065 of record JAUNZM010000567.1, on the reverse strand, counting down.
AATATTGAAAATGGCAATGAGATTTCAATGTAGACTTTACTGTTGACTTCAAACTTGTTAATAAGAAAATGACTATTGCTGAATGTAATGTGAGTTGATTATCTGTAAATGAATTTCTTTTATAAGACTGGAAGAACACGCATGCAAACACTTGCCTTGTTCAAATAATAAGTGAAACCAATCAAAGCACTTTTGCAGTCACAATTAATCATTAAACCCTTCTTTACTCAGCCAAATGGTATTTTCAAAAGGAAATTTGACAAATAGAGTGCATCTTTTCTACTGGTTAATGTACCCTGATGAAATGCTACATAAAAGCTGTATAAACACTTCATTTTATTTAAAAAATCACAGAGATGAAATTGAAGTAATAATTTCAAAAATACATTTCATAAAAAGTGTAAAAAGCCGGTAGCTTGCAGTAGGGAGGGACCAGGGTGCAAGGAAATACAGTCACCATCTTTTATCAATCAGTTATTTAGCCCAGCCTTCCACTGAGGAAAGTTTGCCCTAACCTTTTCATCTTGAGTTGTGAATATAATACATAACATGAAAGATTTTATCAGATGTGCTGGAGTAAATAATTGAATATATGAGAAGACTGCCACACTGAAAATTTTGTTAGGTAAGACCATAAGGGGTGATTGCCTTTTACAATAATTTCTCTTTAGTTAACTGCATAAAAATATTTGAAGAGGTTAGCTGTTCTGTTAACATAAACTTTGTTAATATAAGGCACATAAGAATCTAGTGTCAGGGACAAAATTAAGGTTTACTTATTTTCAGCCCATAAAATAAACTGCCATACTTGTACTACAGGGTACTTGCAAATGACATACGAGTCAGATGTGTTGTTTAATGAAAAGATGTACCTTCTACAACCTTAGATCACATAATTTTGCCAGATAAGTATTATGAAAAAAAGAACTTCTTTTTCACTCGAAAAAGAAAAAATGTTAACTCAATGCCTGAGAATTTCCCTAATAATTCTAGTTTGACAAGCAAAGGTGAAAAGCAGCAAAATTAATATGTATTAATCAAACTTCATCTAATTTAAATCTAATCTGACAAGCATTTTATTTCATTGTCAGTCATGATTCATCTCTGTTAAATGCACCCAAGTAGGACTCTAGATCTTAAAGATCCATTAAATATTATCCATGCAGAATGCAAGAACATTATCATAAGTCTCTCCAAAGGTTTAAGTGATCCTATTTTTTCTCTCCTCAAATCATACAAAACAGAATTTTGTCTCCTATTTGATGCACTCAGCTGTGCAAGTTCTCATTTTATGAGAAAAGTGACATATAAGCCCATACCAGTTTTGCTGAGGGCTTGAGTTGTCTATAAACAGCCCAGAGTTATTTTGTTTGTTTGTTAATAAAAGCCTACTAATAGAATCTCTAATACAAGAGACAGAGTTATTTTTTTTTTGTGATTTACTTTCCATACCAGTATAATAAGTAGGCCAAGGTGATGAAGACGCCCAACTGAAAAAGTATCTCTTATAAGGCAGAACAGTTTCTCCTGTGTCAATACTTGAAATGTAGGAAGGGATGCAGAAAGTCAAGGAACTGAGAGTCTGGTCCACCTACTGTTTAACTGCTGATCACTTCTGGTGGTTTCACTTTCTCACTGGCTGAATGGTTGTCCTGTGAATCCAAAGCCTGGATCAGGTTTTTCATAAAACGGGATTAACACAGGTTTATGTAATGGAACTCTTCTTTTTTTCCTGGAACTGATGATCTGTAACATTTAAAACCTATCTACAATAGCTACATGTTCATTATTGGCTTATATCTGAACAGGGGGCTGATTCTTAGTAGGCATAATAACACTTGTGCCTGGAGCTGAAATGAGTTTGGTGCATTAATTTTGATGATATGGTGTTTCTGAAAGGCTAATTGTTTATGAATGTACCCACACATAACAAACTTTCTGAAAAGGTTAGCTTCTTTCAATCCATGCCTTAGTTATTCAGTTTAAAGCAGAAATAATATTTGTGCCTAACATATGCACAGGGTAAAAAATAACATGCATAAGAGTGTGACTGCTGGGAGGGAAATCATCACAGAGGATTCACACTATGCAACAATAGACCCCGAATGTCCTAGCTTTCCTGTTTTCCTTTGGAACAATTGCTCTTCTCATTAAAACAGTTACATTGTGATTCTGTGATTCAATATCTGTTAATAGGAAGGTTACTTCAAACTTCAAACTTTGGGACTTCTAACTAAGAGCTCAAAATTTTCCTTGAAGAGTTTTTGTAAGCATCAGTTCTCATTAATTTCCCTTCAGCAGTTTTAAATGTCTGCATGTTCTAGAAATGCTAAGCCTATGTGGCCATAAAAGAAAATAAAACACCTCAATTCCCTTTACTGCTATGGATAGTAATATGAACTAGGCACAAGTAAGAGGAAGCATATGATGTACACAGCATATTTCCTCTCCATTTTTACCCTGAGAGGTGATAGAATGGACAGTAGACTGCTCCTCACTCACTGAACAGAGAGCTGAACTGGTACAAATAATCATAGAATCATAGAATAACCAGGTTGGAAGACACTCACTGGATCATCGAGCCCAACCATTCCTATCAAACACTAAACCATGCCCCTTAGCACCTCATCCACTCGTGCCTTAAACACCTCCAGGGAAGGTGAATCAACCACCTCCCTGGGCAGCCTGTTCCAGTGCCCAACAACTCTTTCTGTGAAAAATTTTTTCCTAATGTCAAGCCTAAATCTTCCCTGGAGGAGCTTGAGCCCATTCCCTCTCGTTGCATCCCCTGTCACTTGAGAGAAGAGGCCAGCACCCTCGTCTCTACAACCTCCTTTCAGGTAGTTATAGAGAGCAATGAGGTCTCCCCTCAGCCTCCTCTTCTCCAGGCTAAACACCCCCAGCTCTCTCAGTCGCTCCTCATAAGGCCTGTTCTCCAGCCCCTTCACCAGCTTCGTTGCTCTTCTCTGGACTCGCTCCAGAGCCTCAACATCCTTCTTGTGGTGAGGGGCCCAGAACTGAACACAGGATTCAGGGAGCGGTCTCATCAGTGCTGAGTACAGAGGGAGAATAACCTCCCTGGACCTGCTGGTCACGCCGTTTCTGATACAAGCCAGGATGCCATTGGCCTTCTTGGCCACCTGGGCACACTGCTGGCTCATGTTCAGTCGGCTGCCAACCAACAACCCCAGGTCCCTCTCCTCCAGGCAACATTCTAGACAGACTTCTAGTCTGTAGCACTGCACAAGGTTGTTGTGCCCCAAGTGCAGGACCCGGCATTTGGCTGTGTTAAACCTCATGCCGTTGGTCTCAGCCCAGCAGTCCAGCCTGTTCAGGTCCCTTTGCAGAGCCTCCTGACCCTCCAGCAGATCGACACTTCCACCCAGCTTAGTGTCATCTGCAAACTTGCTAAGGGAGCACTCGATGCCTTCATCCAGGACATTGATAAAGACATTGAACAGGGCTGGACCCAGCACTGAGCCCTGGGGAACCCCACTTGTCACTGGCCTCCAGCTGGATTTAACTCCATTTCCCACCACTCTCTGGGCCCGGCCATCCAACCAGTTTTCCACCCAGGAGAGTGTGCGCCTGTCCAGGCCAGAGGCCGACAGTTTCCGTAGCAGAATGCTGTGAGAAACTGTGTCAAAGGCTTTACTGAGGTCCAGGAAGATACATCCACAGCCTTTCCCTCATCCAGCAGCCAAGTCACTTTGTCATAGAAGGCGATCAGGTTAGTTTGGCAAGACCTGCCTTTTGTGAACCCGTGTTGACTGGGCCTGATCACCTGGTTCTCTTGCATGTGCTTCATGATAGCACTCAAGATCACCCGCTCCATGACTTTCCCCGGTATGGAGGTCAGGCTGACAGGCCTGTAGTTCCCTGGATCCTCCCTGCGACCCTTCATGTAGATGGGCACGACATCAGCCACCCTCCAGTCCAGTGGAACTTCCCCAGTCTTCCAGGACTGTTGGAAGATGATGGAAAGGGGTTTGGCCAGCACATCCACCAGCTCCTTCAATAATCTTGGGTGAATCCCATCTGGCCCCATAGACTTGTGTGTGTCTAGCTGGGCTAGCAAGGCTCTGACCACCTCCTCTTGGATCATGGGAGCCTCATTTTGTTCCTCTAGCTCCTGGGTTTGTACTCAGAGGGAACAACTTTCTTTACAATTAAAGGCTGAGGCAAAGAAGGCATTAAGTACCTCAGCCTTTTCCTCATCCCCTGTCACTGTTGCTCCTTCTCCATCTTCCTTTTATTATTTATATATTTATAGAAAGATTTTTTGTTATCTTTCACCTACTTTTCCAATCTGATTTCTAGTTGAGCCTTTGCCCTTCTGATTTTTTCTCTACACAATCTCACTTCCCTCCTGTAGTCCACCCAACAGGCCTGTCCCGTCTTCCAGAGCCCATAAACATTCCTCTTCTTCTTGATATCACTCAAGATCTTGCTGTTCAACCAAGCTGGTTTTTTCCCCTGCCGGCTCTTTTTCCTGAACATGGGGATGGCTTTCTCCTGAACCGCTACGATTTCCTTTTTGAAGATCTCCCAGCCCTCATGGGCTCCCTTGCCCTTAAGGACTGTCTCCCATGAGACTTTGCCAACTAGCTTTCTGAAGAGTTCAAAGTCTGCCCTCTGGAAATTTAATGCTACTGTCCTGCTAACCACCCTTTTCACTTCACCTGGAACAGAAAAACCTATCATCTCATGATCACTTAGTCCTAGGCGTCCTCCTGCTGCCACATCCCCCACAAGGCCTTCTCTGTTCACGAACAGCAGGTCCAGGAGGGCACCTTCCCTTGTTGGTTCATTCACCAGCTGTGCAAGGAAGTGTCTTCCACACACTCCATCATCCTCCTAGACTGCTTCCTTTCTGCTCTACTGTACTTCCAGCAGATATCAGGAAGATTGAAGTCTCCCACAAGAACAAGAGGCATCAATCTAGAGATTAACCCCAGCTGTTCATAGAAGAGCTCATCAGCTGCTTCTCCTTGGCTGGGGGGTCTGTAACAGACTCCCATCACAAAATCTACCTTCTTATGGGCTCCTCTGATTTTAACCCACAGGCACTCAATCTCCTCATTGCCACAATCCATTTCAACAGTGCCCAAGTCCTCCCTTACAAAGAGGGCTACCCCGCCTCCTCTCCTACCCTTCCTACCCCTCCTGAAGAGTTTATATCCCATGTCACAGCCTTAACATCCTGAGATTAGTATGTGCCAGTACCGTCCCTTCTAGAACCTTAGGCTCCACGCAAGCTCTTGTAAATGTCATCAGCTGTACATGGCCCTGAGGTACAACTCCTTCTTAATCATTTCAATGCAATTTGCTTAGGACAATATTGAAAACAGCATTCATAAAATCCTGAAAGCTTGTTTGCAGAGGCCACAGGGTAGATAAGAAAAGAAACGGGCATCTTTATGTGTGCTGTAAGCTTCTGAAGGATTGCTTTCCTAGAGGACATTTCCAACTAAATGTTAATGCAGTGAAAATCTGGCCTATGTGCCCACAGGCTAGGAATGAAGCAAACTAGAGAAAACTGCTTATAACAAATTCCTCCTCTTTCTTCCTTTCACTGTTCATTTGATTGCCTTTAAAGATTGATCATGCAATTTGAACTTAGAAGTCTGGACTTAGCTGGACTTAAACAAATACAACATTTACACACAATGTAATCTTTCAGCTTGCCTCCCTTTTCAGCCCTTCAGAAATGATCTGCAATGACCATGCTGCAGACTCTGGCAATGTATATTTATGAAAATGTGCCAAGTTCATGAAGTGGCCATATAATTGGCAAAGTTAACAGTATTTCTAATAATTTGAAGAGTCTATGATGTGCTTATGCACATTTTAGGGTGGACTATTTGTTCTTGCTTTTTCCTGCTGAATACAAATAACTTTCAGACTGGAAGCCACATAAAGTGACTCTAATTTTGAGTTAATATGCTCGAGTGGTCATGTAGGTTCATGTAGTCACAGAAGGACATAAGGGATCACATAAAATGCAGATGGACCTCTGTGTATGGTAAATAAAGAAAGGTCCACTAGGCCTCCCATTACTGTTTCTCTAGTAGGTTTGTAACTACTGACCTACCTGCCATCATGTTTGAGTAACTGAGTTAAATATTGTTCCAGTTTTCAGTTTTTCCATGTTCAGAGCATCCAATTCAGATTAGACAGAGAAATGCAGAGTTGTTTTCATACATGCATCCAGTAATGCCCTAGGCTATTTTTGTGGAAAGATTTAGTTCACCATTAGATGTAAGACTATCCAAATTCATCAACTTGCAGTTTTATACATCAAATAACAATTAGTCCAATAGTAACTCAACAATGACAATGACATTATTCTCCACAATGGCTTGCATAGATGACTTTTCATTATTCAATCTTTGGTTCTCCTTTGCTAAAATAGAGCTAAGAGGAACACCTTTTACATCATGTCTCTACAGAAATGCTTTAGTTTTCCCAGTATATAAGGCTACAAACCAATGTAAATTTGTACTAGATTACCTAATTGCCAGTGATTATTTGCAACAGCATAAACCCTGCCTACTCTTCAGACTGTTGCTCACAAAGCTGAAGCCTGAAATTTCACTGTTATCTAACTTCAAACAAACTTCAAGCAAGTTTTAGAGTCCATCAAACTTTTGTTCATTCTGACAAAAATTATGTAATCTATCTACTGATTATTACAAAATTCCTTAAGAAGGAAACTATATTTTCTCTGTGCAATGACTTCTCTTTTGCTGCTTTTCAAGCTGATATCCTAACTGAAATCTGCTATGTTCTTACTTTCATACGTCTTTGGAGTAAATCTTGTTCAGAATGTTGCATGTATCTAATTTTGTAACATTTTCCAAACCTGACATTCTTTTCCCGTGGAATTAGTCCAATAGGAAGAACTGATTAACGTTTTCAGACTGTGTAAGACTTCATTAAATTACTAAGTTAATATTTGTATCTGTATCAGGTTGGACTTCAGGGTAAAGTTTGCTGTTGAAGGACCTTGACCCTAAAGTCTCATTTATTTTTGATTCCAATTTAATGAACACATTCAGACTTCATTGCTTAATTGCATCACACATCAATGAATTTTGCATTTTGATTAGGTAATAATTCTATGTGATACTCTGGATCACTTAAGGATACGCCCATGAAACATCTAAACCATGCTGATGAGTTCCAAGAGGGGCATACAGACATGCTTTAGATTCATTAACATTTGTTTCCTATCTAACCAGAGGTAACTGTATTTCATTTTATGATAATACAGGAATTTGTATTGTTGGATGTTCTTCATGCTGTGCAGTACGTTTTATACTTTTCAAATGTCATTTCTTCTCTCTCATGCACCAGAGTACAGCTGTATCAGTCTGATAAAGCTTCACAAGGGGACAGGGAGATATTGTTCTCATATGTCTCAGGATTTTTATTTTATTTAGAAAAAAAAGACACTTAACAAACTTCAGTCGTCCTCTCTGTTACCTTGTTCTTAGCTGAAAGTGTATTCCTCCCCAGATGTGGGCCATAACATTTCTAGAAAAACACATTCTTCTTGGAAATTTCTGAAGTTGTTCCATGTATTACTCACATATTTATTTGATAAATGGTATGCAGACGGTTTTCAACGTAAAATTTTCAGTGAAGAAAGATGAGATATGTGGAATTTGGAAACAAACACTGATAAAAATGAGATGATAAAAATGAGGTAACAAAAATGAGTTAAAAAAAATGAGGACAAAAATTAAGTTGCAAAGAATACTCACTGAGTATGAAATATAGATGGTAGATTGTGCCACACAATCGGTGTAGACACTCTTCGTAAAGGCCGTATGCAGGAGTAGCTTAAGCACAGAGAATTTTCCATTAAGACCAATGTATTCAATCTTATTTTGCAGATTTTGCTAAGTTTAAAAAAGATACAAGGCCTAAAAAAGACATACTAAATCTTACACTGTAGATATCAGTTTCAGGAAAAAAAGCATCTGACGTGCCATATTGAGAACAAATATTTCTGGACAGCAAAGCAAATGAAATGATAACATAATGTAAATAAATTACATTTGACTTCTTAGAATTTAGCCAGTTCGTAGAAATTAATCTCTATCAAATAATGCCACAAATTTTCCTAATTTCAAGAAGACATTTTATTATCCTGCATCTGCACTCACAGTTGATTCAAACTTTAAAACATTTTTCTTTTCTGTTGTAGGGACTTGTGGTTTACTCTTTTGAACTGACCATGTTTGCACAGATGATATTTTTTTTTTCAGTGTATCTTCAGGCTATCCCAATACCTTGGAGGATGTCAAGTTCTGTAATTAGAGAATCTATTAACTGAACAGCAATAATGGCAGTCATTGCACTGTCAGCACTTTCAGACTTTTCACATGAGGACACTGTTTGCTAATTGGATTAAGTCTGGTTCTGGCTGTAATCTCTGCAAGCAGTAGTTAAAGAAAAAGCTGCCATGTCACACCTGGTTTGTGGACTGGAAGGTGATGAACACAGCTAATAAAGTGTAATTTAAAGCACAACCCATGCACATAATTAAGTATGGCTTATTTCCTTGATTAAAAATCTGCTTATCAATGATAATGGCTCAAGTAAAACACAAGGTAATATTTTAAAGTGGAGTAGATACTTATATTACCTGAATAAGATACTATTTAAATGTGCTGAGTGAGGGGTTTTTTTAATGTGGCATTCCTGTTCCTTTTAACTAAATAGTCAGATATTATTCAGGGCCTAGCAAGTCATTTGGCAGGTTTTTTCCTTCAGTGGAAAAACTGATGGACTGAGATTGTGTTCTAATACAAACCAGACAACCCCTAAAGTTTCTTTTTCTCAGAACAGAGTCATCAAATCTCAATACGCAGCTTCTCTGGCAATATAATGCTGCCAGAATCCTGCAAAGAAATTTTTCATTTTTCCCGACTTACTCTCAGGACCTCCTTGCTAATAATTAGCATCTCTTGGTTTTTGATGATTTTACAATTTCCTGTCTCAGTCCTTCTTTTCCCATGCACAAATGCTGATAAAAAGATACCCCTAAATCAATTCTCATGCCTTTGTATTTGCAGTAAGAGCAGACTCTGCTCATGGTTGCTGTTGTTTCAGTCGTCATTAGCTTTTAACTCCACCCTTATTTATCCTGAGGTGAAAGACAACATAAATAAGGTTTATGATAGCTCAGCGATCAAAGACAAGATTTCCGTGAGCTATACAACCTCTGGCACAACAGCATAGTTACACTGTTGGGTGATTTCTTGAATCTTTATAGCTCCTAATAAGACATGGATTCAAGGCTTATGTTCAATAGTACTGCAAGGGAGGATAATCAAGAACTGATGACTCTGCAGAGGTTTGGAAATTCAATCTAAAACAAATTCAATCTAAAGAACATTGACCTGAGCAGGATAGAGAAAAAGGAAACAGATGACAGAGCCTAGAAGCTATATAAGTATTTTGGTACATTGCTCAGCGGGAGTAGTGGGAGAATTTCAAGATGAGTTGAGAGGTTACTTACAATAAAAGAATAACTAAGTTTTATTTGTAGATATGATTGTAACAGGTAAACTCCTAAAGGAGCCATACGAGTGAGAAATGAGAGGAATTTATACCTCTCTTTTCCAAACACTAAAAGGAGAAAAAATGTTTTTCATCTTGACTTAATTTAATTGGTGTTTGCAATCATCTAAAACACTTTGAAAGAGTAGCTGTATAATTTATTGCCTTCTATTTTCCATAACCCATCCAGCTACTGAGGGACAAAAGACAAATCAGCTGAAGTTAGTCGATTGTGCAGCAACAGGTGAAGAAGCTGAAGATGACGGAGGTGGCTTCTCAAGAGAATGAAAGCCACTGTGAGGAGCTCATTAGTAGTAGTTCAGTAATGTCACTCTGGGAAAAGTGATGAGGCTCTGGAAAGACCTTGTCTGGCTGTCTAAAAGAGTAAAATAATTTTCTGTTTCCTACTGCATTGCAGAGAAATAGCTTCCTGTGATATGATACGATATGTGATATGATGTAGCAAGCAAACACAAGACCAGATTTTAAGGAGAGCGGTGTGCTTTTTCTGAATATTCATGGAGCTTAACAGTTCCTGAGTAAGGGACAGATTCTGTTAATATAATGTATATTAGTGATTTCCCTTTAGAATACATCTTCACTATTTGGAAATTTAATATCTTTACATTAGTAAGATCAAGACTGACAGGAGTACACTGCCCTGTGATCTCAGATATTTTTGAAATGTTAAGTGAAGCCAAATCTGACCAAATACCCTTCTGAATAGTTCCTAAACAAAACTCACAAGTAATGCTTAATAAGCATTTGCATCTAGTTGCTGTGCACTAGGACAGAAGAAGGTTTAACACTATGGATACAGGTTATTCTGTATCAGTTGGTCTCAGACAATGAGATTCATTCCAGGGACACTCAGTTTACTGCTATGGTTATGGACCCACATCTTCTTAATACTCAGAATCACACCTTCTCAATCACAAATCTCTATGTAAAACTTCAAAGTTGAAGTCTTAAGGAATGCTGGAATATTTGCCTTTCAGTAGTCTTTCTGGAAGTACTAGAACATTACCACAGAAGAACTGTCATGAATTGCTAGATTTCGTATATAATATGACCTCACACCTAATGTGTATGGGATGTGCCAGCCAGCTTGTTTGAGCCATTTTACCCTTAATTTTTCACTTTCATTGCTAACATTTCTTTCTGCAATGCTCATCCCTGCACCTCCTGAGTAGCTTGTGCCCTACTGCAGATTTGACTTCTGTGTGTTTTAATTATTTTGACTTGTGATCCCTTGGAAATAATTTTTTTTCTTTTTTTTCTTTGTTACCCATAAAATGAGAAAATGCCTTTCAAAAGCTTTGGAATAAGTCCTTTTGATAACTCAGCTGTTGCAAATGCTTTGTCTGTAGACCATGACTTGTAATTTGCAGTGTAGTGTGCAGGCAGCAGTTTTTCAAGTATTTGTCAATCTATATTACTAAACTCCTTGCCTTTGTTACTTTTTTTCTTCCACTGGCTGTATTTTCTTTATCATTTTATTTTTATTTTAACCAGCAATGTTCTCTCCTCTCTTTACTCAAAAAAAGAGGAGATTTTACAGATTAAATTTAACAGATTAAAGGGTTTTATATTCATTATATGTATCATTAATTCTATTAGACTGTAAGAACATTGAAAACTGTTAATTTTGTTGTAATATTTTCACTGCAATAGAAGATTACCTAGACTACTAAAATGCTCCTGTAGATAAGCCCTTACATAACTTTATATGATGACATGTATGCACAGTTAGACCTTTTTAATGTACTGAGATGTTGGTCTTACATGGGGTACAAATTATATATATGTATCTATATATATATATACACAAATATTTATATAGTCAAAGTTCAATATTTCTTTGATATATAAGTCTTTGGTAAAATCTTCTCTGTTTAAGGGACCACCAGTCCATAAGGTATGTTATCTGAAGTAAACATAGTTTATGACATCCTTTTTGTATTTCAAAAGATTTGGAGAGCTCCTATACAGCAAGGGAAGAAAAAAAATATAAAGTTTTATGACTAGATTTAGTTTCAAGTTTTCTTTTGAAGGGGGCAGGTGACCCATGGAATCATTAAATTTGGCTTGGTTGACAGTAGTTAAAATCCAATTTTAAATAAAAAGCTCTCCCAGATACATGAGGGATATACTTTGACATGGTATTTTAAGTGATAGAGAATAAACTTGCAAAAGTAATGCTGCAGGAGATGCAAACCTCTTTATATTTCAATAGCAAAATAGCTGTAGTAGAAGAAAATTGTCAGTGAAGTGTTTTGACATTTTCTGAAAAGGAATCTGTTTTGAAATGATATTTTTTGCTGGTTTATTATGACTGAAGTATTTTATGTCTATACCCAAATTTACCTTTCTTTCTTCTTTTAAGACAAAGGGCCCTCTAATAATTAATTTCTCAGTTCCAGGCAAAACTTGGCCAAAAAATCATAATCCCTTTATACTGAATAATGTAAAGTTATGCTTTGATAAACTAAATCAGGGAGGGCTAGTCTGTTGTTACACCCTGTGGTACTCTGCTTATAGTTATATGCATATTAAGTACAACAAATAGCTAGAATAGAGAAGAAAATTCGACTCCTGTGATAGGTCAGAAGAGTCAGTGATGCTGTAAGCAGCATCCTTAGACAGTGACATTGTGCCTTCATATTTTCCACATAAATAAGAAGGTCCAAAAATAGCAGTTAAGAGATATAACCCTATTAAAAATGATGGAAAACCTCCTCTTTCTGCCTCATCACAAGCCAACCAGGACTCCAAAAGTTCACAAAATCCTTAAAGAGCTTGAATGTCGATGGATAGCTCATATCTTTCTGATTATACCATTCAATTTGGCTAAATACTTGATAGAACGTATTATAATTGTTTGCATAACATTTTATGTTAGCTGCTATATCAGAGGTGTTGGTCACACAAGATGAGGAAATACAGCTCTCAGAGTTAGCAGTTCACCTGCAAAACAGCAAGCAGATACTTTAATTTTAACTCAAGAGTGTATTTCATTTCCATTTATCATCAATACAGTAAAACAGAGACGTAACTGGATAGTAAGATAGAAGCCCCCCAAAATCACAGATCTAGGCAGAGAAAACCACAACTGGGTTGCATAACAATCTGCTGGAGTTTTCAACAGGTAAGTACAAATTTCATCTGTGAATGATAGGAAACTCATTTTCGCATACATCTATATTATTCCATCTGATATACACCAAGGAAAAGGCTAGCATTTATAGAGAACCATCAAAAATCTTCCGTTGTTTTCAGATACAGTGTTCAAGGATGCTTAAGAAATGTTAAGCAACTAGTTCTAAATATTGTCTTATGCTCAGTTGTTTCTTCTTTTTTTCCTGACAGTGCTCTGCTTTCTACCTTGAACTCGTTTTCATATTTTTTATGCAAATCGGCATTTAATGCCACTTTACCATAGAATCAACATGAAACTGCTGAGTGTGTTTGGGTTTTTAAAGTATAATTTTCTTAAAGTTTGCTCTTCAGACAACACATTTTTCTTATTTTCTTTAAGAGTGAGTTTCCTTCAACACTGTCTGAAACTTTCCATACCTGAAAATCATGAAGAAAAGCTGACAAAGAGTGAGTTTGCATCTTAGTCCTCTTCTCTTTTCTTGCCATCTTCCAATTATCTATCCTGAAAAGTTTCTAATAAAATCAAGTTCTCTGTCAGCTTTATAATGGCCCAGCTAATTCTCCAGTGTATACTCCAGTGAAGCATGGTTTTTTCACTTGGTATTCAAGATATTCCTCTTTTGGAACCAAGAACCTATCTGGAGGTTTCCTGCCTTGAGTTATGGCAAACTTGTGTTTCAGCTCCCTCTTTCTTTCTCTGTTATGAACTTGATGAAAATTCCTGCAGTGTACAAAGTCTAATCCTTTCCCCAGAACCTGCATTGTGATTTGGGAGCACTAACAAATGTAAAATGTGATGCAGTGGGAAGATTCCCTGAGAGTAAATTCAGTACCAAACACTGATGGTTCTTTCTCTTTCTTTCTGTCTCTGTGTGGAATGCAGGGGAAAATTCTGCTCTCTGTTTAACATAATAACATGTTTTGTATTGTGAATGCTTTAATTGGAAGGAAATGCTCCTAAGGCAATGTTGTAAGTGGTTTCTTTACCTCATGAATAGGATTGTGCTTTTTGAATGAAAGACATCTTCCCTACAAACAACAATTGAAACAATTAATTACTTTCAATTTTAATTAAATGATGATCCCTATTTAACAGTGATTAAATTGCTATAGGTAGATAAATTAAGACAATAATATTTAGTTTAATTTAATTAGATATGGCATTACTTATTATAACTGTCGTGTATGACAAACACAATGGAAATATAAATTTCTTTGCTTTATCATTTTTCATTTCTTTGGGCATGTAATTGTACTTTATCATTAAACATAATTATTAACAGTATTACATCATTTCGTTTTTTAAAAATATTCTTCATTTGAACTTCAAAATATTTTCATACCTTAGAAATATTAGTATAGGAAAGTTACTTAAAATTTTGATCTTTAATCCAGGAGTCCTACATTTTTGTCAAGATACTATTAAATAAAATAGTATTATGTACCTTTTAAAAAATATAAATCTATTTATTTGGGTCAAAAATTCTGTTTCTTTGAATCCAAGTTACTCTAGTTTCATGAAAAAGTATTTCAGCTAAGAATAAATTTCCTGTTTTAAAATTAAAATTTGGAAAATTTACCTTTAATTGTTTCTTACAATTCTGTTGTTCTTTCTGATAGCAGGAATGGAGTGCTTTACTACAAATTCACATTTCAATGAGATGTTTCTTCTCAGAGATTACAGCAGAACAAATAGCATGTAAGCATGTTTGTACACATTCTTGAAATCCAAACTTTCCTTATAAAAATAGATAAGTGGGAAAATAGTTCAGTTATAAAAGACAAATGAAAGGAAGACAAAGAATTACATTCCTATTTGCAATATTATTATACAAGAATAAGATATATTCAACAAAAATGAAGCCCAAATTTAAATTGTTTTCTTTTCATCAGTAATTGAGTGACTTTTAGAAAAAAACAGAAAAGATTTTTCCTGCCACTAGTTAACATGGAAACCAAGGTATAGGATTTTAGAAAGAAAATGCATTTTGAATACTCAAAACATCAACAGTTATGCAATCAAAACAAGAGATGCTTATCCTCACTGACAAGGGCAATAGAGAGCTCAATATGTGTGGTTTTTATTCCTTCAGTTGACTTTTCCAAGCCCTAGTCATTGTTAGAGATACAGCACTGGACTAGATGGATAATTGAATTGAAAAGGCAGTGGTCCTGTACTTTTCGTAAGTTTTGGGTTTTGTTTCATTATCTCCTAAAGGTTCTTTCTGTTTCAAATTCTATTAGCTTCCCTTTCAAAAAATGCTCTTTCTTTAGCAGCTTCCAAGGCGCCAGTATAACTACATAATGCAAGAAGAATAGGATTGAAATCAATGTTTTACCAGAGGATACATTTAGGTTAGCATGTGAATATAAGATTTAAGATCAGGAATTACACTTTTTAAGTTAATTTTTCAAGTCTTTCCATTTAGTGTGTTGTGTTCACACTGTGGATCATGTGAATAGAATTAATTTAGGTTAAATTAAACTGGGAGAGAAGCGCAAGAAGCTTGCCACAAATGGACATTCTTCTCAGATGATCAGACTAAGACTAGTCCAAGCCAGAGTCACAACAAAACATAAGTAGAGCAGATTCTGGGTATTATGTTGCTTTACAAATTGGCCCTCATGACATCTTAAAGTTTATTAACGTAGACATGGTCAAAAAAATGCCTCATTTTAAGCAACACTTAAAATCTGAGTATAAAATAAATGCAGTGCCCATATGCATTAAAAGATTTCTTACGTATGCAGTTTGGAGGATTTGACCTAAAATCCAAACATTTAGTTGCATTTCCTCACTATCACAAAGGCTGATGTTTGAAAGACATTTCACCTGTAAATAAACAATAATCAAGCCTTTTCTGGCAGCAATATTAATGAAAACTACTCTTTTTTTCAGTTTGTTTTTTTTTTTTAATGAACTGAGTAGAGAAACTAGAGTAAATTTGGCAAAACAGTATAAGACATTTTTATAAGGAAAAACTCAATTTTCCTGCTAAGCAGGCTGTAATAATAACTGTAACAAACGTAAAAGACTTTTTTTACAAGGGAAAGCTCAATTTTCCTGCTAAGCAGACTGTAATAATGACTAGTCCAAGCTTAGTTATTATCAAAAGTTGAAGAATAATCTGTAGTTTTAAATATAGGTTTCAAAAATTCAGTAAATAAATGGATGCAATGAAAAACCAACAGCACCCAACTAAACAACCCCCTACCCTCCCCAATTTCATTTCTAGAAATGGAATGAAGTTAAACTAGAATCCTAGTTTCATTGAATAATGTTATTTAATTTTGTATTCCAAAGTTTGCACCTAGCACTTAGCCACTGCTGAAAACAGATTGCTTTAAAAACAGGAAAAGCAATTCACAATAAAATACCTTCTGATACAGTGCAGAACTTCTCCAATTTCTTTGGGCAAGACCACAGAACATTATGTATTAGGTCCAGTCTTGTTCTCTTCCTCTTGACTCTTAACCTGGATTACTTTTCACATTTTTAGCAATAACTGTAACACTTTTCCTATGTAAAATGGTTTTAGCTTCTATTTAATGACTCATTTTACATGACATAATATAACTATAATATTATTCCCACTTGTCTTACTACAAAGAACTCCCATTCTTGTAATGTTATATTCTATAATTTTTGTCACTACATTTGATTTTGATACTTAAGTTGGAATTGGTTCATCAGCATTTGGTCAAATTTGAATTTTTAATAGTATGGTTAAAGGTTGAATTAGGTAGCCATGAATGGTCAGCTTCCCACAAATTTTTTGAAAACAGGTAACCAGGAGGAGGAAACAGTTCAGTTTCTCTGTGTGGAAAAAAGGGCTGTTGGTTCATTCCTTCCTGTCCTGCAAAGAGTTGTCTGGGAATTAGAACCTGTCTGGGAATTAGAACCAAGGAAAATGTGTATTTTATGGATCTGTTTTTGTTAGATACAAAACCTAATTAATCATAATTTCAATTATATGGATGCTGTGCTTCATTAATTTTGATGTCTATTTGTATATTCATCTATGGGAAGATTGTTCTCAAAATGATAACAGATATCTTTGGTGACAGAGTTTTTATTAGAACTTATAGGCAAGAATTTATCAATTTAAGTTGTATTCTTTTCTCAGGATTTGCTTAATTTTATAGCCAAACCATAAGAAAATTAATATAACACATGCTATATTTGATTCAAAAGCCCAAAAAAAAGTATCTTCATCCCAGGAAGAATGGCCCTTTGTCACAGAAAGTATTTCTTTCATCAATTCTAAAGCCACTTGGAGTTATTAATATGCAACTATTGTTTCAACAGCCACAAAACCTAGAATTAATTACCACTAAAATATTCAATCTTACTCACCTGTATTACTGTTAAGTACATAGTGGAAGTGTTTACTTTAGGTGCAGTTCATCTATTTAGGTGCTGCTCTTGGTTAGTATTTTGGTTTTTAATTACTTTGTTTGGTTTTAAAAGAACAAGGGAAAATGTTGCAGTAAAGGCGAAGAAAAAGGAAATGTTAATTTGTCATGCATTTTTTACACGTAACAGCATAAATATTCTTTAAACTTTTCTGAACTTGTGAAAGAAATCAGTATTGATATTCTTCTCAGTACAGTTGAACTCTGATAAAAGAAAGGAAAGTGTATGTGCATTAAATTAGTGACTAGACAAAGAAAGTTTCAGAAGTAGGATTTAACTCATGACTTAAAGTTCCAAAACATCTGGAGTCTCATATATTGTTGTTCATTAAAAATCCTAGTTGGTTTACCTAGCTGTAGAGAAAACACTTATTCCTTACTTCCTGGTCAGAGACACAAAAAATAGTGCAGGAGATATACAATGAAAAATTTTGAACAATTATCTGCTTTTTGAAGGTCCAAGGATTCCTTGGATATCTAGGCACAGTGTGACATCACATGTTGAACAGATTCTCAGATTAGAAACTAAACAAAGCACCTCTGTTTTCATTGAAGTGAGACACATTAAAGTGAGAAGTCATAGTGTCTGAAGACTGCAGCCTTCTGAATCAGCCATGTATTACTGTGCCTAATGGACCTCCTGCTCCAAATAAGGCCAGTCACTTTACCCAGGGGACTGTAAATAGAACAGAAAAGAGAGAAATTTTACTTCCACCATTTGCTGATCAAGCAATCCGTTAAAAGATTTTATAATAAATGCAAATGCTGCATAGTCACAAAACCTGCATTTAAAGCTATAGCACTGAACAGAATAGATGTCCGGTCCCTCACATTCCACTTTTCATCAAACAGCCTAATAAGATACTCTGTTCTTTGAAAGAATACTCTTTTTCTTCCAAACTATACAAACCAAGCTAAGTTAGTCTGTAGACTATTGCATGTTCAGGACACATTTGGAAGTATTATTTCTGTATGATGCTACAGGACAATGGGTTGGGATGATGGATTCAAGCTTTTCTAAAGGCAAAAGAGCACAGAGTACTAATGTCACGTACTGCCTCTTTTCTTTTTATGTAATTAAAAATTACCATCGGCCTTGTGAAAGCACAAATTATATGAATTGACAAAGCTGATTCAATAAGTTATTGGCTGGTGTGCATCTGGCACTGTTTCTTGCAGTCAGAAAAAGATCACAATGTAATACTGAATTGTATTCTTACTTTGAAGATGACAGTGAATATACTATTTTAGAGTACTATGTAGTGGGAAAGCAAAGATGTAAGGCAATAATAAAATAAAGACATATATTGAGTGTGTATATATACATATATATGTGAAACCAAAATATAGATCATTCTAACATTTATCCATTGGGTAGCACAAGTTTCCAAACATAATACTTTTTCTCAACAACTTTGCGTGGTATCTTGTGTGTCTACAGAAGACGAGGATAGCTGGATATCTTGCTAAATAAACAAAATTTTAAGCAGATCTCGAGAGGTCTGTGTGTCCCTCTGCAGTATTAAAAACAAACAAACAAACCACTACAGCAAACAAACAAAAATTCCAAACCAACCAAACAACACTATTGCATGGATGAAATTTAGCTGAAAAAAAAACAACTAAGGAATAAGACTTCACAGTTCTTAAGAGAGTTAATATTATTTTTTTTATAAAAACACAACTTTGATAGTAAAAAACTTAAAAAACATTTGATCTTAAGATCAAATTCAGAATAACAGACCTAATCAATCAGGCCTGATTGTAGCAATGGCAACAGAAACAAACACTTTTTTCTGTGGATGTCACTGCTAAGACCAAAACAAAAGCCCTGGTGTGTATGCAGGTTTGAGTTTGGTTCCAGATTCTTGGCTTAATACTGACTTGAATAGAGAAACTGCATGCAAGACAGCTTGAAAATTATGTGTCTCTATCTCACATGATACTGGTCGAGTAGCTCAAAGGAATAATTGCAAATATTTAACCCAATGGTATTTATTGAGCTGCAAATTGCTTTCTCAGAAGATTACATTCATTGTCAGTTTCACCTCATTTCTGTGTTTACATAAAGTCCTTAACAAACTCTGATTGCCAAGAATAAAAAACCCAACACATTGGGGATTTTTCCTCCTTTGACTCTTGAAATAATTCTAAATTCCTCACAAGAAGATGTTCTAGGTCATCTCTAACTCTGATGATGAATCTTCTGACATCTAATTGCGTAAATGTTATTAGTTTTGGTTTGAGTGTGTCTTTGCAACATTAAGCACTGCTGTGAAGGCATAAAGAAGATGACCAAAAAAACCAATAAAAATGTAAAGGATAAAATCCAGAGGATATTAATTTTTTTTTATCTTTCATATAGTGTCATGAAAAGAATGTCTTTAAACTAAAAGATTGAAGAGGTGTGAAGTGGTAAGATTTTATTAATTAGTAGTTAATAGTTGTCATAATTTCATCAACATATAGATGGAGAGCACAACAGCTTTCTGGAAATACACCTCATCTTCAATACAATACCTGGCAGGAGGCAAGTTCAGCAGGTTAGCAGCAAAATAAATAAGAAGTTTATCACCATAAATATAGATTGTACAGCTGCTGCCTAAAGACATAACACATTGTGCTATGATCCTCTTCCATTATGCAAGATAAACAAGGCTGAGGATAATCCCATGGTGTGAAAGACCTGTGCTAGACGTACTACTGTTGACTGAAAAGATGATGTCCTTCTCTGTCAGCCAGAGTTAAATCATCATCCATACATGGTTTTAAAGTACTTTATATTTGTAGAATATGTAATCTATTGTATAGATATTTAATTATTCTTATGGATAAGATAGGATTAGAGTGCTCCCCAGTAGAAGAGAATTGTAGAGAGTTGATCCACAATTAGAAAATTCCAATCAATCATAGCCTTTCCTTTCATAGATCTTTCTAATCTCACTTTTTCCTTGTTGTTTCACTTCATTCACAAACTCTATAGACCAAATTCCATATGCACTGAAACAAGTGAGCTCTCTGCTGGAGTTACTGAGCCAGTCCATTCATTTTCATGTAAAAGTCCTAAAGTACTGCGTTGTTTGTTCCCTTAGGCTTCTGCTACAGAAGTCTTGGTGCTATATGAGCACAACTCAGTAAGCCTAGAATACAGACCATGCGAGCACCTACAGGTC
This sequence comes from Clamator glandarius, assembly GCA_033459285.1. Lineage (NCBI taxonomy): Eukaryota > Metazoa > Chordata > Aves > Cuculiformes > Cuculidae > Clamator > Clamator glandarius. The sequence goes on along the minus strand of JAUNZM010000567.1, from coordinate 191,744 downwards.
TTTACAGGAACTTAGTCTTCATATGCCCAGTGTACCTTTAACAATCCTTCGTTCACTCCTACCTCTATCCTGATGGCATCCTTTGTAGCTGTTCACAACAACCACTTGGAGATAGGGCAACATATGTGGCTAAGAGATACTCAGGAGCACTTCTACATGCAAAGAATTAGCAGCACAGTCAGAGATAAGGAGCTTTTCATTATACACATGAGACAAGAGCATAATGAAAATAGTTTGAATCTTCTATGCGGCACTTTTTCACAATGGTGTCTCTTTCAGCGATCTGAATAATTTCTGCTGCTGTTTGCAATGCCCTGATAATGCACACTTTTCTCTAGCTACGCCACCACTCCACGATGCCTACATATGATTTGTGCACTGGCTTTAGGGTAGATAGCATGATGCAATTAACAGGCTGTGCCAAGACAGTCACTTGGAAAAAAGTAACTGTCAAATAAAGAAAGGAGTATATACCATACTTTTATTCTTATAGATATGCTTTGGCAAGCAGTTTAGATACTCTTTACAGAACATCTTCCAGCTGCGAGTAAATAACTTTCAAAAGAAGTGTTCTTGAGATGAAGGAAAGATCTGGTTGTCAAATGTCTATTTTTAACCAGAGTTTATTTTTTTTAACTGTTATTATTATTTCATCATACAAACAGCCATTTCCCTTGAGCACACCCTCCCCTCCATTATCTAGTTCAGTCAGTCCCTTCCAACCTTCCAACTGCTACCATCTTCATTGCATTCGTATTGCCCGAGCTGGTAACAGCAGCTTCCTCATAGCTGTCTCGCCCTGGTGGTCTCTGACTGCCATTCCCCAGCAATTATCACACAGAAAATTTGTATTGTTCAAAATGTATAAAGAGTTTCTGCAGCTTAAACTACACTTATTATTTAAAATAAGGAAAGGAGGCTCTTGATCACATTTTAGTTCTGTGTCCTGACCGTTCAGTAAGTATATGAAAGAGTTTATCTTTTTCATTCTTCTTCTTCGCTCTTCTTCCTCTATTTCCTGTGAAAGCTTCAACCGCACACATAGTTCAAGGAAATGAGCTCTATTGTTGTTCATTTAACAGGTTTTAAAAACATGTATGCATTAGGATTTCAATTTTTTTTCTGGGTTTTGGGGTTTTTTTTTTGTTTGTTTGTTTGTTTTTTTGAAGTGTGATGTGCAGTATATTAAGGCTGTTAGGATTTCATTTTTATTCCTCATAACATTTTATAGTATAGCAAATTAAACACATTCTTCAAAGCTTTACTTAGTTTTTTGTCATTAACTGTATAACTCTCTCAATAATGCTGAAGGAATTCATAATGATCAGATATTTAAAATAATAAGAAACAATTCATTTTAAGTCTTAAACTTCAATTATTCATCATGAATCAATCCTAATAATACTGGCAATGTATACAGCAGATATCCCTGTAGGCATCATATACAATGAATTTTGATAGATATCAGTAATCTGATGACCATATAATTCAGTGGGCACTTCTTTAACTTGATTGTGATGACAAATACTATTTTAAAAATAATTCAGAAATATTTGCAAGATTGCCTTTCAAATAATGCTTTGAATGTATTTCACAACTCTGCCAGTTGAGAATAATCCACAGTTAATATACATTAGGGATTCTTAAGAGACTTTTACTGTATTTTTTTGCTATTAGGTCTACCAATTCTTGACTTCAACATCAAGGCAGGGACAGGAATTTCAGATTAATTTAGCTGCCAGACTGATTATTTCCATACAGAAGATAAACTCCAATTGACTTTAGAGGAGCAAGTTCAAGACCTTCATGGGTAAGTAAATACCCATGAATAAGAAGCTCTCTGATGCAAAAGATTAGTACGCTGCTTCCTTGGCAAGAGAGGTAAGCTCTTATCCACGATCTGCATACTCACAAGACCTTTCTTTGTTTAAATAACTCTAGTTCTAGACCACACTCTCAGCTTCTTAAAACTCTACATAAATAATGAAGGTGACTTGAGTACTAAAGGATAATTTCATCATGATTTGGTTTACAAGACTGATATGCTCAGAAAGTCATTGTTGCATGTAGTTATCAGTCTGAAATCTGGAGAGAATTAATTTAGGAGTCTTGCTAATTAAAAAAAGTTCAATAGGACCACATCTTGGATGTATCTTTTATGTATGTGCTAATGTTTCATATTGATTATGTGAATATTGAATAACACAGGTTCAGCAGATTATTTACGACCTACAAATGTGCCAAAGCAGCAAATACTGAATCAGAAATTATCAGTAAGAGTGCACTGAGGATGAAGAGGGATTTCTGGGAAGAGTGGTAGTTCTCTGTGCCCTTCCTGACAGTATATCCATCTAAAGAAAGAATGGTGGCATTTACACAACAGACATAAATACAATTGCTCTAAAATAAATCACAGACCTTTAATTTTCTCAATTGAGCAACTTATTGTTTTAACAGAGTAAGCCTTTGACACAAGACATAATGTAGATATCTTCCTTTTGAAAGGAATAGGTCAGTTATCAAAAGATTCCAGTAATTCAGGGGGTTGAGTAAATTATTAACTGAGTAATACATACAGAATCCAGTTCAGGAAGACTGTGCCAAACACTATTATTGACAGCAGCAGGCAGCTGCTTTCTCTTTGTGAATCTGAAAGTTTTCAGTAGTTCCTATTTTAGATTTTATTTTTCATTTACATTGAATGGACACAATTCAACAAATAAATTCTGTGCTCTAAAAAATCTTCAGCAGTTTGTAATCAAAGAATATTTTTATTATTATATGTATATTGTTTGGAGAAGTATCTGCAAGTATGTATGCGTTGTCTGTATAGTGTATATATATACGCACTACATATTTTACTATGAATTTATATAGAATTAGTAGTGGTCTAAAAAATGATGGGTTTTAACAAGCTTTTTACATGAATTCTTTATACCATATAATCTACATTGCTAGAATTAAGAATATGCAGTACTGAAAGGTTTCAAGCAAAAAATTGTTATCTTAAGGTAGCTCAGAGAAGCTGGCACACCCGTAGATTTTTTTAATAGTGCTTTTTTTTAAATTAAAAAGTCCTTAAAAATATGCATTTTAACATATAAAAATGTAGATATTTTTTTCTAATAGTACTGAATTGTATATCTAAGCTGTACTAGCATATAAAAAAATAGAAAATTGGGAGTGAACATTTTTAATTTCTTAAATAAATAAATGTTCACTACACTGTATGCAGTCTCTACTCTTACAAAACTCTGTTAGACTTTGCATGCCTTTCACTTAGGATTCTGGCCCTGAGCATGCTATAATCTTTTTAGTCCACTGTGAAATGGTTTTGGTGCCCAGGCCTGTGCACTTAACTTGTACAGGGACAACATGGACTTTGGAAAGTTCAGCTCAAGTAACAATGTAGAAATTAAAAATATACATAAATAAATCACAACACAATGCCTATGCAGGAACACAAAGTATTGGATGATACTATATAACTACAGAGTTAATTATCGACAGGCAATATCTATAGGTAATTATAGGAGTGCAGTGGTTGTAGTGAAATGCAAACTATAAACTGGTTTTGATTTCACATGCTTCTCAGTGTTTACCTCTTAACTTCACAGTTCACATATGACAATACCTGATTGACTGGCATTGCTTTCCAATTTCATTCATAATAAAAGACAAACACCAGTAACCCCACTTAATGAAGCTTTCTATTTTCAAATTTTTGTCTCCCCTTAAAGAGGAGGTAAGTGTTTATATCTGATGTAATGGCTCCACAGATTGCATAGTCTCAAGGCAAAGAACAGGAAGGCTTACGTTGTGACTCCATTAATTTCAGCACTGTCATTTAAATTTGATCTTCTGTCCTTTTGTGCAGACTTACAATTGTACGTATTTTCAGAAAGCCTCTCTGGGTGTAAAACCAGCATGAGCTGAAGTTAAGCCTTTGAGAGTAACTGTTGCTGCCTCACAGGGATGCTAAATAAATTTTTTGTGTACCGCACTGAATGTCCACAAACATTAAATTTGTTAAATCAAATAGGTCAAACATACAAAGTAAAGTAAGTTCTGTGGAACTTGCACTTCTGGAACTGCAGTTTAATAAACACCATAAAATAGTGTTAAAATACACTCCTGAGTTACTCTAACTTATACAACAAAGACCACAATAAAACCCTATCATTAACTCGTCAGAGCAATATTTGTGGCCTCATTACCAAAGAATGTACTAAAAGCTCTAGCCTCTGTGTAGCAAAGACCTTTGTGAGCTAAATTAGTTCACATAGAGTTTAACGTACATGCCTTAGCCAAAACTGACCGTGTCTGCTATTCTGAAACTTGTTATACTTTCCAAACTATTGCTGGCTACTTTCAATATTAGGTAAGACAAGGCAAGTTATTTGCAAAGGAGTAAACAATAAATATTTTCTTGCCTTATCTTGTGCATGTTGAATATATATACACACAGTTATATATATATATTTATCTCTACCTACATGTATATATTTTGTATACATTCAATGTGTGCATGTATGTATTAAAAATCACAAGTTCATATTTATATAACCTAACGTTTTAAGATTATCTACAAAACAGGGATTTTAGTTTGTTCTTGTCATTTCCCCATACAATTTGGTGTGAAGTGGAATTTATTTTCATATTGTGCACGAGTAACTAATGACACAACCCTGTTTCTTACTACTCTTGTAGACAACAAATATATGTATTTTAATTTTGACCCTTGTATTTTTTTCATAAAGACAAAAGCTACATTTTAACTTAAAAGTTCTGCTATAAGTCTCCTATTTCTGTTATGTGGATGTGCAGAATCTGAAGAGGATATTTATTCAGGTTTGATTTAGCATGGTAGTATTCAAAGCTTGTCTGTTGTAGTGAATGAGATGAAAAAAAGATGAACCTATGAGTTGAACACATAGAGACTATTCACAATGTTTGCCTCAAACAGTCAGGTAGGTATCTGTGTTTGGAAAACGGGGTCCTCAGCAGTGAAATTTACTTCATAAAAAACTTTCAGCTGCCAGACTTATGTGATCTTGACTCTTTCTTTCACAAGACTGAGTCTCTGCGGCCTGGATTCCTCACAGGGTGCTAAAAGGTGGCTAAATTTCACATTTCTTACATTCTTTTTTTCACAGCAAAAGATGCTACAGCTCCAAACTTTTCAGAAACATTGAGGAGGTTTTAACAATGTAAAGTTGAAGCTTCCCTGACTTATCTGAATATAGTATACCATTAAAAAAATCTTTTCATTTCTGGAAGGGAATACGGCAACTGTCCCATGTTTGTCATTGAATTTCTTTTCTTTTATGTTGATGTGTCTGTATAGAGTCAGATCTTGTATTTGAACCACCACTGCTTACAGCTGGATCAGACGTGCAAAACAAAACAGACTTTAAAACAGATTTAAGGATGGGGGTGTACACGTGTTTTCCGACTCTATAGAACCATGTTTCTTGGGTAGAATATGGAATTACAGACTGTGAACGAACCAGTTGGGAGATGTTTAGTTCCCTGAGAAAATTAAGTCAGAGAGGAATGACTAAGATCTTTTTGGAACATATGGTATTTGGCAAGTTATTTGTTCATTCGCTACTGACATATTTAATTTAAAGTACAAATGTAGAACTGAACGTACTTGATTGTTACTGTTCCTGCCACCTGGTTTCTCAAATAGTTTCTGCTTTTACAGTATTTTTCCATTAAAACTGTGGAATCCCATTACTTCTTCTCTTTCTATTCCATTTTTTTATCTACATTTCTATTTACTTAATTCCTCTCTAACCCCTCAGTGCAATAACAGGGTCCTGCTGACCACAGAAAACAAGATCTCAGCCAGGTACTACTTTGGCATCCCAATGCAACAGTTTCACCTGCCCTACAGTGGAGAAAAATGCTTCTTCCAAAGCCTCAGCTCATGTAGAAAACAATTCGTATTTAAACATAAAAAGCTTCAGTGGAGATGTTTGTATGAACATACAAATACAATTTGCATGACTGGAATGGAAAGTGCATCATGGGGAAAATGAGGGAGCTGAAGTATTTGTTCTAACTGAACTGACAGCTTGGCCTTATATGACTCTGAAAAAGGTATGATAAACAATTCATTGTGTACTCTCTCAGTGCAAATGTTGTGAAGATGTGTGAGGATCTGACAGACCTTTCTTGAGTAAGGTGAATAGAAACACCTATGAGAGACATTCTGTTACCAAGTTCAGAAAGCTTTGCTAAAAAAAGTCATATGTTTTATAGTTATATTACTTCGTAGTTCAGAGTTCCATTTTTTTTCCAAATCTAAATTGGCACATTAAAGTCTCTTCATTTTACAAATTATATATATGTAGATATAATTCCATTTTGCATACAATATGCAGTTCAATTAAATTTGACTGCTTCCTTTATATTCTGTATGGAAACTTTTGATTAGAATCAAAGTAAATAATTTTTAGGAAGTACAAAAGATGTTTTACATCTGTTACTGGCTACTAATCAAAGCCTTAATCTATTTAACAATAGGTTTCTTTTTTCTGCAAAGTTTTTATGAAATAGTGTTTGCATCTACTTCTTAAACACATGTATTCTTGTATAGTATATCTTTTCCATCTCCTGTTCTTCACCTCTCCAAAGTCTAATATTTCTAAATTAACCATGAGAAATTTGAGATGAGGTAGATTACAACCTGGCTTTCTTCTGTGGAAGCCCTATTAAGACTCCATCACAATACTTACAGTTGATCTACACTATTTCTTCCTGCAGATGGACTCAAATCACATAAATACTATTTGACAAGCACGCCTTGTAAGTTTGTAGAAACATGCAGCTTTATAGAAGCTAGTTAGACTGTATGTAGGATGCTGAATATTTCCGAACCTAGTCCCTCTAACATTCATGGCAATTATCTAAATTTGTTTTACTGTATCTACCATATTAGACTGAATAATTTGAATCACTGCCTTTAGAAAAAAACCCACTTCCTCATTATGTGTGTAATTTTCAGCACGTCATAAACAGTTACCACATTTTTAAAAATATGGTGCAACATTAGCAGAATAAAAGGAAGTACAAGTTCTTATTTTAAACATATATTTATTTATAGAGTTTATATTTTTACATGTAGGAAGGTATCTTGAAAAACCTACTGAAAATATACCTCTGAAGTTGAACTACACCAATGATACGACCTAGGTTTTTTAGTGAACATATGACTATATTTACAATATTAATATTAACATGAAAAAGTCTGATTTCAGAAGAGTTATTTCCTGACCAGTATCAGATACACAGTGTCATGTAATAACATCTAATCAATAAAATCAAATATATATAGGCTAATGAGGAATATGACAGAAAAGTGCTTTGAAAAGCACCCTGACTTGATGGAAAGGGTCTATCGTTTTCCACATAAACATAATATAGAGCCATCAGGCCACCATAATAGAGACATAAAAGTAATGCCTCTAAAGTAATATGGAGTGAACTAGTTTGGTTTTCAACTTCTTGGGTTTCCTGTGCAATCACAGTCAAATCTGATTAAAAAAAAATATTTCTGTCTTGAGGTTAAATGGAAAATGTAAACTTCATTTTAAGTTCTGTTATTCAATCCAAGAAACTGTTGAGAGTGATGTGTTTAATATTGTTAGCTCTACTATATATTGAAATACATAAATGCAAATGAAACAACTAGTCATGAATTGCAAAACAGCTAGTAATATATTGCTAAGGGGATGTTTTCCTTGTTATGAGAATCTTATTCCTTTCAATGCCATTCAGAATATATGGTATTTATGTATCAATTGTACCTTGAAAAGGAGGTATTTAAATTCATAGGTACTTATATATATAGTATTAGTTCACCTTTTCCTAAGGTTTTTTATGTCCCTAACCACCAGCACATCAAAGTAACTGACAGTGCTGTAAAAGGAAAAATCTGATAGAGGCATTTTTGATTGGAGTATCAAGGCACTAAGAGGTTAAATGGACTCTCGAAGACACACAGTTAAGTCTTTTACTCTTTGTGGGATTTCAACAGGATCCTGCTTCCCTGAAAACTATTGTGTCATCCTTCTTCTTGACATAGAATTTGATTCTGAAGGTGAATATTAGTTACAGCTACAAAGTCACTGGGGAAAAAAATAGAAGCAGGTGAAGGCACATGGCTGAAGGCATTTAGCTGGAATTTACAGTATCCAAGTACAAACAAGGCTAAATAGACTTCAAAAAACCCTGAAAATTTTATCGTAGAGACAACATATGCTAACCCCACAGGTCAAGTTTTAATTGGTGCAAAAGTTCCTGCTTAGTCCAAACACCTACTGGAGCTTTAACCCCTGGGCACATGCCACACAGCCCAGCAGCTCGACTCCTGCTCTCTACTTCTGTTTGATTTTCTGTCCACTCCTGTTCCCACTGCCTCAATGTGCACAGGACAGACCATCTCAGAACAGGGTGCACAGCCTTTACTCAGCAGTCTTACATCTTCCATGGTCCCCAAAGACTTTAGTCTCAGGATGGGAGAAAAAGAGAACAATGAAGTACTCACCAAATTTCTAAATGCCAAATCAGTATTCAAATAATTTAGTAACCATAATAAACACAAGTCAGTCAAAACTGGACAAAAAGTTACATGGTCCAGTCTAATATTCAGGCCTTCACTCACCTTGTTTAGAGTGCCGGTAAGGACAGCAAAGCTTTAGATTATCTGCACATCATTTCTGCATCAAAGCACTCCCCTTGGGCAGTGCTCAAAAGGAAATAAAAATTTCTTGTGTATTCTCAGTCTGCAGCTCTCATGAGTTTTTTATTTGTCAAAAGGTTTCACTTTTCTCTTATATCTTCTGCTGACTAGCACTCTCCAATCTTCTTCCTCGTTTTCGTCTTCTCCCCTCTTCTAGCCCCCAAAAGTTTTACTTTGTCACTGTCATTATTTCAAAGTCCTTCTACAGCTTAAATTCATTATCAGAGGTTTAGACTTTGGCACTGCTCTAATAATGCTGCTGAAACCTGCTAGATGTTTAAAAGGAAATAAATATTTACAGCTTGAAAAATAAATAGCTTTCAAAGGCATTTCATTAAGAAAGATATAGATGTGTCTGACTAATAAAGAAAGGATGTTGAATAAGTGATTAATAAAGAAAACTAAAAAAAAATGCCTAAAAAACCAACTAAAATGCCAAACAAATCGTAACATCAACTATTTTAAGGTTGTTTCAGAAATGAAATAATCATGTGTGGAAGATCTCTTTGAGGTCTGATGTCAACTGAATATGGACTAACTCATTTAGCAGCTTGTCTATGGTGGTAGTTTCATAATCTCCTATTGAACTGAAAATGCATGAGTGACCTTTAATGATTTTAATGAACTTCTATGGCTCAGGTCCCAGTAGAGTTTTGACCTAGAAAATATTTCATTTTAAGTTTCATATTTGGAGCACAGCTTCTGGAAGACAGATAGCAATAGACTTCAGACATCCTGATATTCTACATTTATTTAGCTTTGGGAAAATGTTTTTCTCTTAATACATATTTTGAAACTGCTGTGAGTTTACATTTGTTCTCAAAGTGATATGCTCTAACAAATTACTGCACAGCATCTAAGGTGGACTAACTAAAGGGATACATGCTCTTACACAGTGGCAAATAAAAACTAATTTTACCTGGAAAGAAAGATATTTTGTAATAAATATGTATTCTCTTTTTCCCCATCAGGTATATCCATGATTTTAACTTAAAACACCTAATTTTTCAAGTCCTATAAATATTTTTTCACCATATCTCTACCTATAAGTCTCTTAGAGCAGAGACAAGGAAAACTCAGTTGTAGTTATTTCTTCCATATTGTTCTCTTTATTCCTACAACCATCCCTCTACCTCAGTGCTAACAGAAGTGACATCCACTTCTGCCATACAGAAGTGAACAATGTCAGCTGGAAACTCCTTTTCTATATAATATTGGCTACTTTGAAGGCACACTGTAAATAGATCCTCGTTGTTTGTTGAGAGAAATGTGTGATTTTATTCCTCACAGTTTAAAACAAGTGATCATAGAATCATAGATTCAGAGAATGACCAGGTTGGAAGAGACCCACCATATCATCGAGTCCAACCATTCCTATCAAACACTAAACCATGCCCCTTAGCACCTCGTCCACCCGTGCCTTAAACACCTTCAGGAAAGGTGAATCAACCACCTCCCTGGGCAGCCTCTGCCAGTGCCCAATGACCCTTTTTCCTAATGTCCAGCCTAAATCTCCCCTGGCGGAGCTTGAGGCCATTCCCTCTCATCCTGTCCCCTGTCACTTGGGAGAAGAGGCCAGCACCCCCCTCTCCACAACCTCCCTTCAGGTAGTTGTAGAGAGCAATGAGGTCTCCCCTCAGCCTCCTCTTCTCCAGGCTAAACAACCCCAGCTCTCTCAGCTGCTCCTCATAAGGCCTGTTCTCCAGCCCCTTCACCAGCTTCGTTGCTCTTCTCTGGACTCACTCCAGAGCCACAACATCCTTCTTGTGGTGAGGGGCCCAGAGCTGAACACAGGATTCAGGGAGCGGTCTCACTAGTGCCAAGTACACAGGGAGAATAACCTCCCTGGACCTGCTGGTCACGCCGTTCCTGATACAAGTCAAGATGCCATTGGCCTTCTTGGCCACCTGGGCACACTGCTGGCTCATGTTCACTCGCTGTCAACCAGCACCCCCAGGTCCCTCTCCTCCAGGCAGCTTTCTAGACAGACTTCTCCTAGTCTGTAGCTGCACAGGGTTGTTGTGACCCAAGTGCAGGACTCGGCATTTTGCTGTGTTAAACCTCATGCAGTTGGTCTCTGCGCAGCGGTCCAGCCTGTTCTGATCCCTTTGCAGAGCCTCCCGACCCTCCAGCAGATCCACACTTCCACCCAATTTAGTGTCATCTGCAGACTTACTAAGAGTGAGCTCAATGCCTTCATCCAGGTCATTGATAAAGACATTGAACAGGGCTGGACCCAGCACTGAGCCCTGGGGAACCCCACTTGTAACTGGCCTCCAGCTGGATTTAACTCCATTTCCCACCACTCTCTGGGCCCGGCCATCCAACCAGTTTTCCACCCAGGAGAGTGTGCACCAAGACAGATGGACAAGGGATAAGAAGAAACAGAAAGAAGATCAGGAATTTTTTAATAGAGTCTTTCAAAGGTGCACATAGAAATCCTTTTCCTAGTGTCAGTGGCCAGCACACATAACCACGCTGGTAAGTACCTTGCCATACGTCTAATAGAAATACATGATGTTCTCATCACTGAAATACAGCTGAGTGCTCTGACTGGGCGTATCTGAACCGCTGAATTAATAACAGGTTCTCAATACTTTGATAAATGTATAATCGTATAGAATTACTAGGTTGGAAAAGATCTCCAGGATCATTGAGTCCAACCATTCCTATCAACCATTAAACCATGCCCTTCAGCACCTCATCCACCTGTCTTTTAAACACTTCCAGGGAAGGTGACTCAACCACCTCCCTGGGCAGCCTCTTTCAATGTCCAATGACCCTTTGCTTCATACAATTCAGGTAAATATTTAATAAATAAAATTTTATTATTGCTTGTTTTACCTAAATGTTATCAAACAATATTCATTACAGTGCTGAATTATCATATGCAGTAGTGCTACCCAAAAATTATTTCAGGATCAGAGAAGCTAACAAATTATGTAAAGAATCCTTTCAGAAAGGTTTAAGTATTGTTACTAAATGACATGGAAATCTAAATCACTTTTCTATAACACATGTTAGTATCCAAATGGCAGGACTATAAATAAAGTTCATGCTTCATTTCTGATAATATTCAGAGCTGCTTGCAATAGATTGACTGCTCTTTCATCAGTTCAGTCACCAGGCTTGAGTTACAAGCTGGAGTTCAAATAGTTTTATTTTTGACTGAGTCAATGAAGAAGTTATTAAGTCATATGCTTTATTTTCTTGTAGTATTTGGACCCCATAGTGTTCAGAAATCACTTTCAACTGTAACATTAGCTCCAATATTGCATTCAACATTCATTACTGCAGTGACTGTATTTTGTACATGATCTGTATCACTGCAGTTTTGCCACTTAAGAGATTTATTTTTGTTTTTCATTTTTAAGAAAAACTTGAAGTAGCTGTTAATATTCCCAGAAGACTGCACTTTAAACCCAAGAGCTTGCTGTTAGCAAATTCTGCCCTGAGGAAAAACGAATAGTCAAGTTCGGCTGTTCAATTGTTTCATGCTTGAAAGCACAGTGATTCATTTGAGCTTTTGGGAGTAGACTTTGGGGGAGGAGATGCTAACTCCATGCCTAAATATGTGTTTTGTTTTGATCCTAGGAAAAAGAACATAAGATGTGAGGAAAAAAATTAAAGCATTTGATCTCATGGAAAGATTTACAAATAAAATATTTTTAAAATAATATTTTGTATTGCATAAATATATCAACAAGATGTATTGGCAATACCCTGACAGTGTGTGAGACAGAATATGATGTTTCTCCAGGTAATTTATTTCCATTATTCAGCAAAATCTACTGATCAGAAAAAAAATCCATTTACTGCTTAGCACCACAATGTTTTAATAGACTCTGTGCTGTAAACAAGCAAGATTTACAAGGATGTGAACTAGACAAGGGAAAAGAGGAAAGAAATTTTATCTGTAAGTTCTGGAAGAACTTCAGCTAAACTGCATGTCACAGGAGTTGGAGCCACTCACACGAATATTTGAGAATAGACTCTTCTGTCAGAATCAGTTGCAGTCAGGGAGGAATATGAATATACTAACTGCCAAGAAGCAAGATGGATATCAGTTTGCCCTTCCTAGAAAAGGGCCCCGTGGTTTATGGCATCTACTCTTGAGTGTCTGCTGGTGCGTCCTGATGCTGGTTATGGTGTTGACTCAAAACTTGTGAAACATGGCTTGTATTTTTTTAGAGTACAATTTAAACTATTTCATTACTGTAATGAGCTTTGTATGCTGCTACTTATCTTTGTGTGCAATTTCACACATGTACAACATGTCATCTAGTTTACAAATCATAGTTTTCACTTATTGGTCTAATCTGCAGGCCTATCGAGTCAAATAATTTATCCTGCGTTTGACATAAACCCACAATGTCTTTAAGTTGCAACAGGTTTAACTTGTGGTTCAGAGATGTCTGGTATGGAGCTTTCTGGTTTTAATGTTAGCCAGACACAGAACAAAGTGAAAAAACACTGATGCTGTAGGATTCTGGATATTCTGCAGCAAGCTGGAAAAAAAGATGTGTTCTTAGCTCAAGATTGCACATCTGATTCAATTAGCCAAGAATAAAATAAGTCAGGTAGACAGAATTGCTTGGGTTTCAGATCCAATTAGAAGTTCACATTCAATTTATGATTGCCCTGAAATTGTAACTCAGGTTAAAATTTTACTGAATTATTTTTACTAATGGATTAATTTAATTAGATTAACCAAACTGAAGGAATTTTTTTTGTGTAATGGATACAACTACTTCAAATCTTGTCTGTAGGTAAGAACAGAGAAAGTGATCTGGAGAAAACAAAACCAAAAACATAATTTTAAAAAATCTGCTTCATTTGAATGAATTCACAGCAAAGCCTACTTCAGGATACTCAAATGTACATTAACCATTGGTAGAGAGGTTGGAGGGAAAGCATTTCCACCACCGAAATATTCTGATCAGATGGGAAATACAAGCACTAATTGCTGGAGTTGTAATGAATAGGTATAGCGAAATAATAGAAACAATAGAAATAGGCATGGAGAAATAATAGAAACAGGCATAGAGAAATAATAGAAACAATAGGTATAGAGAAATAATGGGAGCATTGGTAGGGTCAACTAGGCCTCCTATTTCACAGTCACTGAATAAAATATTACTAAAAATATAATGTCGATGTCATCGATGTATTTTCTTTGTGAATTTTGTATACTTTCTGGATAGAGCTGTGAAATTCAGAAAACTGAAAGAATCATTATAAAATTAAAGAAATGCTATGTTTTAAGGATATTCTGACACTGAAATAAAAAAAGTGTTTCAGAATTTAATATTTTGGCACCAAACAAAGAGCTACAAATATCTTCTAATGACACGAAAAACAGATGAACAGCTTTTTTAACAGTACATGGAGGTACTCTTTTATATATGCGGACATACTTGTACTCCATAAACTTTCTTTTGCTCCCACAACCTTTGTAATATACTGTTCAGAATCACCACCTGAAATGAAATGTGTGAGTTGTGGTAAAAGATCAGAAAGGACAAGGTGTTAAAATCTGTTTTCACAGATTTACTGAATGACAGAATCATAGAAAGACCTGAGTTGGAAGGGATCCAAAAGGATCATCAAGTCCAACTCCTACCCCTGCATAGGACAGCCCCCAAATTTACACCATACGTGTAAGCGTACTGTCCAAATGCTTCTTGTATATTGTTAGACTTAGCAGCAGGACTGCTTCCCTTGGAAGCCTGTTCCAGTGCTCCACCACCCTCTGAGTGATGAATCTTTTCCTAATATCCAACTTTACCCTCCCTGTCACATTTTTCTGTCATCTCCTTGGGTCCACAGTTTTGTGGGTGTTTGTCTTATTAATGATATGACTATGTGTGGCAGATATTTTCCAGTTTGCTTACGATATGAATCTCCTACCAGCTGGCACTTGTCAGAGGACCACAGACTAAACTTGTGAATTTGCTGCTAACAAATGACATTTGTCAAGATTTATATATAATTTTAGCTATTTCATCAACATGTAAATCATGCTAACTTTCTAAGGCTGATACAGGAGCTGATTAAACTTAACTATTGCAGCTTAAGTCAATCTAATTCAGTCCATCATAAATTCTGTCCTGTATGCAAAACCTGGATAGTCATCATACAGTTCTGATCCTTAAACTGCTTAACTGCAAATCTGAATTAGTACTAATGTAGTTCTTGCATGTGCCATTTTAAGTGAGGGACAGGATAACCCAATTAAAGGGGAGCAAAAGCAGCAATGACAGATAGAGCAGCTTCTAGACTTTGCCCATGGAAAATTTAGAACCATAGAATCATAGAATGGTTTTGGATGGAAGGGATCTTTAAAGTTTATCTAGTCCAACACCCCTGCAATGAGAAGGGACATCTTCAACTAGATCAGATTGCTCAGAGTCCCCTCCAGCCTGGCTTTGAAACTTTCCAGGGATGGGGCATCTAACACCTCTGGGGCAACCTGCTCAGTTTTCCAGTGTTTGAGTTTTTTTTTAAATGTCAAAAGTTTTAGTTTTTAGAAAAACAACATACTATGCTTTGATTTTAATTCTTCTGGAGTGAAAAAAAAAAAAAAGAAATTATTAAATTTAAAAAAAGAAATCTATTAAATTTGAAAAGATGTGTCAGGCTAAAACATTCAAATACTACTTCCCCCACCAAAAAAGGAGAGGCTAGGGCAACTGAGACATGAATAAGTGATTAGCTCAAGGGCATAGCTAGGAGATAACTGAATAATGAAAAATAGAACAATTTTCCCCAGCTTCTCAGTATGGAATCTGTTGCCTATCTATCTCACAGGTACTTCTTTACACTGCTAACTTCAACAACTCATACTTTCAATGTTTTCAAGCTCCCATTACAGCCTATTTATGCATTAGGAGGTTTTTAAAAGCCCTGTTTCTGACAGAAAGGTCTTGATGACTGGTATATATCATCTTTACTTGCTTTAATTCATCATAACAAAGATAAATCTCAAAAATGTGTTTCCATCATCCTTCCAAAAGACAATTCACTGTAATTAGGTTTCCCTTGTAAGATTTCAAGATTTACACCTTTTTTTTTTTTTCAAATCTAAGGTTCAGATTCCTGTTGAAGACACAGGAAAAATTCTTAGCATCATTGCAGTTTCTATTTGAAAATAAGGCTAATTATGTGATCAGAGGTATTTTTATAGCATTTATTAACCATGTATTCTTTCACTCCTCCAACACAAACATTAGTCACAGAATCACAGAATCACTAGGTTGGAAAAGACCCACAGGATCATCGAGTCCAACCATTCCTATCAAACAGAAACAACGCAATACAAAGCAACACCAGTACATTAATTTTTTTTATGGAAACTAGTCAGATTTGGTTTTCAATTTATTTTAAATAAATATGACCAAATATTTGCTAATATGTAATGTGCTCCTAAAGACAAGAAATATGTTGGCACTTTTATTAAACAACTAAATTGTCATAAATTGACCAGAGATGTAGTTTCTGTCTAAGACATTCATTGGTCTTGTTTCCATAGTTTAATAAATATATAATGTTTAGAAGCCAGTCCTCTTTTTGTCTTCATGTATTTAGATTTACACAGAGAGGAATTGAAAAGAACAACAGTAATTAATTTTGAAGCACAATGGTGCATTCACAAAACAAGGTTCTCTTTTTGAGCTTGGCACAGGTTTTGTGAATAACCTAGGCATAACAGAATTGAAATTTAATAAAAGTAAAAGTGATTGACAGTACATGATCAGATTATCTGCCAGAAGAAATAGCCCCTGCCACAATCTCTTTCAATCTGACTCATTATCTTCTTATCACATTAGAACACAATGGCTACATACCTATTTTTGCTAGAACTCCCACTTAAATGTAGACTCCCTACATGCTGGCTTGCACATTGATTCAAATTGCAGGCAAATTCCAGTACATAAATTCACTCATGATTTTGAAGATGATTTGAGGTCAAGTCTCTGTCCTGTCTCTGTCTTGTTGGACTCCCGTCTATCATTCAGGAGAATGGAAATCGACATGTTGGTCATCACCAGTCCAGAGAACATGCAGATTGTTTTTCTAGACTTACGAATAAATGAGACCTTAGGATACAAAAATTATGTTTAGAATGTCACTATTAAATCTGAGGAAAAACAGAATGTTTGAAGAAAACTGTGTAGATTGGTGTTACAGACATTTGAGGTGGGACAATACTGTGGAAGCCATCAATGCCTGAATGGTTTTGACTAAAATGTAGTGATTCAGAAATCACTACCACCTTGCTTTTTTGTTGCAGGTTTATACAGATTTCATGCTGCCCTTTTGCTGTAGTGTAAGACCAAATGGTAGTGAGGAGGCTAAAGACATTTGGACAAAAAGCACTTCAAACAGAGATATATCAGTTTTATTAATCAAAACAATTCAAACAGAGATATATCAGTTTTATTAATCATAAAATATCCCTGTCCCATGCAGGAGATGGTGTAGTGAGAGAGAGAAGTCAGGTGGTTTACCATGATAGTTTCTTCTATAACTTGGGAGAGATGGTGCAGTCTCAGAGGGAAACTGGACATGCCATTGTAGTGGTTCCTGTCAAGATGTGCCTGGTAGAGGTGCTGGATTGTGAGATTTCTCTGTGCTCTTTTCCATTCACTGGGCACCCCTGAGAATGGAAAGAGAGTCTTGGGTTGTGCTGCAGGGTCCTGGATCTACCCTCCTCAGAGACTTTCCAGAAACTCTCAGTCACCTCAGTAGATGTAAGTTTCCTCAGTAATAAAGACTAGGTAAACATAATTTGATAGTGATTAGTCTGTTCTAATCACACAGTTATTGTCTGATTTGCTGCTGTCCTTGTTGGTACTTATGATTTGTTTTTTCTAGGTATTTCTGGAAGCTGGTTCAAGACTTCTGGTATTTCTTGTCTCTATGGCTACCTGAAAGGAGGTCATAGTGAGGTGGGTGTTTGTCTCTTCTCCCAGATAACTAGTGATAGGATGGTCTCAAGTTGCACCAGGGGACGTTTAGATTGGATATTAGGAAAAAAATCTTTACTGGATGAGTGGTGAAGCATTGGAGCAGGCTGCACAGGGAAGTGGTAGAGTCACCATCCCTGGTTCAAAAAAAAAACAACTTGTAGATATGGCAGTTTGGGACATTGTTTAGTAGGGATGGTGGTGTTGGGCTGATAGTTGGGCTTGTTGATCTTAGAGGTCTTTTCCAAACTTAATGATTCTATGATTTTTTTTTTAATGATTTTTGATGATGAAACATTGTTTATATATCTTGGCTACCTACTTGCCTTAGCACACCAAAGCTATTCTCTTTGGAAGAGATGGCTAATTAGATTTAATCTACTGTTGCTACAGGAAAAGTTGGTTAAAGTTATCAGGTTTATGCTAACAACTATGCTATCTAGGACTAACAACTATACCTTTTCAATGAGTTTCTGGATAATTGATTACAGTGGCATGAGCTGGAAAGCAGATGTCCTTCCTTCCCTCCTGCTTACTGTACACTGTATATTACTATCTAATTACTGTACTAGATTACTCTCTGATGCATAGACACGGAAACCTTCATATATGCCTTCTCTTTTTCTTGATCTCTTACTCCTCCTTATTTCCTCTCACCTCCCACTCAAAAATACCAGCTCATATTGAGCTCAATGAACACATTGTCCTACTCCCTAGCCAGGCATATGTACAATGTTTTGAGCAATTAGATGTCTGAACTTCTACTGAGTTTCAATAGACCTGTGGTTGTTAGGACATTCATGTTCAGCTCCACACATCAACTCCTCCATAGCTGATGAATAAATTATCAGCTTACAACCTTCTTGGCTCATATAAATCTAATACTGTGATTGTTGTCATACAATAGCATAATCCCTAAGACGCTGGTGTTTCTGGCATGAATGGCATTCAGATCAGCTTCTACATGTTAACATTTCAGTGCTGATTGGTTGGTTCTGAACATATACTATTAACAGAGCATATTATTTGAGTTTTCCCTACAAATGGAAAGGCTTCATAAGACCTTTTCCTAAGTTGCAAAATCTTAAACAATCAAAAATGCCCAGGTGTAACAGCTTCATGGAAAAATTAGGTTGAGTTCTAAGAAAACTACTCTTCACCCACATCACTGTGATTTTGGTCTATTCAGAGATATTTCTCATGTATTAGAACTAATCGAGGTGGGTTTCCTTAACACCAACGCTTGCATTGTTTTTTCTTTGTATGGCAACAACAGTATCGATAGATTTGACAGTGTCCTGTCACAGAGAGTTGATTAATACAGTGATCTCACTCTTTTTCTACTGAAGGAGATACAATTCCCACCATACAAATCCTTTCCATTTTCATTTTCATAAGAAAAAAATTGGGGTTTTACTGCTGTGTATGCATTTGCTTGTTACAGGACATAGAGTTTCTGGATGCTCGATAGGATGTCACAGATTCGGGTAAGATAGCCTGTGCAGTCCCTTCATAGACCGTGCTATACTCTAGAATAATACATTGGTTCTCTGTAATAAGAGCAAGCTTTGTTAGTGCTCACATTTAGACCAATACTGTGTATCTGGTATTTACAACCAGCTCCCAAGCACTAATAATAAAGACTTCAAAACTGACGTTCAGTACTCAGAAGCTTATGAGCCTGTAGACAAAGTGTTAAAATCTGAAAAGACCTTTTGGAAAAATTGCACTGAGTAATGAAAACAACTTTTTTCTTAACATCCAAGTGTTCTTGACTTATTAAAATATGCAAATCACTCTAGCACTTTGTTTAATTGCTGTTTCCTTAAACCCATCAAATCTTCTTAATTCTTCTCTTCTTTGTCCTTAATTAACACCCATTCCCCATTGGCTAAAGTGTAACCCACAAGACCTAAGCTTGTGAAATTCCCAACTTATTAAACCTAATTGCTATAATAATTAGCAACCATTGGCAAAATATTCTTCACACAGAAAGCGCAAAGGCATCTAATTAACACTTTCAAAATGCTAAGCATTCATTTCTTGATATTTTACATGCCATTTCATGCTTTCATTTCTGAAGAAGTATGACATAATATGTTGTCCTAAGAGAAATAGGACAGGAATTTTTTGATAAAAATCTGGATTTGTTAAAACTGAAACTTTTCACTGCAACAACACGACATTGTTGTAAAAGATTTGTTTAAATTTAATTTTTCAGATGACAAATATATTCCCTGACAAACGAGAAATTCCAATAGAGAGACCAGCTCAGCAGCTTAAGTATTCTGCATGACATGGGAGATGGACAGAGTAGGAAGCTGAACAGAAGAACCAATGTAAGAATCATCTTCCCAAAGCTACTGTCCAGTGTGAAGGTTTTCTCTTGAGTTCATGTAATTTATTTTGAAATGAATGGCAAGGTAGAATCCCACTTTAATACTGGCATGAAATAGCTGAGTTTATCTGACGTGAAACAGAAACATTCCAGAAATCTTAGCGATATGTGTGTGTGTATTAGGAGAAAAAAATGTTTCCAACAGTGTCAAATCTATTGACACAGCCAAAACAACTGGCATCTGATACAGTTTCTGCATCTTGTTGCATACCTGTACAAAATGGATTTAATTCCATAATATACTGTGACATCCAGAAGGTGCTGAGAAGACATTATACAGAAAAAGAAGTAAGATTTCAAAACTTTTGGATGACAGAACATTTTCCTGCATAGAAACAACTATAGATGGTGTTACATTTATTTTTCATGTAGCAAAACATACAGGTATTCTCTGAGGCAAAACTTTTCCAGTCTTTTCTCACCTGAAATTTCCCAGGCCACTTTAGTAATTGGTGTACATGAGAAATATAGAATCAGATATTTTATTTACATTATAAATGTTAAACTCCTAAAGTAAAATTGTGATTCCAGGCAAAGTTTTTTCCAGATTATTATTTGGTTTTGTCCTCTAGTACCCACAGTTCCACATGAAAAATTGTGTTTCTTGTGCACTGACCACCATTCTTCTCATGATTGTCCTGACATTCTTATGTTTTATCACTGTCGTGTCACTTCCATGTTAAGTGTACACTAAGGCTGACAAGATAGAAGACATATCAGAGCAAGTGTAGCCCAAACAGCAAGCTCGATAGCAGCTGAGAATGCAAACATGAAATTGTACTATGTTCTGTGGGGTGCTGACATGTAGTAGACTGACTTGGCTTAAAGTCACACTGTTTCAAAGCAAGTATTTTAATGGGGCTCTGTAAACAAAATATTTCAGGTAATTTTGACTTGTATCAGAAAATTAGACTTCAAATTCCCTAATGGGAACTGGGTATTTCTTTTTACAGAAGTCTTTCAGTTTTCAGATTTTTATAAAAATTTAATTTCTCTCTGCAGATAAAAGTAAAGAAAAATGTTTTGGTTTCCTCTCTTCATCTCTGCTTTTGACAGGAGAAAAGAAACAAATATATTTGACAACTTGTTTGTCAGAGAATAACACCAAGGAGACTATCTGGATAGTAGTTGGTTAGTAATATTCTAACTCCATTTTATAGTCATGAAATGCATTAATGTAATGAATTGGTTATATTACAAATCAGTATCAACCTGCTTTTTTCTCATCTTCTTGAAGTTGCTAGTAGTTTCTATCGTTGCTAAAAGCTGTTGTGTAAAAGTTACTAAAAAACTGCTGCTACCTTCTATGACAAGATGAGTTAAAGGTTGTTGGTATTGTGTACTTGGACTTCAGTAGAGCCTTCGACACAGTTTTACACAGCATTCTGATTGAGAAACTGACTACCACTGGCCTTGAAAGATGAACACTCTGCTGGGTAAAAAACTGGCTGAAAAGTTAAATCCAGTTAGAGACCAGACAGAAGTGGTGTTCTCCAGGGCTCAGAGCTGAGTCTGCTTCTCTTCAATAACTTTATCAATTACAAGGATGAAGGGATTGAATATACCCTTAGTAAGTTCGTAGATGACACTAAGCCGGGAGGAAGTATCAATCTGCTTGAGGGTAGGGAGACTCTACAGAGGGATCTGAACAGGCTGGATTGACGAGCTGAGGACAACGGGATGAGGTTTAACAAGGCCAAATTCAGAGTCCTGCACCTGGGACACAAAAACCCTGTGCATAACTACAGGTTTGAGGAAGAGTGGTTGGAAAGCCATCTGGCGGAGAAGGACTTGGGGGTGTTGGTTGACAGCCAACTGAACATGAGCCAGCAGTGTGCCCAGGTGGCCAAGAAGGCCAATGGCATCTTGGCTTGTATCAGAAACAGCCTGGCTTGTTTTGGCTTTTTTTTATTTGTTTGGTTTTTTGAGGTGGGGTCTTCTTCCAAAGATATTATGTATCCTATCTTGTGTTGAATTCAATAAAGTTATTCCTTCAGCTGACTCCTTTTGATACAGAATTTAAGAAACTGTGAAGATTTTAGAAACCAAACTGTAGCTGGAGGGAAGGGAAACTATATCAATTATCTTTTACTCTGTATTACCCTTAGCTTAAATTCCATACGTAATCCAAGATACAATGTCATGTTCATACCTTAAGCTTACTTATTTTGATTTTCCAAACAGTTATTCAACAGATATTTCAGACTTACAGAGCTCATAAAAAGTTTTAGGTGCATAATATTGGATTTACATTCGTCATTTTTAATATGTGATATTCTCCCAAGGATTTAGATCTCAACAGATTGTTATACTGTTATGCATTGCTCACATCATGCTGTTCCTTCACCCTCCCAGCTTTATGACAGATACCCAAAATATTTTATTTTTTCATCACCTGCCCTCAGAGACTTGTATTTACATCTCATTCCCTGTGCAGACATGGAAGACTGGAAATTGTTTGCTAAACAAGAGGATTTATTCTGTATTATATCAATAATTTATTAGGGTTCCTGTATTGTTATAAGATTATATCATTACCATGTATCTTATTTCAATACATCAGTTGCTATGTGACAGAAGTCCATTGGGTAATGTGAGATCAACTAGATATTTGCAACTAGATATTCTTTATCCAGTGGATACAGTTAGGATGACATCAGTGGGCTTGTACTCCACTTGCAGTTTTGACCCAGAATACTCAAGGTCCAATTCTTTGTATTACAACTGGTTCAACAATGATCTTACTTTTTGAGACTTGCTCACTGCAGACTCTTACTTCATAAGAGTCATTCATATACATCCAGTGAGAATAGCTGTAGAGGTTTAGTTTGATAAATTGCTTTTACAATTATAACCTTAAAATAACTAGCAAATCCTTCTAAAAAAATCTATTTTAAATTCTAAAATTAACTCCCTGAATTAGGTTTGAAAAGATTCAGTTTAACAGTCCAAAGGCTCATCTTCATATGATTGCTGCACAGCAGATGTTGAGCTTCTTTTCTAATAACTTCTTTTACCTTGCCTTGCCTGGTGACTCTCTTCAGCTAGAAAGATTTCAAATCACCATTGAAATAAATGAACAGCTGAATATTTCTTTAAAGCAAATATTAAAAGAGTGTTTTATAAGAAAAGAATCAGCTATAAAATGGAACTGGAGGACGTGATTATACATATTGCAACAGAAGAATCTTTTGTGAAAAATGTTGAAAAGAGAATATTTTCTATATATCTGATAAGCAGCATCTTGTTATACACATAAGAATGATGAGACTCTCAGCCAAACTGGAGTAAAAAATAAAAATAACTTCTGACTATTTATGCACTTAGAGCTTTATTTGCAGACTTAGCCCAGCTGTGATGACTAAAAGAAATACTTTTAATGGCTTTAATTTAATAGGTGCAACACTACCTCTATTTGTGAAGTCATCAACTGTAAGTACTTTTAGTACATTGGGTTATGTCTTGAATTTAGGAACCAGTATGTCCTACCAAATTCGGGGATTAGTTATTAAAATAATTGTTAACTGGATAACACAAACATTATATTAAGTATTTTAATATAGTAAGAACTCTTGGAGTCTACAAATTAAAACTTCCAGAAATATATTAAACTGGCTTGTGACAGTCAGAGTTAAAATACACTAAGTGGGAGAGAGATAATTTCTCTTTTTTATCTGTTATTATGATACATGCCACATGGAAATTCTGCCATACTCAGAAAAGAAATTAATGTAGCAAATCTTAAACACTCTTTGCAGTGTAATTTGGTACCTGCGCTGAAAAGTAAAATAAAGTAAATTTTCACAGGTATACTATTTAAAGGAAAAAAATATTTCATAGACTTCAAGGCTATTGGCCGTTACTTTCAGTCTCCCTTTAAATATTGAATACACAATAAAAATAGCCGTGACCAAAACAGCACTACACAAAGTTATTACTGATTGCTAGAAATAATAAACCAAACCCACTGTTAGTCACACAGGCTTAGCCATCTTCTGCCACAGTTACTACATTTTTCTTTTGTGGGGCTTGGACACTAGCTAACATAATAAAACATTTCTTCCATTTAGAAAGATGCAGTTACAGTACTGTTGCCGTAGGCAGAATAATAAAAATAAAGCCATCTTCCCTTTCTGCAGTTGCTCCTCAGCTACCCACAAAATAATTTCTATGCATGTGTTACCATTTCAAAAGTGATAGCTGAAAATGCAGACTCCAACTGAAGTCTTCTTCAGTTCTGAATCCCACTTATCATAAATAATATTTTATAAATAATAATTTATACATAAATTATCACACTTTTGTGGTAGCAAGTGAAAATGTTTTCTGCTGACCTAGATGATCAATTGGGAGATACTTAGTCAAAGAAAGACATAAAAGAAATACCATAGATCCTTACAGAGTGAAGATGGTGTGAAATAGAAAAGTATTCTCTACTTAGATGAAATTTAAAGGTCTATAAAGAGAGTTTATGGAAGCTAAATTTGTTTTTCATTTTCTGTGAAATATTTTCATTTTGGAAAGCAAATAACACCTCCTTTAAGACTATTTTGTAACATCCGATTTGAAGCTTCCTTGAATATCACTGTTATTTTACACCTGCCTTTCGCAGACCTTCAGTGAATAGTTCAGTGTTCCCTCCTAGAACTAAGTATTTCGAAGTTAGTTGCCTGACTTGAGAGAAGTCTTCTTAGTCATCTCATCTTGCTATTCCTTTTTCCTTTAAGTTCTCCCATATCCTCCAGATGAAGACACTGACACAAGCGTTGACTTGTGGAGTGGAAGGGAGGTAAGTCAGAACATTTCTGTGCTCAGCATGGAAATGGAGCATGCATTTATCAGTGACACACTTTAAGTGAAGGAAGAAAAAGACAGCTGTTTCTTTTCATTATCCAAAATGTAAATCCCCCAAGATATCTTTCCACCTGATTGACAGTATGTATAGATAAAATGAATGTTGAAATGGAAATAAATGTAAGAGCAAGACTACAGCATTAGAGCTGTGGAGTTCTTTCAAAAGACAGCTTTGAAAATATATTGGGTCTTACTATGAAATTTCATTATATAAACTAAATTGTTGCTCTATCATCTCATGAGAAATCAGGGAAATTTTGGATAGATGGCAGGGTCACAGCAAAACTATACAAATAATGCCTACATGCCCAGGGTGCATTGTCTCCGTGAGGAATTTAACAACCACTTATAAGCCTTAAAATTCAGCTTTCAATCTGATTCACCCCAAAATCACTCTGTAATATACCTAGAGCACAGATCACAAAAATAGTGTGTCTACATTCTGTCTGATGATGCAATGGCAAATTTTATCTATGTGATTAATAAATTCATGTCATACACTGCTTGATAGATTATTTTGCAATTGTTGATGATATTGGGAAGACAGAATGTGATTATTAATGATACAGTTGCTCAGTCCATTAAAATTATTTGGTGAAAACAAATGAGCTCATGACTTCAGGCTAACAACTTCATACTTATGACTGCTTGCTGCTTGATACTATGCATTGCTGGAGAAATAACCTTTAGTGACCTATGATAAAAATGTCAAATATCGTGTTCTCCTGTTCTGCAGTCAAAAGTTTATGCTTAATGAATGTTCTAAATTTCAAGACAGCAGCCAAAAAGTGTGCTCAAATGGAGGAAATATAAGTAGGGAGAATAAAGATCTTATAAGCTCTGAAAAAAAAAAGGTCAAATGCAGGAACTGTTCATTTCTGTGTAGTGGTCCATAATGACTGGGATTTTTGCTGTGTAAGAGTTATCTCCATAAGTAAATTATGTTACCTCATTTAGTGATTTACAGCTCTTCCAAATGAGAACATCTAATTCCTGTCAAGAAAGACAATCTACATCCCCCCTCATTATACTTTTAAATTTTTCACCAAGAAAAGGAACTTGTGAAGTCTTAAACCTTCAGATAATATATCATTCAAATCTAATTCATCTGAGAAATGCCTCTGATGGAGAAGGTAGAACTGCTACAAAAATGTATGAATACCCTGGTACAAATAACAATTGCAGAATACAGGACTGTTCATCTTATTTGTTAAATGGCATTTGCCAGACAAGATTGTTTGGGCTCCCTTTTCCAAGATAGGCAGCACAACCAAAGGCCATTAGAAAAGCTGAAATTATAGTAGGAAGGAGGCAGAAAAGAGAAATTTGTTTTGTCCATTGAGACCAAATTATTACAGTGCACATTGCAAAGATCAGTTGCTAAATCTTTCCTTTGAGCTCCCCATACTTGACACACAGAGCATGTGCTTCTGACAGGATAGAGCTGATAACTCCATTTGTATCCTGTGTCTCTAAATTACAAGCATGCCACCTGGAAAGACCTTGAGTGCTCTAAGGTACCCCAGACCATTTATTCCTGTGTCAGTCCATCAAACTCGTATTATCCACAGCATTCATGTTTACCTCAGTTCTTTGCCAGTCTTGCTGAAATCTGAAGCACTGACTCAGAAGTCATATTTTGTTTATTTTCTATTTTACTTTCAGAATTAAGTCATGCATGTGGTTTGACAGTTGTGTAAGGTGCAAGCAGGTGGACTACCTACTCAGTCTTGTGGCAGAGCTGCGAGAGGAAGCAGGTAGGCTAAGGAGCATCAGAGTCTGAGCCAGAGATGGACTGGTGGAAACATACCCTGAGCTTCCTGAAAAAAGAACAGAGACAGCCACCAGAAAAAGCACCTAATCAAAGCGACTTGGTATCCTCTCCCCACTAGGATGTAGTCAAGGACTTTGTGCATTGAAGCAAGTCCATCAACAGTGCAGTCATGTTGTCATGACAGAAGGACGGGATGTCATCCAGAGGGACCTGGACAAGCTGGAGAAGTGGGCCTGTGTAAACCCCATGAGGTTCACAAGGCCAAGTGCAAGGTCCTGCACCTGGGTCGGGGCAATCTGAGGTTTCAATACAGTATGGACTTTGTTCTACCATCCCCTACCTATCCCTCCCCTTACACCTGGGAAACACTCAATTTGCTTACATGAGCACACAACACTTCTGATTGATTGTTATTTAATGCTACTGCAGCACCCTTAGCTGCAGGAACACAGGTGGACAGAAATAGAATGATCACAAAAATATAGAGATGCTCTATTAAACATACTAGAATGCAAAATGCTGTTTTATTAAAAGATGGTTAATTTTCATTTCTGGGATAACTTATAAGAATAAGTGAAGCAGGTAGAATTGCCTGTTACTAGGCATCCTCAGAGGTCTCACTTAAAAAGATCTTTCCTATTGATTTATTCTTATGTCAGTTTGGAGTCCCAAACTCCTCATCACAGAAACTAGATTGATTTTAGCGCCTAGCTTGGCTATGGATTAAAGCAAAGGAACTACTTATATGCCAGGCAGAAAACCTAAGCCTGGGAATGGACTGTGTCATTTTTAATTCTCCAAGCTACAGATAGCGGTCTCAGAAGCTGAAGTTAATCTTCAGTCTGAGATCTACACTTGAGGTAAGCAAAATCAAGAGAGACAAGGATCCCTAAACTCAACAGGAGACAATCCCAGCTCCAAGAACCCTCTGTAGTAGAAACCCTGGAAAAAGAATTGTAGGCTTAATTCTATATTTACAAGCCTTGTGAATGCTGATGGAAGAGAAGCCACCAAAATTAACACAAACACAACACAAATGATCAAACACAGCCTTGCATAAAATATAAGAAAAGACAGAGACCAATGTTTTTGTGATTCTGAGTTCTTAATTCATGTAACCCAAGCCTGCTTGATTATTTTTTAGAGAATCCATAAAACCTAATTGCATTTACATTATTATTTACATTTATTTATTTGTTTATTTATCTATTTATTCATTTATCCATTTATATTCATCATAAACCTTCTAAATGAGCTATGTCAAATGGACACATTAAAAAAAAAGAAGTTTGATTTAACTTTTGTTTCATTTCTTCTGACCTCACTAGTAAATTTCAACAGTCATGCACCCTGTCATCCATTTTTCATTATTTTAAAGAGTTATGAAATAATTTTATGTCATTACATTTTTTTTTTTACATTAGTACATTTGTTTTCAACTGCAATCAGAATCTGACTTATATCATACCTGGATAATAATACAGAGGAACTTCAAAGTCTTCCATCTCTAGCAGATTTTCAAATTGTGATGGAAGCTTTCATGTTCTGTGTGTAAAGAAATTACTGCTAACAGCACAGCATGCCTCCCAGCAACAACACATATCCAGAAAGGTACCAAAGCATACGTGTGACTTTAATTACTCACACAAGTCAGAATTGTGTTGAAAGGTAGGTACATACCCTGAATATGAAATTATGTGTCTTTAATAACACTATCTTTTTCTAGTTTCCTTTTTCTTTTTTTTTTTTTTATATTGTGCTTTTGGATGTCTCTAAGTGGAACAAATTATTTTAGCTGCCCTTCCCTCAATAATCCCCTCTGACATAGAGTTGTCAACGTAATCCACAAAAATCTTTCTATTTTTTGAGTGTCAGCCTTACTTCATGGGAGAGAAGCAGTCTGGGTATGCATGACCTACTGTTTTAAAATGAAAGAAAAAAGATTTAAAGTGAAACATTTTAAAACGACAGCGAAATGACAGCCAGAATGGCTTCACCAAGGGCAAGTTCTGCCTGACCAATCCAGTGGCTTTCTGTGATGGGGCAACCAGATCAGTGGACACAGGTAAACCAAGATGTGATCTATCTAGACTTCTGTAAAGCCTTTGATGTGATCCCCTCCCCCAAGTATTCTTCTCTCTAAACTGGAGAGAAGCAGATTTGATGGGTGGACTATTCAGTGGGTAAGAAGTTGTTTGGATGGTCATATTCAGAGAGTAGTGGTCGACAGCTCTATGTCCAGATGTAGGTCTGTGAAAAGCAGTGTCCCTACGGGATCCCTACTGCGACAAGTACTGTTTAATGTCTTCATCAATTATATAGACAATGAGATCTAGTGCACCCGCAGCAAGTTTGCAGATGACACCAAGTCGAGTGGTGCAGTTGTCATGACAGAAGGACAGGATGTCATCCAGAGGCACCTGGACAAGCTGGAGAAGTGGGCCTCTGAGAACCTCATGAGGTTCAACAAGGCCAAGTGCAAGGTCCTACATCTGGGTCAGAGCAATCCCTAAGTTCAGTACACGATGAGGGATGATGTGATTGTGAGCTGCCCTGCAGAAAAGGAGTTGGAGTGCTCATTGATGAAATGCTCAACATGAGCTGGTGATGCACACTCACAGCCCAGAAGATCAATCTTATCTTGGGCTGCAACAAAAGATGCATGACCAGCAGGTTGAGAGAAGTGATTCTGCCCCTCTACTCCACCCTTGTGAGACCCCACCTGGAGTATTGTGTCCAGCTCTGGAATCCTCAACATAAGAATGGTATGGAACTGTTGGAACAAGTCCAGCGGAGGGCTAAGAAGATGTCAGAGGGCTGGAGCACCTCCCATATGAGAACAGGGTGAGAGAGCTGGGAAGAGCCTGAAGAAGAGAAGGCTTGGAGACCTTATAGCGACCTTCCAGTACCTGAAAGAGGTGTACAAGAAAGCTGAGGAGGGACGTTTTACAAAGACATGTAGTGATAAGACAGTGGGGAATGGCTATAATTTGGGGAGTGGAGGAGTTAGACTAGACATTAAAAAGAAATTCTTTACAAAGTTATGGATATCCCTCCCTGAAAGTGTTCAAGGCCAGGTTGGATGGGGCCTTGGGCAGCCTAGTTTAGTGGGAGGTGTCCCTCCCCATGCAGGGGGGTTGGAATTAAATAGTCTTTAAGATCCCTTCCAACTCAAAGCATTATATGATTCTAAGCTTCTATGTCTGACTGATCTTTAAATATGCTTGATGAAAAGAGCTTTCAATGTGGTTAACATGCTGTCCACCAAATACATTGCTACGTCTTTAATAATCATTCAGGTGAAATTAGCAGGCTAAGGTAAGCACTATGAAACAACTGTGATCTCATCAGAAATTTTAGAGAAATGACACATGTTCAGTGTTGTCATGGTTTCTGGAATCTACATTTTTCTTGAATTCTTGATACTTGGAATGTACTCCCTGTTAAATTGTGGGCTTGGGTTCTCATTTTTTATTTCTGTTGAACTGAAAATCTCAGAGGTGCTAATAGCGTAATGTTACCTGAGACTGACAATAGGCACATTTAAACCTCAAGGAGACTACCTTCACAAGGAAGCAATGTTCACGAGGAACAAACAAGTTCTTGAAAATCAAACAAATTGAATTATGATATAGAAGATAGCAAGAAACCAACAGAAAATATGGAAAATAATTACCATTAGGTTAGAGAGAACAAAAAGTATTTAAATTATTTAGATATGATGGCTCAGGTCTCGGAAAATGCTGTCAGACAGAAGATCTACATTTCTATAGTTTACCTAGAGGTTGTAATTACCGTTTGGAAGTCTTGGGGAGATTAAAAAGACATTTGTGGCTTAATCTCAAATTCCCTAAATTTATGCAAAGGGAAAACATACCTAGATTTCAAACATTATTCAGCAAAGTATTTCATCTTTGCAAGTAAAGAATCAAGAAATATCATATATTTCAGAATTGATTTAGGGGAACAAAAATATAATTTCCTCTCCAAGCATAATATATCTAATTACTGCTATTTCATATGAGTATGAATGAAAACTTCTTTGTATGTCATAGAAAAATTAAAATAGTTAATAAATAATCTCCTTAGTATATCAAGTAAGAATTAAAACATTTAGCAAATTATCAAATACACATAATCCTACCTAAGACCTGTTAAACCAAAGAAAGCATGTAAGATATTTTCTGAAGAAAATTACATAGGATTTATTCTGAGAGAGATGAGTTCGTTAATCCAAAATTCTTAAAATCTAAACCCTATGATTTATCTACGCTAACTAAGGTTAGATCATATCTTCTCTCCACTAATATATGGTCTAACATATAAAATTTAGTGTTCTGAAGTGATTTAGCATCTTAGAATTGCTAGGGAAAGAACAGAAGGAAGTATGTGATATAATTTTTGCTAACACTTCTTGACAGTTCCTTGGTGCTGGTGAGGCAGTTCCATAAGATACAGACAGCAGAATTTAGTACGAAAAATTCTGCCTCATTTTTCTTAAAGAGGGGGGAAAACAACGTACAGAACTGCACTGAAAAAGCACCATTGTTGTGGTTCAAAAATGAAGCACTTTAAAATTTTAAATATGTCTGCATAAACATGGCTTGTGCAAATTAATAAGTGAAATATTACTTGCACTAATTTGCAGACTTTTGTTTGAACTATTTCTTAGGATCTGTACTGTGAGTATGGAAATCACTGTCTAGAAAGTATCATTTTTCTACTTTTATTTCACTATTGTAGGTCTTTGTTTTGTGCAACAGGATATATGTGTGAAATGGCAAAATCTCAACTTTCTCTATTAAAATGCAGTGGAAGGGTAATTAAAAACAAAGAGGAAAAGCCAACAACTTGTTGAAGAGGAAATGTTTTTTTTCAAAATGCTAAAAAGCTGACTGACTGTTTTCCTTCAGCTCTTTTCCTGATTTTAAGCTAAGACTCTTTCCAAACTTAATGTCAATGCTTCACATACATGGGAGAAAGTCAAGTCTTATAGATTTCGCCTACCTGTCTAGGTTAAAGTAGTTCATATTCAATTTAGCAAAGAAAAAAAGCCTTGCCGAGATGTGAGTCAATAAGAAAAAAAAAGGTGGGCAGGGGGAAACTATGACAAAAAGAGGAAACTAAAGGATGGCTTGAAAAGGCCAGTTTTTCTGAAACAGATTAAGATCCTCTACTGACTAGAGGGTTTACCTTTCTCCCATTACATCTTCTCAATCTGTTAAAAAAATTCTTTATAGAATCAACAGGGATGTGATGCATTCCTGCAGATTATAGTTCAGATCTAATGAGATTGTATACAATCTTATTCATGGTAACCCATAAGCTACATCAAAAAGATGACTTCCGGGAAGTTAATCTAAAAGTTATTGAAGGCAAAGTTAGAATTATCAAATGAAATGAAGACTTCTTTATGTCCTATGCTTATAGTTAAGAATAATTGACAAGAAAGGTGGCAGGTTTCTGTCTGAAGGAGTGTTGCAAGAAAGGGAATAATAGACATAAAGAAACACAGACTGAAGGCGTGCTAGGTTTGCTCTGGCGTTCAACAGAAGTACCTTAGTGTTAATGTGAGTGCTGTAATACAGGGCATGTTGAGTTAATTAGCTGCACTTAGTGCATTAAAATACATAATTGTGATTCAGAAGTCTTTTGATGACAGTCAGTACTTCTAAAATTGTTCTGGTTCAGAGATGGAAACAGCATGAGAAGGCAAGCAAAAATTTATTAAATTTTGTAATTACTATTAACATAGTTACTCTAATGTGTAGGAGTGACAAATTGTTAATGGAAAAAAAACCTTTATGGAAAAACTAAAAAAGGCACATTTACTTCAGGAAAATCTAGGTTTTGAAGAACTGAGACCTTTGAAATGTGTGTAATATTATTAAAGAAGTTGGAAAAGTTGTCAAGAGTTTACAAAATTAGAGGAGAAAAAAGTATTATTCTTATTTTTTTTCCTGAAAGACGTGCTAATAGTAATGTTCAGTTTCTGCCATTGCCAATGCATTTTCTCTTTGTTCCTGTGATGGCACATTTGCACAAGCTCCTCTTTTAGAATGGGAGAAGATAAGACAATGTAGAGTTAGAGAAACTAGTTGATCAATTAAAAAAAAAGACTACTTAATAAACTGAGATGTCATCTTCAATTCTAGTTTTGCACTGTACCTCAGTGTTAAAAATCTGACAATGATGAATTAAGTTTCTAGGTAAAATGTCTCTAGGTGTTCATCCCAGCCTCTTAATACAAATAAAATTTAGGAATAATCTTTAATTCCAAAATTTTAGTTCTGTTTTGACAATAGTTAGTTTTTTCTGGTTGAGAAAGACATAACCTAAGGTCACTTTTCCAAAACCTAAATACCTCTTCTAATGAACAAAATTCCTGTAAGTAATATCTGCTTTATGTTTTAATCTGTCTAGTTTTGGCTTCTTCTTGAATTGCTGAAACATCTCATCCTCCATTTTGATTTCTATTTTCCTTTAGAAAACAAAATATTGTAAGATTTCAAGTGTAGGCTTGTGGGAACATTTTCCAGAGAACAAGGCCTGGATGCTGTGAGATTGTTTGATACTGAACAACTCTAACAAGGCCTTGAAACAGAGAGCAGAAAGCTAAACAGGGGCCAGCTGGGAGGAATGCAGCAGCTAGTTCAGTGGGAACGAGTATCAGCTGGAAGAAAAACAATTAAAGAGAACTATCAACATAGTTAATTTTAGTGTAACTGTGTTTCTTAGCATGTGCAGTAGTTTAGCCAATAATATGTTAGTAATAGCTTTATGGACAGCTACCTTTAACCAATAAAACACTGTAGATACCCTTGTGGGCACCCAGTTATGTAACCCAAAAGGGTTTATAAAGAAACAGCTAAGCTCAATAAAGTGAACACTCACTGATCATATTGATCTCTGTGTTTGACGCTGTGATTCTCCCGTCAACATAGGCTTTTTCCTGCTGTGTGAATATAGGAATAAGATGGTTCCAGATTGTTAGTAGTTATGACTTTATCCTGCAAATAAGCTTGACACTAGTGTTTTAACAAATAGAGGTCTGACTATGTTGGAGGAGACAGAAGGAAATAAGGAAGCCATAGCTCCATCATTAGCACCTAAGTATGTTAGACATTACCAAACATTACTGATATTACTTTTATAACACTTTTTTTTAAACAATTGTGGCGACTTTGAAAAATCTGGATGCTTGGGGCTTCAAGAAACAGAATACATTTAATTTCTGATTGCATATTACTGTTGATTGCCTTTTTATTTATTTTCTCTATTGGAATTTGTTTTGGCAAAATTTTTTGTACATTCTTAGATTTTGCCCAGGTACAAAATTACTGAATGCTATGTTGTGGAATTTATAAAGACTTTCTATTTTACAAATAACTATACTCCTTTAGTGTCAAATCTTTAACTTTGGCATTTGCACATCACCTGTCATATGGTTATGAAACATTTATGGATCAACAATCTTTCCTGCAAGCAATAAGATGATGTAGATACCATTGCTTAAAATGTCTTCTCCTCTCCTGCACGTTTCTGAAAGAAATTTATTGCTGTAGTGCCATTGAAAATGGATCTATCTGGTTAGGAAAATACTTATGCAAATTCAAGAAAAATCTAGAGATTTTTGAGATCCTGTTGAAATATAACTTGAGTATTTTGATACGTAATAAATTCGCAAGACAAGGGAATGCACAAATCCTCTTAGTAATCTTAATGAAATCATGGTTTATAAAACCCAAAAGTACTCCATTTAGTGGCCATTATCACAGAATCACAGAATCACAGAATGACCAGGTTGGAAGAGACCCACTGGATCGTCGAGTCCAACCATTCCCACCAATCCCTAAATCATGCTCCTAAGCACCTCATCCACCCTCACCTTAAACACCTCCAGGGATGGTGACTCAACCACCTCCCTGGGCAGACCATTCCAATGCCTAACCACCCTCTCTGTGAAGAATTTCTTCCTAATCTCAAGCCTAAATCTCCACTGGTGGAGCTTGAGGCCATTCCCTCTCGTCCTGTCCCCTGTCACTTGGGAGAAGAGGCCAGCTCCCTCCTCTCCACAACCTCCCTTCAGGTAGTTGTAGAGAGTAATAAGGTCTCCCCTCAGCCTCCTCTTCTCCAGGCTGAACAACCCCAGCTATTATAGTAGCTTCTAAATAATAGAATGAAAGATATGTGCTGTGGATGAAATAGAGAATAACTAATGATTGGCAGTCTGTGAATATTGAATTATTCCTGCCATTTACTGGGATATTACATTATGATACTGCTTCTATCAGCACTATTTCCAAAATATGACATTTTACTAATGATATTAAAGAAGCAAGGAATATGTGCGTCTGTTCCTGACAATATTGTTCAAACATCTTTCAAAAAGTTTGGAATTTTTTCTCATCATTCAAATAAGTCTTATTCTATTTCATATTTATTCTAGTTCAATATTTTAAATTAATTACTAATTATTTATTAGTATGTTTTCTCAGAAGTGTTGGGTATTATGATAGAGTTAACTTTAAACATTCATAGTTAATAGCAATGACTTAAATAATTAAGAAGTTCACACCGCTAGTAAACATCAAAGTAATTATTTTAATTGTAATGATTGGTAATATAAAATATTCTGTATACAATTCAGAGATTTTTATTTTAAATTTAAAATTTATCTTTAAAAGTCATGTTTGTATTTGAATAATAAAAGCAATCTACACAAAGTATGTTCATAGCTGTCTCTTAAGCAAAATCTAAGATGTTATTTAGTATCTCATAAGTAATGCATTGAAATTTACATTTTAGTTTCATTCTCTAGTTTTCTTCTTCTAATTTCCTTCATGTGCTTAGTAATGTTAAATTTGTGATCCTGATCCAGCAATTTACAAGCAAATTTGTATTACAATACGTAAACACCTGCAGAATTAGTGAGTCATAGAAACTAGTTATTTTAAACAATAGGATTCTATTTTTTATAGTATGCTTAACGTGACAGAGTCTTCAGAAATATTATTTTACATTATTAACTCAGAAAAATAGACTGAAGGACTTATAATAGTCAGATCATACATATTAAGTCTATTGGCTATGACTTTAAATTTTATGTGTATTAATGAGAATAAAAAAGGAAAACTTTATTATATTCAGGGAAAAGTGGGATATGAAAATTACTTTCCATATCATAAGGGGAGATGAAGATTTCAGGTGATATTCTTCACAAAGCAAAGAGCCCTTTCTAATGAAGAGGCAGCAATACCGGGGACATCGCTAGAAGACATGAAAAAGAGGCTTTAATTCAGACAAACAGGTTAGCTATGTGTAAGATCTATATTGGAACTTACTTGTAAGTTGTAGCATCCATGGGGTTTCATAATTCCAGTCTTTTGTTTGCTCTAGGAGCACAAAGGAAACTGTTGGCAGGTGTTGGAAGCTTAGGTTTACAAAGCTTCAGTCAAATAATTTTCAAATGAATAAATTTACTTTATATAAGATCTGAATTATGCTTTGGGGTTCACTTTTCTAATCATGGAAAAATTAGGACCGTAGATTTTCTAATCTAGCTACTAAGTGATTTAAGGCAGTGTAATGAATCTGAGTCTTTATGCCAAAGAAATCTTCCCAGTCAATAGTAAAAAAGACTTTCTAGAGCACAGAGAGTTTAAGTGTTTGCAGATCTGACACGGTGAAGCTAGATTACAGAAATCTGGTTACTTGTCTCTGACAAAACTGGGTTGTGGTATCTTGTATAATGATATGTTTTTTGGGATAGGATCTGGGGGGAAACACCCCTATTTACATATGTGGGATCCATTTTATGTTTCTCAGAATACACATATTCCTCCTCATTAATCATTTAGACCTAAAATTCTAACGCCAATAAACACTTTCATTACAATCTTGCCTCAAAAATCAGTAACAACATAAATGAAACTGAGTAAATTCTTGAGTATTACTGATTTTCATTTGGATCACAAATGGCTGGTTTGTTGGTTGGTTTTGTTTTGTTTTAAACTGGAACTTGGTAGTTTTCCTTGTTATTCTTGCACTAATATTGTATACTTCACATCGACACTCTTGAAACCTTTTGTCCTCCAGTGAATAGTAGATAACTTAGTCTTGTTGCTTCGAAAATAAACGCTATTGCTTATCATGCACGTAGCAGAAGAAAAAAAAATATTTACCTTGCTTATGTGAATAGCTAAAAGAGATAAAAAAAATAATCTGCTCCTCAAATTCTAATTCTAGGTGAGTGTTCAGCCAATTGTACTTCATAGTTTCATTATAATTAATCAGTTTGAAAAACAAACAAAAAATTACATTATTCAATCTGAATATGACTTTCATATAAACCTTTAGGAAGGGAATAACTCTCACTTGTACAGCTCTGACAATATTCCAGAAAGACTATGTGAGGTTTGCTCTGCTTTTCCATAATATTTTAATTGGTAGGTTTCCTAAAGTTGCTTTCATCCTAAATTGTCACAGTATTTCTAAGGTTTCTTTCAAAATTGATTTTGTTTTAAATTGTCTTTATTTCTGCTAACAATAGTTATCACCTTGGTGAAATCCTATCAAGTCAGGTGACAAATGGTCACTTTTTGAGTGGCATTAGTCTCATCTAAATTTAGACATCTAGAATGTGAACCAGTCATACTGACTTACATATAGTCTTCCAGAATAAGCTTCACTTGATAAATCCACAAAAGAATATGGAAACAATATTTAGTGGACTGCAGTTTGAGAACCACTAGCCAATCTGAATAAATAAATGGGGTTTACAAACATGGTATATCCCTACTTAGTAACAAGACTGCTACCTTTAAATTGGTCCAACTTGAACGAGTTAAAATCATGACTTTATTCAGTCAGAAAACATATACCTATTTACATAAACTAATGCAAATTCAGCCAAGTGGAATTTAAAAAATTGATCCGTTCTTTAAAAATGAACTCCTGCTGCTACAAGAGGCATGAATCTGTTACAGTGAGTCCAGAGGAAGGTCACAAAGATGATCAGAGGACTGTCTTCTCCTTTGAAGACAGGCTGAGAGAGTTAGGTTGTTCAGCCTAGAGAAGAGAAGGCTCTAGGGTAGCCTTTCAGCAGCCTTCCAGCACTTAAAGGGGGCATGCAGGAAAGATGGAGAGGGGCTCTTTATCAGGGAGTGCAGTGATAGGATGTGGGGTAACAGTTTTAAGCTAAAAGAGGTAGATTTACATTAGATATTAGGAAGAAATTTTTTACCATGAAGGTGACGAGGCACTGGGACAGGTTGTCCAGAGAAGTCTTGAATGCCCCATCCCTGGAAGTGTTCAAGGCCAGATCCGATGAGACTTTGAGCATCCTGACCTAGTGAAATGTGTCTCTGCCCATGGTAAGGGAAGTTGGAATTAGATGGTCTTTGAAGTCTCTTTTGACCCTAAACACTCCATGATTCTGTGAATGAATGAATGAATCTGTAGTCCATGGTTAACAGATATTCTACAGCCAGGTCTTCTTAGAAGTAATTTCTCTATAGATGAAAACATGCCAAAATTCCCTTTTCCTCCCATACATTTAAATGGAAAGCATTAACTAATTGAGAAAAAATCAGCTGTAGCATTGAGAACTTACTTAGTGCTACAAGACACACTAAAGGAAACATCACTTAAAGCAGAACTGTAACCATATGTCACACAGTCTAATTTTAAAAGGTCATCATTTACTGTTGCTTGAAATGTAAGCCACAAATGATTGAATTAGATTTTTTTTTAATCTATTCAACATGAGTCTGTATTACCTAGCAATCTCTTTTCCCTGTGTCATCTTCCAGGGGAAATATTTTCTAACAGGACTTTCATAGCACATTAGAGAGTGCCACTTGTTATTTAAAAAATTATATATTTTCAGAGTATTCAATAAAATGCTTCCAATATTTCTAAATTTAGCCATAGAAGTAATATTTTGGGACAGCTAAGTTATAAGAAACAAAGTAGTCATCCTTAATGATTGACTGCTTGCTGTTCATGGTGGTAAGCAACATTTTCTAGCATTTCTGTCTTGAAGTAATCGCTCATGGAGGGTTTCAATGTGCACTCATTTATGATAAAGCCTATTGTATAATGGACATCATGGTTTTTTCTCCCCCCTGGAAGACAGAAGAGAGCTTGGAAGAAACAGCAGTTCTCTGACTGACCAGATATTGGACTGTACAGACCATTTTATCTCACGAGAAAAAAAGATGAAATTTTATCTTTTAAGCAGAGATCACTAACCCACCCTTTTCACTAAGCATGTGTGCAATGCCAATAAACTCTGAGGTTTGCAATTGATTTATTTGACAATCTGAGGAATTAATTCAGGGGGAAGAAAATCCAGTTGGCTCTGAAGATGAGTTTCATATTTTATGCATTATATCCTATCAGGCAAATGCCTGGAATAGGCCCAATTTGAATGAGACGGGAAGACTTTTTGCCCTGGGCACTGCTTTTCTGACGTAGCATGCTTAGTCAGCACAGAGCATTGCCTTGTAAAATACCCTCTTCACACAGATGCCAGTTACCAGGCTGGTAGTTGCACATTAATCCAGGCTGAGCCTCTGAAATACCTAGGAGCAGGTACCTCTTGCAGAGCACCTTAGAGAGATCTAATCCAAGTGCAGCATAAATGAAGAATCTTGTCCAAAATAAATCATTGTAGCCTTATTTAAAAGAGCATGCATATGCAGCGAGAGAGTGAATTTAATGCAACGTGGCTATACCTTATTAGCTCCTGTATAGCCAAAATGTGATTATCTTTTACAAGGTTTAAAAGCATACGCTACAGTGCTGGATTAACTAAACTGCAAAGAATATTTTTGTTTCAGAATTATCACACTCTGCACACAATACACATTAGAAGTGCAGCTGTTCAGCTGTGTAGTTTCAAAGCATATGGACTGAAGATCACTGCTGATAGATCGTTCATATCTGCTGACAGATAAACTGATGAGGATTACATTTAATGTAATATGGGTGCTAGGCTGGAATCCATTGTCCGTGGCTTTCTAGACCACTTTTCATCTATCACTTAGCATTTGTCACAGTTTTGGAAAATTGTTTTGATTTCTTTTTCTTACTAACCTGTTCTTTGTATCCACATATGGCAGATAGGAAAGGTTGAAGTCGATGATCCAAGATGTCTTTTCAACCTAGTGATTCTATTATTCTGTGATTCTATGATTCCTATGCCAGATTTTTTTGGGGGACATGTTTTTTAAAATATCTTTTCTTCTCTCTGAAGTGAATAATAGAAAGTACTAAATTGGGCAAGCTGATACCCTCTGTACCATAATTCTGTGAATGTTTATTGCTTTCATGTCTTAGGTTTAGTCTTTTCCTCAGAACAGATTCTTATAACTAATTCAACTGTTGCCAACTTCAAACCCAAAGATTGAAAAACTTTATTGGTATTTTAAATTCTACTCAAAATGCAACCTATCAGTTTCCAAAATTTATTAATTTTTCAGATGAGGAAAAACCTGGCTCAAGCCAACTGCTGAATAACAGAAATGACTTCTCTATGTAAACAAGTATTGTAAAATATCCTATAGTCCACAAATAACAATGGTTTCTTTATCTCAGAGAATAAGAAATATTTTCTCCATTAATCTTACTTTCTGTTGGTTCAGGTCAGCATAGTATGTTGTTAGAAACATGATTTCTATTTTCATGAGGTATAGCAGTATAAAAAGTCAGTGAGCTAAGCACTACAGAGCAGAAAAAAAGTTTTGTATATGACTGTTCACTGAAGAGAAAAAATATATTGGTCAAGATCCTTCAAACTGTTTTGTCCATGCCTTGGGCATGACTTAAAAGGCAAATCACATCTATATCAAGGATTCCAAGGATTGCTTTGTTCTTGTGAACCAGTTTTGAGCCTCTATAAGCCTTTATAAAGGCATAATCACTGCAAAGATTGTTCTGGACAGCATTCCAGGTGGAGATGGATCTTTAGACATGAAA
Organism: Clamator glandarius; assembly: GCA_033459285.1. Taxonomy (NCBI): domain Eukaryota; kingdom Metazoa; phylum Chordata; class Aves; order Cuculiformes; family Cuculidae; genus Clamator; species Clamator glandarius. Next base: position 151,014 of record JAUNZM010000567.1, on the reverse strand, counting down.
ATGGAGCACAATAGAACAAGAGAGTGTTGGCATCATACAAGTGAGACAAATAAGCGTTCCTTCCCTTCGCTATAATGCAGAATATCACCCATCTCTGCCTAGCCATGCCAGGATTCTACCTGCATCTATATCTTTTATATGAGGATGAAAGAAAAGCCTGTTTGATGTCCTGCTTTCATTTTAGAGGAAATTAAACTAATCTGGCAAGGTATGTTGGCTGCCTAATGTCTCTAGACTCCTCTTATGGCCCCTACACAGTGTTCTTCATTTAATTCCTCACCTAGAAAACAATAACAATATTTAAAAATTACTAGTGGATTGAAATCAGGAATGGGCTATATCAAAATCTAAAAGCCAAAGTTTACAGAGAAATATAGCAAGTGAAAAACTATAAGAAGCTATAATCAGACCATAAATAACATTTGTGTAATTGTTGTGGTTTAACCCCAACCAGAAGTGAAGCACTACATGCTTACTTGCTCAGTCTACCCCCAGGAGGATGAGGAGAATAGAACTGGAGGAAATGATATGGGTTGAGATATGAACAGTTCATTATTATTATTATTATTATTATTATTATTATTATTATTATTATTATTATTATTATTATTATTATTATTATTATTATTATTATTATTATTATTTCAATGAAAAGGAAAATAACAGAGGGAAATATTAGTAATGCTAATGAAAACATTTTCTCAACAGCAACTGACAGGGACATGGTTTAGTATTTGATAGGAATGGTTGGACTCGATGATCTTAGAGGCCTTTTCCAACCTAGTGATCATATGATTCTGTGACCAATGCCCAGGCAGTCCTTGAGCAGTAGTCCCCTGCCCAACCTTCCTCCTTGTTTTATTGCTGAGCTTGATGTCATATCATATGGGATATACCTTTCGTCAGTTGGGGTCAGCTGTTCTGGCTCTGCCTCCTCACAGTTTTTCATGCACCTCTACCTTACTCATTGGCAGGGTGGTGTGAGGAGCAGAAAAAGTGTCAACTCTGTGTAAGCAATAACTGGAACATTGCTATGTTATCAATGTTGTTTCCAGCACAAATAGAAAATATGAACCCATACTAGCTACCATGAAGAAAGTTAACTCTACTCCAGACAAAACCAACAAAGTGATCTGTTAGATAAATATCTTAGCTATAATTTGCAAGCACAAAGGAGACTTCTCAGTAATGTAAAGGTCACAAGATTACAGTTCTTGCCCCCTCCTCCCTCTGCCGAAACTGGTAGCATCTTCCTCTTCCCAGAAACAACCCAAAGAATAACTCCTCTTCCTCTCTTTTCTCATAGTCCTACAGTCAGAGGAAAAAGAAACACAATTACTTAGAAATATAGAATCATAGAGTAGTTATGGTTGGAAGGGACTTTATAGATCAGGGACATCTCACCATGGGCAGGGACATCCCACAACATGTATCAGTACTCCTGTTTGGCACCAGGGTGCTGCTGAGAAATGCAAAATTAAACTCTAACTGCACTATAGCAATCATGCTGATCATGGGAGGCTAGTTAATTATAAGTTTCTCTTAGGTATTTGATGCTGAAAAATGTGTCATCTTCATGGTGTCACCTACCAGGAGGAGAATATGTTATGTGTGTGGCATATCCTGCAGAGAGACTGTATCTCAGTGTTTATACGCTAAACTATATTACAAAGACATTGACTCTTAGGAAGAGTAGAGCAAGAAGAGAATCTAATCCTGTCTAAATAAGTTGAAAATCTTTTTTTCAGAAGCTGCACTACAGAATTTACTAAACTATAGAACCCACCATTGTTCATTTGCTTGACTGAATTTTAATTATTTTTCCAAAAGCAACTGCTGAAAAAGCATAGCAGTGAACCAAGATATAAAATGGATGTAATGGAAATGAAACATCTACTGAACTTCATGCATTAAAAGCAAAAAAGAAAAAAGGGACACTAAGTTCCTTATGTCTTGGAGGTGTCAAGAAGCCACATTTCTGAGTAACTTCATGACATTATGGAAGCTTTTATTTGATTTCTTCCACCTCTCCCCTGTCTATGTTTAATTGATAAAATGTCAACACAATGCAAATTCTAACTCCTGTTTAATTATACTGTTAGAAGAGAAGTGACAGTATGTGCAGTATTTAACTAGACTGGCTCTACAGCTGTTCCATGGTCTTGCTTCCTAAATCTATGACACTGCAAAGCAAAAAGCAAGATAAATGGATAGAAAAGGTAATGAAAAATTTAGATTCCTATGAGTATGTTATCGTACCAATGTGTAGGAGTGCATCAGTGCATTTCCCACTGAAAGACAGGTAGGTGAACACCTTGCAATTGCTTGAATGTATATTTTCTTACTAGAAAGATGAACAAATTATCCAGAGTCAGTCTTAGGGGCCAGAAAATTCCCTAAAAGCCCTGAAGGATATGCACCTAATTTCTCATCAACTCATGTTGAAAGTGAGGTGTGCTTTGTACCCTAAGCAAAAAGTGTTTGAATATGAAAGATATAGAGATTTAAAAAAACCCAGACGCAAGCAGAACTAGATTATCCTATGGACAGAAAGGATTTTCTCCCCAAGATTATAGCAAAAGTAGCACCTCCTACTGTAGTGTGCAGAATAACATCACGTCCCTCTGAAAAAACCCATCAGGCTACACCACCCAAGACACACAGACACTGGGTCGAAATCAACTGCTTAGAATCTACATGCTCCAGGCATGTGTGTAGAGACACCTGCCCTCAGTAAAGGCACCTTCATGGGACTGCTATTAGATGGATCCAAATTTCTTTATGCTACCTATAGGGTCTTGCTTCTTATTTACAGAAAGGACTGTAACTCATCCAAAGCTAAATCCTCAGAGAAATAAGTGAATATTATTCTATTTGTAACTGCCTGGCAATGTGAATTGACAAAGTCTACTGATGTGTTGAGGTTTCACTACTTCAGATGGAAAAAGTAATATATTTGTACCATGATGAGGAAAACTGGTTTTATTCCATAATATCATCAGTAATGTTGAAAATAATGAATAACTTGGGAAATAAATCATCTCTACTAGAATAAGGACTTCATTTTGCGAAATGTTAAGGAGAAGACTGTATTTTAAAGTAGTCAGTTCTGCTAAGTCATGATGAGAGATGAACAATATTTGCTCTTAAAATTTAGAGGACTTGTAAAGAAAATAGGCAAAGAACACTCTTTTGCATATCTTTTACCAAATACTGAATTGTGATTCATTAATCTTAGGTCACTAATCTATGAGATCAGAGTATGGTCTTATTATTTCCATTGCCCTTTTGCAACAATACATGCGAGTTTTGTGCAGGGAATCAGAATCTTCTGGTGAAGCAGGCAGTGGACTTAGAGTCAGTTCTGGTACATGGGAATGATAGGTTGGTGTAAAAGACAACAAAGCCTTTTAAAAACAGTCTTTTAAATAGAAAAACAATCAATTTTGGATGTATGAGAAATTAAACCTTTAACTTGAGTACTTCAAATAAGGATATGTTTTAGTAGTAAACAATTTGTGGATCAGCTAGAAGTGAATCTAATAATTTAAAGTGTTCAAATAAGAACGTATAAAAAGGATTTTAAATCAGCATGCAACGATTCTCATTGAAATGAGAAATCTTTGAATTCAGATATGTGTACACTGCTAAAAAAATGAAACACCAAGAAACTATTGAAGCTATATTTCAAACAGTGTGTATAGTGTTCCCATTTTTGCATCCATCATCTTTGTCCACAGATAATTGTGCTCATTTTAGATTATTCTTATCAGGAATTAACTGATATTATGAACAGGAAAAACTTTTGCCATACCTATTCTGGATTGGCACTATTTTATATGAAGTATTGTGGAAAACCATAATTTACATTGTAACAGAGAAGAAAGGTAAAGGAAAACAGATGCTTGATGAGATATAATGTTCTCAAGGTCAATTCAGTCTGGCTGATAGATAAACTGAGAACTGAACTCCAGTCGCTAGTCAGCATACCGTGTCTTTTGCATGTGACTATTCTGTCTCCTGAAGTAGTCCAAATCATTCAATTAAACAGTGTAGATCTTAGCACATTAATATGTGAATCACACTACATTGCACCAGGGGGACAGAATTGTAATGAAATGTCTCAGTCATGCTTTCTTGACCACAATGGATTCATTGAACATCAACTGTGAGTTCAGTTGATAGCTTTCACAGTTCCTTAATCCAGAGAAATGGGCTCTGGCTTCAATATTTTTGTTGTCTTGCCAAACAGTAGCTCACCAAATGTTAGATATGTTTCAGGGTAACTAAGTAAATGTTGGGATGTTTCAATAGACCTTTCATGGAACCCTAATATTCTGATAGAACGTGTAGCGCACAAAGGCTTTTTTTTTTTCAAAATCCCAGAGAGGAAATAATCTCCTTAAAGGAAAAAAAGAAATCATCCATAAAACATCCTTAGTCCTCATTTTAATCTTCCTAGATTTAATGCATACGAGACCCCAATAAAATGATCTTCTATCATTTTTATAGAATGTGGTATGTACTGCATTTAGGCTTTCCAGGTATGCAAATTTGAATCAGGCACTACATGTTTTCAATAATAATTGATTTCCAACTTATTTTGCTACCTAGATTATAGAAGGTCCATGAGCACTTGCTTTTTGAGCACTCAGTATGATATTCTGTTAACAAGTTCTAAAGGCCTTGCCAGCCCTCTGGGTGCACCCATCTGTGACACTGAGGGCACAAATATTTATAATGAATTTAATGAATGTGTTGCTGCTGTGTACCAGGAATGCAATTGTAGAAGGAAGGTGTGTAGGTGGATCTATAAGTCTAAACATAAGTACTTCAAATTGAAAAGAAACTTTACAGGAGTATGAAATACAAAATAAAAAAGCATAACAAGATCAAAAAAACCCCAAACCCCACAACCCTAAACTGTAACAACACCATGTATTAGAGGTTTCCCACAAGTTTCATAGTGTCTGAAACTGCTTTCTTAAATAAACATAATAGTTTTAGTATGTCTTCATTTGTTAATGTGTTGGGTATTAGGGATATAATTGCCTTATTGTGATTTCACAAAGTTTTTAACAGATGTACTGGCTATGACATCTGGCTAATCCTTGCTAATCCTGAAAATAAAACTGGGCAAAATTTAAGTAGTTATTGCAAATGTTTTCCATTTGCCTTTCACCTGGGCACTACTCCCAATCATGACTCTCGTAATTTATTCACTCTAAGGTTTATAGAAGAAGTCATGGTTTCCAGTCACCCCCCTGAGTGTTGACTATTGCACATATGAAGGAGAAACCTCTCTTTCTATTTTTTCATATATTGTCTTAAACTCGTCTGTCATACCTGAGCATCTCACCCAGCATACAGATGCACCTGATGTAGTATAAAACAACAAATATCTGCTTTAATATGCTGTAAGCACAGAGTCTGCACAGCTGCTAAACTTCAGAAACATATTTTCCTAAGAAAACCATCATTTCAGTAAGAAGAGTTTATATGCCAAAAGTGCAAGCAGTGTCTATATATTACATATATCTGTGTTGATGACCTCTATCATGAACTTTTCCTTTGAAGGAAGAATATGCTGAAGCAGATACTTATATTTCTATCAATATAGAATTTAATGTTTTGGTTCACATTTTTATTTATGGCAAATCTGTGTAGGTCTGAATCCTCAGAGTGAAAGATATTGAAGGACAAATATCAGGGCACAGCTCATTTGTTCCGAGCACAGCAACTTTCTTTGAATATTTTCTATCATTCAGTTTTGCAGATAAAAAAAAATATTTATATTAATTTCTTCAAAGAAATTTAAGTATGTGGAAAATAAAGAGCTATATTTCTACCTTGGCCTTCGTCACCAGAAACAGATCATTTTTCTCCTTATTTATTGTAATGGCACACAATGCTGCTATTCCAGGAGACAGCTGAAATCTATAGCATTTAACAAGCAAAATCCTAATGGAACAAACAGTACGCTGCAAAATGCACATGCTGCCTTTCCCTCTTCTCCAGTTGTATAATTCTGGTCCAAATTGTAAAATCTTAAATGATTTGAGGCTCAGCTATTTAGAGACCATTTCACTAACTATAGCATTCCAAAGCAGTTGTGTTCATTAAGCAGTCAAACTCTCCTCTCTTTCCTCCAGCTGCATCATATGATTCTCAGCTGCTCATTTTAAACTCCAGAAAAAATGTTAGCCTGGTTTATCAAAATTTAAGACACTACTCTTCAGATTTTCTTCCAAATAAATTAAACTACAACAAGAAATCTTATAGCCACGCATCAGAGAAAGGATAAAGAAAACTTGTGGCTTTATTTTGCTTTCTTGTCACTGGAGGTACCTAGGTAAGAAACTTCAGTGCTTAGACATTCACAAGTCTTCTCTCAACTTTAAAACAATCCCATAAGCATCTGAATCCCTTTGTGTGTCCATTTCTGCTCTGGGCATATATTCAGCTGCCTGAGGCTGTGGTTACACAGGCAGCCAAACTCTTCCAATGGCTTGTAGCTGCCAAGAAAGGGAATCTTTGTGCTTCCCTTGGTTTCTCTCAGTTGCTCTCTCTCTCCCCCAGTGCCCCTCCCCATTTTTTATTAAGACACATAAACAAGGATGTGAAACTGAATTTACCATTTCCCAGGTAACATCTGCGGAGTAGATAAACATCTTCTGTCCCTTCCTTACATTTAGAGGAAAGTAAGTGCCAGTGCCATATTAGCCGCAAGCCAGTTCATGACTGTTTTATGTTGGTTTTCATATACAAAGTATACTGACTAGCAAGTTCAGTGTGGTTATTTTGTCATGGACCCCAGTGGGAACAACTCCAAAGTATATCTATCAGAATATTCAGAAATTTTGGGACCACTTATTATATTTAGTGTTTCAAAATAACTTATAACCCTTTCAGAAAAATATATAATTTTTTAAATCATGGATGTCTGTGTTCCAAATATATTTGTTAATATAAAATTGAAACAATGCTTTTTACCTCCTAAGTTTAAAAGGTAGATTCATATCTAATCTGTTGTGGTATTCTTCATCCTTTTACTTTCTTATTAGTTTGTTCTCACATTCTTATAATTAACATGGATCCCTGTGAGTCCAAAGGACTTGTCATAACTTCATGCCCTTTAGAAAAATTATGTTCTTGTGCAGTTCTTACTATCACTGCTTACTTTCACTGTTAAATTAAAAAATACGATGTTTCTTCATTTTTTCTAATTTACCATTATCTTTGCTTATTGACCATATGCTGCTCTCAGAGGAATAAGATGAAATAATTTATAAGTTTATGGATTTGATAAACATACACTGTTTTCTCTCTGAGTTCTCTCTACTATTTCTGTGAAAAATTAAGGCTTGTAAAATGTAGGGGATGGAGTGCACTTACTGATCATGAATTTCAGTCATTTCAAGCAAATGAAAAAGTACGATCTTGGATGTTCCATTGAGATTCACTAACAGTAAGTGTTATACATTATATATACTCACACCCCTGCCTTATGGCATACTGGCCATTTTGCTGAGGGGAGACTGGGTAGGCATCCCCACAAATATTGTTAAGGAGCACAAGGAACTCCTCCTCCTCTTACTGAGTCTTCTCATTTCCAGTCAGGTGTAAAATTTGCCTTTCATTGAAAATAACCACAAAGTATTACACTATAATATGTGAATGATGACAGCTTCAGTGATCTCCCAAAGTCATTATTTGCAAATAGTCTCAGGACAACTGGAATCTTGCAAGACAGGGAATTTAAAGTAACTGGAACAGCATTTGAAACACTTAGTTAGCCAATTAATAGATGGATAAGTTTGCATGGACATTAATAAAGTTTTTCTCACTAATGTTACCACTGTCTCTCTTAAAAATAATAATATATACTATAGTAGCACACAAGAAATAACCTTGCTTACTAGAAACCTCTTTCTTACAGACTTCTCTTTTCTTGGGTTCTATTTTTCTTTTTTTATTAAATAGAGTAAATTATTATTTCACCTTGCTCACAGAATTTACGTCTTTCCCTCCTATCTGTTCTTCAGTACAGGCAAGAAATGATAGTTCACTGCTAAAATAAAGGATAAACTTGGAGAGTTCAACATCCGAAATGAAATAAAATCATAGTATGATTGACAAGGTACATCAGTGTTAAAATTTGATGACAAATGTGCATTTTGTTTGTAGTTAGAGCACACACTCTCACTAGACAGGAGGGGCTCCATTCTTAACCGTTCACTGGAAGTGGTTAAAATGCAAAAAATATCTTTCCAGAAAAAAAATAAATTCTGCATACAAATAGTTTTTTGATTAATTCCGATTTTACTTAGGATTCATTCTTAAACAGCCAAACACTATTTGGCTAGTGATTTATTTTAAATGTATTTCCTATTTCTCATATTGGAATTCTGTTCTGTGGCATAAAAATAGATGTAAATTTTCATGTTGAGTACCTGTGGACAAAATTTCCCTTTAATCCCTAAGTATTTTTACCAACATTAAGACAGACAGTTGGGTAAGGAACTGGATGCACACTTCTAACACTGAAGAGAATTACTGTCAGGAGTCTGTGAGAAACTAAAATAATTTTTCTTCAGTGTCTTGGTTCAACTGCCACTATTCTGCAAACTACTCATTGCTTTTATCAATTTATTTATTCTAAATGTAATGAAATATTGTTTCACATTAAATACATTAGTACAAAATTTTAGTTAAGCTACATACATTGTAAGGCAGCAGCCCCCTTAAAAATGGATTTTTATTTTTACGGTTCTGAACAGAGGCAAAATACAAACTGTATCATATAAATTATCATCAGTTACCCATGCCATATATGGCATGTACATATGGTGATGTTAGTTCATCAAGACGAATTAATAAGTGTTGGATATTTCTTCTATAAACTTTTTGAACTAGTTCTTTTCTAATGTGTTGTAGATGATCATCATTCAGCAAAATACTCCTCTGTCCTCAAAATAACTCAGACTTGAAGATATCTTTTCTTATTTAATATTCATGTGAGATAATTCTTGATAATACATGCAAGACTGGATACTCCTTTTACAGTATTTAAACCATGGATTAAATCTTCTTCAAACAAATAGTAATAATGTAGAAACTAGAGAAGATTCAAGTATTATTCATATAGTATTAGTACTTGGAATAGAGTATAACCTGGGGAAGAATATGAAAAATTCCATAGATGTCACTTTCTTTTTTGATAGTGATAATGGAAATGGTCATTTGGGAAGAATAATGATTTTGTGTAGTTTTGATAATGCCTAGAAGGTGCAGTGAGTTTAAGAAGAATTTATCTTATCCTGATAATTTGTTACTAGTCCATTAGCAAATTATATAGAATAAGATGTCTGAGAAACACATACATGAGGTTGGACAGTCATGTGGCATACCAAGTGCATTGACAGAAATATGTGGGTCACAAAATACTCGTAGGAGACAACTTCATGGTAGGGTAGACAATTTGATAAGAAGCAACTTTACAGAACTACATAGGCAGAAGATGAAGCATCCCTGGACATCCTTCTTAAAACCAAGAAAGAGACTAAATGGCAGGAACAAAAGGTAACGCAGAAGTAGTAATCAGAGCAATAAGGAAACCTCAACATTAATAGCAGCTGAGATACCAGTAATTCTGACATCTGGCTGGAAATTCTGATCAGAAGGATGACACACAAACTTTTCTCTAGCTTTGTGATGACTACCTCTGTCTAAATGGCTAACTCCAAAAAGCAGGGCCATATTCAAAATGCCTATGTGAAGGGTGCTGGTTTTGCCAAAACCAAACTGTCTGCAGCAGTGCTGGCTGACACTGGTCAAACCAGTACTGGGAGACATGCCAATAGATAAAGTACAATTTTAAGCCTTGTTTCTGTTTTAATTACTTGTTGACAACCACACTTTGTTTCACAGGATTATTGATACAGATTTAGAAAGGATATTGTCTACAACTGAAAGATAAAAATTCAGAATAATAATCGTCGTTGGAATTTCATTTCTGCAGAAGAGAGGTAAAGTAATAGCTGAAGGAAGATGAAGATTATCATCTGTAAAAATATATATAAATAGAAAAAAATGCTTAAACTAGATGCAAAATTTATAAATTAGATAAATGTTTTTAAATGTGTAAAGAGGTAATAAGAAGGATGGAAAAAATACTGTAAATAAGTAAGTTTTGTAAAAAACCTGCCTAGATTATTTAAATCATGCAAAGCAATGAAAATCTGTTTCCTGAACTGGAACTGGTATGTTCCTTTTTATATTATAGTCTTGTATCTCTTTAAATTTCCTTTGATCAGTCCTGATATTGTGTAGAATTTGTCCTTCCATCATTCTTACAAATCCCATGTATGTTTGAAATCCTGACTCTTATCATCCGCATACCATATTGAAATATGTTGAAATGTGATTTGACTTAAGCTTCAAACCTAACACTCAGCAGTATTTTGTTGAGTAGTTACTAGCTCATTTACTCTAAGATATATTTATTTGAAAAATTTTAGTCTGTGGAGAGAGCAAACTTGAACTGTTTGACATTGGTCGATAGACTGCAATTGCCTGAGTATGTTGGCAACCACCCACAGAATTAGTCACGATGTCCTGTTGACCCAGTTTGAATCCTGTGTTGAGATTATAAATACTGTATTATTTGGATTCAGCTTTGGTTTGGGGAATACCATTTCAAATTTATGCAAGTTTTAATTCTGTTTTCACAGCTGTTGACTAGCTGTCTTCCTGCAGCTTTTATCTTGAGGAATTTATCATGTTCTATCCCCTTTTGATGCTTTTATTTCATGTTAGGAATAAGTTTACATTTCTTTACCACTACTACATTCTAAGCCTCCCACAAAATCCTGTCATAGGCCTTTGGAGAACCCAGTGTGAAGGTTTTTGAGACCTTTTAGGACCACGCCAATCCAACCCAAAATAACAGATTTGGGTTGGGTTTTTTTTCCTGAATTCCTTAGCCTCCCAGCTAGTCTTTCTGTTTTTCTTTACCTATTAAAACACCAATTAGTCATGGTGTAATTCAACTACAATGTAATAGCAGTAGCAGTGACTCATATTGCACTGAGAAATTATATGAAACAAGGGCATATTCTGTCCTCTAGCTTCCTCAACATCTATTTAAAATCCAGTATCAATTAAGCCCTGGAAGAAAACCTGAAGGGTCTGGTAATTTTTTTTTAATAGACCCATCTTCATGTGTTTACTCCTTGCTATAACCATGTAAGCAAAGAATTCTTAAGCCAAAACACAGCGTTACTGAAGGGTATGAAGTATTTGTGAGTGTGGTGCAACCAGATTCTTTTGTGTTGAATAAAAATTTTGAAGTGAAATTTAATAGAAAACTACTAACACATAAGAGGAAAAGAGAGTAAAAAATGCATCTTTCTGAGGACATGCACCACACTGAAGATGTTACTGTTAATGGAATAGAAAACGTACTGACTTAGAAAGGTGTAGGTTGTCTTAGGCAAATATCTGTTAAAAAAAGCTAAAATAGTTCTTAGCAAAAATGATTTCTACTCTTGCTAAATAGTTTGGTTGCAAATTATTTTTAATAGCAACTTACAGATACGATTCAGAGGAAGCTAACAGAAATAAAGGAAGTTGGTGCTTTTTGAAGCTGTTCTATACAGAAAATAAATTCAGTTCTCATGTTGGAAAAACTATCGGAGAAAATCTGTTTTTGTTACCCCTAACTGGTTTATTTAAGCTTATGTACTGTGATGATATCAAGATATAGAGATGGATCTAATGTAGAAGGAAGAAAGGAGTCAAAAAGGGTCTGGAAGGGAAGATAAATAAATAGGCACTGTTAAGTCTAAGAAAGCTATATTCTGAGGGTACAAATATGACAATGATTGACAACAAACTTGAAAAACTTGCAAAGACAACATCAGTACTCAGACATGTTTAAATAGTATTTACTCTGTCCTGAGGGTTTGGATCTCCAGTAATACACAAATAGTAATACTTCCACACAGGTCCAAAGTGTACGTGCAAAAGCTATAAATATTCCCTTCTGCAGTTCAGAGCTGATGTCTCTAAGCACATGGGCTACATGGTCAAGAGTAAAATTAACTGTTCTAAACTGGTTAGCCTGAAAGAAAGTTTAAAGAAGGACCAAACTTGAGAACTCTTTTTATGAGCAACAAAGCTATTGCCTGCTACTATGGATTTCTGACATATTATCCCCTAGTCTTCCAGTCATGTTAGTTCATTTTTCTGCCTAAGTCCATATTAACAACTCAACCACTCTATTCCCAAAACTATGTTTCAATCCCTAATCCCCTTCAGATATTTCTGTTTTCTCCTTCTACCTCTATCTATTCTTTTGGTCTGTACACTGACCAAGAGACAAATTATACTAGAGCCACCAAGAAGATACACATTGGCTGACTACATAGTCTTCAGCTATATATGGTCAGTCCTTAACAGTAACGTTTGAATTCTTCCAACTTCTGTCCCCAGAAGAGGAAATACAGAAATCTTTCTCCTTGTAGAAAGCTACCAATATTCATTAAACCTTTAAGAATTTACCACCTGTGAAATATTTTCCATTAAATTTTAAATGAAGCAGGCAGACCCATTAGAAATGTATATCAAGGCAGATGAATTCTCCCTACAATAATGAGGTAAACTGTGAACTTTAGAAAGTCAGCCTGAATATATTTAGATTTTTTTTATAAATTATTTAAGTATAAATGTATACTGGTTGAAAATATGCTTCTATTTGTTAGCTAACAAATGCAAACAATCCTTTGGATATAAGGACTTAATGGAATTTTTCTTGTCTTGTACATCATAAAAGTCAATAAATCTTTTGTAATATGAACTCATTTAAAATTTCTTTAGAATTTGTATATGCCAGAATTTAAACTTTAGCCCATAGTGGTAGTGTAATGCTGAACATCCAAAAAACAGCAATAATAGATTTTTGATCACTAAAACTATCTCCAGTTAACTGAATGCAAATAATGAGGTGACACTATGAGGCAACTATTCTTCTGACCACAGTCAAAGTGTAGTTTATTCAACTTTCATATTTTTCTTGTCAGTATCATTTATATAAACTAGAGAAAAAACTCAAAATATTAACTAATCATATGCTTAACTGTTTTTCTAAATAAACATAGATTTAAAAACACATTCAAAAATAAACTGGAGGCATCCATGACTGGTTCTGAATTAGGGTTTCAAATAGTAGAGCTACTTATACGCAACATAACTTTGCACAGCAATTATATTTTTATTTAAACTTATCTATCCAAAGAATGAAAATTCACGCAGTTGTGTGCTGAGTATTTGTGTGTGTGTTTGTCCCTCTCTCTGCTTATCTCACCTTTTAAAAAACTTTCTACTGAATGACCTAGTTGAACTACACAGGAAAGAACAAATAAAATTAGTTCATCAAAATTTCAGCAGCCATGTATAGGGATAGACCTGTATTAATATTCTCTGTCAAGACAAAGGCTCCAGTCTTGTTAGGTACAGGAGACTACATCTACGTGAGAACTACTATGATTGCCATAACTATAGGTTGTCACAGGTTATTCCCATTCAGCTAAATTTCAGCAGTTAAAACCATGCAGCTGAACTTCCAAATTCCCTTATCTCCCTCACCCCATAGTGAAAGGGGAGAGGGAAATGAGAGAAAAAAGACTTGTGGGCTGGAAACTAGAATTACAGCTTTAATGTCATGATGATGATGATAATAATAACAATAATATTACCCTACCCCATGATGACTATATGTTACCACAAAATCTGCAGAGCAGACACAATGGAATGGGTCCACAGCTAGAAGGGAGCTGGACTCGGGAGCTGGACTCAAGAACTGGATTCAGGAACACATGGATCTGGGATCAGGAACAAGCAGGCAGATGAGGTCCTCAGTGGAAGTCTACTCTCACAGAATAGAGCAAGACCTTCATGATCTCTCAAGTTTATACCAAGTGTGACACATATGAGATGAAATATTCTGTTGGTCAGGTTAGGGTCACCTGCCCTATTTGCCCCTTCTTGCAGGTGTGAGTCCCTTCCACCAGCTTGAGGATGGCCTTGGTTAAGTAAAAGCATTGGCCTTTTCAAATACCAGTGCCCTATGTTATCACTTTTAGAAAAGAACAACATCTCAAAAACATGCCGATAGCTTTCAGAAAATGAAGTTGCTTACAGCAATTGAGTTAGTCACAAAACTGACTCCAATTTACCTCTAACTACTATGCAGGAGAATGACAGTTCTTGCCTCATATGAGACACCAGATCATCCAATTATAAGACAAGAAGCCCTAAGAAAACAGAATTCATTGCTTTGACAGAAGTACCAGTTTACATAATAGAGTGTGAAATGGACATTCTAGGCTTACTTAACTCTTTCTGTGTTAAAGCCAAATGTGCAATGGATGCCTGAGGTTTTTTAAATGGTAGGGAGTGATGTATGTACATTAAGAAACTTTTTAAAATTACTCCAACAGTGAGTCACAAAAGAAACCATTGGAACACAAAATATCTGCCTTCACTAGTGTATTCTACCTCCACATACCTCTGGTTTCCTGCTGTGTTCATGCCTAAAGTCCCAGAAATAAAAATTAGCAGAACTTAGCAGTCCACAGCTAGTACATGAATTTTCAATTTGAATATTATTAAATATTTAAATGACAATAAGCATAGTCACTAACATCATGTTATATTAAATCCTTTGTTTGAGTGTGTGAGAGTGTGTAAAAGGTGTTTATAGCAGCTTCGTGTGCCTAACTAGCTTTAATTTTACACATATATACATCATTTTTATGACAATATATTTATTTCCAAGATAGGACTTCAGAAATACTTGGCAGGAGATTTCATATAAACCATGTTATTTCTTGGATCAGTTTTCAGCTGATATGACTGCATTCAAATTTCTTTATCAAAATTTCTTTGGGTGTGCATGAAATGTTTTCTTTGACTACCCTTTGCAAAGTGTTTCAGCAATGAATACAGAAACAATGACTGTTGTTGTGGTCTTCTCCTGTCTTATGGTAATTGTCTGATATGGTAAGAATGTAAACTGTTAATTGAACAGCCATTGGTTATCAAACATAAGATAATAGGTAGTACATAGTATAATAGTTGCTTTGCTTGTAATAGCATTTCAAGCAAACCTCTCCAAACTAGAAAAAAACCCAAACCAAGACTGAAAACAAGAAAGCGCTTTGTACCTTTATATATGTATGCAGATTTTAGCTTAAGCAAATAATGGAAATATCATAAATAATGGAAATAATATTCTTGATAATTTCATAAATAGACATTTAGTTTTGAAAATACTGTCAGTTTCACACTGCAAGTGGAGTAACATCTGGGTAAAATTGAATGATACTGTGAATTGAGTCATATAATACAAGACAGTAAAAGTCATCCTCTGCTCCTAGTTGTATAAGTAATCCAATCAATAAAAAATTACCTGTACTTTTGCTAAGTAATATTCTCAATTAACAGTTATTTGTGAATTAAAAATCACTTGTTTGTTACCAGTCTACATTCAAATATATTCAGTGATGAAATAAATCAAAGTAAAGAAGTTCAGAAAAGAAACTCCAACTCTATTTGTGTCTATACATAAACTATTCATGATTATTCACAGAGGTCTGATTTCAGTTAAGATTAGTGACTAATATTTAATATTAAAACCTGAAGGTTTATATTTTGTTTTCCAACAAGCCTTGAGAATTTAGGTGCCAAGATCTCTTCTCCATTGGTTTTAAATGTCTAAGTCACAGAGGCAATCTGAAAAGACTATTCACGGATTAACACCAAGTTGAATAAAGAAACGGAACATGTTTGACAAGCAGAAAAAGAATCATGCCTCTTCTGCTGTTGATTTGTGTCTCTTATGCCCTGTGTTCCACTTTCATTTTGACAGACCTCCCTGGGTATCAGCTATCTTAATGACAGGTCCATTGTATGGACGTTACACACCTGCTAATTTATAGAGAAGGAAGTCCAACGGCATGAGGTTTAACACGGCCAAATGCCGGGTCCTGCACTTGAGGCACAACAACCCTAAGCAGAGCTACAGACTAGGAGAAGTCTGTCTAGAAAGCTGCCTGGAGGAGAGGGACCTGGGGGTGTTGGTTGACAGTGACTGAACATGAGCCAGCAGTGTGCCCAGGTGGCCAAGAAGGCCAATGGCATCTTGACTTGTATCAGAAATGGCGTGACCAGCAGGTCCAGGGAGGTTATTCTCCCTCTGTACTCGGCACTGGTGAGACCGCACCTCGAGTACTGTGTTCATTTCTGGGCCCCTCACCACAAGAAGGATGTTGAGGCTCTGGAGCGAGTCCAGAGAAGAGCAACAAAGCTGGTGAAGGGGCTGGAGAACAAATCTAATGAGAAGCGGCTGAGGGAACTGAGGTTGTTTAGCCTGGAGAAGAGGAGGCTGAGTAGAGACCTCATTGTTCTCTACAACTACCTGAAGGGAGGTTGTGGAGAGGAGGGTGCTGGCCTCTTCTCCCAAGTGACAGGGGACAGGATGAGAGGGAATGGCCACAAGCTCCGCCAGGGGAGATTTAGGCTGGACATTAGGAAAAAAATCTTCACAGAGAGGGTTGTTGGGCACTGGAACAGGCTGCCCAGGGAGGTGGTTGAGTCACCTTCCCTGGAGGTGGTTAAGGCATGGGTAGATGAGGTGCTGAGGGGCATGGTTTAGTGTTTGATAGGAATGGTTGGACTTGATGATCCTGTGGGTCTCTTCCAACCTGGTGATTCTGTGATTCTGTGGATCTGTGATTCTGTAACTGTCAAAATGACTTGCATAATGTCTGACTTTTACTACCCTTTCATTCCACATACATATTTTTCATAAAGCTTGAGTCACTTCAATAGCTGAAATTGGCCAGCCTGCCTAGAAAAGGAATGAAAAAAAAAACAGATAGAAGACATGGATGAATCTTTGCAAGAAAACCTTGTAAAAATTTCTGGTATTACTGTAGTTACTTAAAGACGTATATAGGAAGAGCTTGATAAACTTCTTTCTTTCTTTCTTTTTATTCCATGAACCACACCTTTGCTTAAAAGCATACTTTATGAGGAGATAAAATCAAGTACTGTTATAGAATGCTCTGGGTCTGAAGGGACCTTTAAGATCATCCAACATCTCTGCCATGGACAGGGACACCTTCCACTAGATCAAATAGCTAAAAGTCTTGTCCAACAAAGCCCTAAACACTTCCAGGGTTGAGGCATCCAAGACTTCTCTGGACAACCTGTTCCAGTGCCTCACAACCCTCACAGTAAAAAATTTCCTCCCAATATCTATGCTAAATCTACCCTCTTTAAGGTTAAAACCATTACTCCTCATCCTGTCACTGCATTTCCTGGTAAAGAGTCCCTCCTCAGCCTCCCTGTAGGCAACCTTTACATACTGAAAGGCTGCTATAAGATCTCCATGGAACATTCTCTTCTCTAGGCTGAACAACTCCAACTGTCTCAGCCTGTCCTCCTACGAGAGGTACTTCAGCCCTCTGAACATCTTTGTGACCTTCCTCTGGACTAGCTCTGCCAGATCCATATCCTAAAATATATAGCAGACCAAGCAAAAATCTTTCCACTTTTCTCATTTCTTTAAACACGCAGTTAAAACAGTAGTCCCCATCCCATATAATTCATGAGTATCCCCTAAAGCTTAAGGCTATGGATCAGAAAAAGCTCTGAAACACTGGAATTTATTATTGTTATTAGTGGCAATTCTGGGCAATACCCTGATGCAGTGTCTCACTGTGTCCCAGCAGTCTAACTCTGAACATACTTTGAAAGTTAATTAGCTAGCTGTTCTTCTGAATGTAAAAGGCTTGAATAAGGTGATATAATTTTCAGTCTTTCCCTTATGCTTTCAATATTGCAGATAAACACATTCATGTTCTTTGGATCAAGATGTTATTATACATAGGATAAAATAATTCCTGTTTAAGGAAAAGATTTTTGTGGTTTACAAATCACAGGGAACATGCAGTCATAAAAGCATTTAATTACAGAATAGTCCAAGTTGAAACACAAGGTCGGCAAACAGAGCTAAACCTACAGCATTAGAGCTCTGCAAAGGGATCTGAACAGGTTGGACCACTGGGCTGAGACCAACGGCATGAGGTTTAACAAGGCCAAATGCCGGGTCCTGCACTTGGGGCACAACAACCCGAAGCAGAGGTACAAACTAGGAGAAGTCTGTCTAGAAAGCTGCCAGGAGGAGAAGGACATGGGGGTTTTGGTTGACAACTGACTGAACATGAGCCAGCAGTGTGCCCAGGTGGCCAAGAAGGCCAATGGCATCTTGGCTTGTATCAGAAATGGTGTGACCAGCAGGTCCAGGGAGGTTATTCTCCCTCTGTACTCGGCACTGGTGAGACCGCACCTCGAGTACTGTGTTCATTTCTGGGCCCCTCACCACAAGAAGGATGTTGAGGCTCTGGAGCGAGTCCAGAGAAGAGCAACAAAGCTGGTGAAGGGGCTGGAGAACAAATCTTATGAGGAGTGGCTGAGAGAGCTGGGGTTGTTCAGCCTGGAGAAGAGGAGGCTGAGGGGAGACCTTATTACTCTCTATGACTACCTGAAGGGAGGTTGTGGAGAGGAGGGTGCTGGCCTCTTCTCCCAAGTGACAGGGGACAGGACGAGAGGGAATGGCCTCGAGATCCACCAGGGGAGATTTAGGCTTGAGATTAGGAAAAAGTTCTTCACAGAGAGGGTGTTTAGGCATTGGAATGGTCTGCCAAGGGAGGTGGTTGATTCACCTTCCCTGTAAGTGTTTATGGTGAGGGTGGATGAGGTGCTTAGGGGCATGGTTTAGGGATTGGTGGGAATGGTTGGACTCGACTATCCTGTGGGTCTCTTCCAACCTGGTTATTCTGTGATTCTGTGATTCTGTGAATGTATCTCAGGAGGAATCCTTACTAATGGTGTATCATCAGGCATAGTTTATTGAGATCTGTCACTGTGCTAGACACAGGATTCTGCTTTTATCTGTGCCTTAGCTGTTAAGAGATTGATGTGCCTTCTTTATAGTATGAAGTCTTCTTGTACACTTCCCAAACACAAAAGATAAATATGATTTTAATGCTTGTTTCTCCTATTGACAAATACTCAAAAATTCCTCACAGGCTTGAAGGGACTTCCGTATTGGTCACTGGCTTTAGCCATGCATCCCAAAATAAAGGACATTTTCAGAACATTTCAATTTTGCCTTAACTCACCGGGACAAGGCATTGGATACAACTAATGGCTATAGTAGGTTAACTATCCTAACATATCTCAGTCAGCATATTGAGATAACAATATTTGAAATGGCAGTTTATTTTTCCCAATGGATCTCTTATTTCTAGATAAAACACTGTTGAATTTAAATTATGGGGGAGAAATTACTACATAGGGGGGAAAAAAGGAAAAAGTAAACTGTTTTGCTCAATTAAAAATGATCTGACACTGAGATGATGTTTGTAGAGAGGACTGCTACAGGTAAGATATGGAAATTTTAGAAGTCATTGAGGGACTGAATCCTCTAAACACAAATTAGCACTAAGTCAGTGGGACCTAAGTGCTCAGTATCACTTAACTGCTACATCATGTCTCCAACACTGGTAGCCCATGTTGTTGGAGTCTGTCATTTAGCAAAGGGGTATTATATCTCATTTCTAGTCTTGAAGTTTTATGCACTGGATGTATCAAATCACAGAATGGTTGAGGTTGGAAGGGACTTCTGAAGGTCACCTTGTCTATCTCTTCCTGGTCAAGCAGAGCTACCTAAAGAGAGTTGCCCAGTACTTTTAGTATTTCCAAGGATGGAGACTCCACAACTTCTCTGCATAACCTGTTCCAGTGCTCAGTGACCCTAAGAGTAAAAAACAATTTCCTGATATTCCGAGGAATCCTCCTATATTTCAGTTTGTACCTATTGCCTCTTGTCCTGTCATTGTACACAACCAAACAGGGTCTGGCTTTGTTTTGTTTGTGTGCTTCATGTATTTATATACACTAAGATCCCTTTCAGAATCTTCTTGTACCCAGGCTGAGCTTCTCAATTAATATCAAAATGAGTGTTTCCTGTGTTATTTACCTACTGTCATCCAAGCAGCTTATCACGAATGCAGCTCACTTTATGCTGAATTTTTCAGATGACAATGATTTAAATGCTATCAGCCTTGCTCCTGCTGAAGGATACCTCCTCAGCAAGTACAGCATAAAGCATGACCTAATTCGCTGCTATTCATTAACTATTGTTAAAGGGAAAAGTTATTTCTCTGATATGTTTACACCTCTTTTTTTTTTTCAAAGATGAAGGCTGATGCATCCTTTGTTCCCCAAACCTAGTGTCCCACTTGCCAACATATAAAGTCGATATCACCTTATTAACCAGCTCAGAATTTCTGTTTGTCACCCTTTTACACTATGGCAAAGTAAGGAAAACCCATTATTTCCTCTTGAAAATCTTTTTAAGCCCTTGTTGTAGATGGCACTTTGTGCAATGCAAAAGGCAGATCTCCAAAGGAAAGATAAAACTTCTCTATTTGGACTTCTAACAAAGAGCAGGAGGAAGCATTCACAAAAAGAAATGTAATCATGAGACAAATCACTACCAGCTGTAATGAACACCTGAGACCCTTAATTCCTATAGAATGGAAATTATTTTTGCCTCCTTCTCTAACAATGTGAAAATGGGGCTTTTGAGGGGTCCTATACAACTTTAATTTGATTACAACTGCAGCATACTAATTCACTGAATAGTAACTCAAAGCTGCATTGTGTTACCCTTTAGTTCTTTTCTAGATATGCCAATACCAACAGTTGGTTATTGAAAGATTATTTTACTTCTTTTTGGTGCATAAACACCAGTTTGTTATGAAATCAGTACATTAGTCTACAGTTTGGAGTTAGATACATATTTTTTACAGAAAAACTGTAAATCTTTTCTGCAGGAACTTTATTATTCTTACTTCATTCATTGTGATAGTATTGGCTAATGATCTAGAGCAGTTTTCTCTAGTTCTGCCACTGACCCTGAAAGACAATATAAAAATTGGGACTTGCTACAGATAAATAAAGAGTGAGGAAAAAATTTTTTTTGTTCCCTCTCACTCAATCAGCTTGAATAGAGTTAGTACAAATTCATGAATTATGATGAGAAGCAGAATTTAAGATTATCCTTTTTCACCTTGAGGATTTTTTCTTGTTAGCCTCACTACTTTTTCAGTACTAGATTAGAGAAAAAGAAATAAGCAAATTGGATAGCTAAAGAAAAAGTCCAAAACTTCTTAACCATGCTGTAATTACTAACAGCAGCAAAACATGATATTTGTTATCATTTCTTCTCCCATGTTTTGTAGTGCAGCAGGCTTCCATTTTAACCTCTGGAGTAAGAAAGAAGTGTAATAGAAATTGCATGTGACCTGAGGGCAGGACTCAGAGCCAAGAATTTATGGCAATAATCACATAGCAGATGTCTTTTAGGATGTGCTATCTTCTAAAAAGAAAGAGATTATAAATTTACTTATCATTTTCTCATTGTGTGTGATTGAGAGAGAGTTTGTGAGGTACTTCAAAAGCGATGAAGTCTTTTGGAGACTAAGAAGTGGGGTTTGGCAAGAGAAAACTAAATAATATCTTGGTTTGTGGTCTTCCTGCTGGTTCCCCATTTTTCTGTTTGAATTGTGTCTTGCTTCTAAATTTTGTACCTGTATTTTTATTAAACAAAGTTGTATGAGAAAAGGAGGTCAGTCAGACAGGAGAAGGAAGGGGAAGGGGAAGTGGAAGGGGAAGGGGGGAAGAGTGAGGGGAGGGGAATAAAAGAGTGGAGAATGACATCAGTGAGAGTGGGAGTGAAGCAATGGCTCCAGATAGAATGGTGTGAGCTGGAACAAATAGCTAGGCAATGCCAAGGGTGTTCAGTCTGAAAATTATACATACCCTGGATAGATTCAATACACAAAGGTCCCTAGGTCAGCAGTAAGCTCCAAGCAGCTGAATTACATTTCTGATGCTAACATTTTTCATTTTTTCTATCTTAGAGACCCTCTGATCAGCATGACAGTTTAGAGGAAAGAGAAAAGTGTGATATGGCTGCATAAAATTTGCCTTTAAGAATTATTGTCAGGCCCCACTGAAAGTATTGTAGAAGGACTGGTCTTTGCTTTACAGTTTACATGAAATGTAAAAGCTGCTACCCCTTAGGTTTTTTGCCCCTAATTGTCAATCAAGTACAGACATTTCTCAAGGATGAAAAAGATCTACCTGTCCTGTTAAAAAAACTTAGAATAGTATAGAATCCTTAAGATTGGAAAAGACCTCTGATATCATCAAGTACAACCACCAGTCCAACACCACCATACCTACTAAGTCATGTCCCATAGTGCCCCATCTACATATGTTTTTAATACCTCCAGGGATGGTGACTCCATCACTTCCCTGAGCAGCCTGCTCCAGTGTTTCACCACTCTTTCAGTAAAGAATTGTTTCTTAATACACAATCAAACCTCCCCTGACTCAACTTTAGGCCATTAACTCTCATTCTATTGCTTCATACTTGGGAGAAGAAACCAACACCCACTTCACTACAAATTCCTTCCAGGTAGTTGTAGAGAGTGTTAAAGTCTTCCATCAGCCTCCTCTTCTTCTGAAGAACTTAAATTTAGATAGTAATTTTTTTACTAGAAATTTCAAAGATGCCTTTCTTTGTAGATAACACTGAAATCTGAATTTCAAGCAAACTGTAGATAAAACTGATTTAATGATTTAAGGATTAAGCAATGTGATGAAACTTACTGTATATTTTCTTGCTTCTGCCCAGCATTTAAGATCTTTCACGTGGAAGAATCACTTACCTGCTTTCCTTCTTCAACTTTCAAAACTTATTAACTTGCCTTTAAAACTTGCAGTCTGATCATTAGTGCATTGCATCATCTACCAGCAACACATAAACGACAAGAGTGTAATAGTGAAAACTGAAAGTCATGCCTATTTGAAAATGACTGACTCTTCAAAATGGACAGAATGCAAATTCCAGACCCTATGTCCTTCATATCATTTTTTTAAAAAAATGGGATTTGGGAAATGGAAATCAAACAGTGGGAGTGGAGTCACTAAATTTGAACTCACAAGGTTTGTGATCTGTTTTAATTTGCTTTTAAATTATTTTTTCCTAGCGTAGTATACAGATATACACCAATGAGTAACAGCACAACTAAGTTGACAATAGTTTCTGAAAAATGTATGTGAAAAGAGAACAGTAAATGTGTGTTTATGTACTAAGCTATGTTAAAACAAATAGTCTTAAAGAGAAGGTGCAAATCTTGTTTTCATCATGTTACTTTAGTGTGTTAGTATTTTTGTTACTTCTATAAGAAAAATGAAAGCTGATAATGAAAAATCCTTTTTTTTAAATCTAAGAACCAATTAAATTCTTCTCTGAAGTACTGATTTTTATCTTAAAGCTGTGATAACTATCTTGATGCTGTGTCAAGTTTCTCACCTTCTTTTTGTATAACAGTTAGCTTGAATAGTCTCACTTTTAAAACATTCCTGATTTATGGTTCTTTGAGCACTTATGTAAACTTGATCATTCACTTACATTTGGCTTTTAATAGTGACAACATCACTTTGAGGACTGTAAAGAGATTTTGCTGAAGGATCAAATTCTTCAGACATATTACACCTATTAGTTTTTCCCTTGTAACTGATATCCATGTTAGATGTCTTTTTTGTTACTTCTAAGTGTCTTTCATCTAGTCATTTTAAGTAACACAAAATTCAGTGTAAAAAAGAAAATTAGAAGGTTGGAATAGTTTTATTTAAAAATTAATCAGTGCAGCTGGTAAATTTACATGTTTTACTATTGAATTTTTATAGATAAAGCAATTTCCTTGGTAAAGGATTTAGTTTCTTTTTATATTATATTACAATCCATCTGACTCGTAACCCTATTCAGACTTTGAGATCTTTAAGGCCTGGAAGAGGTTTACAGTAAAAGGTTACAAGAATGTTTGCTAATTTAGAATTCTATTCTAGAAATGTTAAAAAAATCATTTTTTTTTGTTTGTATGAGTTTATTGATATAAGTTACCTCATGGCAAAACAATAAACTAAAGAGAAGAAATAGTTTAGAAACCAAAGTGCAGAAATCATTTAAAAGAAAATAATAAGCATGTGTTTCACAGTTCAGCAATACACCTAAGTTCTTTTTAAACAAGCTCTAAATGAGGTACCAGAAGCAGTTATAGACCGAGAAAAATTTACTGTTTACAGTTGCTAGCATTATGCAGTGCAGATACAGCCAAAATGAGAAAGAAAAGATTTCTACAGAAGATCTGTGAAATTTCTGACTGTCAAAGCTATAAGTTTATAGTTGCTCAAAAAATATCATGTTTTCTTCCATTTAAAATATGATTACTTATCAGATTTCAGCAAATCTGTTCAGTGCAATGCAAAGGGTATTTTCCTTCTTCATTTCAGTGAGAAAGGGAAACAATAATTTAACAGTGAAAAGATAGTGAAGAATACAACATGTAAAAGCATTTGTCATGACCATTTGTTCATCTTTCTCCTTTATTCTCTACACTCATTCAAAAATCCCCTCAAATGGAAGCACTTAATTCAACAGACATTTGAAAACAATGAGGAAAAACAAGTTAGAAAGGAAGTCAGAAATGTGCATGTAGATTCCTCCGTTTAGAATATCTACATTTCAGATAGGCACAATTAGCCTTTTACCTAATTGTGTTTTAAGAAATTACTACACAATAATCACAATTCTGTAGGTAGAGCTGTAACATCAGCTAGTAAACAGATGGATTGTTTTAGAAAAAATACAAAAAAAAAGAAATTTGTTCTAAATGAACTCCCTTGGAAAAATACAAAAATATACTATTTTAAAAAAAATTATTTTGTGGGTATATATTGATTTGAGGGCATCTGTTACATCCCCAGGGAGGTACTAAAATCTTAGATTGCAAACCAGAACAGCCAGCGTGCTGGGGATGTCACATATATAGAATCAATAGGAAACACTAAGGAGTGGCTTGGGAGCTAGTCACGTAAGGAGGCACTTCTGTTCATTTCATATCCAGAGGCTGGAACCCTCTCCACAGACAGACCATTTCAAAAGCCAAAGGCTTTTCTTTTAAAATCAAGCTATGATACAATGTCATCTACCACCAAATGCATGTCACTTTTCACCCTGAAGAATGCTCAAAAAAATATTAGGCCATCTTGATTCAAAAAATGCTTCATCTGCCAGATGAAGATTCACAATTATACTAACAAGAATTCAAGACCCATTAGAAACACTCAGCACATGACCCCGTAAGCTTGTGGGATGGGCATTCATCACAGAAATATTCATTTATGGTTTTATTGTCTAGTCTGCTCATCTTTCTTCACCAGAAGACTGGTTACTATAAAGTATAAAAGATGGAATTTATGAACACTATCAATGCTGAATTATAGCATAATGTACTTTATAGTGCTTCTTCTCTTACTCCTGAACAATTTTTTCTTTCATCTCTTTCTGTATATTCCTATGAATCACAATATTTCCTGTAGACGAGCAGAAGTAGGGAGTGCATCCCCTTGCTAACTTCAGCCCACAATACACACTAGAAGTAGATAATGCCTTCAGCAATGAATTAATTTTAACCCCTTAACCTGAGTAAGGCATTGAACCTGAGTGTATGAATACTATAAATCTGTAACATGTTTTTAGTTCATTGAGAGCTCTACAGTCAATGTCAGTCAGTTGTCCTTAGGAAATGCATATTAAATGTCCTTTGGAGACCTTTGATACTTGGCTGCTCTTAAGCGTGTGATAGCTGCTGAGCTGTGCAGACTGCAGCAGTTTCGGTGCACTTGACTGATAAAGTCATGCTAGGCACTGGGGAAGTTTCAGTTTCACGGAGATACATGTGAGGGTTAAACACCTGCAGGATTAGATTTTTTATTGTCATTTACAACTTATCTCTGAAAAATCCACGTATATCCAACATTTGATTTATGTTTTTCTGTCTTTGGGATACACAGATCTAACAATTTACAATTGACTGCAGTGGGGTAAAGAAAAAAAATAAAAGAGAAAAAAGCTTTTGAGGTAGAAGTGAAAACAAAATAAAAATATGATCTGTTTTTTCAAGGCAAATCAATACATTATTTTTATTCCCCAGCTTAGTAGCAAGTTATTTTGTTTGCTTAAGTTGTTCAATCATTTTTTAGAACAAGACAGAATTTAACCTGTTTCTTCTGCCTAAGCCAAGCAGTCAATTTTAATTAACTCAATGTGGAGGAGTGTTTGGCATTTGTGGAAACTGGGCATACAGCTAATCCCCAAAGCACTTCTGATCAGTTTTCTGGAAGGAAGTAAAGAAAAGGAAGATGTTTACTTAAAGTGCTTAGAATTATAGCCTGAAATCTCAACAGCTGGAAGTAAAATTAATTACACACTTCTGCCTTTTTACCTATCAGTGTAACACCATTAATATCCCTGAAACTACTCATATGAGCAAGTACTAAGGGAACCTCTGCTCTAGAGATACTGTTTACTGTATGGAAATGTTGGTATACCAGATCACAATTCATGTTTCTTTTGAAATTCAGTATACCTAGAGTAATTAGTGCAGAAAGAACAAGAACAACAACAGTGATACCTATGTAATTTAAATTCATACATGTCTGTGCATGTGCCCATGCACACAGCACTTTAAAATCTCTCATGGAATAATTTTTGAGATGACAGTGAAAAATATTTAGAAGATTTTCTTTTATACATTTTGGACTAGCTCCATGAGACATCATTACGGTGCTAGGAGATGTACATTAAATTTTTAAAAAGCCAGCTTCTTTTATTCTTTTCTTGAATCTGAAATATAGAATCTTCAGTATGTGCAACCTTTCCTCCACTCCTGTTAAAAAGCAGCATATGTATGAATGATAAACCAGCACGTATGTGAGTATAGGTGATTTATATTACAATTGACTAAACCTAGAAATAACAATGTAACATTTTAAGATTTAGAGTGAGAGTTTCTCAAGAGAAAAAAAATGGTCTATTTTATCTAACTAATCAAATAGACATATTTAGTCCTTTGCAGCACATTCTAGTATAAGAAAATGAAAGTTTGCTTTTCTCCTCTAAAAAACAGAAATCACCTGACAATGCACTGTGTATAGAACATTTCTTGCATTATTCAAATCCTTCTTAGACAACAAAATGTTTATAGTATTGAAATTTATAGGAACAATAAAAAGTATCCCTTGGTACTGTTAACTGCAAACTTTTACTGAATTTTTTTAGAGTATTAAAAGACATTTTAAAAAGAAACACGCCACCACCACTCTATGAATTAAATTTTAGACATTATTTTCAATAGTCAGAGTGTAAAACCCCACTCCTGAGGTGTTTAAACATTTATCTCGATTTTGCAGAATTGCTTTTGATAATGAAGTTTTTCATCAAGATACAAATGGAAAAGGCATGAAATATAGAAAAATATTAACCTTGTACTCAAATACAGGAAATGCAGCCTCTAACATTAGGGATCTGCTTCTGGGTAGATAGTTTAATGTTAAAGAGCCCTCTGCAGAGTTCTTTATATCCTCTAACAGTTATAATCCCTACCTGTAATTCTTTTACTCTGTTTTCATCCAAAGATTTTACCAGACATCTCTCATTGATAAATCTGAAATTTACCTAACCCAAGAATATATTATTCTGCTTCATTTAAGAAAAAGCATGATAATTTCATACTGGTGAAATATACATTGTAAATTTAAATAATGGACCTTCATTTTCCAGTGAAACTGTGTAAGAGATATAGCATACTGCTGAATATTATAAACCACAAAATTTATGCTGTTTAGTTTTTGTAAAGATTCATAGACTTTTTGTGAAATGTTTCTACTATAGTTTCTAATGCTGTAGATGACAGTGTGAAATATGCAGCAGCTCCCATGCCCTGACAGAGGTCTTTGTGTTCTGAAAGAAATGGCCTCTACTGTCTTTTATTTCAAGATCCATTATGCTATGGACTTCCATGAGATTCCAGTTGAAGGTAACAGTGCAGGTTTTGTTGCTGAAAGCCACTTATAGAGTCTACTATTCAGTCAACATTCTTCTGATGTCGTATGCCCACCAAAAGATTATCTTTCTCTCTAAATTCAAGATGCAAAATATTGCTAGTTTGTATGTTATGAAGAAAGTAAAATGTGCGTTCTGTTTCAAAACCTTTGGCCACATCATTACTTAATAAACTATATGGTTTAAAATAAATACAGAAAATTACACGGTTGTATCTCCTGTTGCTTTGTCCCAGCTGACTTTAAACTGGAAGGCTATATTCAGTTTTGAAGTACAAAAGAGTACTGGTAGCAGGCTTCTGGGAGGTGAAATATATCAGTAAAGTCACAGAGCATTACTAATATTGCTAGCAGAGTCAGCATGGCACTCTCTGGTGCGCATCTCACATACATCTTACTCAGAGCATGGGCAGACTGAATACAAGAATGTCTGCATATGTCCACATAGATTTTTTCCTGCCTCCTAGGATATCTTGTTCTATTTCAACAACATAAAACACGATAAGTTCTCCAGAGTAGTGACTGTCTTTCAGCATACATGTTTTGATCATTCACCACCAGTTGATGAGTTCGACATAAAGCAAACACATGGGCCTGTGCAAAGTTTTATATCAGATCAATATGATTCACAAATATAGCAGCAGAGACCAAAGGAACCCCAGGATCAGTTAACACCCTCAAACCAGCTGACAGAATCTGCACAATATAATTCAAGTTACACCGTACAGAGTCTCATTCGCTATTTCTTTTTGCTTCTCATATGTTCTTAAGATTTATCTTTTTCTGTGCAGAAAAAGATATCAGGTTCAGGGTGCAACAGGTCTATATCATGTTTTGCTTCATATTCAAGGATCAAGAGGCTGTGTAAGATATGAAGTACAAGAGAAGCAGGAGATATGTACCAGCAGTAACATTCTTCATCATGCTTCCTAGTCTTTTAATTGTCTTTCTCTATAAAAACAGGGATTCTTTTTATACTCAATTTTCAGTTTTAATAAAAATTATAGCTGTAATTGTTAGAAAGATTTCTGACACAGGCATGAATTCTTTGTCAGTTGAGCTCCTGAAAGCTAAACATAGCAAATAATTTCAAATTATTTAGGGACATTACCAGTTTAACTTTGAGTGCTATAGAACCTAGTTAGCTGCATCTTAACTATAGTCTTCGTCATCCTCATAATTGTTCAAATAATCTGCTATTGCTAAGTGTTTTACACTGATGATTTGCTGCCTTGGATATCCATCATTTTAACATAGAAGGTATAGTCCCTTTTGATATCTGTTTCTCAAGTAATTTTTATGGCATCTAAGGACAATAATGTAACAGTAAAACAAATTAGTTTCCCCAACCCAAATGGTAAGCTACTCTGAATGGCCTGGGACATGATTATCTGAGTCCATTTTTCTTGATTTGTAAAACAGTTTATAATATTTAGCAGCTCAATTTAGTATCAGAACAGAATCTATGATATAGTTAAAAGTGAGGTGCTGTAGAACACAACACTCTCGATTAAGCTCTGCAAAGTTTCAGAGTAGTTTCCACAGAATTCTGATTAAATTTTGTAGATATCTTTTTGTTGGTTTTAACTCCATTAAGTTCTATGTAACAGTTCAAAAGCATTCTTCTTTTTCTTCTTATCCTCAACACTTTCTTCTGACAGCTTTGTTGAATTTAAACTTCACAGAACTCTCCTCAAATTGAAAGAACTTTTCTTTAAAGAAAGAAAAATATATCCGGGGCAAGTTTTCCATGAAATGTGACGGTTCGGCCATAAAAAGGCCATATCCATCAAGGAGGAGCTTGTGTGAATAAGACTTGGACATTAATTTTAATAATTTATTTGAGGATTTGTGCTTGATGTATACAAGAGCTAATAAACAAAGAAGAAATCCATAACTCGTGCATTATTGAATTTCACACTTCCATGGCTCAGTGGGTAATCATACACATGTTCTTGTTGGACTCCTAAAGGTCATCATGGACAGTGATTATTATATGTGTTAAAATTTGATAAACAAAGCTCTTAGCAAGACAGAATCAGGAAAATAAACTCTACAGTTTTCACATGAAATGTCAGAGAGAATATAAGACCTGAATCTTATTCATGAGTAGCCACAGAAACAACATTCTTTGTTCTATTATCTGATCTAAACTCAACCATCTGATGCAGATGCGAATAAGTTACTCAAACCTGAAAACCCTTTCACGAGCTGAGATGAAGAAACAGCTGTTTTATTTCTTTGCACCAGTGAAGTTTTAGCTTCATTATAAAACAAATAAATTGGAAAACATCCTTTTGTCATTTATTTCTTGTCACAAGGAAATATTCCCTTGAAAATGTAGAAAATCGATACAAGAGAAAGGAGGAACAAATAAGTTTGTTTTTTTTCAAAACAGTGTACTGTTCTTATTTTATTAAGCAAGATAATCTTCCTTGATTTCAAACAAAAGCATGAGAAAATGATGCTTTAGAGCACAACTATTTCGTGTGCTCCAAATTATTTTTGAGATGTAACTTACTTTTCCATGTTAATTGTACATAGAACCTCAGGGGACCACCAATCAACCAAAAATAACAAAAGTGCATGATGTGCCACCTGCACACCAACTATCTGGAAAAAGCAAACATACAAATCTAATTGTGCCTGACAGAGTAAATATCTATCTACAGCTGCTTTTGAACAACAGCAATATGTTGTTTTAATGCAAAAGCAAGCAGGCCATTACACTATTCCACACAGCATCATTAATTATTAAGCCTACATCTGATGATGATAAAAATGATAAGGATCATTTCCTGCAACAGACTATGATCAATCAGCAGTAATTGTTCTGAAGTATCTGAGCTTTCCCTCCACTATATTATATTGCCAGTATGAAATACGTGTGTGCAGATCAGTTTAAGTCTCATATGAAGATGCTTACTCCCTTTGACTATTTGGAATACTATTAAAAACTAGCATTCTCTGGAACCTTTCAATTCTAAAACCATTTCTATTTCTTTTCATAAATCTCTAGGTTTCCCAGAACTCTTTTCTGACTACAGTTATTAGACAATCAGAATTTTTACACGTATTATAACATAATTTTTTCCTCAATAGCTCCTATCTCCTACACCTGGGATTTTAAAGACTTATAAAACCAGTAGTAAGCATGTTACTTCACTTACCATTCTTCTTTCAGCCTTGATATATTGCATATAATGTTCTCATATGTACATCAAAAATCAAGCTAACAAATATCCTGGCACTCTGCACATAATGATCTTTATGGGTAAAAAAAGTTCACTTTTTAACTGTTCAATAAGAAATCAATCTAATTTTCTATCAGCTAAAAAGTATGTTCAACAGGAAGTACTATTAAAATATTAGAAAAAGAAAAATTAAAGAAGTTTTAAAAGCACTAATATCAGCATCTAAATTTCTTGGAATATGAATTGCACATGGATGAAAAGCTGGAGATGAGCCAACAATATGTGCTTGCAACCCAGAATCTTGGGTTGCTATAAGGTCTCCTCGGAGCCTTCTCTTCTCCGGGCTGAACAACCCCAACTCTCCTAGCCTGTTCTCATAATGGAGGTGCTCCAGCCCTCTGATCATCTTTGCAGCCCTCCTTTGGACCCATTCCAACAGTTTCATATCCTTTCAAATAAATTAGTAGTAAATCAGTGCAGCAAGTTAGACTTCTATATAAAAAAAGCCCTATTTTATTGCAAAAGTAAAACATGATTTTCAAAAGCTCTTAATATTCAGTAATACAAATGAAACCACAAAGACACCATATAGAGCTTTTATAGAAAATATGATTTCTAAAAGGTTCATTTTAGATTAGTAGCTTTAGGAATCAATGTTTGGTTATTTTAGCCAATGTTATATTTTCACCCCCCAATCTCTTTATATCTGCTTCATTTGGTATTCTCATAATTGCTTTACATTCAATAGTGGACTGTTCAGTTTTCTTTCTTACACCTGGCATGTTTTTTACATTGATAGATATCTTGGAAGATAAAGAAGTTTGTATGCTTGGATGCTCAAGAACACCTTTCAGATCAAACAACAGCTGATAATGTAGTTCAGAGAAAAGAGTTAAGTTCATTAGAATACACAAGTTCATACCAGATAAGCACATGTTGCATTATGGATCTGATATTCACAGACACATTTGTTTTCCAAATTTTGTTGTGAATTAAATAATGTAATTTAACAGCAGACCACGTATAATCACAGAAGTCCCTCTTCCAATTTAGTAGTAAGCAGATACATGTGGCAGATTACTTGTTAAAAATACAAATAGTTTCTTTGTTCCCATTGAGCTATAAACTCTGGTTCAATCACTCATTATGGACCAGTAATCACAGAAAAAACTCTCTACTTGACCTTTCTAACAAATCATCCTGAACTGCTCTGGTCCAACTGCATTAATTATAATGGTCTTGCATCTGTTTTAAAAAAACTCAGACGTTCAATTTGCAGAAATAAAGGTGACATAAATTCTATCTTGATGTGTTTGTTAAATTTTAGCCAAGAAGAGATGCCTGTTATTCATGCAATAAACATTGTTAGGTCATGAGAGGCATCCATTAGGCCTTGAAATGAATTTATATATAGGAAAGGAGTTTCTGATCTTTGCTGGATACTTCAAGAAAGCAGGAAGGATTCCATGAAAATGGGAGTGCAATGTTGGTCATGGTATGTGACAGGTCCTATTCCATTTGGAAACCGGGCACCTGCAAAGAACCTGAACGACTGGCAAAGTTTAAGGCCAAGTAAAAGATATTCCTGTCTGATATATCAAAAGAATATAATAACTGAGCAGGAATTTTCAGCATTAATTTAACACCTACCGTGGCCACTCTGATGCATTGCATAAAATTCAGCCTGTTGCCAATGTTATTGCAGTGCAATACACAATGACAACAACTTAGGCTAACATGTTGTGCTTCAGCCAGTTTTGTAACTCTGGAAATTTAGATGACTGTACATTCCTATCACTTTGTAATATTCTGACAAACATTAGGAAAGCTCAGCTTTTTGTGGTTTGACCACAGTGACACTGTAAAGAAGTTGACTACATCTGATCAGTTTACTTACAAAAATTAGGTTCTCCCTAGTTTTAAGTCAATTAAAGTCCTCTCAAACTTCAGTTTCTTTGCAATGTGTTGTAATCTCATATCTAGTGCCCCCTATGTGTTATATTATCAGTGAATCTCTACAGTGATTAAATTCAGAAAATTAATTAAAAAGTAAATAATTTTATGCTTTGCTTATTTAGCAGATCTTTAGTGAAAATAAGTTATTAGTTGAAGCATGGATTTAACCTTTTTTTTTAATATCAAAAGCTACTGAATGTTTTATAAGCTGGAACTATGCTCTAGCAGTAACAAGCAGGAATCCTATGAATGATCACCATGTCTATGGGGTGGAAGAGATAAAGCAGGTTATTTGAGTCAGTCATGGAGTTGCAAGCAGTGAATGAAAATCTCACATTAGAAAGTTTTTTGCTGTACTATTTGTGCACACCCTGATCCACAGTTCCTTGTGTTCAGAACTGTAATCTCATTCATTTATCTGTTTATTGCTATGCACAAGAGGAGTAGCATCACACAAAGGCCTGGCTGCTACTTGTCTCATTTTCCACATGAAGTTAGCCTTTGTGTTCTGGCAAGACTCCAGCAGGGATAATCACCCTCTTCTGACTTTGAGACTGCAAACATGCAAGTAGCCAGGCTGACATTGAAGACTTTGAGACATACCAACAAACTATGTGAATGGAGGCTAAGCACTTTTCAAAACACAACTGAGCTAGACATAAATATAAGAGCACCAGCAGTAGGTATTATTATTATTCACATTTATCCTATGTACCTTGATGCAGTTGAGATTCTTTTGTTACTAGCTTTGTGGTTCTTTTGTCACTAAGTGTTATCTGCAGCTCCCTTTTACTTAGTGAGGAAAATAGTAATTTCCAAAAAATGGTTCATCCTGTTTAAGAACTATGTCACTTTCACTATCTTTGATTATTTCTGTGCTGAAGATCAGGCCAGATGAGCCCAGACAAATGACTAAGGCATCCTCAAGCCAAAAACTCACTTCTGCTAGGATGTGTGCTCAAGACACTTCCTGATTGTACATTCAGACATATTTGTGATTAAAACAACAAACTAACAGTCTTGTTCTGAGCTACAGTGATCAAGCATAGGGTTGCCAAAAGACAACTTTGAACAGCCTCAGTTGCATTTGCTCCTTCCCTTTTAATTTATTTTCTTGATCTTCTCCATCAGTACCCTGTTATCCTCCCAGATAAACAGCCTTCCTCTGTTTACCCTTTCCCCATTGACTGGTTTATGGTTCAACCAGTATTCATAAAGTGATTACCCTGACTGTTTCCATCTTAATGTCCTACCTTTGTCTATCAGTTCTCCCTCACTAGATCTGTTGCTCTGTGAACAGTTTTGGTTTCCTCTGTTGATAACTTCTGTGTGTAGCCGCATTGGTTACATACCCATACAACTTCTAGATAAGAGTGAATGCCAATGCAGGAACAGGCACAAGTAGTCTCTTCCCCTATCCTAAATACAAAGCAGCCTTCCTCTCTTTCAATAAAAAGACGTGGTAATAATATAGTGAAAAGCAAAAACGTAACAGAATTTATACGCATTTAATAGAGGTAGCATAAAATATACCCCTCTCTGAGAAAATTTTGTGGATCGAAAAATAAAGTAGCTATTCATTTTCTATTTACTGCTAGTACCTGGATACATCTTGCACTTCCACTGCAGGAAACCACTGTCCCTTACGGTCTCCATTATTACATCAGAATCTTTTTCCATGGCAATGCATTTGAGTGTCCCTGAAGGAATGCCAGCAAAGTATACTAACCATGAGGAAAGTGTAACTTTCAAATAGCCAAATATTGTAACCCACTTTTTACAGGTATACTCTCAGTTACTCTTTCTGGAGTGGCTGTACCTCCTCCAGAATTTCTAAGCAAAAGTATTTCCAGTGTTGTGACTAAGTCTTCTCTGCTCTCACAGAACTGAGAACAATAGGAACTGAGCACTGTTCCCTCAAGTACAGTTTAGAAGACAAGGTCTGTCAGGCTGCTGCCAATATTTTTAATAAATAGCATTAAACTTCACTCAAAGCAGTTCCAAATGGCACCTTGCTAAAAAGAGGCCTCAGGAGTAAGACCCTGGAATTCCACCAGAAAGCAAAGGCACTTTATCCAGAGTGGGACTATCACTGCTGCAGAGGGACAAGCAGGTCTGCCAGTTTCCTTCTATACATCATCTTTCAGTCTACCCTGACATCTACTTCTGCCACATAACCCACAACCTTATTCTTTTTCCCAAACTCTTATCCTTCCCAATCACTTTTCCCATCTGTTACCAATATAACAACCACTCCAAAACATGCATGCTTGTTCAACAGATAATCTTTCAGAAAACAGGCTGTTGTACTAATTTTCTGCTTCATTCAATTGTATTTCCCCCAGATAAAGCCCCTTAACAAAAGCAGATTGCACCAGCTTTGTTTCCCCCCCTTTCTGTTTTGTTCCAAGCTCTGGATTCATGCTAACAGTGTATGAATGCAAGTCAAATGAATTGCTATTGCATGGCCAGACTGCCATCAATGGCAAATTGAGACCATTTGTATCTGCATCAGTAGCATTGTTTAATTCCCCAGAATGCATGACAAAAAAAAAATCTTTTCTGGCCTTTTGTTTTTTTTAACAAAATTGCACTGTAAAAAACCTTCATTAAAAAATCTGCATTTCAGTCACTGGAGACAGACTCAGACCTCCAAATTTAAATAACAACTTAGAGTGGTTGATTTTTTATTAGTTACCTTATTTCAGGAAAAAAACTTCTCATAAATTTGCGAAATTTCAGACAATATTAAAATTATTGACATCTAGAACAAATATACAGAAGTGTGACATTCAAGATAATTAGAACTCAGGAACTTTTTCCTTGTGAATCTGTGATGTAAGTCATAAAGACTGTTTTTACTAATTGAGAGTATTAGAAATGTATTAAATATTTCTTTGATCTGCTTATTCCTGCTTTTATTATGCCCCCTAAATATTCCTTTTTATCATTTGAATCAGTTGGCATGAATTTTTACTAAACTGATATAGATCCCCAAGCATACTAACACATGCTTAAAATTTGATTACAAGTTTAAGGTTTGATAGATGACTGTGGAAAAAAATTTGTAGTTGTATGTTAATTCTATTTAAAACTCAAATTAGACATGCACTGAGCTAATTTGAAAATCTTAGCTTGAACTTTAACCTTAGTTTGAACTTTAACCATAGTTTAACTATAATAATCAGAAATTATTTTCATTTAACATTGACATTGATACTTTTACAGTGTCTGAACATCAACAAATATTTTAAAACTATTATTTATGGTGCATGATACTTTCAGGAAGGACTACTGTCAGTTTTAATACATGCTTAAATGATGTAGGCCAGGATCGGTTTATCCTCTGTCTGATCTGACAAGGTTCATCAGGGTAGCAGTCTGAGTTGATAAGGCATTTAAATACTGGCATAATATGAAGTACAGGAGTCTGATATAAGTCAATGACACTTTTTGAATGCTTAAAATTGGGCACATGGTGAACTGTCTTACTCAAACAGGGTAATACTGATTATAGTTATTAGAGTGTCATTTCAAAATAAGGAATCATCTTTGATTGAAATCTTTAACTAAGTCTGGACAAACCTGAAGAGCATCCTGTAAGAAAAAACCTTCAAACTTGGGAGTGAATGTAGGTGATCAAAACATTTTTCCAATTTTGAAATTCTTTTCATTGCATATGGTACAAAGATGTGGAAGAAAGATGAATAAATGAAAGTAAATTCAAAATATTAAATTCATAGAATCATAGAATAACCAGGTTGGAAGAGACCCACCGGATCATCGAGACCAACCATTCCTATCAATCCCTAAACCATGCCCTTTAGCACCTCGCCCACCCGTGCCTTAAACACCTCCAGGGAAGGTGAACTCAACCACATCCCTGGGGAGCCTGTTCCAGCGCCCAATGACCCTTGCTGTGAAGATTTTTTTCCTAATGTCCAGCCTAAATCTCCCCTGGTGGAGCTTGAGGCCATTCCCTATTGTCCTGTCCCCTGTCACTTGGGAGAAGAGGCCATTGCCCTCCTCTCTACAACCTCCTTTCAGGTAGTTGTAGAGAGCAATGAGGTCTCCCCTCAGCCTCCTCTTCTCCAGGCTAAACAACCCCAGCTCTCTCAGCCGTTCCTCATAAGGCCTGTTCTCCAGCCCCTTCACCAGCTTCGTTGCTCTTCTCTGGACTCGCTCCAGAGCCTCAACATCCTTCTTGTGGTGAGGGGCCCAGAAATGAACACAGTACTCGAGGTGCGGTCTCACCAGTGCTGAGTACAGGGGGAGAATAACCCTCCTCGACCTGCTAGTCACGCCGTTCCTGATACAAGCCAGGATGCCACTGGCCTTTTTGGCCACCTGAGCACACTGCTGGCTCATGTTCAGTCGCTGTCAACCAGCACCCCCAGGTCCCTCTCCTCCTGGCAGCTTTCCAGCCAGGCTTCTCCTAGTTTGTACCTCTGCTTAGGGTTGTTGTGCCCCAAGTGCAGGACCCGGCATTTGGCCGTGTTAAACCTCATGCCATTGGACTCTGCCCAGCAGTCCAGCCTGTTCAGATCCTTTTGCAGAGCCTCCCGACCCTCCAGCAGATCGACATTTCCACCCAGGTTAGTGTCATCCGCAAACTTGCTAAGGGTGCACTTGATGCCTTCATCCAGGTCATTGATGAAGACATTGAACAGGACTGGACCCAGCACTGAGCCCTGAGGAACCCTCTGGTGACTGCCCTCCAGCTGGATTTAACACCATTTACCATCACTCTCTGGGCCCGGCATTCTGAGGATATAAAAATAAATTTATTTTTTAAAAATTCCTTTGAAATGTGTTTAATTAGTGAATTTGTTCATATTACAGAAATATACTCTGCTTCTATGAATACACATACACATTTCCAAGCATGTACCTTAGTATTTTAATTGGACGTACACCCTATCAGAAAAATATGTTTTCATTTTTTTTGTCTCACATCATCCTGTCTTTGAGGAAATTTATTAATTAATTTATTGAAATATTTTTTCTAAGCTTTCTTACTCCTCCCTTGAATCAACTGGGTCCACTGAATCAACCTTGACCAAAAGCAACCACGTTTTTGCCTGGACAGTAAGGGTTGCTGGAGTATATCTGCATGGATCATGAGTCAAGTCTGTGCAATACACATATCTTGAAACTATCTGAAAAACAAGTTTTTGTTTTGGGCCCTTCGTTCCAAAGAAGAGTAGGGGTACCTTCACGTGTTCTCAGATTGGAAAACTGCATTTAGAGCTCTCAAAATATAATAAAGCTTTCACTCAACAAACTGGTCTGCGAGCTGAGCACTGGTAGCAGAGACAAGCGGGTGACTTGCTTCAAAACCTCATTGCTGGTTTGTGCCAATACTTTCATGTAGATGCAGACTGTGGTCAACTACAATTCCCTTTGAATGGGATAAATTACATTCTAATTGTGTCTATCCAGCTCTATTGAATATTGAGAAAGAAAAACTATTAATTTCAAACAAAAAAAAAAGGATCAAATTTAAAGGTGGTTAAACCCAGGCAAGAAGACCTGCACATCATCCTAGCCAGGATATGGTTGGCCTTTTGGGCTGTAAGTGCGCATTGCTGGCTCATGTTGAGCTTCTAGTCAATCAGCATCCCCAAGCCCTTCTCTACAGGGCAGCTCTCAATCACAGCCTTCCCCATAGTGTAGGATTGCCCTGACCCAGGTATAGGACCTTGCACTTGGCCTTGTTGAACCTCATGAGGTTCTCACAGCCCCACTTCTCCAGCTTGTCCAGGTCCCTCTGGGTGACATCCTGTCCTTCCAGTGTGGCGACTGCACCACTCAGCTTGGTGTCATCTGCAGACTTGCTGTGGGTGCACTTAATATCATTGTCTATGCCATTGGTGAAGATATGAGACAGCGGTTTGGGCACTAATGAAAATTCGAAACTCCGATTTAAGCCATTAAACTCTGTTTCACTTATTTTTAATGGCTAATATATTACTGTTTTTACAGATTTAGAATGATTAATTATAACTTGATTCAATTTCAGATTTAATTTTGTTTCTAGATGTTTCTCTGCTTTCTATGTAATTTGCTTAGTCATCCAGCAGTTAGTTTTGTGTTCACTGGTTCTGAATATCAACTAAAAAACTGTTCGTTGTTTGGCAAATCTGATCTTGAAGACAGTGGTTGCACAATAAAATTATGCTATTCCTTTAGCCAGAATTCTTATCACATAAGACTTTCTTGTTCAGTAGTCAAAAGTTAATATCTACGCTGCAGATGAGTACAGGCATATCTAAGTCAGTTTTAAATGAGTTATCTCAGCTAGCTCTTCAATAAGCTGGACATGAACAGATTTTCTCAGTAACCATGAAAGTTTTTCAGGCTGTATTAACTTCTGCGCTGCTGCTGCAGACCACTCCCATTGCTCACACAAGTTACTGTAAAGAGTGTATCTATAATACCCTGCAGCTACAGGGTACACTATGAACTTAAAAATTTTCTTATTTTTCAATTATTATGGTACAATTCAAAGTCCTTGAGAACAAATGTGAGTTCTTCCAAAGCAACTGTATGGGATTTTGAATAAGATCATTACCCTTGGCAGATATTACTGTATTTTCTTGAGCGTTCTTATTTCAAGGAAATCACAGTTTTAGGTAGATGTTATGCAGTTACATAGATGGTGCTATAATCATCATAGGTTTAATTATCATTTGGAAATGAAGCACAGCTGGGCTTCTTCATTGTCATCATCACAGGTTAAAATTATTTTTAACTATGGGGAAGAAACTAGTGGTTTATCATTTCTATTCAGTGTAGTTTACAAACGTGAGATATAAAAGTGGATGAATAGAAAGCACTACAGAAGCATTATTAGAAAGATCTAACTATTTCCTAGAAAAACTCTACAAAATTAGCCTTATAAAGTAAGACTTTACTGTTAATATATTTTGAATTATTTTAAGAATCTTTTTTAGAGTTTAAAGAACTTTTTTTTTTCATATTTCACTCATTTTATACTCTGTATTCCCTTTGCCCAACAGTCAGCATTAGCAAGATTGAAAAGTATACTATTTAAATGCCTTTTAAACTCATGAGTTTTCTGATTTTTCAGAGTTTTGTGGAAGTTCCAGTACAAAAATGATAAGTCCCTGAGAAGATATTTTCTCTTGATTCTTTTAAGATGCATAGGCTAGAATCCATATTATCCAGAATCTTTAGATGTAGCTTCAGGTTGGGTATTATGTATTGATTGATTCAGGCAGGATGAAAAGATGTTTACAGGACATAATCAAAGCAATAAAAATATTATGTCAGAGGGGCTTTAAACAGAGTCCATTTATTGCAGGATCTTTAAGGCTTTTATGACCACAGTATCCAAAGCAATGACAAAAGGTGTAATATAGCGGGGCTAGTCAGAAAGGCAAGTACATGCACTGATGCCTGCAGTTACAATCTCAGTATTGCAACTTGCAAATTAAAAAAAAAGAAAAGGAAAAAAGTCCAGACAGCATGAAACAGACAGAATTTCCTGAAAGTTTCCTAGCCTCAAAAGATTTTGCTCTCCCATATTCCAGTACTTCAATACAAGCAGTGCCTTGTAAAGTCAAGGTCAGGATGCAGAGCAGAAAGTATAACACACGTTTCTGAACAAGCTTCACTTTAAGTCAGAAAATGAGAAAAACATTTCCCACAGTCTTGCTCTGTGTGTTAACTGGCACTGTGGCATGTTTTTTTCATGGAAGTGCAATTCCATATGTTAAGTATCAAGTGTTGAAAGGGACATATAGAGCTATACCAACGACCTGACAAAAATCAGTGTTAGCAATTAACTTGTCAGTGCTTCCCTTAGTTAACCCCGTCCAGACCACTCAGCTTGTTCTGAAAGCATAGCATGGAGATGTTGCATGATATTGTCTGCTGGAAGAATCTCCTGGTTCTTTTTCATGTATGAGGAGTTTTCCTCTGGTTTCTTGAAGCTGACTCAAAGCACAAGCTCTTCTTGAGAAACTACAGAAAGGAAAGAGTCAATAGGTCTTTTCTTATTAAGCAGTAAATAAAATATTCTGCTGTGGATTTTTGATTTTCCTTTTCTTTCCCTGAAGCAAAGAAAAATCTGTAAAGCATTGAAATTCATTTCTTCTTACTATATCTTCCTCTACCTCAGAAACTATTCTGCTGCAGCAAATTCCAAAACTTTTCTGTATCTTGTCACTTTTATTTTAATTGAGGAAGAAATTAACATTCAGATGTGGCA
This sequence comes from Clamator glandarius, assembly GCA_033459285.1. NCBI lineage: Eukaryota > Metazoa > Chordata > Aves > Cuculiformes > Cuculidae > Clamator > Clamator glandarius. The sequence continues at coordinate 109,518 of JAUNZM010000567.1, read as the reverse complement.
TATGATTGGTTTTTAAATGCTTTGACAATAAAGAATACTCTGTATTAAAACAGTCATGGTACAGTCACTTACATGAACTTAAATCATTTACATCTGTTGAATATGCGTTCATGAATAATCTGCAAATCTGGTACTGAATGCCAAGAAAGGTGGTTTAATCTTACTGTTTTCTAGAGATTCTTAATGAAATGGCAGTCAAAAAAAATCTTTTGAATTTGTTACTTAAAGGAATTGTAACCAAGTACTATTTATCAAGCATTCTAGCTAAGACCATGTATTAATTCTGAATAATAATTAAATGTTTGTATTAAAACCACTAAAAAGTCTTTCCCTTTTTCTTTCTACCTCAATCAAGTATGATTAAATGTTTAATTAAAAATAATAAAGTAACTTAACTCTTTAAGGTTTGAAATTTTTCAACAAAACTTGAGTTATATGAATTCAGATGCACCTCCCTTTTTTTGAAACTAAACAAAATTTATGACTTAAAGTAACATCTTTTTTCAATACAGAAACATGGATTGGGGATACCATTTTCCACTGATACATTTTAAGGAAAAGCTGGGTAAACTGGATTTCTCAGTTGATAACACAGGCTTGCTTAGTTTTCATTGCTCGGTCTAGGATACCAAAAGACAAATTTACTCATTTCTTCATTGTGTTCTTATCCCTCTGGTGCATAGATTGCTTAGAGTTTCAGATGGCAGCACACTAGTTCACACATACTCTAAACCAGCCCTTGTCTTTAAGTATAAACTTAGTTTAGATAATGATTACATTGATACTACATATATAAGATATTAATAAATGTCTCACATGACACTGCATTAGACAAAAAGTATTCCATTCTAATAATAATCAGATCCTTTACTTATATGAATACTTCATAAATGCAATTACTCTTCAGTGTCTCCTGTCATTATCTGTAAACTTTACTGGTTTCATCTGAGTATTTGATTGCCAGTTTTCACAATCAGTGAAGCATAAGACATTTGTTTCTAAACTTTTTTCCCCAACATTTTAAGCTATAAGAAAAATCCCTAATCTTCTGTTACTAATCTCCACTGAATTTTTTTTGTCTACTACTTTTAGTCAGCTATGGCTTGGCCTCAGGAGCCTACTCCACTCCGTACCTCCACTGAAAATGTCAGCCCTGTATTGAATACATTAATTGAACCAAATATAAACAAACCCAAATAGCTCTGTCTTAGGAGGTCATGCATTAAAATTGATATTTCTGTTGACTGAGTAATAGACACTTGTTTGTTTCTGGTGCTGTCCATTCCAGGGAATAGGTTTTTATTTAGGAACAAAAGTCATAAAGACAGTATGTAATATTCTTTTCTATTATAAAACGTACCAGTGTCCATCAAAATAAATTATTTTCTACATTATCAACACTTCAGAGAAGTAGCATGACATAATCAACAGTAAATAAGAAATACGTCAGTTTGGGGCCATTGTCATTTCTTTGACTAAAAAAAATATTGTCCTACTTATCTTTGCAGCTTGGCTACATATATACAATACAACTTGTGATTCATTATTTTCTCAGGAGTCTAAAATCAAATAGAATGCAATACTGTCATTAATTGCTCAAAGAAAGGGCCAAAATTAGTGTGGTATAATAAATATTGAGTTCTTCACAAGGAGCTCACTTTTCATAGTTATATTTTATCAGAGATGTATGTCTGCATAGGTACAAACATTCAAAGAATTTAATCAAAAGCATGATCAGAAGCATCCAGAGGAACATGGACTGAGTAAATATTCTCACTTAGCTCCATAAATCTACTATTTTTATAAGAGGGAAAGCAACAGGTACTATCTATTTTCATTTCAAAAGAGCATTTTTGAGGAGTTTTATCATGAGATAGTTTCTTTCAAATGTAGCTTGGAAGGCACTATTTTAATTTATTAGAAAGTAGATGTGGGCAGGAGAGCAAACTGTAAAAGTAAAAGGTCAGAGAATAAGTATGTAATCAAAGTCTGTAGAACTGACTGGTATTGGAGCTGATTCTATTCTGTCTTGATATGAATCAAGTACAAGAAAAAAAGCAAGATATATCTTTCCCTAAACACACCATTTATTGGTAGTTACACCTGCTCCCTCAGGAGCCAGTGCCTGGTCCTGTATTACTTTAATACAGGACCGATTTGAAAGATATAGACCACATACTAATGCAATTTGTTGTTGATAAAAGACTTAGGATAGCAGCAAATTGTTTGAAAAAACACTCAGTTTAAGAAAGGAACACAGTCAATTACATGTGACTCAATAGAGGTGCAAGTGAAGTGGTTTTTTGTGTGAAGAACATGTCCTATCATAGAGGAGAACAGTGCATGGTACCAAAGTCGAAGATCAGAATAGGATGATGGAACAGGATGCTGGAATAAAGCACCTTCTTATTACTATTGCTTATAGCATGTTTTGTTGCTTTTTGGTTGTTTGTTTCTTTAGGTTTTTTCTCTCATACAAAAATAAATAAGAATCAGGATATGAAGCATATAGTTGGAGAAATTTAGTGGTGATCTACAATACAATGGAGCAAATGATCCTGCCTATGCCTGTTTCCATTTGTAGACTCAGGGAACTCCAGTGGTGTCTCAGTGACGTCCGGAGTTTAACACTGAAATTATTGGTTAGGTACTGTTAACCCTAATTAACCTAGTGTAGTGATTTTATATGCTAACCTAGATATAAACTAAGCTGACAGCTATTTTTCAGTTACCCACTTACTATCTTCAAGAACTAAGCTTATAAAATGAGCCATAACCCACAAACTAATAAACTTCTGCAGGCAACAATTGCATTTACAAACAAATATGGAAGCTATATGATTAAGACATCAGTGACTCCCTTCTTACTTCTTCTTTATACTAGCATACAAAGACTGTCTTCCACAAAAATTATTTAGAAAACATCAACTTTTAGATACGATAGTGCATATGCAATATGTGTATTGCATATATCTATGCATATATGAACACATGCATACATATATACATACATATAAATATACATACACACACATATACCTAAACATTACATGTGCATATAATGCATATGTACAAAATACATATGTATGTGTATAAACAGAGATGTTTATGCTTGGTCAGGTCTGATGTTCAGTGTCACTGCAACATTATAAGAGAGCAAGAAGAAAGAGTCAAGGAAATTCAAGCAGTTTTCTTAGTTTCATATACTGCAGGCCATTTGCTATCAATTCCATATGTGATGTGGTCAGAGTTAAAGCACAATATGAAATTGTTTGGGGCAGAGCATCTGAAGTCATTAAAGGTTATTTTACTGAATATAACAGACTTTTACACATAGATCAGAAAATTTAAGGCCAAAAAAAGCCAGTAAATTACTCACAAAGTCCACAGAATTTAGCCTAGCAGTGCCTTTAACAACTCCAGTAAATTGTGTTTTGCTACAATGTCTTCAATCACCATTTGAGTTGAAGCCATTAAAAGTAAAAAAATTCACCCTTTCAATGAAAACCTTTAAGCACGTGGTATGTTCATCCTACAAAGGTACTTCTGCATGATAATCAAATCAAATCAAATGCTTTTCTACTGCTTGATAAGCTAAGCAGACTGTAATTCAAACTCTCTCACTAAAAGGAGTTTTTCCAGACTTCAGAATTCCAGAAAATTCTGTTTGTGCTTTTATTTTTCATCAGTTGTATAAAAGTTAGGGTAAAACAAGAATCTACCTTGTACAAAAATGAATGACCATTTGACTCCTACTGACCTCTTTATGCAGTCAAGGTCTAGGTTACCTGATTTAGGCAAAGTCCTTTCTTGTAATTCACATTATGATTTTTTTTATTAAGACTTTTAACACTTTCTCACATAACAAGTCCTGGTCTCCCACTATCTCATCTCACAGTAAGTGCCCCAACCCTATCTGTCATGGTCACTGTATGCTGAACTGACTCCAGCCTGTTGACATTTTTCTTGTACCAGGGGCCTAAGAAAAGAGATGCAAAATTCCAGCATTCTCCAGGATACATTCCCTGATTCTGCAGATAAAACTGGAAAGTCCTTTCTGCATGTATGGTCTTATATTTAGTTATAGTAAAACACTTATTGCTTCAATACAAATAATTGAGTGTGCTCTGTGTTATTCACGTATCTTTATATATCACATAAAGAACATGCCAGATTTCATTTATCCCCAGGTTATTGTTGAAAATAATTAACCTTAAAACCAGATACCCATAAAAAGCTGCTTAGAGACAGTCCTTTTGAACAACAGTACAACTTTTGTAATTGTTTTAAAAATCAGCTATTTATCAGTTATTTAACTTTTTTAAAAAATTATGCTACTGTAAAAATCAGCAATTTATCAGTTATTTAACTTTTTAAAAAATTGTGCTACTGTAAAAATCAGTTATTTATCAGTTATTTAAGTTTTTTTAAAAATTGTGATACTGTTCTTACACAAAACTATTCAGAAACTAACATATTATGTGCTACTAATCTCTTTGAGAAAATTTATTCTATACGTGAGATTTCCCGTACTGGTCATATGTGATTCCTCATTAAAAAATACCACACAGACGTTACCTATTTCCTGTAAATTCACACAGCCTAGTAATAATTTTAGTCTACATTATTATTTGCTACCATACTAGAAAACAGGCTGGTTTTGGAAAATCAGTTCTTTAAACTTCTGATCTTGACCATAATAGCAATTAAATGCATATGAGTCTATACTGTAAATATACATCTCAAGTTTTGCTTCATAAAAATCAAGATATTTCCATTAATTTCTTTGATTTCTTCTATGTGCCTGTAAAAATATTTCTCTGGCAATAAGAACTGAATTTGTGAGATGCCACATTATACTAGAGTTAACATTTAAAATATTTAATTTATAAAATACCTTTAGAAAAACCCCAAGAAATATTATTAGTATAAACATCACATCTGCCTTACAGTTATGTGTATTTGTTTGGTGTGTCTACTGAAAACCGTTTTGTGTATTGTTTGTGAATGTGTGTGTACACGATAATATGGTTTGCAAAAGCATACTTAAGGCATGGTCAAGTAACAAGTACTTCACTTCCTTTTAAAACATATGTCTCAACAATGTTGGCATATAACAAATTGTAGTGTAGGTCTTATTCTGAAGCTTGGTTACAAGCAGAAGTGGAGCCAACTACTCACTGTAAAAAGATTGCATTACTTTATCAATAGGGTGGAATAATTGTGTCATTCAGTACAATGATTCTGGGAGAAGTGCTGTCATCCTGCCTTCAGTTTTCTCTTTATTGATTGGCTTTCATCGCTGTTGAGTAAAAAGTAAAATAGAAAATCCTGACAATTTACAGATTTGAGATTTTTTCTGTTTTATTTTTAATAGGGAAGCATTCAGGAGATAACAGCCTATTAAAACAGACAGAACTAGTAAGAAGGAATACAAAAAGCAGTTCTAAAGCAAGACATACAGATAATTAAATGCAGCATTCTGGATGTAGTGTTGTAAGTTTTGAGGATTCAATATTCAAATGCCACTGTATTGTATTCAGCCAGGAGCAGAATTCTTTTTTTCTCTAGAGTCAGGAACAGGGTTCTTCAGTAATGTCCATATTATGAGTCATCACTAGCATAATTATTCTTACCAAGAACATGTATAACCTGAAAGATATGCTTGCCTGTATTGATTGTCTGTCATCATTATTTGTGGCAACTTAAGTACAGGATTAGGAAATGCTTTGCATACTTGAAAAAATGCGTCCACATCATAAGAGCCACCAAAGGTGGAAATCATTCTTTAGAAATTATGGCCTTAATCAGTCTACCTTGAATATGTTAAAAAATTGACACTTAACATTCTGCCCATGAGTGTATTAAAGCACAATGACTAAAACCTCCACAGTCATCTGAGTAATACTTGGAAATTTTAAATACACTTTCAAATACTTTGAAAAAACACTTTGTTTCAGCCATTGTTACAAAATAGCACATGTTTAGCCAATAGAACCAGATGCAGAAGAGCTCAAAACCACAAAATTTCCCCTTTCCACTTTTTTTCCCTTCCCCTTCCCTTGCAAAATAATTCAGCCATGTGTGTTACTGCTTCATTATCAGTCTTTGGCAACCAGAACCTCTTTAAATAACAATGCTAACATATGTTCAGTAATTCTGCATTTGGCAGACTGGTTTCCATTGTTAGAGAATCCATTTCAATAGCAAAAAAACTGTTGTCACCTGTGATAGACCATCACACTTGGAATTTATTGAGGACAATACTAATTCAGTTGTCACCTTTTCAAATGCATATCCACAATCACACACCTAGATATGCAAAAGTTTAGGCCTTCATCCAAGTGGAAAATCATATGGAGCATCCTAATTTACTGGGAATTATGAAAATACGCATTCACATAGGAATGGAGACCTTCACAGGAAGCATAGCTATAAATACAGAGAAAAGATTCACATTCATTGGCACGTAATTTTTTACTTTCTGAATTTCTCATCTGGGAGCTGAGCTTCAGCCTAGTCTCTTTATTAACCATTGCTGAGTGAATTAAGATAATTGCTTGATCAATGTTAAATGTTGCAGAGGACAATTGTTATCAAGGCCTTAAGAAAACAAACTGTAAAATATTCTAAGTTTTGAAATAGAATGAAACCATTGGTCAGCTTTGGGGATTAGGTCTTCCATAGGGAACTAATGTGGGCCAGTAGTCTTGGCTTCTCTTCCCACATTTTCCTGAATGCACGCTTCAGATTCAGTCACCAAACTCTTATCTATATTAGCAACTGTCATTCACAGTTAAAATTCTTAAAATTCCTTCTCTACCTTAATTTCCTCTAAAACTTTGGTTTCTAAAATCATCTGAAGGTAGATCTCCAATGTGCTGACGCGATTGCATATGATCTAAGTCCATTGAATAGCATTCAAAGTATACAATGGAAAGCAGAGTCTCCAGCATTTCAAAATCTTTCCTACCACAAGGAGATGAAAAAAAAAATGAACCCCCCGAAATTAAACACTACTTATTTTGATGGCATTGCTCTATTATAAGGGTTATACATCCCTTGCTTGTCTTTGAAAAATAATTACTGAATGGCAAGCAAAATTTCTAGTAATGAAAACTGCTTAAATTAGTCAGAATTCAAAAAATTTTAGCAGGAGAGCCCACCAACCACCCTCGAAACCTCACTTTCACCTGCTCAGCATTGTGGTTATTTACCCTGCTTATTCCTTAAATACCATCTACGTTTCTCATATCATGGCAGAAAGTCATCAGATATGAGTTCTTTTGGAACAGGTAGGTAATGCAATGTTTTGAAATCTCACTGAGCTAAAAAATGCTCTCCACCAGCTACATCTTCTTTTTTATAGGAAGAGGGGACCACATCAAGGACTTCTGTTGACTGCAGTATGGCAGAGAAATCAACATAAATACTGTACCCTTTATATTTCAGCATCATATACAATCTATCCAGATCAGTTTTTATCTAGTTTTCTTGCAGTGGCCAATGTCCAGTTTTTACAAAGCTATCAAAATATATTAAGTTTTCTACCATAGAGAAGATAATTACTACAGTCATTGTGTGAAACCAGAAAACACTTCTTACAGGATTTACCTGCTGCTATTTCTAGCTGCATATTTACAACTTCATTCACCCTCTGACTAAATTGCCTAAGGCAAGGGTACAATCGGCAAAAGATGGAACTTTACACTATCTGAAATAAGGTAATTCTTTTAATATTGAAAATATTTGAGGCAAAGAGTAATGTCAATGATGTAAACTGTGAGAAACAGATGGCAGATAAATTTGCCCTCCAAACGAGGTATTGCTATAATAACTTATATCTTGAAACCCAAAGGAACTATCACAAATAAAATATATGGCTTTAGCTTCACAAAAAATATGCTATTTTCCATTAAAAACTAACTTACATATATGATACATTTAAAATTACAAAAATAGCCCTCAACAACATGTTTTTACAAAAAGTATAGTAACAATAATAGAGAAGAAAGTTGTTAACTAATTTTTAAAAGATGGTTGGGGGTGGGGAGAACAACAGGCCTTAACTGTACCTGCTGGTAGAAAAACCATGAATGGGGATCATCCTGAAGAAAAATAAGACCTAGTTCCCAAGTCTTACAGGGCACTAATGAAGGTCAAGCATTTAATATTCTATTCATAACATACAATAAAATGGATGAATAAGAAAATTCTATGCTGTAAGACTCAGATCACTAAATACCATTCTCAGAGCTCAAGAGTTTTATTTGTGGATCTATAGCTCTGCAGTCCTTCACCATACAAGCCTTTGAGTGTAGACAATCTTTTATACAGACTTAACCACTGTATCAACAACTCATTGCTTTTTATGAATGAGTAAAAATAATTCACTATATAAATCCTGTGCACATAATAGGTTACTGTTACAAATAACAGTAATACTGTGTGTGGGAAAAGAATATGTAAAGATGTACAGGATGAAAAATGCTGACAATACACATGAAGATACCATGGGGAAACTTTCATATTACAAAAAGATACCCAGATGCCTCTGTCTCCGCACACAATCCTGTTTACATAATTAGAAAGTTGAATTAGTCACTGAACTTTGATATTACTTGGCTACAGTAGCAGCAGGCAGTACGTAAATCTGCACATCTCCCAAATTCCAAAGACAATAGACAGCAAACCGTGACAGCTACTTAATTTTGTTGTCCGTTCTCAGTTACATTGAAAAAGAGGATAACAGATCAGAATTGATTATCTCTAGTTTCTATGTTTTCAAAGGAAAATTTAAATTCAGGAGTGCTAGTAACACCAGTGATTTTGTGTAACATACAGCCTGGCATCAGTTTTGAGCAGAGAATCTTACCAACATGGTTAATATCTAATCCATTTTAAACATGGATAAGTTATAGGGAGTGTCTTGAGCTCTTTCTCTCTTTTATTCAGCCAAACTCTCACCAGCTTTACTGACAGTCTTATGTAATTTCCTTATTTTGTAATTAGTCCTTATTTTGTGGAACTGACAAAAGGGGGAGTGTGCCTAAGTGCACTTTAGCAGAATTAAATGCAGTTTTATAGCCAAGAGTAAAATGGAGCTTAATCACTCCAAATTTTGCTGATAAAATGTCCATCAACTCTGATATATACCTAATATGTGCTATGACTATTATTTTTTTTATTGCTGTTGTTGTTGTTATTACTCAGTGTTATTCCACTGTTTGGTCTATTCAAACAAATTTAGTCTTTGATTTTAACTTCTTATATTGTCTTAACTGTTACAAGTAAATAAAAACAAAGCAAACTCAACGTTCATAATAATCTGGTTTATCAGTTTTCAGAAATGGAACTATATCTCTCTATTAATAAAACTTGAAACTACACATAAACATCAACATAGGAACCTGTCTCACCCAGGGCAATAACATTTCAGGTGGCTTGTGTCTTCCAAAGGCTGAATAGTAAAATATATAGTAATAATATTGCTGGAGTGAAACAGTATTATATAAATGAACCATTCTGTTTCTTTTTTTTGATTGTTTGTTTGTTTGTTTAATTAAAGAGTTAATGGAAAAAAGAATAAAAGGATTGTGCTGGGCTACTGTACTTTAGGACTTTAATGTGGACAGTTGCAGCCAAATCAGCTTATTTTTAGCAGCCCATTTATACCTTTAGCCACAAGAGATCTGGACTTGCAATTATGGGTTCAAAACTATGGGCATCATACTGGTAAAACTGATTCTGACCTACAAACTAACTTGGTTAACACTGACTTAAAGACTGGACAGGAAAGAAAGGATATGTCACTGGTGAAGACATCAGTACAAACTACTATTGGGCATGCTTTATAAACCTATATTAGATGAATAAATCAGAACTTTTCGACTCTCTGCTAATCTATTAATGCAGATTCTTGCTTTATGAGGACTGTGTTATAGTTTAACATTCCTTTCACATTTTGGTATCTGCAACTTAAGTTACATCACAGTTAATGCAAAAGCTCTTCATGAAAATCTTTTGCTAGGCAAAATAGGTATGCACAGTGAAATTAAGAACAGACAAAGAAGCTACTCATAATCCCCACAATGCTAGGTTTCCCTGAGATCTTGCTTACACACTACATAATTTAAGATTAATGGCCACTTAGTAGAGTTATACTTCATACACAAAGCTCTTCTTCAGCAGCATGCATAATCTCATAGAGGACTTCAGTGAAGCGCTGACTACTTTCTAAACAATAACTGCAATATAACTGCCTTTACTGAAGGTTCTTCCATCTAAATGACTCAAATTTCCAATTATTTTCAATTATAAACCTGATCATCCACTTAAATATAACAAATACTTTCTTTAACACCTGGAAGAGCAGAGAATTCCTGTGTTTCATGCAAGCATCTTATTAAGGTTAAGACGAATGCAAATTTAAATATATTCCAGTATCAATACAGGAGTAGATGCCCAAACATTAAATCTGTCTAGTAATGATGTGATGGAAGAAAACACTCCATGCATTTTCAAATTAATTTGCTCTTATCTGATGTCTAGAACAATATTTTTTTATTTATAATACATTTGCAAACAGTCATGTGTTCACTGTTGTTATTATTAGGAAAATATTACACTATTTGTATAGAACATCTATATTTTCATACCAGAAAACTCAGTGTGTTTAGTTTTTCACTATTGCTGAATATTCTATGAAATATTTTATTTATTTTGGGGGGATACATAGTCCTGTAATCTGTTCTATTCTAAATTAAAGACTCATAAATCTCTCTCTATGAATTTTTTGCCTGTGAATATTTTATTGTTTTAGTACAACAGAATTAAGGCTTCCTATGTTTAGCACTGTAGCAGACATTTAGGCAAATGATGTTCCTGCCCCAAGGAACTAACATTCTAACTGAGGATTTACCTGCATTATTAACTGTTTGTGAAGAAAGAATGTAAAAGGAGAGGCTTACTTCCCTCTCTGGTTATGTTCACCTTTTCCTGAAGCAGTGCAACTAAACTATAAAAGGTGAACATAATCACAGAGGGATCATCAGCTAATCAGGTCTAGTCAGTATGCACTGCTATATTCCAGTATTATGTAACCTCTTTGATGTAATTTTAAAGACTTAGATGTGGCATTTTTATTTCCTTCCAAGCTGCAGCACAGTTTTTTTCTAGGAGGCCAACAATGTCCCCTCTTTGGCTGCATGTTTTTTAAAATTTTGAAGTTAATTCAGCTCCTTGACGTTAGAGAGCATCATTTTCCCTGTAGATGCAGATTTTCAGGAGGTGTTGTTTTCTTGTTGTTGGGTTGATTCTTACTCCTGTTATTTGAAGCACCTGCTGCTTCTATTTTAGAAATATATGCTTTCTCACCTGTGAGTTTTGGCAACATGTCCTCTTACACAGTGTAAATATCATGGCTGAAAATAGGTTCTGAGGATTAGGTTTCAAATGATTGAAACTGATATCCCAAGTTCTGAGATGATGGGTGTTTGGAAAAGAAGTCTATCTAAATGCTATGGGAGCAATACATAAAGATAGAAGAAATGATCATTTAATTTATCATTTTAAAAGCATTAAACTTTTTTAATGTAGAAATTATGAAAATATTATGTCATGATTTTTTCTTCCTCTCTCAATCTTGCGCACAAACATTCTGACCTGTCACAGAGCAACAATTCACCACTCAAACACCAGGAGATGACTGACAGAAACTGTAACATTTTTATGGCAGTGTGGTCTGGTGAAGAAAAATCCTAATGTTTTGTACATAATGAACATTACAGTCAAAAACCTAATAGGGCATGTAAAGAGGTAGAGTCAGGCTGTACTTGGAGGCACACAACAGAACAAGAAACTTTGAAGGGAATTATGATTTAATAGAAAGAAAGAAAAAAATTCACTATGAGGGAGCTTTAAACTCTGCGACACGTTGGCTGCAGAGGATGTGAAATATCCATCCTTGGATATATTCAAAACTCAACTAGATAAGGTGCTGAGCAACCTTATCTGACCCTAAAAAGAGGTCTGCTTTTGAGTAGGGAGATGAACCAGATGATCTCCATAGGTTGTCTCCAGTCCAGATAGAGATTTTCTTATAAAGGCAAAATGTGGACACAGAGATTACACTGACATACTCATACACAGACGCGTATAAATCATAGAATAGGATACCATAAAGAAAAGTGTAGAATTAGTATCTACTGATTTTATCAGTGACACATTTGTCCTATTCTAGAAATCACATAAGTGGGCAAATAATGTTGTTAAGTGTTATCTTGAGGCTTCTTCCTTTAAAATGGCCACAAAATTTTGATTAGGATAATAGTTACTCAAGCAGTTTTGCCTAAGCAGCAAAATATTACAACTCTTCGCATAATCACAGAATAACCAGGTTGGAAGAGACCCATCGGATCATCGAGTCCAACCATTCCCACCAGTTTCTAAATCATGCCCCTAAGTACCTCATCCACCCTCACCTTAAACACCTCCAGGGAATGCGAGTCAACCACCTCCCTGGGCAGACCGTTCCAATACCTAACGACCCTTTCCATGAAGAATTTTTTCCTTATCTCAAGCTTGAATCTCCCCTGGCGGAGCTTGAGGTCATTCCCTCTCGTCCTGTCCCCTGTCACTTGGGAGAAGAGGCCAGCTCCCTCCTCTCCGCAACCTCCCTTCAGGTAGTTGTAGAGAGTAATAAGGTCTCCCCTCAGCCTCCTCTTCTCCAGGCTAAACAGCCTCAGCTCTCTTAGCCGCTCCTCGTAAGATTTGTTCTCCAGCCCCTTCACCAGCTTTGTTGCCCTTCTCTGAACTCGCTCCAGAGCCACAACATCCTTCTTGTGGTGAGGGGCCCAGAATTGAACACAGTACTCGAGGTGCGGTCTCACCAGTGCCGAGTACAGGGGGAGAATAACCTCCCTGGACCTGCTGGTCACGCCGTTCCTGATACAAGCCAAGATGCCATTGGCCTTCTTGGCCACCTGGGCACACTGCTGGCTCATGTTCAGTTGGTTGTCAACCATCACCCCCAGGTCCTTCTCCTCCTGGCAGCTTTCCAGCCAGGCTTCTCCTAGTTTGTACCTCTGCTTAGGGTTGTTGTGCCCCAAGTGCAGGACCCGGCATTTGGCCTTGTTAAACCTCATGCCATTGGTCTCAGCCCAGCAGTCCAGCCTGTTCAGGTCCCTTTGCAGAGCCTCCCGACCCTCCAGCAGATCCACACTTCCACCCAGCTTGGTGTCATCTGCAAACTTGCTAAGGGAGGACTCGATGCCTTCATCCAGGTCGTTGATAAAGACATTGAACAGGACTGGACCCAGCACTGAGCCCTGGGGAACCCCACTTGTCACTGGCCTCCAGCTGGATTTAACTCCATTTACCACCACCCTCTGGGCCCGGTCATTCAACCAGTTTTTCACCCAGGAGAGTGTGCGCCCATCTTGCACATTGAATGAAATTATCTTGTCCTATAACTGCTATGTGTCTTGCAGAGTACTAATTGCAACTAGTTTTTATTTAAGAGACTTCTGAAAGCCTACTTACATTTAGCTTGTGAAAACATGTGACATCACAAAATAAAAATTAGTGGAGAGTCAATATTGCCTGACAGTAAGTAATCAGGATTTTATGTCTTACGGTTTCCATTTTCATGTTAATCTTTCTATTTTACACTTTCTCCTAGGTTCATCTTTGACCTTTAAATTATGTAACATTTTGGGAATGTTGTTCTTTTTTATACAGACATGCATAATACATACAGCAAGGGCACAAAATCAAGTAATTCACATCCAAAAAAAATCTAAGACCAAACAACAGCAACAATAAAAACCCAAACAAAAAAACTGAAAGCAAAAAATGAATACAAAATCATTTTCTAATGAGAAATTTTTTAGAATAAAATTTTCTTAGTGTAAAATTAATTAAATAAGCAGCCCCATATCACCACACCCAGATCAACAAGCAATGCAGCTGATCTGCTCTACCCCACAAACACAAAAAAAAACCCCCAAACCAAAACCACAAACAAAAACAACCTCCAGATTTTCATTCTATTGAAATAGTAACACTGATGAGTTCCTTTTTGCTAGGAGGAATGGAGTTGGATGCTTTTCAGGATCACCTCCATACTGATGACACGCATAAGACAGAGTAAGAGTTCTGCTCCTGATTCCCTCTTCAAGAGACCTGAGAATTTTGTTCATTGATTGCTGATATATTAAGATTCAGTTTTTCAAAGCACATAGCCACCCTCAGTTATTAGAATTCAGCCCGTATGCAGCCCATAAAATCCCAATTTAATTGTGAGAGTAGGAAGTATAATATGAAAGGCTATATGTATTCTCTTGAATAAAAATCTAAAAATAACATTTTGATTGCAAATGTGTTTTCTAACAAAACGTTGTTTTACTATTTTTTTAGAAAATCAAAAGCAGCCCCATCCAGAACAATAACAAACACCTGGATGCATAGTCTTATTGTTTTCATAGCTGATGACCTTAAGAACATCTTTGCTTTTAAGGTTATAATTCTTGTATAAAAAGCAATTTTGCTTAAACACAACATTCTGTCATTCATGAAGTTGACTGTCAGAGTAACTTTTTGGGAGTCTTTATTCTTTATCAAGAAAACAGGAGAATCGTTTAATTGGCAGAGATGGGGGGAAGTATACATTTTATTCTTTTTTTTTCCAAGGAAAATGTAAACTTTAACCTTTCCTGTTTATGCTACAGATCACAGAGAATGCATAGGATGTTTAGTATCTAATATAACAGCTTTGTTGTTACATCATTAACAAATTCTTTCTTCAAAGTGCTAATTAAATAAAGATAAAATGCTCCTATTAAGTGTATACATAAGTATTGAGTTGTTGGGTTTTGGAATGTTTTGATTTACAGTTTCATTGATACTGCTTTGTTACAGATATGCTCCCAACAAAGATAGAAATGGAGGAGATATCATATTTGGAGACCAAGAAGGCATAACAAATACTGAAATTTGGCATCCTGTAATGTGATCTAGAGGACACAAATGTGTTTATATCCATGCAAACTTTAGTCACCTTTCTTTATAAGACCTAAATCAATATTTTTATGTAAGAGAAACAGAATTCTTAAACACAATTATATTAAGTCCCCTATAGTTGATTAGATGTTTCCAGAGTGAAAAAGCAAACAGTAATAAAAACTGCCATTAAAATATTTGAATCTGGAAAACTCTTTTCAAATATTCCTTGCAAATTACAAAGGTGAAGAAAAGGAACAAATCTATTTCCCAACTTCCCAATTGCTTGTTAAAAAGCAAACAGAAGGAATATTTTTCTCAATTCCACAGCAACTCCTGGAGAAGCCAGAAGAGTTGGGATTTTGTTGACGCTTGATAAATTTTCAGTAGATGCAGCAATTCCATAGGGCTGTTGTTGACTGATTTACTATTGTTCACTGATCTGTAAGGCAGCAGAGTCTTGGCACTGGCTATGTTAGTATAACAAGCAAACCCATTTGATGTAGCAGCAGTAAATATTGCATGAGGTAGATCATTAGTGGGTCTTTTCAGTTCACACTGGCAGAACTGTGACAGATCTCCCATGGTTCAGTAAGATACAAGGCATTTTTCTTATCACTCGTCCATTTAATCTGACTCATTTATAAGTCAGAAATTTGAACTGCTGTTCATAGTTTGTAAAGCTTGATTTTTCTGAGCTAATATATTAGAAATACTGTTATAGATCAGAATTACTGCAGATTAAATGTATTTTCTGGCAGTTTTCAATATTTTTTAACTGAAGAAGGAAAAGGTCCCTGTTTAAAGGAATTAAAAGTATATTCAAATTGTTCCTTTCTAGTAATAAATTAAGAAAAAAATGTGGTTTTAAGGGTTTACATCATTTGGTCCAAGTGTTATGGCTAGCATAATCACGTGGTTAAAGGTTTTGCTGAATGAAGAACTGTATGTTACACTAAAAAAAAAGAGACAACAGTTCTTGCAAATTGTAGTTTTATTATTTTTACCACAATCCTCCTATCTTGAATGACAGTTTAGCTTCTGTTACAATTACAATTTGTTAAGTTTTCCATCTGGTGTAACAAATGCAATGTCTACCTCAGAAAACTACAGTTACTGCTACTAAACATTACGTGTTAGTGTTACTGGCACCATTGCCACGCTGGTGCAGATCTGTGATTCACCTGCTTTAACGTGCTGCCCATGAGAATGGCCAGCACCAGGGCTTCCTGAAGCAACTGACTGCAAGCCGAAAAACTTGTAGAAAGACCCCAAGTCATTTCTTTCTGAAAGCATTAATGTAGCAGCATAATGTTATACCTACCTCATGAGTAATTACAAAGCCCCCAGCTCCATCAGAGGCAGCATGGTACATGAGTGACTGACCACAATATAAGGCACATACCTTGCTTAGATTATAAACTGGGATGGCAGCAAGGGTGAGGGTGCAAGGACAGGTAAACTGAGAATGGCCCAGAAGGTCTGACTGCTCCATTGCCCTGTACCAGCAACACATAAAGCACATACACTTGGACTTCTCACTTAAACACCCTGAGCCAAAACACAAAATAATTCCTGCAAAGTAAAAAGTCATTTTCAGCCCAGTGCTGCCATAGCTGCAACTTACTATGAGGCATATGGTATAAGAGGGAATGAAGAGGCAGTATTGAGAGAATTGTAATTAACTGCTTCCAGTTGCAGCCTTTCACAGGTTGACCCCTGACTCATTGGATTGTGCCGTCTCTCTCGAGGTGAGAAGGTGCAAGTCCTTCTAACTCCTCTCCTCTCTCAACTCAATTCATTATCACCTCACTCCTATGTGTACTGACTCCCCCAAAACTCCTTGTAAACAGATTATTTCCATCAAAGTGAGCTGTTACCAAAAATAGTTACACAGACTTTGCAAAGCACCTCCCGAATGACAGCTAATATCTTTGTTTGAAAGCAACTGTCTTTCCCTGCTACAGAGAGCCTTCCATTTGTCCCTGCCATCACTGTTAGAAACTTTTTCAAAGGCAGCCGTGAAGTGCAAATCTTCTTTGTGAACATTAAAACGTCATTTCAGTGCTTGCCTGGATATTATCAATTTCATCTAAGAAGTAGGTGAAGGTCTCTGGGGAATAGTGCTGTGTAATTGCTGCTGTGACACAGCCAGCCAACACCACCCCAGCTAGGAGTTTTTTGATCATAATCGATACCAAGTCTACTTCTTTCATGCTCCAAGTTCCTTCAATAAAATTTGGACATGGATGACATCAAACAGGCTGTTGATGTTATTTTCACTTTGACAGTCAGACCCTCATATTGCCTCATTAATAAGTATGAAATGTTAAGTGACATGTGCATCTTTTCCTTTCCATCACGAGCCTCATTTTTTTACTCACTGAAAGCTCCATCTTTTACCTTGTTTATTTGTTTACTGTCCTAAAGTGATTTCATTTTCTATTACAGCAAATTCCTTGAGTGTCCATGTCCTATTTGGAAACAATGGGAGAATGCAGTTTAACAGTAAAACACAAAACTACAAAATCAGCAGTAGTTTGACATTTCTCCATTATGAAAAACAAATGAACGACTGTGAATTTCAGTTGTACTACACTAATTGATGAAGGATGGAATTTAAATACAGTTATTAATATGGAGGAGAGGGAGTAGTAAGGGAGTGTTCCTGAAGTAGTTACATGTCTTTATGAATGTGAGGAGGATAATTAAGTCTCCAACCTTTTTTCCACAATAGATTTAAGTACAACTGATGTATCTGACTGAGAAATTATTCCTGAACTTGCCTCAGTATATGTCCAGTAAAATTTTTAAGTATTCAAAAGTCTTTTTTCTTCAAGATTTCCCATTATCTCTCCTGAAGCAAACTTGAAATTCAGGTATAAACATGCTTGCTTCCAAGAACACTTTTAGAAGGAAGATTATATCCCTGAAATAAAAGTGGTGAAATAACTCCATAACATCCTGCCTAGTGGCTTCAGAAAGTCACACTGGAAAAACAACATAGCAAAATATATGACCTAGCAAACTCTAAGGTTTTCATCTAAAGCATTCATGCCAGGTTGGTTTATGAAACATGGCTTTTGTCTCTGGCTTCAACCTGGACATTCCTAAGGGTGAAGCCTAAAGTTAGAATAACTTTAGCTCCTATTCAGTTCTCACTGGAATCAATGGAGAATGATGGAAAGTATGTTGCTCCAGGTACCCATGACTTTTGTCTGTCTTGAGTAGTAAAGCAGCCTACATTGACATATAACCTACTTTAGACGGGATCAGTGAACCTAAGCTTTTCCATTGCACCTTTTGCAAATTTGAGGTGGGAATGGAGGGTGGGGTCTGTATTTCAGCCTTGGCAGGATCAACTTAGCTTAAGAAAAATAAAATTTACTCCCTCCTTCACCACACATTATTTTTAGCAGTTGAAAGACAGGAAGCAGATTCAAAATCCTCCTCATGCCCTGATCTTCCAGGACACTTTACCTTAGCCATGAAAAATAACTTGCAAAAACAGGTACACATTACAGCGTCACATTTAGAAGAATAGAAAAGATCCTTTAGACTATATTGCAATGATGCAGTTAGGTTGTTGAAATAATAGAAAAATTACATTACTTTTTTCTTTACTTCTTTTTGACACATACAAATGGCTTAAAAGGCATCTTTTTTTCTTTTCTTTTTTATTTAGGGATCATTAGGCACATGTATTGCACACTTTGTTATCTGTCTGGGCAAGAATTATTGTTTCTAAAAAGAGAGAACCTTTAATTCAGGCAGGTAGAACCACAATTTTGTGTAAGATTTGATGAACTTCCTACTGAAATAGTACATTTTTTGTCAGCAATGTGAGGATTTCAACAACGGGCATTTATATTCATTTTGTACACAATTTCAGTTTTTTCACTTGCTGTGGCTTGTGACTCAAAGTCTGGCAAGATGCTGGGCTTGTACTGGATTGCAAAGGAAGCCAGTATTTAACCTGGATGTCCCTAATAATTTAATGCCATATTAAGTGGTTAATTTCTGTGAACAGATGCTAGATTATAGTCATTCCTGCAGATACATCATCCTATATATGAAGCACCTATTTATGCTCAAAAAAGGCAGAAAATAAGAATAGAAAATCTGGATAATTTCTTTAGAAATTCCAAGACTGACACAATCAGTTAATGTATTATGCATGTACTTTTTCTTTTACCCTTAAAATAATGAAGTTGTGGCTTTTGTTGTCAAGAATCAAACATTACAGACACTAATACCAATTTGCTGTATTCATAGGAGTCTATGATACTGCTGAAAGTCATTGCTGATATTTACAATTCAGTAAACAGTCACAGTGGTTAGAAAGGCCTGGCTGCAATTCTTCTTTTCTTTGATTCTACTCAGCTTATATCTTGACATTTCTTTGTTCAGTATCAGCAGGTGGGAGGAATAAATATATTGCCTCCTCTTCCCAAAAACTCTAGGGAAAGTGGCTCAGAAACTTCAAACTACATATTATGTTCTTACCATCTTCAAATATAACCCATCCAGCAATGGTACACTGCTCATAATTAAGTACTATGTAGTGCATTAATTCCATTGGGGTTGTTGCTAATTACATCCTAGTATGATTTTCACAAAGATATCATACAGGCCATTGATAAACAGCTGAGGAGAAAAATCAGGGGATTAACTGCAATTATAGCAAAGTGGTTTGCTATTAAACTAATTGAATAAAAAGTAATTGGATTATGTATGGTCTTCAGCAGCTCCTAGACTTTAAACTTTAATTAAATTATCATACTTCTCATTCAAAAATGGAGTGGCTGAACATTAGCTGTTTTGACACTTCAATGGCAGGAGAAACCAAAAGCAAAATACTTGTGCTGCATGCAATGCTCACTGTTAATATGGTACAGAAACAAAAGAATCCCTCTTGTCCAATTTAGCCACTATGCTGAGCATCTTATTTTTCATATCTTTTCTATTCAATATTACTCCTTGATTGAAAAACATCATGATAACTGGCAAAGATTCTCTTCTTCTTCAACAATAAACTATATTACATATATTAAACAAAACCTGATTACTTAATTTTCCCTGAAAATTTGTCAAATGAAAATGTATTTCCTAGTAAAGAAGACATAAAGTGTCCTGGGCCAAGTAAGAACAAAATAGCTGATTTTTTTACTCTTTTATTAGCAAAAAGAAAATATCAAATAAAGAATGGGCTTGAGCATTCAGAGTAGCAAATATTTTGTGTACATACAAAGAAGTTGTCTGTACATATACAGGTACCGAGATTTGCAAGCATAGCAGATGTTCTTTTTGGGTTCATTATACCTTCGTGCCATGCTTTATGGCTGTCCTTAAATGCTAAAGTGTGTGTGCAGCAGGTTATTTTAAAAACATCATAACTGTAGAAAATAACTAGCAGTCTTACATAAAGACTCAATATTTTCACATTACAGGTGTTGTAAACTCTGATGTATAATCAATAAAAGCAAGGATGAAACGTAATGTTGTCGATGACATTAGCACAGTTAGACGGGGCCATTGAGATACTGTTGGAAAACAAAATAAAAGATAAAATGCAATCAAAGCATTGCTCAAAATTTAGGTGTTGTAACCATTGTGTGTGGTGAAGGTCTTGAATAAGGCTATGAACTGTCTTGGCTGAAGCAGTAAATAAAAATTGGTAGAAAGTAAGGACACTCAGCATTTTACAGGATTAGACATAATTCAGTGTGGAGGAAATCAGGATTTTTGGATTGAAAAAAAATTCTCCTTGTCTCTGCCTTGTTCTGAGAGGAAAATTCCCTGTGAGGTGTGCTGATGATGGTTTAACTCGAATTGAGGCAGCCAGACACACTGACTTTCAAGTTGTCTACCTCTGAAAAACTCTTTTACTAATCTAAAAGTAAACCTAGCTTATGATGGGCTGAAGTTCATATTCCAAGCTTCTGTGGAGGGATAACTAGCCTACAATCAGCCTATCAACATTTGCATCACTTTTATTAAGTGGTATTAAAAAATAGATGTAAAATAACTTATAGAACGAATACAAATGTTTAAAGTTCACTTTGGCATTACTTTACCTTACTTGATCTGTATTTCTTCTTTTAATCTGTCTATGGCAATTTCAGTACTACAAGCCCAGCATTCACAAACTATCACCAGGTTCAAAGAAGTTCCTTAGGAAGAACTTGTCAAAGGATCCTCCAGAGAAGGATCAGTATGCAGGTATGCTACGTTACTTACACAGAGTCTGGTAACAGAATTAAACTGTTATCCTGTTTTATTCATCCTCTTAAAATTATAAAGTATTTTACAAAGGCCATAGTATCACTGTTAAGGGGATATCACCTGCACTCATGGCTTCAAGCCCATCCACATTCTTCCAAGTCTTCATCATAGGCTATTGATGTCTGAGCATTACTGACATATAACCCTACAAATGCAGAAGTGGGGGACACAATAACTTAAATCTTATCAAAAGATTCATGAAAATAGCTCAAAGAAAAGGCTATAGAGATAGCGAACACTTAGTAAAATCAAATAAGACAATAACAAGAAGAGCAGGTGAGCACATGTGATCAGTTCTGAGAAATGGAGTATCTAAACTATAAAACAATTTAAGAGTCAGTAAAGTTGGCTACATGGATATAAAAAGGCAAAATTTCTCATTGCATGAAACATATAAAGCATATTTTGTAGGGGTAGATGTTTCAATCTTAAGAAAAAAAAGTTAATTTTCCTACATCATTTAACTGTAGTCTTGTCACATAATTAGTGCGGGATCAATTTGGGCCTATTCTCTGAGACCAGATTTGTCTAACACCTCTAACATGGGCAATAAGATTTTAAAGTTTATGCTGTACTTGAAAGGAAGTGAATGTAACAAGACTAAAATTGGAGTAATATGCTCACGCTTTTTGGTTTCTTAGCCTCACAGCTGAGTCCCAAACTAACCAAAGCCTATTGATCAATTTGTCAAGCAGACCTGTTGAGAATGTTACAATAGACCAACTGAGACATAATAAAAGAGTGCATTAACTTTTCACAGGCATATTTGAAATACAAGGTAAGACCTACACAGTGTTTCTCAGAGAACAGAATTCAGATTTAACTGTTACATTGAAGATAGTTTTGGAGATGAACCAAGAATAAAACCAACAGACCTGGATAACATAAAACTCTTCCAGGTGTCAGACATCATTCATCAAAGTAGTTTGCAGAAGTAAATACAGTTCCTAACTAGTTTTTAGAGTGTTGTGGAAGTACTTCAGTATTGACTGAATTTAATCATTGATAATCCTGTTTTGGATTATCCTGAGTCTCGATGTATATTAAATGAATCTTCAAACTTAATGTCATTCTACTAACATTATCATTGTCATCTTTTACAGGACAGTTCATGGTCAATCAACACTGTGACCAGATCAATTTCATTTTTAAAATATCTTCACTATCATCTGCAATATTCTATCTTTACATCTGGAAGGCTAAAGCACACTGAAAGACCATATGTAGGCTTCTCTCATTCAGCACAAAAATCATAAGAAATAAAGTCAATGTTTTTGATAGGTATACATCCAGAGCATTTTCAGATTTCAAGGGCCAGTAACACGCTTGTTTCTACTTAATATGTAGTGTGTGGTTTGGTCTATATTTTTATGGCATTTTTTATCACTATAAAATAAGAAAGTAATGTAAAACATAGGTAAGGTTCTCTTAAAATAGAGATAATTAACATTGCCTGACAAAAACGCTGTACTGTGTATTATGACTTTTGTGCCAATGATTATGATGCATTAGTAACAGCTACAAATTTGAACAGAGGAAAAATAGTCCTTTCAGACAGATCAAAGATTTAAAAAAATATTCCTGATGAGCTGTATTCCAGACTCCCTAATGTCTGTGGATTTTCAGATGCAATATAGAGACTCACTTTATAATAGCAGTCCCTGACATAAAATTTAGAACAGGTTGTAGGTTTTGTACTGTACCTTTTCAACATGCTAGAGATTTGTTCATACCTATTTCAGCTAAGCAAAGGTAAATTCAAATTTCTAAACTCCTCAGAACATAAATCTGACCCTAACATTTGTATGATTAGTATTTTGTCTCTTTGCTTACCAAAATTAATTTTACTGAAAAAGTCAAAGAATCCAATGTTCCACCTGAGAGATATGTAAAAATATTCTTACAATACTAATATGAATAGGAAAGATAGAGACAGAAACAAATGCTTCTGCAATACTGGGCACTTATTAGTATCGCACACCACGTATTGAAGTCCTGTTTCCCTGTAATGTAGAAGACTGCAATAGTGGAGACGCTTTATTCAATAATATACCTTAAGTTTAGTTAGAAAATTCAGAACTTATAATTAGATTTTTATAAAAGCACAAATAGTGAATATGTTGACAATTCCTTTACATTTTCTGCTTTTTGTCTCACAGATAAAAGAATACAGTGACAAAACAATTTGACTATTAAGCTTTTAATTTTAAACAATTAGTTTCCAAATATCCTTGACAGTCCTAAAAGGTAAATAAACCCAGAAAAAGTAAGGCAATCTGTTCAATCTGTTGCACTTATTCACAAATAAATATATTGAAGCCAGCATGTGCCAGAAAAAAATGGCAAGCTATTTCATAAGGCAAGCATAATTGAAAAAGAAAAAATAAGCAACAATCAAAATTTAGAAATGTCTAAAGCATTATGCAAGCTGGTAAATGGATAGTTTGATATTTAAAGTTGAGACTTTTTCTTCTCCTTTTCTTTTTCTGCTGTCGTTATTTTCTCTGTACTGTCCCATTTCTATACTACGTAGTCATTCATCCCATGCTTTTTCATTCTAGAGTGAAAAGTGTAGGGCATGTAAACATATTCCCAGTTTTGACGAATAAGGGTGTAGTTCTGCTTTCTCCTTTCTCCCCCCTGCTCTTAATTATTTTAAAAAATACAGCAAATTTTCATATACCTTCCATACCCAGTAAGCAAACAAATCTATTAGTCTCCTACAGTAGGAGAGGCCATACTAATTTTCTCAATGTGGGAATAATATGTCTTAGAAGCATCATTTCAAGGGCAGGCTTCTCAAAAAATATTTTTTTTTTCATATATA
Source organism: Clamator glandarius (assembly GCA_033459285.1). Lineage (NCBI taxonomy): Eukaryota > Metazoa > Chordata > Aves > Cuculiformes > Cuculidae > Clamator > Clamator glandarius. The sequence continues at coordinate 85,406 of JAUNZM010000567.1, read as the reverse complement.
ATGAGCAGTTTCTCTGATAGAAATGGCCAAATAAAGATTGATCAAATAATTGCACACAGAAAGGACAGGCATGCATTCAGCAGTGAAAGGGAGTGGCTGGATACACCTCTATATTTTTTATTTTCAGAGGTGTTGGAACAGTGGGTACAAGTTGATACAGCCCTTGTGTACATTAGGGAAACCAGACTTTAAGAATTTATGGAGTGCCTCCAAGAGTTTTGGATAGATTGTCTTCAAAATTCAGCTGTGATTAAGAAAAACATGCAGACTATAGCACCTTGCAAATAAATACCTGAGTTTTCTCTGAGCTTTCAGATTTCTTTGGCAATTGCTGCTAGTGCTCTTCTTAGCAATTGAAAAGCATAATGTCCATACTTCCCACAGGCAAACACTAGACTGAATTTCTCCCATAGAAGTAAGCTAATAAAGTGACGGCAGGCTTACTACATCAAGAGTTGCATCCAAGTATGAAGACCAGTGGTCCCATTCCATTTGGAACTGCCTCTTTTTTTTTTTTTATTTTGTGAAAATATATCAAAGTTATGAAAGACATTTGAAAAGTGATTAGATTAGAAAACTGAGAAGAAAGTACTAAAGATCATTTTTAATTCAGAAGTATATATTCCTGTTCTTTATGAGTAAATAGAATTTTTTATATAATTTGTATTCCTTTCTTTAAAGTGTCAAATATTTCAACCATTTAGAAAAACTGTCTTTCAGACTTGTGGCCTTACATGGCACATAAGAGCTTATAACAATTTTTACTGCTAAGTTATCACCCCTTGAAGACTGACATTATAATGAAAGTGCTGACACAACCTTTACTATAGCAATGCTGCTGTAATAAAATTTATAAGGGGCAATCAAGTCTTTGGGACATCTCAGGCATTGTCATCCCTCGATGCATTTCTTGGTGCCAAAATGGATCAAAAGATGACAATTCTGATGATTATATTATTGTAATAGCTTATCAAAGCAGTGCTGAATAGAACACTGAGGTGATTTAATTTGGAAAATCTTTTTTTTGTTCTTTAGAGAAATACAAAATTATGTCATTTTTGTTGAAAAGAGAAGGTAAAAATTGAACTGACGAATGGTGATTGTTATAGACTACAATTATCATCACTTCTTATTCTTAACAAAATCTGGCTTGGCCTAACATATCACAAAAAGATCAAACCACCAATAGTTTCTTTAAAAAGTAGTAATCAGAGATGCATATAATACTGAATTTTTACTTAAAAGTAAATAGATGCTACAGCACAAAGCAAGAAAATGTTAATCATATGGTGATAGCTTATCCTCTCAAATTCAATTCATTCTGGAGAAGGAAGTGAGGAATACATTACTGGCAGTATGAAAAATATGAAATGGGAAGGCAAACACTACTTTTCCTTTTGAGGAATGCTTGTTAGGAGTTGTAGATGGATCACTTTGTTTGTTGAGTTAAAGGGCGCTATAACGGTAAATGCTAACTGAGAATCTTCCCATTTGCTCTTCAGAATAATGTCTGAACATCAGTTAAACCAATTGCAACACAGCTCCAGACAAAGGTATTATCGAAACCAATATTCGGTGTAGAAGGAGCACCATGTACACGAAGTTCGTGCTGTCCTAGTTTGTCAACTCTGAAGACATATCTTTATAGGCATGTCTCAGTCACAGATGCTCAGGCTGAATATTCTGAAGACACTGCTGAGCTTCATATAATACCCTGAAAAGTTCACAAAATTCAGCCTTGTGATATGATTTTTGCTTTATAATAGATCCCCACAAACAACAAACAAGAAATGCTATTGCATTTTCTGAAATGCTTTGTCTGTCATATATTTGTGATTATATATCAGCATACAGCTTTTAATGTAGTCCATTATGTTGGGTGCTTTTTATGTTTGCATGTGATGAGGCAGTATCTGTCTCATGAAGCTGCCAAGTATCAAGTAAATGTCATATAATTTGTGATCTAAATCAGCATTATTTCTATTTCTCATTCCACAAACCTTATCAAATTCCTAATCATGAAGTAAATCCTGGAGGAAAAACAAACCAGAACTGCACAAATGACATTGTATGTAACTAGCATGGTTTTTATTTCCTTTGATAAATCATTTTCTACAAAAGTTGAAAGCCATCATGTTAGCAAATTATAAACTCCATGCCTAGGAGGTAAGAAGAAAGTAAGAATGACAATTGTAAGGAAATAATAAATGAAGAAGCAAAAAACCATTCTCAAATATTGAAAGAAAAAAGACACATTGTGTGAAGCAGACCAGACAAATGTTGCTGATGGCTAGAATAATACAAGCGTTAGGGTTTGTTATTTTTTTGCCTTGCACTGGGAAGGTACAACAACATATTTTTTTCCTGAAGAAACACTGACATGTTTCTTAAGTTGTTCATTTGTTGTAGTACTTAAATATTTTCCAATACTTCCATATTCCAAGGAGTGAATATGTGCACAGTGCAAAGTAAAAAAACTCTCCTAAACAGAAAAAAAACCCTAATTATCTTTCTAACTTGAGCTGAAACACTCCAGAATGTGGTTTGGTTTTTTGTTTTGTTCTTTTTTTTTGCAGGGAGGGGCAATTAGTGTAATCAATATCATAGCAAGTCCTAAGACTGAATCTGAATGAGGTTGTTGAACTGAGTAGAATTCCATTTATGAAAACTAAATCAGAGAATTGGCAGATGTAGAGATACAAGATGTAGGCTTTTTTCCACAGGTATTCTGTCCTTCAAAGTTGAAAGATGAATTAAAGTGATTCTTTTTCCAATAATAATTTACTTTAATATGTAGCTGAGGTTTCACTTCAAAGCTAAAGGCACAGCAAGCACAATGGTTGTATATGTTGCTGAAGAAAAAATGCTCAGAAAAAGGTACTAAAAGACTTATTCCTATTTCTCATCTTGGTGAACCTCTAAGTTCACATTTGGGAAGAACACTGCAGTAGACGTGTTTTGTACTAAGGCTTCTGTGGTCTCTGGGGACATGTCAGCATGCCCAGGCGTGGAGAGGCAGAAGATAGAAAACCCCTCTGATTCCAAAACAATTTAGAAATGCTAGTTTACTAGAAACACTTATACGCTAACAGTTTCTACGATGACCATGTGGGGACTCATTCCCTTTCAGCTCAGAGAATTAATAGCTCTAGCCTGCAATTATCTTACCTTGTAGCCATCCAGTGACAGTGACTGACCTTGCATGATTTGTGTGGTAGTTCACAGCCTTTTCTGTAAGTCTAGAAGCACAGATTACACCCTCCTTGCAAAGAAGACATGAATGTTTGACAGTAAGGATAACATCAAGAGAGCACATACTGCTCTTTCCACAGAAAAAGATTACAGGGCCTTGGTAGGCTGGAACACAGATAGTGTGTTGAAGCAGCTCAATTGTATCACCTGTTTCAGGGAAAGGTAATACACAAAGAGTTTTCTGGGGTTTTTTTTGAGTTTTCTCATTTTTTCCCCTCCTTCCCTATGTTCCCTCCTGCCCTATGTGAAGGATAAACCAGCTTGAACACAAGTCACGAGAACAGGATGTGATGTGGGACTCATTAGTAAAGAATAAGCTATGTTATGTTACCATCCAGAAGGCTGCAGAACAGAAAGTCCTTGTCTTTTGGGATGTTAAGTCTCTGGAGTTTAATATAGTTTGTATGCCACTACCTCACAGGAGCATTACTGAAACAATACTCCTCCTTCTCTTCCAGTACTTCACACTGAAAGGGTCCAAATTTTCAGGTAGACTAAAGCATCTGGAGTTATATACATTTAACCAATATTTTCAGTTGATGATATGGCTTTAAAATAGACAATTAGGGAAGCTTTAGTGTTATGCATTTGAGAAAGTTGTATTGTGGAAAATGAGAGATTCATCTCGTGCTTTCCAAGTTCATGTGTTGATTTGTTTCATATATTACCTGGAAAGTAAACCACCACTGGTGGTATCTGAGAAGTTACCCACTTTAATCTGTGCTGCTGCTGACATCTGGTCAAATTATTATTATTATTATCATTATCATCATCATCATCATCATCAGTGTGCACATAAAACTTGCAAATCTATCTAACACTGCACAAGGAAAAATATTTTGTGTCTTAGATTAGGGGATTCCTGGTCTATACATCTAATCCTCTACACACAGGAGCACACCTATAATCTTATTTCTGCATCTCAGGCATTAATGCATATTTGCCTGTCTTGTTTCACACTCCTGTATAAGACATGAGAAAGTAGGCAGCAACTGTGACCAACTGAGCAGTACATTTCACTTCTGGAATTCTGCATTGAGTTGGCACATGAAGTTATTTAACTCCTTTTTCTTTTCTTTTAGCAAATATTCCCTTACAACAAAACATCATTTTTGAAAAAGAGGTCCTTACATTGTAAGTGGGTTTCACCCTTACCACATGTATAAAAGTCTTTTTCTAGTCTATGTTCAGTTAATATTTAATAACCCCAAAGGTCTCATGGACCCTGACATGGTAAGCAGAGAGTAAAGGTCCTGTCAAGCAAGAGTAACTCAAGAGCTTTCTGTATGTCTGTGATTACATTTTCTCTCTGCCTCCTTAAAATATTGACCTGAATCTTTCATATGCATTAGAGTCAGTATTTATTCTGTTTGCTGAGATGGACTAGGGAAAATCTGTGCCAGACTGCCTGAAAGCAAACTTCAGCTTTTCCTGTTATAGTAGAGGTGAACAATAGGGAATAGGTAAGTGTGAGTATAGAGCCTTGAGTCTCTTTTATGAGTCAATCATTCTCCATGCCTGCCCCAACAGTGTCCTAGAACTCAGGTCTTCATGGATGAGGCTGGCCAACACTCAGCACATTAGCTGTTTCTTTCCAAATTACAGTTAAAATAACTATATTTATATATAAATTTATTATATTTATATTTTTACATATATATTTTTATATTTTATATATATTGAAGGCAAAGAAAAAACCCTATAGTTTTAGGCTTATGTGAGAAAAATGGACTGATTATTCATGCTAGATTTGAGAAAATGAAATACCTACACCTTCCAATGGAAAAGTAAACCTAATATTTATTCCTTATGAATGGATGCAGTCTTATGTATAAAGAGTGAATGGAATTATTCAGATATAACCTGAAAGAGACCTTTTTGTGGTAGCTGTGTGTAGTTAACAGTTGTTTACAAATAAGGAAGATAATTGATGTGTGCGTGTATATAGGTCAGCATTCTTTTCTCCCTAAATACAGAAAAACTTTAATGATAAATACCCAATAGAAAACCTGTCTATAGAGTCCAATAGAGAATTATATAGTATAAACTCTGAACAAAAATGCATTCCAGAATTAGCAGTAGGACAATAGCAATAAGTATGAATAAAAATTATTGCTATAGAAAATAAATATAATAAATAAATAAATATATAAATAAATATTCTCATTTCAATATGCTGCTCCAGACTCCTTCTAGTTTGCCCACCTCTCTATCTTTTGCTCTCATCCTCCAATAACTCTGCTGACCCATTGAAAATAGATCCAAGAAAGGCATTTTGGTGCACAAAGATATTAGATTCTATACTTTTCTTTCGCAGCACATTGAAGGAAATTAACAGTTACCTTTTCTTCTTAGCCTGCTGGCTGGTAAGTTGAATAGCACAATTCTTCTCTTTGTTAGTAGGGAGTTGTAGATTGTATTCTTTTAAAATAGCCAGCTGGGCAAGAAAATGGTGCCTTCTTGTGTGTCTTAGATGAAGGGCAAGTGACTCAAGTGGAGGAAATCAGTTCTGGAGGAGACGGCTTTCGCTGAGAGCAACGAGTAGTGAGAATGGGCAAACCAGAAGTCTGTGGCAGGACAAAGACTGAGAGTCTCTTGCAAAGAGCAGAAGGCAGACATATGGTCTAACTTAACCTCGTCAGTAAAGAGGTGATTTTCCAAAGATCCTGATGTGACTGCAAAATGGTTTCAACTATTTCCAAGAACTTTTCAAAGACATGGTAGAAGATGGCAGGATTTTTTTAAAAGTGTTTTTACCTCATTACAATGTTTAAACTGTTCTCATTCAAGAGTTTCTTGTACAGATTGTCTTCAAATAAAATCTGTTATAACTACTTCCAGTGTCTTCAGCACATACTACAAAAAGCAGCAGCAAAGCCACCGCAGAGATCTGAGTTCAGGCCCATTGTAGCAGGTCAGTGAGCATGTGTCACACTGGACCAGTGGCACCTGACACAGAACCTCCTAGTATTCGCAAACTTGGTAGCAGTCAAGGGACTTGAAGGCACTAGGAGTGTCGTAGGGAAGCAGGAGGGTTAGCCACAGCCTGGCTTGATCAGCAGTTAAATGCAAGCGGTTGTGTTTCAATCCCACCTGCCCTCCCAGGGAAAGGAGAAAGGGAAATGAGAGAAAGATATTTGTAGGCTGGAAACTAAACCAGCCTTAATGAAACAATAATAATACCAAACCCACTATTAATAAGAAAGTAATAAAAACATATACAAATATAGGAAATTCCCCCTGTTGATGACTATGTCACCACTGATGCTGCAGAACAGGCATAGGGAAGAGGTCCCACGCTGGACTAAGTGGCAGGAGAGAGCTGGACTCAGGAACTGGATACAGGAATGCATTGATCTGGGATCAGTGGCAAAAAGGACAGATAAGGTCTTCAATGGGCACTGGTCATCAAAGAACAGGGCCTGACCTTTGTGTTTCCTCAGTTCTATAATAAGTATGACATATATAGGTTGGAATATTCCAATGGTCAGTCTTGGGTCACCTGTCCTATCTCTTCGTCCCTGCAGGTGTGGCCATTTTTCAATGCTTTCAATTATGGCATTCCACCAGCTTAAGGATAACCTTGATTTCTATAGGACTAAGTATAAGCTATGGCCTTTCTGCATACCATTGTCCCGAGTTATCACTTTTAGAGAGAAACAGTGTCTGAAAAACATGCAGTTAACTTTCAGAAAATGAAGCTACTTAGATGAGGCTTAGCTGAAAAGTTAGAAAACTGATTTTACTTTAGTTCAAATCAGAACAAGGGAATAAGGCCCTTCATGGTTAGAGTTACCTGGTCTCCTTCATGACCAGCTCTAGAAACGAGTTATCAACTGATCCACTTTATATAACCTGATGATTTCTAAAGATGCTTTTTTCTGGCATGGAAAGAGCTGGTCACACTCACAGAAAACTCACCAATGGTAAATAATTATGATAATTGTCTTTCCTTCCAGAACTGTGTTCATTTCTGCTCTGGGCCTGTGAAAGCTATCAACATACAGGGAATAAAATACCTCAATAACGTACTAAGAAGAGAAATCATGTTACCTGAAGTAGAGTTGTCTAATAGTTCTTGTAGGGGAGTATGGTTAGTTGCACATGCACTAGTTTCTTTGTACTTCAGAAACAAGTTCCATTTCAAATAGAAGTGCTTCAGAGAAATTATAGCCAGCACATCTGTGTAGACTATTCTCAGTGCCTTTGACAAGGTGGCAAGATTGATAACAATTCACCTTACCTTGTAGAAAATTCCCTGCCTGTAATTCCCTTTCAGGCATCCCAGGGGAACTGCAGAGCTCCTGTTTGAAGGTGTATCCAGAAGCAGTTATTTTGGATAAAAATATTAGGTTTTCACCAGCAGATATAGTGGAAGTATTTGAGTACATTTTTAATTCCTTTTTTTTTGAGATACAATGGGAAGTATAGTTATGTTAAGATCTATAGCCATTTCTTTCAAGTTCTGAATATAACCCGGTGATTCTCTTAAGATCATATTCTTGTCTTCTGGAATCTAATGTAAAGCTTGTCACATTTTAAGTCAGTAATATTCTTGTATTTATGCCAGATTTGGATACTTGGAGTTATGTTTTTTCCCAATTAACACAATCAATTTACAGGACTTGTACATTCAAATTCTGCCTCTAACTCCTCTTTAATTGCCAATCAATTCTTTCTACCAAGACACAGGGTTTGATACAAGATTTATTTCCAACAACAAGCACCTTATTCATTCAATCTCATGACCTGACATTGCCATTAGGTCATTATCCTTTTCTTTAGTTCACCTTTTAATGCATGTCATTCAGTCTATCGATGTCAGCCTTCACCCTTGGTATTGTTCACAAATTCCAGGGCTTAAACTCCTGATCAGCTTGACTTTGGCTAATATACAGTAACTGTTCATTTCTACACATTTTGACTGCAACAGCGTAAATTAATGCTTTTAAGGATGCCGTTTTGTCTGCTGTCATTGGGATCTAAATTAAGTAGCTTTACTCTATGTTGTAAGTGAACTAAGACTTTGTACATACTTGTCATATTCCATTGATGCATAACAAAATGCTACGTATAATAACTGGATCAAGAATCTATACTTTATTAATTTATTTGGATCAAGTACCTTATGTCCTTAACCATCTCATTTGAAAGGCAATCTGTATCTCTCCTCTGGACTCTAGTTCTGCTCCATAGGCAGACCTACTGAGTTGGTAGGAAGGGAGAAAAATTTTCAAGTCGCAAGAACTCGTTGTCATTTCCCCTGTAATGAGTGCAACTAAGTTCTGACTTTGTTAAGTAAGACATTTGTCTTTGGATTTTCTGCAGTATGTCCAAAGAAATTGCCAGTAGGATTTTTATGACATGCCAAAAATCCATGTTTTATAAATAGGATTATTCTATGAATGGTAGTTCATGATTGATCTGGCTTCTGACCTCCCATTGTTCAGTCCTGTCTGCTTTTGAGAGCTTTTGACATACACCTCACTTAGGTGTCTGAACTTAAATATAAGAATTTGCTTTCCATCTGACTACACATACAATTATATATTATAGGCAACAAGCCTATACGTGGTAAATAAATCCTTCTGAGAAACGTCAGTTTTAAGTCAAAACCTCTACAGTTTCAAATCCTAAAAGTGGAATGTCACATTTTTATTTACAAAGGGCATTAAAGTAACCTTTTTGTACTTTTTCATCTATTTGAATGCATGACATGATTGAAAAAAATTTCACCATTAAGGCAGTCGGGAAGTGTTATTTAAATCATGATCCTTATTGCAAGAGTACTAAAATAATTCAAAATAATACACATAATCATGGCCTATAGCAGGCTATAGTTTTCGTTATTCACAGAAAGAAAGTCTCCAGTTCTACTTACACATAAGAAGCTCCAGCCTTATGATATAGCATAAAATGCAGTGTAGGGCATATTCTTTCTTGCCTTTGAATCTCTAGAAAGCAGATTCCATTCTGCTTTCCGGCTAATGTTACCACTGTACTCACTCACTAAAGTTATATTTCAAAACACTGACATTTAAATCTATTTTCAGTGTAGCATGCCTCTTAATTCCATTTCAAATTGGGATTTATTTAATGGGCTACTCTTTAGTAGGGTGTGCAATAACTCACTGCTTTGCTCCTGGCCTATAGATACATTTCAGTCATTCATTTCTCTTACTACAGAACTCAAGTTGCATAAGTGTATTTACAGGGACAAAACATCCTTAGTGTTAAATAAATTTGCTGTTTTCACAGTCTGTTGTTAATTAACTTGTGATCCACTTTGTGAATATCCAATGGCATTAGTTGGTTTACAAAAATAACAAACACATTAAGCATTATGAGACTAGAAAGATGCACAAAATATCTGTCTTTACACAAATCATCCATTGCCATCTTATAATCAGAAATATTTACATGAAATATGTTGTCTGAAAAATGAATACAACCTTGTTGTTTTCTTAAATGATCATTGTGATCATTGCTACCTGGGAGTATGGTCAGAATTAGTCTCACATGTTTTACAGAAGCTCTTATTTAAGATGCAAATTCTCTTTTCAATTGGTATGGGTAGAATATCATCCCATGCAAAATTTATGAAGTTTGCACATTTCCAAAGTTCTGTCTGAGCAGATATTCCTGGGACTGGACTAAAAAAGGCTAAAAATGATTAACACTGTATAGGAATAAAGAAATGGCACAAATGGAGGAGAAGGAAAAGAACCAAGGAAATTTTCATACCACAAATACAATTACTACCTTGATTTGTATAGACTGTGTACAGATATTAATATAAAAATGTATTAAAAATTTTAATCTCCTAGTGCTGAATATGAAATAATTCCATTAATTTCAGCATCTCAAAGCACCTCAGCAATTTGTAGATGTGTTCCAAAGGAATACTCAGTCTTAAGATCTTAACTTGGACCAAATCTGCAACCAGCAGGTTATCCACTGAATCCATTGAAATGAACTGACTTCTCCTTCTTACAACTATAAATTGCTTCCCTGTTTCTAAGAGTATCTTGCTTCTTTAAGGTTTTGTATTTAGCTCATAGACTTGGCTTGTGATCACTTTGTCTAGAGGGTATAAGGAAAGATATGCCATGGAGCCGTCACATGCCAAAGATGGCTGTGGAATAATTTAATCATTAAAAAAGCTATTGGTTACCCCTCGGTACTCACTCAGGTCTTCTTAATCAGGTATTTCTAGAGAAGCACAGGGTTTGTTCAGCCTGGAGAATAGAAGGCTCTGGGGAGACCTTATTGCAGCTTTTTGGATCTTAGAAGTTTTGTAAGAAAGACTGGGACAGGCATTTATTACAGTTTCTTGCAATAGGACAAGGCACAATGGTTTTAAACTATAAGAAGGTAGATTTAGACTAGATATAAGGAGGAAATTTTTTACAATGAGGGCAGTGAAACACTGTAACAGGTTTCCAGAGAGGTGGAAGATGTCCCATCCCTGGAAACATTCAAGGTCAGGTTGGATGGGACTGTAAGCAACCTGATCTAGTGAGAGATCAGCATGGGTTGGACTACATGACTTTTAAATGTCCCTTCTAACCCAAACTATTCTATGATACACAGAGAGCACTTTAATATAAAAAAACATAATTGCCTTTAATGAAATGTAAAGCTTTACAATACTTAAGAGTGTAGGTAGACGCCAGCACCAGTGTCCTGAAGCCACTCTCTGCCTCAGTTTAGTGACTTCAGGAGAGTGGCTTTATTTCATACAAATGCATTAAACATCTTCATTTACCAGGGGAGTGACATTCACACGTAATAATTTTATGTCCTTGTCAATACAATAAAAGTCTCGAATTACGTCCAAAACAAGACTGAAACATTTGTTGTTTAACTACTTCTTTTTAAAATAGAACAGTATTTTAATGCTAAACTTAACAAAATTATATAAAATGTCAAGTGTGTTGTCATGTAGAGCGAAACCAGTAACAGAATAATTTCAGACTGTGGTAGTATTACTTTCATAAAACGTTTCCTGGGCCAAAAGAGAAGGTATGCAAAAATCCATGTTTCCTAGACTGTAGAGTTCTTTAAATTGGCACAGACAAAAAAGTGCACAAAACTGGTTTTGCTTGGTAAAGTAGGGGGAAGGAAGAATGATTACAGCCAGTTTCTGTGATGATACTATATTGAGATAAAGTTGAATGGGCATGGACACTGTTCTCACTACTGGATTACCTCATCAAAGAAAGGTCGGGGCCTCCTGGAAGAATGACAATAGGTCCTGTGGATTTGGAGCAGATTCCCTGCAATGTCATTTTGGGACTTCAGGATGCTTTGCTCTAAACAAAGGACTCCACAAAACCAAGCACATCTGTGTTCCTTTGTTCTAAGTTCACCAATAACAACAAATTGTTTTACTACATGGATCCAGAACTATTTTCCATAAAAATGGTAGTATTTTCAGATGTGCCATTTTATAGTTCTTAAAATGTACCTAATGTATGGTGTATGCTATCTCCACAATTTTTACTGAAGCACAAGACAAAAACTGGGAAAGTATGTATTCTGTTTCCCATATATTCCTGTTTCTAATAAACTGCTATTTCTCTGCCTGTTCGGGAAATAATGTTTGCTACCATTTCTAGGCGATGCTATAAAGCCTTTTTTTCCTTTCATCCTGTGGCTTTTCAGAGGTTTGGTTGTTTTTGTTGGGAATTTTCCCCCTTTTTTTAAACCTATATTGCACTATAAATCATATCTATACCTGGTGATTAATAATGAGACACTTCATAGTGAAACCTCTGCAAAGAAGGAAATTGCACAAACCAGCAGAGTTATTTGTCACCACATGACAAAGTTCAAGTTTAAGAAGGTGCTTGTCAAATGCAATCGACTGAAAGAGTGATAGATTAGATCTTAATAGCAGTAAAAGTAAGCTATAAACCATTGCCTTCCCTTACAATGTGAAAGCCTCTCCTTTTAAACACTCTACAACGAATGCAGTTAAACAAAATAAAAAAATGGTACTGGGCAAACCAGATGTTTCTTCTTTGCCTGGAACATAGTGAACTGTGCAAGGTTAGTAATGTGCAAAAATCACTCTTTAATTCTGCAACCTGTAAGCAGCATTAGCAATAATTACTTGATACATTTTTCCATTAAGGTATCTAAATGTTTCTTTGTTTCTATTGAATGGTATAAAATATATTGCCTTCCAATGAAAAAATCCAGAATACTATTCCATGACTGATTGGTGAGTTTAGAGAAGAAATTTATTTTTATTGTTTAGGAAATTCACATATTTTTATTTTATTTTCATTCCTCTATGTAAAAAAAAAGAAATTTCCCTTTATCGTGGCAACTTTGTAGTGGTAATGGAATGTTAGTCATCCTTCAATGTCATATCTTTTTGATGTATCCACAGTTACATTTTTTTTGTTTTCCTAGGGTGTTTTTTGCTTTTGGGGTAGTTTGGTTTTGAGGGGGAGGATGTTCTTTGATTTTGCTGTTCGCTCACAGTTACTTGATCTTTTGCACTATATTCTTAAACTTCATCTCTATCACAGGGGTTTTTAGGCATTAGAACTATGAACAATATATCAACAGGGTAGTACTTCGTGATGAAGTATGTCTGTTTTTTCTATAACATCTCCAAAGTTATCTAGAAGATTTCTCAGGCTTTCAGGGAAGAAATGCATATTTGATCTCTGAGGGACAAATTGTGGTACATGTTTCCTAGCAAGGACTGTTTGAAACACTGGATTTATAAGCCAGCTAGGTATCTAATAATTTGGAGTGCCACAAGAAAAACATATCCAGGCTCTAAACTCATAAATTCATAAAAATCCAGCTTTTTCTTAATCTGAAACCAGTGAAAAATTGTGTTCTTAAGAACTTGTGAGCAGCCTTCAGAGGTTTAGAAATGTATTTGTCTGTTATAATATGGAGACAAGGTCTATGTTATGCTCTTATCTTTTTAGATAATTTCTCTGAGCACACAAGAAAAACACTGTAAGCTCCATGTAGAACATGTATAAATTTGCATCCAAAATATAACGTATTTCACCCTTCTCAAGAACCACACAGCAAGGAACGTCCTGTTATTTTCACTTCTCCTTTCTTGTACTTCTAGGAACATATCTCCTTTCAGTGTCAGAGTACCCTAGAAATATTCCATTGCACTGTTAAGGTAATAATTTACCTGATCCAGTTTCACATATTCGCCTTTCTTACTTCTGTATCCTGTTTCAGGCCATTCTAAGGAACATATATTGCTTTCAGTGCTTTTAAGAATCCTTACACATACATCCTTACACAAGTTCATGTTCACAATGAAAGCAGAACTACTGAAATTTTTGCATACAAGAAAAGGCTCCCTGTCAAATGCGTTCCTGAATTTCTGTACTCTTTCTTTGATGTAACTTTCTTCTTATTTTTTAGATTTTCACTAAGTAACCAGAAAATTCTAAGTGATCTTCAAGTCATCACACCCATGTCAGGACTCAACATCCAGTATAATCTGCAAACAAACATCATAACTTCAAAAGAGAGTCTATATCTTTGAGGGTGCTTGCAACCTTTCACATAAACTTCTTATCTGTACATGAATCTGAAGTATTCGAGATTTATATTAATAATATGAAACTTAGAACAAAAAAAAAACAAAAACAAAACCAAAAACATGACATGCCAAAGACATTTTCCTGACTAGGATAACAAACTTGAAATATAAGTTCTCCTTAAAATAAAGAAGTAAATGAATACATCTGCACTTGCCAGAGAAAGACTTCATTAGCATCCATTGAATCACTTTCCAATTTAAGAAAAATACCTTTTACGTTATTCCACAAAATTAAGACTCCTAAGCAATTTCAGTGTACCTATCCTCCAATAAGCAACTTCTGTTCTCTTGGGATTTAAGCATTATAACCACAAAAATTGACTAATCAAACTCTTTGCCCCTTCCCATGCTTTCTCTCTCTAATCTGTACATCAAACCTGCTTTTAATGCCTATAGTAATATTCACTAAAAAGAAGAAGAAATTTACTCTCACATGACGGAGATTAATGTGAAAACTGGATCAAGTGAACTGTTATCCCATATCTATACATATTGACAAGTTCTTGTCAGAAAAATTTCAGGAAGAAGTTCAGGAAGAAAAAAGAAGGAGATGAAAACCCATGTCCATTTGCCTCTTACCTGAATCTATTTCTGTATTAAAAGATGCCATACACGAGCTACTGTAGACCACCTAATGATATTCCTACCATATTCCGTTGAAACTTAATAGGACAAATTCTTGAGCCAATTAAGCTTCAGTGGCTTCCTGGAAAACCATTTTAAAATAAACGTATAGATTTGGCCACGTCTGGTAGCAGGAGTACCTTTTGGAGGTGCACCAAGGTTCTCATTTGGCAACAGCAAAGAATTGTTATGCTCTTGGATTTCTGGAACACCTTTTATTAAACTAGTTCATAGGTTGAGTACCACCGTTAATGAAACATACATGGAGAAGATTCCAAGAAGAAATAACTACCAGTGATACTAGTGCTTCAAGTTAAGCTTTTAAATGAAGCCACAATCCTGTCCTTTTTTCCCTGGTGCTACCTTATCATAACTTCTAGGCTTTGCACCAGAGAAATATCTACATTTTGTGCCATTACAAAGCACAGAGCACATCTAGAGTCACATCTGACCACTTCTGCTGAAAAAGTTGAATTGGAATGCATAGAGTTCATATGAAAACCTAACCATTTTCTTAAACTGTGGTGAGGGTTGCCATTTTTTGTGAAAACCTTTTTCCCTGCCAGACTGGGAGATAAGATACTCTGTGCTGGATTTACAGAGGTCCTGCATAGGATGGAGATCCTGCGTATGAATAGATCATGTGTAACACCAGGGACTTTATCCTGAGGACTCCTGGGCCTACCAGTGGTAGCATGTCTACATGTACATTCACCAATGTAAGCCTCAAAACACAGCTCAGAGAATTGTACTTACCAGTTGATGTTTCTTTTACTGTTTCATTTCTGGGAACACAGTGAGAAAAATGTTGAAGATGTAGAAAATCTAACTCCAGATTAGTAAATAAATAGAAAAAAAGAAATTTATATATATATTACACCAGGAATGTAAGTCGGTGCGTGCCTGGAGGGTAAACAGGCAGAATCAAAACTTTCCTTTCAGCATCTAAGAAAGCTTCTAACAAGAAAGAATTTCAGCACAGAGCAACAGCAAGTAGTTCATGTTCTTGAAATCTATTCATTCCAGTAAGGGGAGTTTTGGATGAAATAATGACTAGGAATATGGACAGGTTAGCCTCTCATATGCACAACTACTCTTTGACAGAAATGTCACAAAGTGTATGAATCTGAAGTGTGCTGAATAGACTTTTAACTGCTTCTAAAACAACTAATGTGATTAGATTCTTCACTGGTTAAACAACAAATCAATGCATAAAAATATTTTGAAAGGAAATAAAAAAAATCTGGAAGAACATATAATAGGAATAAAAATAAATTGAAGCTGCACTTTCAGACATAAACTTAAAACTTAAAATTTTCATTTTACTCTATCAGAAGGGAATGCAAGCTTACATGAACTCAGAACATGATCTTTCCATGGCATCATTTGGTGAGATTTCTAAGAACGCTGCCTTAATATACTGCCACTGAGAGTTTTAGGAAAGGAGGCAGCCATCATCACATGCATTAAATTCACCTGCCAAAGCAATTGTTTCAGATATTAAAATGTCAAGACCTTGCACTATAGGCAAGCGAATATATGATAGATTAATGACATCTAAATGAAATGCTATTTAGAAGTAACAGCAATGTTTTTTCCCATGCTTTTTTAACCCTTACAATAATGAACATACTCATGTTTTGTAAATATTATACAAGAGCTTATTAGTTTCTGTCTTGAAAGTTTTCCTCAGATCATGCTCTTTATAGATTGATTTAGTGCAAGTTCAGGATTTGATTAGCTCAGAAAGGATTTTGCCATTGGGGTAGATAAAATTTGCAAGAAAAGACCCTCTGTTTGTACTACCTCTTTACACCAGACAGATTTTGAAAGAAGCAGCACTCCTTTCTATATTTTCTAGACACCCTCTGAGCTCCTCAGTAGATGCAACCTTTTTAAAAAAACAGTGGAGTAATGCAACAGCTGGTTCTTATCTCTGTCAGAAAGGTTTGTTTGTTTGTTAGTGTTTCAGCACTAGCTTTTGCCTCTCTGTTAAGAGGGAGATCTGGCAAGGTTAACTGGCATCACCCCAGAATATGGTGAAATTGAGAGCAGGCCTGGAGGAGTCAGGTGCTACAGAGAAAGTGACTCTACATCTGCAAAGAAACAATTATTATCTAGCAAGGCTGAAAAAGAGATAAAAATGAACTGAAAAGAATGCAAAATATGGCTAAATACATGTCAGAACAAAGACAGATGCCACGTGTCAATCGCAGGTTTGCTATATACTTGACTGATCAATGAAATGGCCCTTTGGAATCTCTATTACAGTTTCTAATTTAATAAAAGCCCAACTCATTTAAGAAGAGTCTAATAAGCAGGAACAATAGTACCATTGCCCAGTAAAGAACTGGGCAATACTTTCACAAAAATTATGCAAGTCTTTATCCCTGGGATTTTCACAGCTGGTCTGCTCCAAGCCAAACAGTATCTCCTCCAGCGTGTGGAAATGGGATGAGATATGGTGAAGGGTGTGTGTAAATTTATTTGATAACTACATTAGTAAGTTCTATCACAAACCTAGATCTGCAGATCTTTTTCACCTAGCCTGAACATGCAGTAACCACAGGAAGAAAAAGCATAGAAAATTGATAATCCCAGTGAATCTCAGGATGGGTTTCCACTATTACACATACACTGAAAACCAAGAGGCAAAGGGCTCTTAAAGAAGTCAGAAGGTATCACATGTGCTGTCAATAAACTGCTTTTTACTTACTAGCTAGTCTCAGGGGATGATAGAGGTGAAAGGGCTTCAGAAAGGGGAGGAAATGAAGGGCATGAATAGGTGTACAGGCACAGAAAAAGAAGGAACAGAACATACGGTGAAGCAATGAAAATAAATCCACACTGTAAAATAACATCCACAAAAAAGACCGGCAGCTGGGAAGAAAGGAGAACATAAATATGGCATTCAAGAGGAAAAAATGTCTCTAAAAGGAAAGATGTTTGAATTCTATTTAAAAATATAAATCATCTTCAAGTATACTCAAGCCTGCCTTGTTCAGTAAAGTATGGTGGTTAGTGGATGACAGTTTGTGCAGACAATACTACCCAATATATTCAAGTAATTAAGGTAAAGTCTTTGAGTTACAAAGACATTTCCCTAGGAAACTATATCTGGGTACTGGAGAGTCTGACTAAGACTAATAGTCATTTTTAAAACATTTATTAGAGAACAGCTACAAAATACTACTAAGTTTATAAATACAGAAAATGGTGGGAATACTGCAAATTACCATAATTTAAAATTGGATGTTTGATCATTTAGTCTCTGCATGATTTGTAAATACCAGCATTGTTTTACATAAATTGCTAATGAAAAATTTTATGTATGAATTTTAATGAATGTTACACAGTATCTGAACTTCACCTTTGCTTTTGAAGTTTGTTATTTGATAATTTAAGTGCAAATCTGCTTGTCTTTTTTTCCTGTAACAGTACCTGTTCACATATCACTGTCAGGTTTACCCTTACCTTAATACTAGAAACAATTAGTTGCCTACCACAGTGACCTACACAGCAGGTTGAAGAAACCAACCAGCCATCAAACTAAAGGGGAAAAAAAGCAAATCACTGTGAACTGGGTAGCCAACTGAGATCATCATAAAGATGTATTTCACTTCTTTGCTTGTATAATTCACCACAGACTACATTAATGTAGAAATTCTGAGGTTTCCCACTAATTCTCTCTAAAAGGGTGAATCCTCTACAGTCTTCAGGGTGTTATTTACTGACGTGGAAATGCCAATATGGTATTTGCCGTTTCTAGAATCCCTAAACTTAATATACTAAATCATATATAGGTGCCCAATTGTTAGATTCTTAAAGTCTATTACTGAAAAGTGATAGAATGAAGCACAACAAGGTTTGAAGAGGCAAGATGGAGGAGGTTTCCCAAGAATAACACCGTGGAATAAAACATCAGTAACAGAGCAATACTAGCCTACAAAATTTCCTGTTATTTTTCTGCTTCTACTAATAGAAGTTGGTCTTAAAACTTTATTTCTTGACAGTTTAGGAGGTTTGAGAAATAACCAAGAGAACTTAAGTTATTTTACCAAGTGTATAAGTACCTGCCATTGATAAATTTTTGTAATATATGATCGCATAGCCAGATATTATTTAAAATAAAATATAACTGGTGTTCCTATATGTATTATAACTATATAAAAGCATACCTGTATAAAAATACACTATATAATAGGGTAAACTATAAAGAATGCAAAATATATTTTACAAACACTACATCAAAACAGCTCTTTACAAGAATAACTTAAATATATACTAGTCTTAAATAACTACTGAGAAACAATATGACAAAAATTATTAGTAGCATCACTTTTAGTTTGGTTCCTTTCAACATCAGAAATTATGTGCTTACGTTAATAAGCAAGTATTGAAGACCTTAGCAATACAAGACTTGACTTGGCAGGCTAGCCTCATTTGAGATTAATTAACACAAACCCCCAAGACTGCACATCCCCAGCATTTCTAGTACTAGTTTCCCTGGGACAAAATGTCAACAGTTGGCAGACTTCGCCTTGGCCTCCTAGACTCTCATCTCTGCAACAGCAGAGAGAAATATTTGACTGTCTTCCCACAAATAAGAAAAGCTCTGAAGAGAGTCCTTTCAAGTACGGATTGACTTCACCTGCTCCTTCCTTCAGCCTCATCCAACACATTGCCTGTTTACGAGGGGGTTGTCTCTCACGTTTAGCTGTTTAAAAGTTAGGTATTTAGTTTAAGATAGTCAGGTAGGCTCCCACTGCAGTTCGGCCACAGACAGGACCATCTTCAGCACCTTCTAGCATAGCTGCCACAGTGGGGGCAACACTGGAGGTCTCATTCACATTTTCTCCTTCTCCTTCTCCCTCTCCCTCTCCCTCTCATTCTCCCTCTCCTTCTCCTTCTCCTTCTCCTTCTCCTTCTCCTTCTCCTTCTCCTTCTCCTTCTCCTTCTCCTTCTCCTTCTCCTTCTCCTTCTCCTTCTCCTTCTCCTTCTCCTTCTCCTTCTCCTTCTCCTTCTCCTTCTCCTTCTCCTTCTCCTTCTCCTTCTCCTTTATTTTCTTTGACTGAAATAAGGAATCGCTTCTTACTGTAGATGCTATAATGTGCCAGATAAATGGTGTATCAATAAGTCATCAGAATGTAACAAGCTCCTGGGGGGTGGGGGGAGGGACAAAAAAAATCAAAGCCAAAAACCCAAAGAAAAAGATTCATAGTAAAATAGAAGTCTTAAGGCGTGGATTAAAAGTTCTGATGATTCCCTGAAGAAAATGCTCACTTTTGACTACTATATATGTACATGTAAGATTTTCTCTACTGAATGATGGTTTACCTTGTATTGTGTACACATATGCATGTATAAATACAGAATTATATTTGTATGCATATGTCTTTCTAATACTGACATTTTCTCAGACTGGAAGAAGTTATTATAACAGCAATTATAATCCATTCTATTCATAGCTATTAAATATATATTCATAACTATTAAACAGCATACTTAAAAAAGAAAACTGCTAGTGAACTAACAAGGAAGACTGGCTGGTGAAATATATGATTTTAAGTCTTAACATATAAGGCACTTCCTCTTTACATATTTTACCAGAAACGCCAAAAGACAAGTGGTAAGCTTCAAATACTCATAACAATTTGCCATTTCTTTTGGAAAACCAGTAGGAGCAGTGTTGATCATAAGTCTGTATATGTAGTCTTATTAGAGAGATTCCATTTGCTTTGAAACAGGAACTTTCCAGGCATGTTTCAGGTGAAAGGGAATGTCTATTAGCAGCTAGCACAGCAAAGCTGCAGGTTAGGTAAGACTAGAGTAATGACTCCTGTAATTGGCACTGTTAATGACTTTTTCCCTGAGTTCTTGTTCTGGCTACTATTCACTACTTTGCTCTGTAGTCGCTGGCTTTTTCACAGAATCAAAGAATCACAGAATCACAGAATAACCAGGTTGGAAGAGACCCATCGGATCGTCAAGTCCAACCATTCCCATCAGTTTCTAAATCATGCCCCTAAGTACCTCATCCACCCTCACCTTAAACACCTCCAGGGAAGGCGAGTCAACCACCTCCCTGGGCAGACTGTTCCAATACCTAACGACCCTTTCCATGAAGAATTTTTTCCTTATCTCAAGCTTGAATCTCCCCTGGCGGAGCTTGAGGCCATTCCCTCTCGTCCTGTCCCCTGTCACTTGGCAGAAGAGGCCAGCACCCTCCTCTCCACAACCTCCCTTCAGGTAGTTGTAGAGAGTAATAAGGTCTCCCCTCAGCCTTCTCTTCTCCAGGCTAAACAACCCCAGCTCTCTCAGCCGCTCCTCATAAGGCCTGTTCTCCAGCCCCTTCACCAGCTTTGTTGCTCTTCTCTGGACTCGCTTCAGAACCACAACATCCCTCTTGTGGTGAGGGGCCCAGAACTGAACACAGTACTCGAGGTGCGGTCTCACCAGTGCCGAGTACAGAGGGAGAATAACCTCCCTGGACCTGCTGGTCACGCTGTTTCTGATACAAGCCAAAATGCCATTGGTCTTCTTGGCCACCTGGGCACACTGCTGGCTCATGTTCAGTCGGCTGTCAACCAACACCCCCGGGTCCTTTTTGCACATGACTTTGTATTAGTGGGGAAAAAAACAAACTTGAAACTCTACTTTTAATGTGACAGATTTCTTTAAATAACTTACTTTATGAGGCCATGGGATTTATTGTGTAAACCAGCCTGTTGACCACACAAAGAAATATCTCAGTGTTGGACTAGATGCAATACAGGAAGACTGAACTCCACAGGAAAGCAAAGAAATTCTTTCCTTTTTTTTTTCTCCAGTAAGCAAGTACTTATGTAACATGAAAGATCTAGAGATATTAATGTTTCTCTAGCTATAGAAGACCACAGTTAAATTGCATTTCAAGTAACAAAACTCCTAAAATCAGGATAGGTATGTATATAAAAGGTGGATTGTCATTACAAATGAGTCATCATTACATCTACCTCTAGCCATTTAATAGGCATTCAGTCTAAGCTGGTAAAGTAAACAATTTACAGAGTTAGTGGAAAAAGCCAAACAATTTCAGAGTGGGAATGGGCCCTTCTGTTGTGATGTCTAACAAGGGGGATAAAATTACTGGCTAGAGATGCCTAGCTTTTTTGAGTGACACAAACAAGAAATAAGTTCAATAGCCTAGACCAGATGCCAGTTCTTACATAACTGAAGTAGATCTCACATTGAGTACCTACACTAAACAGGAAAAAATAAGTTGAAAAATCAGAGTTATCATGACAAAATTTGCTTAAAATAAGTGAGATCATTTTTCCTTTTCCATATATCTCAAATGATGACAAGATGAACATCACTTTTATTGCATAGTGCACCTTTCGTTTCAGCCATTACCTTTTTTAACAATAAAGTTAGAATAATATAGTTACACGGGGAGTATATTTTTAGAGTTGCTCACATTTCTTCTCTGAGAAAATCAGATTTTGCTTTGGCCATGCAAACTCCTTTGTTACTCATTAATATTATTCATGCATTAGGCAGGGTTTGCAAAAGCCCAGCATTACACGTCAGAACTGCAGAAAAAAGTCCAGAGGCTTTGAAGATTTGAAGAATCTTTGAAAATATGGTCTGGTGACCCCTTTTTAGAGCCCACTGGAGTCACTGGAAATCTTTGCATGTACTTCAAAAGGCTCTGGATCAAATCACACATACTCAATCTCTCATATACATAACTGTGCTCATTTCAAAAAGAGTTTTGTAATACCAGAATTGAAGAAAAATTTAAATTGACTGCAGAGACATACTAAATCTCCTCAGACCATCTGCTTAAACTGAGAATACAAGAGCCCCATCATGTTTCTATATTGAATTTGTCTTTGCTATTCCAAGTCAGAAAAAAAATAACGTTTAAAATTCTTCAGTTGTGTATGCAATGCTGATCTGCAGCCAGAATGAGTAATTCTAAAATGTTTGAACACATACTACAGCACTGTAGAATTAAAGGCTAAAGTTCAAGTGCTGCAATTTCAAACTATTGATCAATGGTAATTTTTGGCACCCTTGGGTTAGTCATGCTGGCATATGGCAAACAAGCAAACCACAAAGGTTAAGTATGAATCATCAGTACCAATGTAACTCACCTTCTTTAGTTTTCTTAGATTTACAAAACAGTTACTGTTAGGTTGTCTTTCTCTTTGTACTTGCTGTGTGCATCACAGCAAGACATATCTTGAAGACCACGTCTTCTGACCACAACAAATTAGAGAGAAAATTGAAAAGGAAAGCTGCTTGTCTCTGTGCTTAGCATTTGTTGGATACTTCAAAAAGAATCATGTACGTATTACTAATACACTTTATTACATCAGGAAATCCTCAGTGTGTCTTCCATCTACCCTCAACTTTTCAAAATTATTATCATAAGATCCCTTTATAGAAAAAATGCTGTATCTCATTACCTTTGTACTTGCCAGACTTTGTTTATTAAACTCAATTTGGTTAGTACTCACTTAACAAGGTTTGAGAAGGATATTGTGTATATTATCTGAAACAGTGCTACTACATTACTTTATTATTCAGTACCAATCCATTCATTATGCCAGCAGGTCCAGGGAGGTTATTCTCCCTCTGTACTCGGCACTAGTGAGACCGCTCCTCAAGTACTGTGTTCAGTTCTGGGCCCCTCACCACAAGAAGGATGTTGAGGCTCTGGAGCGAGTCCAGAGAAGAGCAACGAAGCTGGTGAAGGGCTGGAGAACAGGCCTTATGAGGAGCGGCTGAGAGAGCTGGGGTTGTTTAGCCTGGAGAAGAGGAGGCTGAGGGGAGACCTCAATGCTCTCTACAACTACCTGAAGGGAGGTTGCGGAGAGGAGGGAGCTGGCCTCTTCTCCCAAGTGACAGGGGACAGGACGAGAGGGAATGACCTCAAGCTCCGCCAGGGGAGATTCAAGCTTGAGATAAGGAAAAAATTCTTCATGGAAAGGGTCGTTAGGTATTGGAACGGTCTGCCCAGGGAGGTGGTTGACTCGCATTCCCTGGAGGTGTTTAAGGTGAGGGTGGATGAGGTACTTAGGGGCATGATTTAGAAACTGGTGGGAATGGTTGGACTCGATGATCCGATGGGTCTCTTCCAACCTGGTTATTCTGTGATTCTGTGATTATGATATAATTTAGGATTACTCCTTTCTGCAAAATTCCTGTCCTTTTGAGTAGCACATAAAATCTGGGTTAGGTTCATTTGTATGAATTTCAAGCATGATTCTACTGTTTTCACAGCAAACATATTAGGAGGAAGGAAGTATTCTGTCTTTCTATAGTCATTCTATAGTTTCATTATTCACTTTGTACTCTGAATGATCTATGTACATTATAAGACAGTTGTTGATTGGTACACCAAATCCAGGTACTATTCATTTTGTAACAATATAGACTGTAAGAAAGCATCATTGTAGTTGATAACAGACCATAAGCTTTTTACTGAATTTACAGGGCTCCAGGACTGTGACTTGCCAGATTTTCTCCGTCTAAACTTTTCCTGATCTGCCTGCAACTTTGTTTTACTTGTTTTACCTGTGACTGTAGTTTCTTTAATTGAGCATGTCTCTATGGCTAATTTGTTTTATTTCTGCTTGTCTTCATGTGGTACAATGATCATTTCGTATACTTAGCAGTGACAAGATATTTATACCATGTATAATGAAATATTTATGATTGTCACACGATGTTATAGTGTAGAGAAATACAGACCTGTATACCAGTAACTTTGAGAAGCGGAGATGAAGGGTGCGGCATACGGGAGTACAGACATGAGATGATAAGAGGGAGGCACAGGCTGGCACTGGAGACCACACAGCTGTAAAAAACTCACCAATGATCAGTTAAAGAAATGTAGACCTGGAGCTGCACAAAACTGCATTCAGGAGTTAGAAGGAGAAGACAAAAGTAATGTCAAACATACTAAAATTCATGATATACAATAAATCTGAACATAACCTGGCGCTACAGACCAAAGAAGAAAAAACAAGGGGTCAAGCATACAAAAATGACCCCATGTGAACCCTGTAGTGATGAAGGACTAATCTTCAACAAAGTTATCATATTCCTCCTACTGAGAGACATCAGTGACCAGTGACTCACTGTGAAGCCCCACAAACAGAATTAAATCTCCAGCCTTAAAACCCGGAGGAGAAAGGGAAGGGTGAGCTCACTGAGGAAAAGAACAAAACCTAAATTTTTTTATAACAATTTTAAGTACATTTACTCCATAACAATTCAGTCTGGACTAAGACAGATAAGATTCTTTAGAATCTAATCAAAATCACTATATCAAATTCACTATATCAAAAAAAAATTGTTAATAGTCTTTCCTTAAATATATATAAGATGTGCCTCTTTACCTACAAAAAGAATTTTGTGGATAAAACAATGCCTTTAATAAAGCTGAAGAAGAATACTTTTCTACTTACACATTAACAAAAAAGAATGGGATATATGTACATTAGTAATATGATTTGGTTTCTAGGAAATTCACCTTAGAATTATCTCAGTGATGATTTGATCATCTTTTTCATTCTTCTACAATTGTCATGCTTTAGAGAAAAGACAAGCTGTTTCACTCAACATAAATATCCAAACATAATCAAAGAGAAAAATACCTTTAGGCATATATTGAGTTGTTTTATTTCAGAGCTGCAGATGAAAATGGGAAGTTTCATTTCACCTAAACAAGGGGGATGCACAGTTTATAATTACAAACCAACAAGAGCAGGTTTAATAAGTGTCTAGGAGAACTTTTCAAATGCAGTTTATATTTCAAATCCAACCTGGAAGCTTTAGAGGAGTTTTTTGTAGTTTCAGTTCTTTCTTAAAGCCTTTCATGTGTCATCAGCACAGAACAGTTGTTAACTAAAGATGTGAAAGAAACAGAAGATAAATAATGCTATACGTGGAAAACTAAAGTGAGAATACTTTGCTTTTACATAGTTTCACTGGGGAAGGGAGAAGAAAAAAAAAAGGGAGAGAGAAAAAGGTAAAGCAAGTTCCTATTCAAAGGTACAAACAGACCTTTCTTAGTCTTTGCACTTTAAGTAAAACAACACTAGTGATAGCAAAGAATGGACTTCTACTGACAAAATTTACAGTTGCTCATGTAATGGGGAAAGTGTGCATATCTGAATGTTAAAGTTCAAGTTTTAAATTTTTCAAGGAGCAGATATATTCATAATAATTACATGACTACAGAAGTCTCTGATGTCATATATGCAGCACCTTAACAATTCTTTTTTACAGCAAGATACTAGGATTTCTCATATGCAGAGCTTAGGTCTATATTTCCTTAACTAACATGGTCAATTGGAGGATAATCACAGCTCAGTGGTGCTTTTATCTGATGAATGTGCTGACTTGACATTGATTCGATATAGATTTGTCTGGAAAAGTAACAATAAAATAAAATCAAACAATAACAACAAAAAACACAATGCAAAAATCTCCAAAACATTCAAAAGGCTCTATCCTTTCCTTGCCAGCATTCCAAAGAGATATACTTAATGTAATAAGTGTACTGTCTTTAACACAGATGTATAGAAGAAGTAAATTAAAAGTTATTTTCCATCTCTGTAGAGTTCTTCAAGACAATATTCTGCTGTTTCTTGGGGAAAAGGTGCTAACAATCTTCTATTTCTGCTTTAACTCTTTTTTATTTGAAGGAAGAATATATTTTTCTTTTTCGTTCCATTAAAACCTTTATCTTTGTGGAATTCAGCACCCCAATTCTGCACTCTTTGAAGAATGCCTTCATCACCACATTGTAAAACTCTCTAAGCTTAGAGACTGAGGAGGCACGTGTTCCTACATCACTTCACATTCCACGATGAAGTACACAATGGGGTAAAACTAAATCCAAATAGTGTCTTCTGTTAAAGGAGGACCATGTCCATTGAATGCTATTCATATACACTTGCCATCCTTCCACTCTCATTCAGTTATTTTTTTCATATAAAATAATCAGGGGTAGTTTTCCCCACTACCAAAAGCCTGGAGGTTAGCATATACTGGTAAAAGAAGTTAATTAAATTGTCTAAGAAAAATCCAAAATATTACTGCAGTCTTGAACTGTAGATATGTCTTCTAGTTCAAGAAGATTACACAACTAAAGATGTAGGCAGTTATGTGCAGGCACCAGCTTAAGGATATAGGTATAATCCTCAGATAAGTACATAAAATGATACAAGTTCATAAGTGCTACTCTACTGACTTTAGTTTTGTGAATTCTACTTTCACATCTGGGTAAGTACTTAAGATCCTCCTCAGTGCAAGGCATAAATCCTTGAATTTCTAGACAAGATTCTATATGAACAGCATTCTAGTTGCTCAAAACACTTTTTTAACAAATCTCCAATACTTTAGCAGGATCTTTAAAGTGATGGCAAATCTACTGACAAAAGCTGATAGTAGCTGCTGCTTGGACTCAATTCATCAAAGTCTGCTTTCCCGTTTATCTGTGATATCTTCCCTATAAATATAACGAATCCAAAGAAACATTAAACACAAAAAGAGTTAGCACAGATAATAGCAATCATCTCACACTGTGTGGTGTGACTATTGAAACTATACATTTTATTGCAACTGATATCAACCTATTTTATTGTCCTGCAGTGAACCAAGTAGTTCTGTCAAAAAACAGATTCCTGGTTTTTTTCACCCTCCCGCTGGGAAACAGCTACAGCCAACTATCCCTTCCATTTCAGTCCAAAGCAATCAATAGCGAGAACACAGTTTCCAGTCTTCCTAGACATTTGGAAGTCTATATTCATTGCAACTGTCAAATTCTTTAGAAATTAAAACAGACATCAAACAAGCATAGACTGTAATCTGGAATATTCTTGACATATTCCTGTATTTAAACTATCCTGGAAGACTGTGGTTTAAATAAAAGTAAAAGGGCAAAAAGTGAAAAAAATTAGGAAAAAGGGGGAGAGAGAAGAAAAAAATAACTACAACGCAAACTTTGGCCTCACTATTTTTCTTTCCTGTGAAGTCTCGTAGGATTACGGTAGGAATATTTCTGCCTGCTATACTTTACAATCACCCAGAAACTGAAGATTTTATAATAAAAGATGACTCCCTACTCTTAGGTGATGAATAGCTATAATTTTCTGTTGGACATCCTGAATCATGTAGCTTGCTGCAGCAGAGAGGCTCTCTAACTCTGAATTGAAGGTATAATTCTGAAACGTAAGACTCCACTGCAGAGGGGTAACACATTGGCCATGAATCCTTGACTTTCAAGCACTGTTGGAAAGAAAAAGCTAATATTATTCATTTACAGAGAAAAGGATTCTAGAATGAACTTAGTCACATTAATGCAGAGCATGAAAACCTGATTGAGGTCCAAAAGAAGATATACAACAGGACAAAGCAGAGCCCAGTAGTGAACAATTTCACACATCTCAAATGCAAAACATTATGAAGAGTATACAGCACTGAACAAATCAAGATATATTGACACATATTCATAACACGAGATTGGGTTTATGGGGCTCTAAAGCCCAGGTAAGGAAATTGTTACTCAAACTATTTTGTGATAGACAGAGGCCCCTATATTCTGTAGCTGTTCTATCGGCAATCTTTCTTGCCATTCTTCCCCAGAAATAGGAATTTGGAAACAAAGAATCTGAAATAAAAGGGATCATTGGTTATTAAAGTGTTATCAACATAACTCTGACTTCTCTGGATGAACAAGTAACTAATGTTTATGTATAAAACACTGAAAATCTCTGGCATCAGCAGAATAAAATAATGTGAAAACCATTATTATTCTTGACTGAAACTGGTTTGGGAGATCACAGTGGGACATAAAGCTGGAACTCAGTGACAGTAACCAGGCTAATGTCTGACAGAGAACAAGAATAATGGCAATATTTTGTAAGATGGAAAATAAAGGTGAGAACTATGGTACAGAGAAAGTCACAAGTGCAAATATGTAATCAAGATAATGTGAGTGGAGGAAGGTGAGGTATATTTAGGATATTGGACTAACTTATTTAAGATCTCAGTTTTGCTGCTGGAATAGGATGGGCTAAATCGACTGTGCCTTGACAGTTGTCAAAAGCCATGATCAATGTCTTGCAGATCTAAAGGATGCAGTGCAAGTACCAATATCTTTCAGTGCTTCAGTTCCTACCTCTAGAGTAAAAAAAAAATAAATCATAGAATCATAGAATAGTTAAGGTTGGAAGGGACCTTAAAGATCATCTAGTTCCAATCCCCTGCCACAAGCAGGGACATCTCACTAGGTCAGGATGCCAAGGCCCCATCCAACCTGGCTTCGAACACCTCCAGGGATGAGGCAGCCACAACTTCCCTGGGCAGCCTGTGCCAGTGCCTCACCACTCTCATCGTGAAGAAATTCCGCCTAATGTCTAGTCTAAATCTGCCCTTCTCCAGTTTATACCTGTCCCCCTTTGTCTTATCACCACAAGCCTTTATGAATAGTCCCTCTCCAGCTTTCCTGTAGGCCCCTTTCAGGTACTGGAAGGTCACTATAAGATCTCCTCAGAGCCTTCTCTTCTTCAGGCTGAACAACCCCAACAACCCCAACTCTCTCAGCCTGTCCTTGTACAGAAGGTGCTCCAGCCCTCTGATCATCTCTGTAGCCCTCCTCTGGACCCATTCCAACAGTTCCATATCCTTCTTATGTTGAGGATTCCAGAACTGGACAAAATACTCCAGATGAGGTCTCACAAGAGAGGAACAGAGGGGCAGAATCCCCACCCTCGCCCTGCTGGCCTCGCTTCTTTTGAGGCAGCTCAGGATACAATTGACCTTCTGGGCTGCAAGCGCATATTGCCGGCTCATGTCAAGCTTCTTATCGATCAGCTTTCCCAAGTCCTTCCACACAGGGCTGCTCTCAATCATCTCATCCCCCATTGTGTACTAAAATCAGGGGTTTCCCCAACCCCCCCCCAAAAAGCTGCTTCTTTAAAGTAAGTCTGTGACTATACATGTGTCTCTGCAATACATGCTCATGTTTGTTACTGATCCGACCTGCAAATGGGGATGTGACAGCTGTATCTCTTAGTCTGGACAGAGGTCCTAAGTCCTGGGGCTGAGTGCTGGGCTCCAGCAGCCAGAATTGTCCTGGGCCAGAGCAGCTGGAGAAGGCAGCCTTGCCCTTACATCACTTAACTTTCTCCTCCAGACTAGATTTCAGCTAGCACACTTTTTGATGTCAGGCACTTCAGTGCAGAAGACTGTTCTTCACCTACATTATTCTAGTATACCTTTTAGATCAAATCACTATAGCTTGAATCCAGATTATTTTTTTCTTTTTTTTAATTTCAATACAAATCAAAAGGTTTGGAAGACTTCAGATTCTGCACAGGCTTCAGAAAAAAATATTTTTTCCTAAGTAATAGAAAGTTGCGTGTATATTTCATGGAAAACCCTGAACTCACTGAAGTCAGTGACAGTGATCCTGTCCTGTGGGTGGAATCAGGATTTCACGAACCATACGTAGCAATCTCAAACATTTCCTATTATTTTTAAAAGCTTTAGATCCACACAGAATTAACAGAGAACAAAACAATCCACATTTAAGTGGATGTGAGTTATTTCTTACCAAGTAGGACAGTGTTTTTTTAGACTACTAGCTAGCTAGTAAGTTGTTTATTGATTCACAAAGTAAATGCCAACTTCAGCTTGATAAATACTGAATGCTCAAAGGTTCTGGTAAGCCACTCACACTTGACAGATTTACATACTTACTTCTCAAGCTCAAATCAGGAAGGTGAGAAAGCAAACACTAAGCTTGTTTTTATCAAGTAGTAAACAGATTTTTAGCAGGGAGATGATGATATAAACTATGAGCCCCTTATCTAGTATATTCAAAATACAGTTGCAAGTAGAGATAGGTGGGTGGACTGGCAAACACTCCTTCAGTTTCCATTTGGGGACAGTTAAGAAAATACTTTTTTTTTTTCCAACGTGTCAATAAACTCATGACCGGCTCTATAAATAAGCACCAAAAGCATTTTGTGGGATAATTTGATTTCCATTACATTCCATCTTCAAATCTTAGTGGTCTGATTTTCTTATTTTTAGTTCCAAAAAACTGCAGCTGCTATCAAATGTAGACTTGCGAGAGTGCTGCACTTTAAATGAAAAATTAACTGAAGGCAAAACACTAAGAGCAGCTTTCAGCTCTTAGGTGACATTCAAAGCTGTATTCTAGGAAGGATCATTTTAGCTGCACTGCTGTAGCAGGACTAAAACTGATATTCAGGTTTCCTGAAAGCAGCATTACAAAGCAGTTTAAATAATATATTAATTTATTTGAATATTTTATACTAGATAAATCCAGGACAAAGCGTTAGCACAGTATTTTCACATCTCTCTTGTAACATCATTTGGATAAAACTGTGGTTTTACACTGGAGGTGGCTATGCAAAAATCTAAATAATAGTTTTGCCTTGTGTTTTAAGGCCATGCCCAGTTAGTGTGTCGAACAGAATAACACAATTTATTTTTTTTATCTCACATCTGATGATAATTCTTTGAAGAGAAACTTCTTCAAATTATTCTCTTCTTATTTTTTCCAATGACGTACTAGTGTGTTCACAATATTATTATTCTGATAAAAGTCTCAGATCCTGAAGTTAAGTTCACTTAATCTGAGTGGAGAGACAAAGTAAAAAATACTTGGCAAAGTGTTTCCTAATAAAGAAGATATCTTCAACCTGTTGATGGAAAAAGTTCACTTACCGTCAAATCCACTACTCTGGATATCAGAGAAAGCTACTATTGCATGTTGAAATTTATGAGTGGGGAAAAGTTATCAAGAAAAAGCAAGCAACCAGGTAGTACAGGTAGCTTTCTCTACACCTGCTACAGCAGGGGGACTTTCATGTTTCTAGAAACTCAAGTACAGTGGTAAAAATGCACCTAAAGCATGTGTGGAATTGCAGAGATGTGGCTCCAGAGCCATCATGTATTGAGTTCCTAAAATGGGTAATGGTTCCACATGAAAGAAATTCCAACAACACAAACTTTCTAACTCTTTTTTTCCAGATCACTTTCCTCTGTTTGGAAACAGAGTTTGTATATAATGAAGGATACAGAAGCTGAAGAAAATATGAGGATAGGGAACTAACTCAGTAAGTGGGAATTTGTACAGACTTTTTTTGCTTCTGTAATAGCAGCAATTTTAAAGTTCCTTTCATTTTTAATGCAAGTCTAAATGCAGACTGATAGCAAGTATTATGATCTCCTGTTACCAGGTAGCTATGACAATTTCTTAATAATAGCTTGACTGAAATAATTACTTCTGTGTACTCTCAGATCCACATTTTTTATTATTTTTTTAATTATTTCACTTCTTTACCTGCACATCCATTAATACTAGTACATCTTGACATGAGCCAGCGATGTGCACTGGCAGCCCAGAAGGCCAGCCATATCCTGGGCTGCATCAAAAGAAGTGTGGCCAGCAGGGCATGGGAGGTGATTCTGCCCCTCTGTTCCTCTCTTGTGAGACCTCATCTGGAGTATTGTGTCCAGTTCTGGAATCCTCAACATAAGAAGGATATGGAACTGTTGGAATGGGTCCAGAGGAGGGCTACAGAGATGATCAGAGGGCTGGAGCACCTTCTGTACAAGGACAGGCTGAGAGAGTTGGGGTTGTTCAGCCTGAAGAAGAGAAGGCTCTGAGGAGATCTTATAGTGACCTTCCAGTCACTTGTAGGCCTTCCAGGGGCCTACAAGAAAGCTGGAGAGGGACAAATCAAATCATAAAGGCTTGTGGTGATAGGACAAGGGGGAACAGGTATGAACTGGAGAAGGGCAGATTTAGACTAGACATTAGGCGAAATTTCTTCACTATGAGAGTGGTGAGACAGTGGCATAGTTTGTATGTGCAACATACTTATATAGGCTATGGAAAAAACATTCCTGTAATTGAACTTTTGCAGATAACCAAAAAATACATATAAAATTGTAATTTCACTAATTGAATATATATGCAGATGTATGAACATGAACACATATGCAAACTTGTTGATAAGATCAGTGTTGTTGTTCTGGTCGTCAAGTTTAGGATTTGTTTCATATAGGAAAATAAAATGCCATGTCTAAATTAATTCATTCGGGAAGGATGCTTTTTAATGTAATAATTCATTCTATAAAAGTAGGGTGTGAAGACTATATTGCAGAAATTTTAAATTCAGTTCAAATTGCATAAATTTACACTTTTATGACAGAACCGGATCTCAGTAGATAGATGACTATTTTCAAAGTAATTTATACTAGAGATTCTGTAGTCACTGTGATTTTGTTTGTTTTCAAGAAAGGGAATAGGGAAGACATAATAATGGGAAAGAGGCTGTATATAGCCCTGTGAGATTTTGTGTACACTGGTTAGGTGTATAAAAACAGAACATGAGTCCTTCATTCACATTATTAACATCATTCTTTAAGTTTCTACTTTCTAAAGCAAGCAGGAAAAAAAAAGACTCGGGGATATATTTCTTCTGTTTCCATATAATTTCTCCATCTGCAGGCAACTAAAGTGTTGAAACAAAAAGTAAACCCATAAAAACTATAAATAAAAAAATACAGAACTATAAAATAAAACAAAATATGGTAAACACTGGCAAGATCTATTTAAATACCCTGAAAGATGAAAGTAAATATATTTTTTCATTCTGAAAATTAAGCAGGATAGCATAGGGGAGCTGCTAAAGTGATATCTACATTTTGTAGAACTGCAGTTCAAATTTTGAAACTCAAGAGACACAAAATGCTTCTACTATTATGTGCATAGTGATAACTCCCAGTCAGAGAATAGGAAAACTCTAAAGAGTAAACAGAATCCAACATATGCCTACTAAAGACTTGACTAATACATGGGAAATTAATATTAGAAATCTAATATTGGAAAGGTAAGAAGGCTTGTCTGAAGCAT
Source organism: Clamator glandarius (assembly GCA_033459285.1). Taxonomy (NCBI): domain Eukaryota; kingdom Metazoa; phylum Chordata; class Aves; order Cuculiformes; family Cuculidae; genus Clamator; species Clamator glandarius. Next base: position 51,975 of record JAUNZM010000567.1, on the reverse strand, counting down.
ATCGTCTGTTGAATGCCGCATCACTCGTTAGTGCATGCTTTTTAGTAGACTAGGATCAATCTAACTGCTTTCTAAGTGTTTAGAGGACACACTTCATTTATCTAAATTCTAGTTATAAATCTCTATCCTGTGAAACTTGGTGTAGATAAGAAGAAACTGAAATCTTCCTCTGACCAGGTAAGAAATGTGTAGTTGAAGAATATGGGGGTTTAGTGCCTTCTCTGTTGCATACATTTTTATCTCTTTGTTTTCCTGTGCAAGGAGTGAATCATTTTATATATGGTAAATCCTCAGTCATAGAAGTCTTAAAATTATTTAGTTTTTAGTCAGTGTTGAAGTAAAGTGGAGGGAAGACATGATCAGTGTCAGATATACAGAAACTGGATGAACTTAACTGGAACAAAACATGACTCGACACATCAATAGCACACTTCTGGGTATTACAGCAGTATCTTGGAAATTTAAATGAATTCAATCAACCCTACCAACAGTCAAAACATATTCTCAATCTACACTGTTACTGTGATAGAAGCACAGTTACAAGAGTCTCGGAAACAAACAAAAAGCAGAAATTTAAATACTGGGTTTCCATTTTGTATGAACAAGCCTACAGAATTCTGTATGAAAACTTAATATTGCCTATGTTATGTGTACAAAATGCCCTGCCATATTTAGTTGGGACATTCCAGATTCATGCTGTTGTAACATGACAGCAGTATACGACTCTTTAAGGAGCCAAAGTAGGGCAGGTATTCTTAAGCCAGAGTTATCTGTTGAAGAAAAGTTACGATACTCATCAGTTTGTTATACTTACAGATGATGACCCTTAACCTGGTCTTAAAAATCTGTAAACATTTGATAACAATAGAATCTTCATTATTACAAATTGTCTTGTATCAGCTTTTGAAAATACAAATCCTTGCTAGTGAAAAACAAAAAACCTGAGATATATTCAGCTGAGACTATTTCTTTCCATAGTCTGTCATATGTTTACTTTACTTTTGTTTCAATATTGGATTAAAAACATTGCAAATATTCACTGTGGCTGAAGTGAAATAACCAATATTTTCCAAAACCAGGTCTAACAATTTATGTATCAGACCTGAATGGAATACATTTTTAGTGTATGATAGGAATAGTTGGAGTCGATGATCCGGTCTGTCTCTTCCGACCTGGTTATTCTGTGATTCTGTGAAATCAAAGGAATGGCAAACCTCAGGAGTAATGCCTGTGTCAATAGGGAATTTCAAGACTTTCTTCGTAGTATATTCAATGCTGTAAGGACCAAGGGGCTGAAAAATAAGACCAACCCAAACTTGATGACAATATTAAGATTATGGGGTTAAAAGAGATCTTTGCTTAGTATTTAGTTAGAGGGCTTTGTCCTCAGTCTATAACAATACGCATCTCTCATTGTTATGGGTATATGTCAGCAATTTCTCTCAAAGACTGAGACAAGAGAATAATTGTTAATGTATACAAGTAATGTATGGAAATATTTGATGTTCATATTGATGCATTGATAAGTGTAATGGTGATATTGTATTAATTATTTCTTTAACTGCTCCACTATTTACTACAAAATTTTTTACAGATGATACTTTCTTCTATTTAGTTCTGAATTCTCTCTTCCTTTCTCTCTCTCTCACAACAAAGTATTTTGATTTGTTAAATTGTATCTTACAAATAAATTCAATCATCTTATCAAAATACAATCCCTGTTTAAACTCATCATGGTGAAGACCTGTGTGTGCATGCTCAGCAGTATTCCTCACCATTTATTATGCGAGTGGATACAGCTTTTATACTCATAACTATTCACAGTCAATGACTTTGACTATGCAAGCAAAGCTAAGTTTTATAGGCCATTATTCAAATAATTTATATTTCAGTTTTCTGGCCCATCTGAAATATGGATTAAAAAAACAGAAAAAAACTTAAAATCTAGAGCACAACAGGAGTAGATGTCTAATAGCATATTTCATCTATAAAGAAGTAAAGACAGTATATGCCATGGCTAAAATTTAGGATGCCATTACATGTTTCTACCTCAAATTGTAGAATTTACAATATTTATGTTATTTACAGTAATGTAATGTTTTCATTTATCTTTATTGTGTATCTATTCCTTACTATTACTCTTTTTTCAGTGTAAAATAGATTAAAACTAGACAGCTCCCTGGCATATACCAGTCATCAGAAACCTAGTCATGAAAATTGCAACAGCAGTGCACTGAGCTCTTTCCAGTAGAAACTGTGTGCTCTTGATGTTGCTCCCATGTATGTCACGTGTTTTCTCAGCCAATCAGTATTTTTTTCCTTCTGAACTATCACTCCATTTTTAAAAGTATCATGTCACTACATGTATGGTTATGAGAGTATTGAAGCCCTTATCTTTCATGTGAGTGAGCCAATACCGAGACACAGTTGACATGAATTCCTATTTGTTCAAATCACAGAATCAGAACACAGTTCAGGACATCTGGTGATCTCTGCTCCACAGAGGAGTGAGAAAACATAGCAAGCTGCAATCAAGGGCTGTGAACAAGCTTGGATAAAGGTTGTCTCTGCTATTTATGGTCCATATTTTTCCAATACACTTGGGAGACTATGTTTACTCAAGAGTAATTTAAGAACAGACTCTGTGCTTGTCTCCAGCTCAGTGCTGCATATGCAGATCACTTGTCTGTGGCTTGATTAAATGGGATTGAAATGTACCTCTTATCATTTGTACCCGACACCTAAGGATGTTGTGAAACATAGTTCAATCTGTGAGTCTGAGAGCCAGTTTCACAGAATGGATATGTTATTTCTAATACTAATAACTTAAATATGAAAAAAAGTTGATTGAAAGGGTCATTTTCCGTTGTTAAAAAAAAATCCAGAATCCTTGTGGGGAGTAAGGAGTGAAAAAAAATGTTCTGTTCAGAAAAAGAACTGTAAGAATTTCCAGCAAAAGGGAAGTTGGAGTTGATAGGAAAATACCATGAAGATTTGGGGGTTTTTCCCCTTTTCCCTCCTATCCTTTCCAAAAAAAAAGTAGAAATCAAGCAAGAGTGCTTTCATTTTCACGACCTCACTTGCAACAGCATTGTCATGAGCTTCTAAGCATCTGACTTTTGTTTTTTCTGAGCTCTTCACAGGCTACTCAGAGTCAGTATTAATCTTCTCATTGATTTGTACTTCTTGTTTGTTTGAGGAGATTTTTTGGTGGGAGGGGGTAAATGGAAAGAACGTTCCCTTCCTTACTCTGTATAGAATCAATTCAATTTTTTGGTATATTCTTATCTATTATTCTTGGATATTACTTTACAAGAGTCAAAGGAGGAAATTATATCCAGATTTGTTCATCCTTGTATAGGTAAGACTTTTATGTCTCTAAAAGGGATATATATTTCAGGTAATACTTAAAAATGAAGCCAAATTAGGAAACAAAATATTGGTTTTATTAGAAAATTCAATATATTTTCTCCTTATTAGGCTTATATGTATCTTTGCTTCCAAAAATTTACCCACACAAACTCAGTTGTTTTGACAGATATATTGAATATTTCTAACAGTTATAACTCACTTTCTACTGAAATTTTTTTTGTATTACATTTATTACATACTGATAAGTTTGAGTATCAGGAAAATGTAAAAATTATAACTGGAGTTAATGTTTTGCATTATTATATTTATTCCAAGACAACAATTTAATTAAAAACACCCAGCAAACAAAAACAGTGAAAAAAAAACAAAAACCCCAAACCATACAGCCCTTAGTAGCTTCAAATTTTCAAATATGAATCCTGTTAAATGAATTTTTGGAAGGCAGTTTGCTGGGAGCTGAACTATTCCACTGAGAATAAAAGCGTTTTTAACTGGGAATCTTAATACTTGAAACTCAGAAATCATTAGAACAGGAAAGTTTTCACTTATCTACAGTGTAGTCTTGAACTCTTACCCTTTCTTTTGTTGATTAAATGAACAGTTCAGTAATAAAAAAGAAAAAAAAACACAAAAGAAAAAAACTCAAAAAACCCCAAAGAACGTATGAGAATAAACATTTTTTTATATAATGTAGGATAGCTGTTCCCTATAGCTGAGTATTAAAAAAAATTGAAAATCCCTGCAAGTCACCTGTTTGGTGTTGTAATTTATATTCGATCATATTAGGAACTGAAATCAACATAGGCACTGTCTGCATTAGTTTTATATCTTTTTTCATATCTCATTCACAGATAAAACCTCTGATATATACATATGCTTATTATGATTTTGAAACCAAGAAAGAAAGAATAAAATGATTCCTTGTTCAAAAGTAGCAACAGCATGAGCTAGAACCTCAAACTCATTCAAGGCATCCACTGTTGTCCTACCTGGCAATTGGGCCACTCTAAAATATACAGATGCAAAGTTGCATTAATGAACCAAGGGGATTCTCTTGATAGATGTCATAAAAAAAGGGAAAAAGTTAGCTCCATTCATTACGGTTTGATTATTAGCCTTTTTAACACAGTCCTGGATTTTATCTTTTACACATTAACTTACTTGAAAAAAAGCATTTTTTTATAAATGATCCTATTACTTTAATAGTCTCCATTTACATTCTGAATTTTCATTCTGTCAGTTTTCTGATCCCATTTAAATAGAGAAATTTGTAGGCCTCGTGGCTATTTTAATGTGATGCCTTTCATGCCGTAATTGAAAGGGGTCTCCAATGAATAAAATAAATGCTTTCAGAGGAATCTCAACGCCTCAATAGACATCAGCTAAAATGTTAAGAGTGCCTCAAAGTCCCTCTGGTACTATATTTTCTAACCATGAAAGAAATGTCATTATTGTAAATTCTCAGCCTTTGTCTGAAAATCTTGTACCAGTTCCCTTGAGCGTCAGTTCAGTTAATTAATTCAAACAATTTCCTGTCTAATCTCTAAAACATTTTCATATTTAAGACAATAAATGAGATACTTAAGGGGCTGATTCGTTGTTGATCATTAATATGCCATGGAATTAAAAGAATTATTGCTGGCCTTTGGTGACATGAATAATTTTCATATGGTTTGGACCTATAGAAGGTTAAAATTATGACCTCTCAGTGCTCTGAGCAAATTAATATAATGAAATCTCTTGAATAGGACTTGCCACTCCTTTGTCTTTCTTGAAGCCTAATTTGATACTTAATCACATGATTTATGCCAATTTCAGAATCATATTGTTTAAAGATAACTTTAAAATTAGTAATTAATTTAGCAGTGGATTGATTGCACTTCTCTTGAGCCAGTGCATAAACTTAATGCAATAGGAGTCTGATGGGTCTGGAAACTTTGACAGTAATTGGTTATTACGTTATGTGTTAAGATAAGGAGTCAGCAGTTGAGAACTCCCATGACATTTGCAGGAGACAGAGCTGTATGTTTGCAAACATTTTTTTCCTCCCTTCAAACTCTCTGTTTAAACTCATAATAGAGTTATTTTTAACCTTCAGGGTAATGTTTCATAAGGCTTAGATCTAACTAAAGCACAGTATCAGATTAGAGCAATGCAGCAAAATAATTCTCTCATAGGAAGATCAACAAAGCAATGACAGATTCCCTTTTTGTGCATCAAATGTAGTATTTTGGGCCAACTGTCAAAATAACGTGCTGCCACCATAGAGAGCTATCAATTTCTTGACACTATCTGATGTTCAGATTAAAAAGCTTACACTAAAGTGGAATTTAGTGGAATCATTATTTAGTGGAATCTTTCCAATAACTTTGAATTTTATTATTTATAATTACAAAAACTTGAATAAATAAATTGCAACTAATCAGTTGCACCAATTGTCTTTTATCAAAGACTTAAGGATACAAAATGAATGAAATATTTGTGTGCTTATTAGCTCATTTTATGAATTACTTACATCTATTGATAACTTTCTGTAAAGTATCAGCACATGACTTGAAATAGTTCTTTGAGAATACAAAATATTGAGAAGATAATAAATAAGGATAATATAGTTGAATGAAATATATTATCTAAGACTCTTTTCATTCAGTTTCCCTTTGAAGCCAAATCATTAGAAAGCTTTTACAGCTTATGAATTTGTAAACCACACTCTCTAAAGCTCTTTAAAGATATAATACCTTATAAGTATGCATGAAAGAAAACTCTGCAGAGTACACTGTTGTATTTTGATAGTTATATGAGCACAGTTTATCACATCTAAACTCTTTTAATTTCAAAGATAAAATGAAGAATTCTACTTCCAAATTTCTGAAATATTCATACATAATCAGTCCACGTAATGAAAAGATGGAAAAAACATTGAAAATATATTGCAAGTGTTGTTTAAATTAACAGAGCTGTCTGAAAAGAAGTAACATCAAATACATTTTCACAAAGAACAATCCCTGTGAAAAGTCTACAGTCAGGTCAATAGAAATTAAAGGAAAAGGTATCTGAAAACATTGCACAACATGTATCTCGAAGTACATCTTCTGAAAGTCATGTTTTCATGTATTAGATTAGTCACAGTCGGTTACTTCTGTTTCTGAGGTATAGCTCAGTCACGTTGTGTTAGGCTGTGTGATACAAAATGACTTGACATGATGCACTAGAATCCATGGCATGTCAACTGGGAGATTTAGAAATAGAATTTGGGCATTTTACACCTGTCTGAACAACCAAACACCTAAACATGATTGCCAGTCTTTTCTTAAAGATGGTTCAAGTCTTTGAATTTCAAGAGAACGGGAAATTTGGACAGATTATGATTGTCAGAGCTATGTGAGGAAAATTGCTTGCTATCTGTTTTAAAACAGTACTTTCCTGTTGGCCAAAACCAGCCATGTGCCTTTCTACTACCATCCAGTTGCACAGCCAGATTGCAAACACGCTTAAGATTATGGGCTTGCACACTTATTTGGGTTTTTTTTCCTCTTTTCCTTTTCTATTAAAATTATGCTGAGTACTGGTGAGTACATGCAGAAGTGTGTAGGGGAATTTTAATTTACTTATAATAGAAATTGCAGCATGGTTGAAGGTAAAAGCCACAGTTCAATTTTTATAGAAATATCCCCAAGTGGATATGAACTCACTTCTAACCTCTGTCATGAGCACCTGGCATGAAATGAAGAAATACAATATTAGTGTGAAACACCAAAAGAAAAAAAAAGATCATCTATCTATAGTGAAAAAATTGAATCCAGAGTGGGACTGTCTGCCAGTTCAAAGTACATTCCTCATACACATTATAGAATCATAAACATGATAGTAACATATGACCAACGCATGCTAAACATGAATTTAGTATTACATAATACAGGTTGTTAAAAACTCTTACCTTACCTAAACGAAGGTTCATATTACCTCCGTTACCAAGATAATTAAAAAAATGTTTAATTGATCACCATTTTCAATAAAAGTTACACTCATATTTCGATACTTCTTTATTGAGGCCTGCCAGTGTACAGAAACTTAGCATGTCTTGACTTCATGTTGGAAAACCCTAGCAGCACTGAAGAAAATGAAAGCAGATTAAAAGAGCTATCTTAAGTACAAAAAGGCTTTATTAACCTCCCTTAAAGTATGCTAGTGCTTTTCCTTAGATCAGGATTTTATTCTAAGTGCACAGATCTCTCACTGTGTTCCAGAATATTAATACCCTTCTGGAAGCAAATGCACACTTATCCTTAGATCTTCTACTCGCTATAGAATTATATTTTATTTCCTGACTTACACCACATGCTTTATTATAAAGGCATAAAATAGAATTTGCAACCTCAGATATTTCCTGATCCAGAGCGCTGCAGCCAAAATATGACAAACAAGCAATTACTGACATTACTCAGCAAAGTTTCAGAAGAATCTGTCACCATTAATTCTCTGAGACTGTAGTTAACAGATCGTCACAAAGTATATTTTACTTTCTGCTCTCTGCCTCTGTTGGATAGTAATTTGTGGGATTTTTAAGACTTGGATTTGTAAGGTTAGTACAAAAGTTAGTGCCACTAAGTTATCCTAGACTGTCAAAATGAAACTAAATGTAAAAAATTTAGATTAAATATCATGAAAAATAACCAAAATGCTCAGACTATTTAACAGACAACATTCTTTCAGGGTTAAACCTCTCATTACAGGAATCGCTTATTTTGCTTTGGACAGCATACACAAGAATAAAAAAACAATTCTAAATTAGGAAGATAGATCTACTATTGTAGGCCTTTTCCATTTCAAACTTTTAATAATTTTCTCATTTATGACACAGAGTTAATTAAAAATCCTCGTATACCAGTGATGAACAAAACCTACTGAATTTTAAAAAGAATAAATTGCATTTTTATAGCAACTTTCAGGATGAATTTGTGGTTCTATATTTTTGTGTTGCAAACTGAAATCAACCCTTTTGGTAAACTCATAACACTCTTTTCCCTTAGTGCATGAACACAGGGCAAACTATCAGCTTTAGTACTTAGCAAACTACCTTCTCTCCCTCTGTCTTTATTAGTATCTTTATAATTTCTTGTTTTTTATTCTGCATCTCAAGTACTCAAGTATATGCAATCTTCCTCGTTTCCTATGACATTTCAAAATTAATCTTCTGTAAGACATCTGGCTAATTTTAAAGACAGTTGTCAGCTTGTGTTAAGGTTGGATGGAGAAGAGTGAAATTATATGTTCTTTCACCTGTATTGGTAACAAGGATCATTAATTCTGCAGGGAGAGTTGGTTCTGACGTAACAAACAGAAAGTGGAAGGAGTACAAATAATAGGTGGGACACATTTACTGAAATGCTGCTTTAGTTCATTAGAAGACATGGGGCTAAGTGTAGCTAAGTATTTACCAATGGACACCAGAGGCATCTGTCCGTTATCAGTTGAAAGGTGGGGTTCTATAACATTAGCAAGTAGACCACAAAGGAGATGAGGAAAACATTAAAACAAAGGCATTGAGGCACTGAAATCAGATATAGTCATCAACTATCTTGCCAATATGACCCCATAGCTGCATATCTGTCCTCTCTGCCTTCCTGTGTTCCAACAAAGAAGCCTATTCTATAGCTGAGGACCCAGGCAGGTGAGTGATGAGGTCACTTCAAATATTTTGGATTGATCTTGTTTGGCGTAGTGGTCTGAAACTGTCTCCCACCTCCCCAGAGAATCAGACAGCCACTGGGATACCCAAGATATTCCAGAAAGAATTTTATGTTCCTTTCCTGTTATTGTTCTGACTTATATTTCAAAAAACAAAAATGCTAATTGAAACAGGAGTGGAGCCAGATCCACACATGACTACACTAACCACCACTGTCCCTAGCACTGTGATTTTTAAAAGATCCAACAACTTTTATCATGTCTTTTCAGCAGAAAAGCAAGCTGTGTTATGAAACTAGCTTAAGATCAGAGGTCATAACTGTGAACATAAACCTGAGATATTCCAGATATTCTAATTTATTCCAATCTAATTACTGGAATAAAGAAGTCTTCTTACTAGTCCCTGCTGCCTTGATTGCCAAAAGTACTAAAGATTTCTTGTATAATGCAAACAAAGGAGGAAGAAATTATTTACAGTTCAGCAACTCAGAATATACTTTTACAGGACAACGGAAAATCTATCATTGGCCTGAAGCCTTTCTTCCGTAAGTGTCAACATCCACTGTCCAGCTGAGGATATGACTTTCTTGCCAATAGTTCCAAACCTCTTTTTGCAGTGATAATGTCACCCAATTTATTCATCAGAAATGGAGTATTTCCTCTTTAGTGAACATATTATCTCTCACTTGATCTTGTTTTCTGTTTTATTATGTTTGTTGTTAGCTAGTTCTCCCTTAGTTTCCCTGTTACGCCTGATGATCTCTGGCAAATAATCAGGTCTAAATGATAAGGGGAGAAAGAATTCTTATCCTCACCCTTAGAACTTAACCAATACAATACTCTCCTTTTTATGGTTCTGTTTCTAACTGATACTTTAATTTCTGGCATAAATAAAATTTTCTGCCTTTTCCCAAATTTTTGCTTTCTGCATGGATTTTGATAGCACAAAACATGGATTATGGCTAACTTTCCAACATTAGGATAACAATTAATATTATTTAATACCACATTTACTTTCTTTTTTTATACTTCTATGTTCAAATACTTCAGTGTCTTGCTTCTCTAAACCCAATGCTTATTTACCAAATTCTCCACATGCTCATTTGCATTGTACATTAAATATGGCTTTAAGGGTTTATTTTAATTCATGCTATATGCTTTTGCCTCATTCCCTCAGCAGATGTATGCCTCCATACTAATGCTACTGGTTTTGTAAGTACTGTAAGAATATGCACAACTACTTCTTACAGGGAGGCTGTTGAAAGCAAAGATGCTAAGCTGTTTTCTGAGAAATGTTTGCTATATTCTTCAAAGAAGACAAAATTCTTCCTTTCTGCAATGTTGGTTACTCTATCATTCTTCTTTGCATCACATGCATCTTTGTTTAAATCACTTGTATTGCCCCTAGCATGCAATGCCTTTCTGGTTCCCGAAAAGGTTTTTAATCATACCAGGTAATTTTGCTTGGTTCATTCACTCACATTAAAAGTATTTTCTTTCAGATATCCAGAAGTATTGTTGTGACATTGCTTTGCTAATATGCAGAGAAGAGTACATTATTCTATGTCCTTTATCCAAGACTCAGATATCTAATGGTGGTCAGGTCACCATAGTTACTTTTTCCTCTCTTTCCTTCACTTCCTACCTTTAAACACTCAGCTTATAGTCAGTCAATCCCTTGACTTCATTTTATTCTTTTTTTTTTAATTTATTTCAATGTTTGTTTTAAGGAATATGGGGTTTGTGAATATCAAGGTTAAATTACTGCAAATTTCCTCCTTTACTCTTCTTTTTTCCTACCTCTTTGCAATAACGTTCTGCTGCCTTATATAATTTTCTATTTCTGGGTCATTTCATGTAGCAGTTTGTTGCACTTCTTTCATAGGACTTCCCCTTTTGAGGAAGGATTCCATGCAAGTACCCTCATTAGGATTCTTTTGTCTTCAGTAATTTCATGTGGTGTTGAAGCTTCTGTATCTTTTCTTACCAAGAAGAAAGCATTTTACATTAATTCTTGTGTTTTCTTCACAGTCGAATTCATAAATAGGAAATATATATACATTTCAGATGAAACTGTCTTGCATTTTTCAGTACCAAACTTAGCAATTCCCGTGCTTTTTCCATATTAGAAAGCTTCTAGGAAAACAGCTAAGATCTCCTGTAGTTTTAATCTACAACTCACTGTTAGATCACGTACATATTATTCATGGAACAAAATTTGAAGGACACTCCTGCCTCTCAGGATGCATTTCTTGATGGCACAGCTGTAGGTTGCCATCAAGATATTCATGTCTCACCACATATCTCTACAAGAGTTTGTATTCTCTAATCCCTAAATTAAGTATCTTGGACCAAGAAGTATATAGGAAAAAATGAATTTAATACCTTCTTACCTACACCCCCAGTAAATTCTTCCTTTTAGTTCCCATTGATCAGCATTTATGGATTTCTATTCAGGCTGCAGGTTTTTGTGAATTGTCCTTATAGATATATATAACTCCTTCAGTGCTTTCCACTGGTACTTTTTACAGAAAAGCACACTGAAGTCAAGCATCACAACACTTCTGTGCATTTACCCCACAATCACTCTTCTTGATACACTGGGGTGTGAACCATGCCATAATTTCTACCCAGACACAAGCTATTTGGAAAAGAGAAATGGCTAAGATTTTCCTTATTGTAGGGAATATTATGAACAAGCATATCAAAGGGTCTTATATCATAAAATATTATCTTATTATCTGTACTACATAAACACAGTGCATCTGTATAACACTGTAGCATAACACTGTGAGCTCTTAAGATGAAAATTTCAAACCTTATGTCTCCCTTGAGAAACCAAGTGATATCACATATCTCTTTGCCTAAAGGAATTTTGGATGAACCAGAGAAATTAAGTGGATGACTAGAGAACTTAGTGATAGGGGGATGCAATATGACTGATACTTTATTATTATTTTATATTATTTGGCTGAATATGCACATTTCATGTGGTGTGGTTCAGTCTTCATAGAAGCATTTTTACATACTCAGTTCTCCAAAGCTACTCATTTATTCAAGTTAAAAATGACAACTAAAAATATTTCTATCATCTAAGTAACTGTAAAGGGAGGAGGTAATGTTGTACTTTTGCAAGGATTGACTAACACTTTTCCAGTAATATTTAAATACATTCCTTCAGGGGGTCTTTAAAATTGACCGTTCTCTCATAAAACAAGTCGTAGATGTGAGAAATAGGCTTTATGATGGCACCACAGCACTGCGTCAAGATTCCATGAACTTAGTTTTTTCTTGCAATACAGTTATTTCATCGATTGCCTTCATTAACAGGAATAGGATACATTATGTTTGGAGAAAAAGGGAAAATAGAGGGCAAATGCTCAGAACCTGTTGTGTATTTATGAATCAGGATGCATAATATGCCTTTCCATATAATATTTAATATAATTCTATTACACATGAAAGCATCTAATAGATCTGAGAGTAGAGCTCAAGATTAAATCCAAAGTTAGCTCTTGGCAAAGTACGAAGTGAAATACTAATGACATGTGCACAGTAAGTTCTCAAGAACAAAGGCAGCAGCCGATTCTAAAACATCAGCCTTTACTAATTGTGACTCAGCAGCAGTGTGTAGTCACAGATATTGCCATACCTCCTTTTAGGCTCAATTGAAAATAAATATAGTATCACAAATAAAGTAAAGAAGAATGTCGGTGAAGATTAACTTTTTACCTGGAACTGTGGCAAGGATAAAAATAGCAAAATAGACCCTGTCTCCCACACCCTTCTATGTTAAGCAAAGAGAAAAACATTAAATTAATACTCCTGTTTATATTTGCAATTACTTTCATTAAATCATGAATACTTATTCCTCAGTCTTTCTCAGAAAATTCTTCAGTCTGGATATTTAACTACTTGTTGCTCTTTGAATGGAAAAAACAATATCCAGTCACATTATTCTGAAATGGCACCAGACATTTTTAAAGACTTGTGTTTCTAATGCTTCTTCATTACATTCAAGGACATGAAATGAAATTATGTATTATAGTCATCTTCAGAGATAGTCCCCCAAAGCGACAGCCAAATCCAAATTCCTATCCAATGTTGAACAATTCCTAAAAACTGAGGTTTAAATTTAGCCTGCTTACCAATTCAGCATGTTTTTTTCCATGTTGATTACAGATTAGCAAAAACCTATTTGAAATTCAAGTGTATGAACAAGATCAAATTTCCTGATATCTTAAAAAACTACCCCAAGAAGCCTGGTAAGCACAAATTTTCTTTACAGGCCCATGTTGATTCTTTCACAGTAATTCATATCTTATCCAGCTGTCCACTAATTCTGTTTTTTTTTCTGGTTTCTGCTAAATTACCTTCTATAGGCATCAAGTTTACAAGTCTTCTCCTTGAGCACTCTGTAGAGGATTTCTTAATAACTGTGTCCACATTTACCAGCAGGCAGTCACTAGATACTAAGGAAGTTTGCTGTTGTTATTAAACCAGCTATTTAATCCTCTTGAGTCTTTTCAGTAAAATCCACCTAGAAATCTTTAGCTTTCATTATGTTAATTTTTGATGTAGTCACTTCAATTTCAAAAATATGCTTCTGTTAAATTGTCTCCAAAAGATCTCTGGTAAGGGAATATACTTCATTCCCAAGGTACCTCTCAGCTAAATACTACCAGTAAGTTAAATAAGTAATAAATCCCTGGAGAAAATAGGTTACATTCCTCTGTTATGGAATATATCTTTAGAAATACCCCACTGAAATACCTGAAAAAATTGACTACCTTATCAAAGGCATGAACCTAGGTATTTTAGATAATTAACAGCTGAAAATAAAGACTTTGGACACCATTGTCAGTGTTGCTTCCAGTAAAAAGAAGTGCAGTAGTTAAAATATACCATATCTAAAGTATCTGATGTAAGACACTTGGAAGCCGTTTTCATAAACAGTTTCTGAGTTTAGGTCATGAAGATGGAAATTCTAAAAATTTTTGACAGGCATTTAAAAACCTCAAAGGAATCTAGAATTATGATTTCCACCCCAGCTTGCTTATAAACACATGGAGAAAGGTTTACATATAAAAGCTGTCAATGACATGAATTTATCTGTTATTCTGTAAATCTGACTAGAGTTAAGGGTCAACAAATGTTTACAATGATAAATTGTTAGTGTTAGTGTTGACCTAGGTATATAAATGATTCTCCTTCATAGACTTGGTCCTTTCTTCTACATATCTATTATAATTACCTGACAGTAATATTTCATAATAATATAAAGTATATATGCATCTCCCTAAAACAACCATTTGTAAGCAACTAAAACAAGGTAAAGGCAGTCATAAACCAATCTCTCTATGACATTTGAGATCTCACAGTTCCAGCAGGCAGAAGTGAAACTGAAGGTAATTAACATACCTTAAACACTGGACCATGAAACCTTTACCTTTGCTATTATTCACAGAAGTCAATAAAGTTAGAAGGTACTCATCAGAGTATATCAGAGTGAGTAAAGGTTCACAGTCTGCCCCTGCATAAGAAGGTGATTGGTCACTCTTAAGGAATATGAGTGACATATACAATTAATCCTAGCTGTACAATGATGAAGTGGCCATGATATACACTAGCAAAACATTAATGTCGAGGTCAGGGTCAGGACCCAATGGCTCTGCACTTAATCATAAATCTCTCTCCAGATTTTGCAGAGTGCAAAAATACCTAAAGATCTGTATTGCTGTAGCTGAGCAGATACTTCTCTATTATAACAAGGGAGAAGCTTTCTGTTCAGTGGCTGAAGTGTGTCTTCAGAACACAGTGAACTGCTATTTTGAGGCTAGCACAGAGTATATTCAATCAAGATTTCTTCAGGTTATAAGAATCCCTCCTCTTCACTAAATAATTCAAAAAGAAATATGAGTCTGACTTAATTATGATTATGACATAATCATAATTCAGTTAATTCATGGGAAAAAAGTGTTTACAGAGCCATTTTTCATTAATTTTTATGTTAGTAAGGTGAAGACAGTTTCTGTCCTTGAGCTTTCCTGTTGCTACTGCATGTTCTATTGCTTTGCCACTGCATCTTCTCTCTCTTATACTTTCCTAACATAGATCATGCTACTTGTTAGTTCTAACTTCTTATGTTAACAAAAAGCCTCAATGGAAAAACAATGGAGAACAAGTAAAATCAGTAGGCATGAGTAATATATGTTGAAATCAACATAACACTTTCCTTACAAGAGCATGGAACACTCAAGAGTATTGTGCTGTCTATGCTTTAGGACATGGTGAAATAACTTCCAAGCTCACTACTGAAAGAGATGATTTACACTGTCCCAGTCACACTAGCAAATGCCACATTTTGAGTGAAAAGCAGCTTTTAATTTAGAAAATATGCTGTGTAGACTCATGATTCCAGTAAAAATGTAACACAGAAACTAATTGCTTAAATATAGCTTTGCAATTATGTTCTAAAAATCTTCCAAAACTACACAGTAATTAGTATATTATAAAAGCCACACTATGAAATTATATCCTAAAACCAAACTGATATAAACTATTTCCTTTCTTTAAGAATTTATTTCTTTAAGCTGTTTACATTTCTGTCTCTAAAAAGAAAGGACTTTTCAGATCACCCAAATTAGAAGATGTGTTTGAAAAAGTGACTCCTTCTGAGGCACCTGCATTCCCACTGAATTTACTATGTGATATCACAAATTACACACTCAACTGTAAAGCTTAACAAAATGAGCTTGCTCATTTTGCTCAAATAAAACAACTGCTCATTCTTACTCATCTTAGATTCTCACTCCCAAATCAACTTCTCAATTAGAGGAATTTAGTGAGTACAAAACAAGTTAAAGTGATCAAAGACAGACAACTGGACTCCACTACTTTCTCATACTTGCAATTTCCTGTACCATAAAGAGTCACATTCCAAAGAGATACATACAAAAGCTTTTATATATGTCCTGGTGAACCTACCATCAAGTCAGAGAAACGTTGTCTGTAAAGGACCATTGTAGGTCATCTACTCCAGGTTCCTTCGACCCCT
The DNA here is from genome assembly GCA_033459285.1 of Clamator glandarius. NCBI lineage: Eukaryota > Metazoa > Chordata > Aves > Cuculiformes > Cuculidae > Clamator > Clamator glandarius. The sequence goes on along the minus strand of JAUNZM010000567.1, from coordinate 35,858 downwards.
ACATGCCTGGAAGAGGCATGCCTAGCAGGCAAGGCCATTCCAAGACCTTTCTAGGGAGAGCCATGAGGCTGACCACGTTCCCCAAGTCCAATTCTTGTAGTTTATAAAAATTGGTGTAGAGTTACCTTTTTTGTTGCTGTTGTTGTGAAATCTCTCATACCTTTTCAAAAATAATTTATATTGGCCTCATGACCATATCATTCAACTCTTTCAGTGCCCACACTTGGATCTGAATCGAGACAACTTTTCCAAGTCTATACATAGCCAAAGAAATATTCCCACCTCCTCTTTAGGCAGTGCATGAGAGTTTATTTGTGCCTTACATACAGCTACATATATAAATTCAAACAAGGATTGGTGTACACATGAGTTTATTCTGCAGGTAATAGTGTTAGATTTTAAACACATCAAAGAACACTGTAGGGTAATTATACACATCTAATGCAAAGAAAGGGAAGCAAAACCAAAAAACAAAACCAACCCACAATTATTATAAAGCCTAATATCAGCTGGTAAAAATTTTTCAGATAACTGGTGGCGATGTGCCTTGTGTGCCGAAACTCTGTCCCCTACAAATCTGCTCCCTGTGCTGAATAGCTACTATTGTTGATGTCTTTCAGCTGCTTTCCTCATAAATGAATTTCAGCTGGCAACAAGGAAAAATGTTTGTTCTTTTTTTATGAAGCTGATGGCATCTTCAGTACAATTACATACACAGCTGCTGTGGACAAGTGATGCTCTGCCAAGTGCATCCCATGCTGCAGTTTCCTTTCTATTCTCTCCACAATAACAATAAAAGAGAAACCACCAAAGTTGAAAAGAAAGGAATTGTTTGTTCTTATTTTTTGCTTAGGGACAGAGAGAGAATGAGCCCACAACTGGGAAGGGTTGACTACAGTGAAACAGCTTTCCTTAGAAGAGCCTATTCAGCAAAGAGAATGAAAATAATGGACTCAAAATCTTTAATACCAAGCCTGATTAAGTTCTTCAGGAGATGATGGCATTGTAATAGTCTTCATATGCAATAGTAAACTGCAGTCATCACTAGCTTGATGCTGCCTTAAGGTATGTTCCATTAAGTCAAAACCTGAAACAATTTGCATGATGATATGAGTGCAAGAGATGCTCAGGACTGGCTTTTGAACTTCCAAATAAAGCATGGGAGGTCTGTAGTGATGGTATCAATTATACAATAAAGTTGGTTGAGTCAGTGTTTCCTATAAAGTTCTTGATAAAACCATCTTTCCCTTCATGGAGCCACTTCCATTTTTTTTTCTGTTTAGTTTCTTCAGTCTAGAAATTTGTGTCTGCTCCCCATTTTGACAATAACATTTTATATTACCATTAGTTTACCAAGGTATATTGTCACCAGCTTTGTCACCTGTAATACTGTCCTCTTAGTGGGCAATACATTCAAAATAATAATGAATTTACTTCAGTAAGGACTGGAACGGTCAGTGAGTATATAATTTCCTGTAAGGGTGATTTGAATAACAGGCTGGATAACAAATCTGTTCCAATATTTTAAACAAAATATTCATATTTCCTCTCCAAATTCCTGATATCTCAATGATTACAACCTTTAACATAGTTCTAAGACATGCAGATCGAAAAATTCTCAGGAAGAACAATATTAAATCTTTGGTCCTTTAGTTGCTCTGAGAGTGAAAAAAAATAAAAATCTTAATTATCTTAATATCTGAGATTCCAGGCTTGGATACTTTTGCAGTCAATACCATCCACAGCTTCAATCTGAATTGGCACATACTAACATACTTCCAGAATGAGTGAAAATTCATCTTAGGGTTATGTTCCAGTTCCAGAAAATGTAGACTGCATTGGACCCCACATCCGCAAGGAACATCTATCATTCTGTCATATGTGGAAACTGAAATAAGTAGAGCAAGCAAGTGAAAGCTTGGAAGCAAGTGATTTTCATATCCAATCTCATTAGCACCAATACATGTCTATATGCACCCAGGTGTGCACAGACACATAAAAAAAGGGTCCTAGTGTTATTCTGAGATTATGTAAGCAATTCATTTCACATTTCATTAAACACAGAAGAGGGACCTATTAAACAAACTTTACATAACATACGGATTTTTTTATTAAGTCAGAAGTACATAAGCATTTCCCATATTGAGAATTTAAAATAAATAAGTGACAAAATTATTCCCTTATGCACATTCAGAAAATCTAAGCATGGTTATATAGAATAGAATGTGGCCCTCTGCTGAGTTTCCATGTGCTTCTCGAAAGGACATATTTAATTTTTCAAATGAACCATTATGTAATTAAAAAAAGGGTGGTACTTAAGAATGAGCTTGCTTAAAAAAACCCTATAACTTTAGTTGCTTTAGAGCTGAATTCTGACATTCCTTTCTTGCATCATTTGCACAAATCAAGTCAGTTTGTTCCAGAAACCTATTAATTTCTTTAACCAAATACTTCTTCACACACTATTTAATTTCTCCTAGAGCTCCGGTAAGTTTTCAAGTCAAGGCATATCTGTTTCAGGGAGTTATGGCAAGAATACAAGCTCAAACGTTCAAACAACAAACAGCTAGCCTAGGAGAGAATTTACTTTTAACATCCATAATTCACAGGATTGGAAAGTCAGGAAGTGTGTTATGCAATGACTGCAAGAAAGGTTTACATGGAGGTTAAATCATTGTAATAGCTGCATATATTGCTGTTCCAAGGGATATAAAAAGTGATGCCTTAAAGTAAAACTTCCTCCCATTGCAGCTCTGTATCTAAACAGCTGTCACTTAAACATCTGCATTGACTCTTCTCCATGGAGTCTTTAAAGTGATGGCAGAACCATCCACAATCACTGCCTTTAAAAACGGTAGGTAACAAAGGATGATTACTGCCTTCTGGAATATTTACATATCTACTTGAAAAAAAAAGAAAAAGCTAGCGTTTCCCATATTATGCTCAGAAGCTGTCCCATTGTGATATATGAGCGTTGCATGAACATAAAGTGATCTAAGCACATTTCCATTCATAACCTCTTGTTAAAGATATTTTTAAATTAAGTTAAATAGTAATGAAGATTTGGTATGCTCTTTCTGATTTGCTGTGGTCGTGTAGGGAGGGATAAGGGATATTTAGATCATTAAAGCTCAAGTCAGTTCTTTCATTTGTGAATATTCTAACATTAGCCAAAAAAAATCCATAAAAATAATTGTATTTTGCTTATGTGTATTTTATCAAATGTCCCATTATATGTAAATTTTCAGAGATAAAGAAGAGATTGTCTCTCCACTCCTAGTGTTATTTCACTCCTAGTACAATTTCCCAGCAAATTAACAAAAGAAAGGATCAGGAAAGATTCAGTGTTTGAACTTTAGCTGGAATATATTTTTCCAGCCAAGCAGTGAGGGATATTTTTCTCATTCATATTCAACCCTTCTATGTTCACCCCAGAATTTTTTCTTCAAGAGGTCCACACAAGGGTTCTTCAGACTTCAGTGTAGAGGAGAGAGATGCAACAAGTGTATCGCCTTCATTAAATCACTACCATATTTTGGAATTTAGATAACTTACCATGTATATGCCAAAATTATAAGAAATGTAAGATAATGTAAAATATCTTGCCATATGCACTTGTCAAGTGCATCATTGTTGGGCTGAAAAGATTTACTGGATAACTCTTTCATTAATTCACAACCTAGTAGAATTTTTTCCAACAACACATTAAAATGAAATACATCTAGAATGTATAAAGATGGTTTTGTAAATATAAGTTTGATTTTTATATAATAATAAAACACAATATGTCAGATTTACATCCCTATTTCAGCAGAGAAGAACCTCAAAGGGCTTTGAAATGAGGAATGAGACTGTCTCCATTCACACAATCATATTTCTTTTCAACAAGTTGCTGACACAGCAACAGAAAATATACAAAAATTGAGTCCAACTTTGTGCTGACAAACAACATAAAGGGTACACTTCACTAATGGCATAGTGGCCAATGGTGTATTGCAAAGAACACCTCTCACCACCTCTCACCACCACTACTTCATGTAGGAATTGTTGTTTATTACTTGTTTATTAGAAATAGAATTACAAAATTAACACTATTTTAGTATTATTTATTACACAGGACATAGTGACAGGTTCTCACTCTGTCCAAATAGAACCAAATTAGCACTTCAGACCAACAGTAATCCTACATTCCTAATATTGGAAAGAATGCCAGGTGTGGATTCACACAATCGGCAGAGGACTAGAACAGGACTTTAACAATTGTCATCATGACGTTCAGCAAAGCAGCATACAGTAATATTTTTATACTTTGTCAAAGATCAGCCTATTAAGGAGAAAAATTATGAATAACACAGTGATGCCTTTGTGGATATCTATGACCACTTCTTTCCAAGTTCTTGAAGCATAATGGAATGCCGTAAATTAAAGCTACATGCTGTCACAAAAAAAAAAATCAAACAATTCTGGCTTAGAATACTTGCTGAAATTCTTCCTATTTCTTTCTTTTAAATACAAGTTTGTTAAATAGAATACTATGATCCACCCTTCACACTTGTATATGATTGGTATCCATTGCAATAAAATCAGATGTGCAGTATTTGCACTAGGTTAAATCAATGTGCTTTTTTGTAGAGGTATTTTTGGTTTTCTAGAGGATTTTCCAAGTATATCTGTTATTATGTAACCCAGCAATAAAAATAAGTTTATTAAATTATAAAATAATGCTAATTCTAGTGAGCATTAAAGAAAGATAATTAGAGATAATTTTAAAATATGCCCACATGCATTTATGATTGCTCCTTAATGTGGTGTTACCTCCCAAATATAATATTACTCATACATCTTATTAGACTTGAAACTGTTCTATAGCTTTCAAGGCTTTTTTGTTTTTTTCTAAATTGTAGTTGTTTAGTAGTATGAATTAAAACACATTTAGTTAGAAATTGGTAAAAGTTCACCTTGTTATTATTATTTACAGGAATGAAAGTAGTCCCAACAGCAAATCCTTAGTTGCATAGCACTCTTTCAAGGTTTTGTAGACCACAATTGTATAGATATGGTCAGCATTTTCAGAGCACGAAAAAAGATTTCCTATATCTCTTCTAAATTATATGCCTTTCTGCTGCCTGAAAAACAGCTGCTGTGAATGCTGCTGGTGCTGCTTCTTTCTCTGAATGTCCATCAACCTGTGCTACAGCTGAAATGTCCAAAGATTCCACGACCAGTAGGTGCCAAACTCTTACCCCTGTCTTGCCTCAAAGTCTGTTTCAAACACGTTATATCACTGCCTTTACCCTTTACAATAAATTGAAACATATACAATGATCCTGCTTTATCATCTTGAACAGGTAGGTGGCCACTAATAAGTACTGCAAAAATAAGTCAGGTGAAAACCAAAGCTGTAGAATTTCTATTCTGTCTTGGCTAATTGTTCTCTTTTCAACTTTCTCACTTAGTAAGGAAAGTGTACTTAGCCCACATATATTTTTTTTTCCTGTTAATCTTCATTTCAGGGTACTTTTATCTGGCAGGAATACAAATTTGTACAGCGCCATGCAAATTCATAACCCTATATTAGTTTTATAATTTATAGTGTTAATATAGATAATATTTTGGGAAAATCATAGCCCTCAAATTCTTTCCAGTGCTAAGTACAAAGGGAAGCTTAGCCACTGCAGTGATCCAAGTATTGACTGCAGCCATTAGCCCAGCATAAGGCAGAAATTGTGACAATATCTCCAGGGGAATATATACCACCTTGTGAAAGTGGATACAGACACACAGATGGAGTTACAGGATGGATATTGACATATTAGGAAAACCGCAGCCACCTGCTCCAGACTTTTAATGCTCTTGTGCCACCCTGAGTGCCAGAGATCCTGGATTATAGCAGCAGTAGTCTGAGAGGGACTCTCTATCAAGGCTTGCTAGGAGATACGGACTAGGTTCAATGCTTACTGCTCCAGTAGAAGAGCTCTGTATGCTTCCATATATACTGTGAAGTCCTCTTTGATGCGTGAACAGTTTGTATTTAGTGACTGTATATTTAAATATAAAATTTATTTTATTTAATCTAAAGATATAGTTTACAAAATAGCCACTTTCTTTAATCTCCAGTTGCCTGAAGATAGCAGACTTATTTTTTAAACTAAAAAAAAGACTCTACTTTTTAAATTCTCCATTGATAGCACTTCCCTGCTATCAATTCTTCAAATCCTCTAATAAATTACTTGCCATTGTGAAAGCTCTGTACACTGTGGCATGATTGTTTCTGTTCTCATTTTGGAAATCCTTCCCTCTTCCCCTCCCCACCAATGGAGGAGAGGACTTAACTGTTTGAATTAAATTTTATATTCAGGCTTGGTTTAATTTTCTCACAGTCACCGGAACTCAAAGTAATGTTTAAAGCATTATTATGCATGGAATTGTAAAACACATTAATTTTTTGCACACACCTACATCTTTTGAAGAAAAGAAATGCTGGAAGCCTCCACTCCCAGTTTATTCATTGTTACAAAAATTGGTGTTTAAGCATGTCAATTTTTATTTTCTCTGTAGAGTGAGAAATATAAAACCCCTTGATTTTCCTTGAAATTATATGACAAGACCATCTGCTGTTTGCTAACAATTCTTTAATGCTTGTCCTCATACTTGTCCTGCTACTCCTCTGGCTCAGAACATGTTCCCAGCTATATGATGAGTGACCTCTTGTTCCAGCACATCTATTTCTTTCAGGCAGAATAAGATTGCTTAGAATACATTGTTCTTTCAGCCACCACACCAAAACTCCTGCTCAATTAAAAAGCAGGAAATGTTAGCCATCATAACAGGCTTCCTGTCACTTTTGAATTCTATTTGTCTCCCTTAGCCTGAAATTCAGAAGTCTTCTTTTGACCTTCACTGTCACCGCCAACTCTGGATTGCTGGCAGACATTATCCACACTCCACTTTGCTGACAGTACAGTGATCTTCACCCCATCTACCATGACAACTGCTTTATGGAACCCATAAACAGTTCCTCATTTCTGAAATTCTCACTGGATTCCATTGATACTTTTACTGTTTTTTCCCCTGGACTGAATGACAAAATCGCTGTGCAGTACTCAGCTTTTGCTATTTTATTCAAATGTTGGATAGTATCTATATTAATTTTCCCATTCTGAACAATGAAGAGGGCTCTGTATTCCAGTATTCTGTCACTCCATTCCTATTGTGCCCTTCCTTTATATATCTGATTGTCTGATAAATAGTCCATGGCTAGACGGTTATCTTACATAATTTCCGGGCTCTTTATTTTACATTTATATTAAACAAATTTGTATAAGAAACCAATAAAAGGAAAGAACTTCTTTCTTTGTGACAACAAAGATTAGAAATCCTTCGTTGGTATCATTTCATATAAGCGGACATTCTCAGACAACACTTGGTTTTCGAGAGATTAAAACAAAATGTATTGTTGTGAGATTTTAGGACAATGTTATAATTATTGATAAGAGTATGTTAGTGTTTACTGAAGTGCAAGATGCTTCCAAGAAACAGTTTTTATGTGGAATTGGCTGAGTATATTTCAACCCTGATGAGCAGCAACATGTGGGCAAATGCTGCACCAAGGGCACGATGAGGCACCTACGCCTCAAAAGTCGATGTGAACAGGCAGGTCCTCTGTGACTGAGGTGCTGCCAACATTGATCAGAAATTGCAAGGAAACACAAAAATCACGGTTTAGGGAATAAATATGCATCCTTACTCAAACTTTTGGCCAAAATAAAACTACAACAAGGAGACAGCAGGTCTGTATTTACTATACATGAGTTCTAATGAAGAAAATGCCATATGAGGTGATTTGCATAGCTATTTTAAAGAGTTAAGAGGGAAATTGCTACAGATTCATGTGATGCTTATTGGTGGAATATAGATTCTTATTAATTAATTTAGGAAAAATGCATATTGTTCATCATACAAATATTTTCTAGCTAAAATTAGAGAACCATAGAATCGTTTCAGTTGGAAAAGACCTTTATGATCACTGAGTCTAACCACTAACCTAACATTGCCAAGTCCACTAATAAAACATGCCCTGAAGCACCACATCTACCCATCTTTTGAATATCTCCAGGGCTGGCGATGACGGTAGTTTCTTAAAATCTATTCTTTTATTTCACATAAGAAATCAAAGGTTAGTTGTGACTACCTAGAAATACAAAGTAATATTCATTGCACTAGTTATATAAATCAAGGATCCTTTCTAAATTCCATATGCCTTGATATTCACATCTCTTTCCCATAGTTTTTAATGCTTAACATCATAAGTATCTGATAAATTACTTTCTGCTTATGTAGATGATAAGGTCTGTTCCCTGAGGACCTAAAACTGAATTATTCAGTGCTCTCTGACAACACTCAAGATGAATTAAATAAAATCAAAATGAATCCTGATGACTTTCCCCTTATATTCACGTTTTAAAATAATAAGCCCTGACAAGAAAGGCATTACCATCTCATATGGCCCAATTAGAAGAACTAAAGACTTGAGGCCATATTATTTGCTATGGCAATTTCCTGTTGAACTACATTGGAATGATCTGCCAGAAGTCTGGCTCTATTCCCAGCCTTAAAGCTCATGCACAGGGATTTGATAGTCTGAGAAGAAAAAAGGACTTCAATGTAAAAAAATTACATTATTCACAAATAATTAATAGTAAAAATGGGGGAGAGGGAGAAATTGTCACATTTATTACACAGAGCAATAAAAGTAGACATTTCTGTCCTATTTACTTGCAGGTTAAGCATAGTGACAGAGCTGGTATAAGGAAGTTCAGTCTTTCCCAAGGTCACAGCTACCCAAAAGTAATTCATGATTAAACTGAAATGGTTTTGGTTTACTTATTTTTTTAAGCTGATTTTATTTATAATGTTTTTCAAAATCTTTATCTAAAGCTCCAGTTAAACACTTACAAAAAATTTTAAATTTTACGTGAGAGAATTACAAAAGAATGGTGTAGCATTTTATAGATAGCAGTCACATTTGTCTTACTGGCATTAATCAATCAGAATGAACACACTACTAGAAGGTCTTGTCAGTAATACACGTTTGCACATCAGATAATTAATCATATACTTAAATATCAGTCTTTTCATCAATCTAATACTCTATAAATACTCATCAATAGAAACAAGGAAAGAGACCCATCTAACTTTTTTTTGTGCTTTAGGTAATATGACAGAAAATATAATTTCCTGTCAAGTTATCAAAAATTGATTTTTCCATGCGTTGTAATCATAAATGAAAAAGATATTTGCTTGTGTCACTCTCATTCACATACATTTGGTATTCACATTCACATTCGGTAGTAAAATGTAAAAATAACTTTAGAGAATCTAAACCTTCAGTGAATCTAAATTGCTATTATAAAACCTTGTCACAGAAATATCAGATATTCTGATTATATATGTGACATAAATGAATGCTTGTAAGTCAGAGAAAAAAACTGAAACAACGAAGTGTATATGGTGCGAGCTTGGGTATTATTTCTAAAAGTGTAAAAGAGATGTTTCCTTCAATAACTATTCCAATTTTTTTGACAAGTTTATATTTTAGAATGTGCATCTATTTGAATGCTGACAACAGGTGCTATTATATTATTTGTTGCTTATCCTGATACAGAATCTTCATGGTTGTAAGTATTGTGTAAAATTACAAGCACACTGCTTTGCCACAGATTTTACAACCTAGAAAGAAAAACCACAAATAAAGAGTGAAAACAAAAGACACATCAGAAATGCAGCAGAAATGATGAAAAAAACCTGCATTCACACACCTTACAATGCAGATGCCTCCAAGAAATAGACACTAGATTTCTTGTCTTTCATTTCCAACATGTATTTTTACAGAGCTTACCATTTCTTTGGAACTGTGAGGCAAACTTTTATGTATTATCAGGAAAATAATTGGTAGTATAGAATTAAAATCCTCTTAACTCAAAAATATTGTTTCTCACTTATAAGGAATTGAGTTGGGTAAGAAGAAATTTGCATTCTTTGGACTGTGTTTAGCCCTCACTAAAATTCTAAGATGGAGAACAGTTAAAACTTATTTTAATATGAATAGTCTGCAATATTTTGTATCTCATACCATAACTTCAACACTGACAGCAGTAAAAGGAGCTATAGTGATCTGATAAAAAGGAACAGTTTAAAGGAGTTATTTAATTGGTTTGAATATTAAAAATAATTCATTAAATAAAATTAAGATAAGTATAATAATTTATTGAATTTAAAAATAAAGTTTCCCTTTTCTTTTTTCTTAAGCAATAATGGAAAACTTTCCAAAATATATCAAGTTGAAAGGTGTGGAGTCAAGTTAAACAAGGATAGATCAATGTTAAAAACGATAATAAATTACTCAGAAACTTGATGAAATTACTTAGAGTTCCATTACATATGAAAAAAAATAGTATCTAGATGTATATTGAAGTTAAGAAAAATTGGCTTAGAAATTATTCCTTAGCCTATCTGGATCACTGTGAATGGAGATGGAGAGCAGATTTCATGTTTGCTTCCTCCTTAAGCATTACACCCTGTTAGTTTACTTCACCATTAGTTTTCTAGATAATTTTGTGCCTGTAGCACTAGAAGTAGTGCTAATTCTAGTGCTAACACAAATTGAAACCCACTAGTCCTGTTCACAGACTAAGATTTTTATATGATTCACTTCATGTACACTAAGACAACTCCTGTGCCTTAAATCCTAGACATTGCTATGCTAATGGGTCCATAAGTAACCCTATGTTGTCCAGGCTGATCAGACTTGGACTTAAAATCATAATAATATTGCAAAAATATCTTCTGTACACATTCAAAAGTTCATTTTGTTTGTGTTTTAAAATGCCTGGATAGGTACTCCAAACATTCCACTACAGTTTTCATTATACCCCTCCAGCTTAATAATGGGCAGAGGAATACTTCATGAAACAAGCCTGTCCCTTCACCATACACCTAACAGTAACTTACCGCTAATTAAGCCCCATCTTACATAGAACAAAATCTGCAGTTCTTCATGCCTTGAAGAACACCTTGCCAAACCTTGCCCTCCTCGAGTAAGTAACCTCCATACACAGAAGTAGCAGTAGGCTCTGAATATGTCCATTTCAAACAATGGAATAAATTAATGGGTGAACAGCTCCCAGATCTCTCCTAGTTGGTACATATAAAAAATACATGGCCAAAGTCAACATATGGCATCCTAAAACTGCTTAATCTAAAGATCCCAATAGCAGAAATCATGGGAAAGTGGAGAAGGCTGTTTAGAACACTAATTTAATGACAAACTTAGGCTACAATTGCTTTAAAATAATCATCTGACAGATTGCCTACAGCCATCTTTATTTCTTTATCATCTTATGACATCCATAAAGGGCAACCTTTATTTAATAGCAAGATCTGACATTTACTGCTATGCCTTAGACAGACAGTGTCCCCTTCAATTTTTGAAGTCAGAAGTGCATCATATCTCCTGTCGGGAGAACAATGTGTGATAACCAAGTTTATTTTTCAGATATCAAAATAATGTTTAAGCCACATCAAAGCAGCTGCACAGTGACCAACAGAGGAGATTTTCAGGTAGTTAGCAGACTTTTTGGATAACATTGACAAGAATAAAATACTGTCTGCAAAATAAATACAAGTGATAAAAGAAGGTAATCAGGGCCTTTCATAAAGGCAAATACTCAATTGCTGTATTGATTCCACTAGTGCCTGTTGGAGTTAATTGTATCTAAACCATGGAACTCTGGATGGACCCTCATCAGAGAGTTCTTGACTGCAGTTTTCGTCAGAGAACTGCTTTCAAAGCAAAATTTCATCTAGTATTTCAAAACAATATTGACTGTTCCAGGCATTCAGAAGTAATAATCAGGCTTATAATTGTCTTAAAAAGCCATAAGATTTTATAAAATGGTTCCATCTGCATTTGATTTACTTTATGATTTCTGCATTTCTAGGGTACATTCATATTTTTTTTTCAATATTTTCATAGAAGGAATCTTTTCTCCTCATTAATAACTTATTAATATTAGCTCAGATATGTAAGCAGAGCTGCTGTCTTGGCCTTGATCCTGACACGGATGTTGCACAGGACAGGTGTTAGGCAGGTGTAAATGTAAATGTGATCATAGCAGGCCCTGATCTGCAAAACTTTCTAAGAGGACTGGCACACATCAGTCTTCAGCAGCAGAACTTGTTCTGCACAGCTTTTGCTTCAGCCACCCCTGCTGTTTCAGTCATGGAAGAGCCTCCCAGCAACACAGACCTTCTCAGCCAATTTATTCTGAATTATGTTAATAAGGGTATTTATTTTTATAAAATAGGCATAATTTTACATTGTCTCTTTCACAGCATCATCCCTTTCACAGTCCCCATTTTAGTTAATCATGCAGGCTTAAACTTGCTTACTTGATGTAAATTTACTAGAAATGTGAAGTGTCAAGTATTTTAGCTTAGAAGTTTTGTTTTCCTTTTGGGTCCTGTAATGACCTCTCAAAAATGAAATTACTGTGAATGAACAATACTTTTCCCCTTTAGTTTTGTTTTATCCAGAATTCAGAGAGAAGCTGAAATTAAAATGAAACTTTTTGTTTAGCAACAATTTCAAATTATACAGTGCCTCATGCCAAAACAATCTTTGTGTGATGTTCATCAGGCTCAACAAGATCGGCACTGCTATGGGAACGTTGCCCTTAGATAATCATGACTTGCTGTGAATACACAGAGCACAAAGCATTGCCCATGCCAGCCTGATAGACACCACCACTGTTTTGTCTAGTATCTTTCTTTAAGCAATGCATAGTGATGAATATAGCATGAAGTGGCTCTGGGAGTCCAGAGATGACTACACGAAGAAATTGCAAAAATCACACTGGTCTGGACAGACACAGAAACACAGTAGAGATGTGACACTTGAGTTCACTTCAGTATATGCTTCAAGTCAAGTATCTGTATGTATTTTTTATTAATATAAGTTGTAGTCTAATTTATATACTTTAAATCAAACATAAATACAGTGGCAGACAGAACACTGTATTTAAACGTTGGGAAATTTAGGTATCTAAGTTTAGCTTAGTGATTAAGTTCCAAAATGCAAATTCCAGAACTGAAACTATCACCTCTTTTTATCTTGTATTAATAAATGCATATTATGTTTCTGCCGAAGTTGAAGAACCCAGAATATACTCTTACACTGCTTATCACTTCTGCAAATTGCATTTATGATTATGCTAAACATAGATGGTTTTCTTCTGATTTTTTCAAACTCCCCATAATTCTTTTGTTGTCTATGTGTGTTCATCACATACAAGCATCAGCTGACCCAGCTGTTTCAGAACTAATTTAGGTATCTGTATGATATATGCATACCTGTAAGTAGCCACAGCTGCAGTATAACAATACCATCCATACATGGGGCAGCTATTTGCTCTTCTTTGCTGTCAATCCCATATATATCACTTTCATTTGATCCCATGTTTCCTTCTAATTCATCATGCCTGAACCAACCAAACCACTGGACAAAAACAAACGTATTTCTTATACATCTCTTTCAAATATCTTCATTACTTCTGCCTCCTACTTCTTTCAGTCTCTTTCAACCTGGTCTAGTTGTATTGCCTTGGAACAGCAATTACTTTCTAAAATATTCTAACATCTTTGGTACACATTCTTAGTATGACACTCATTACTGCACAAGTATCCACTGTTTGAAACAGATGTGAAAATGGATAACAAATTTGAAAGGGCTACCATCAAGCTTGTGTAAGATTTACAGTGTGTTTACTCTGTTGTAGCCCAGACCACTTAAGAGAGGTTTTGCTTGTTTGCCCGTTTTGCAAATTTTCTTTTTTTTTTTTCCATCTGCCATCCTGAAGTCAGAGCAAAAAGGCTGAGGTACAAACATGTACTATTAACAGTCCACAGTTTTAAAATGCTAATCCCATACTGTGTGTGAATGCAACGTCATAAGCAATGAGAAGGGATAGGAGGAGGGAACAAATGAACAACAGAAAACATGAGATATTAATTTTTTATTTAATGGATTGATTAGCATATAGCTTTTCAGGTAGAATTTCCAAGAGAGCAGATAGTAGTATGTATCCACAACGTTACCATTTCCTTGATCTAACTGCAGCATACACTCCACAGTCCTAGTCAGCCTGGATCCTGGGTTCCATGTATACATATTTGTGATATTTTAGGGAAAGAAACAGCTCTGTCGTTATAGAGTGTTTCCTTCTCTTCTGCCCTGAAAAGGTTAGTAATGACAGGTCAGCCTCTAATTGCATAGTCTATTTCCCCCCTTGCCCTTTTCAGAGGCAGAATCCATGCAAAACTTCTAAAATACCATGCAAGCTTGAAGAAAGGGTTAGAACAGGTTTGGGAGAAAGTGCTGGTTATCGAAGTCTTTCAAGTGAAACATCATTGCAAGACAAAGGCTGTTATAAAAATCTTTTCAGTGGATAAATTTACTCTCTCTTCCTAATCCACAGTGGAATTTCCTTTTAAACATGAGTCAGATTCTCAGTGTGTGTAAACCACAGAGAACCAGCCAGAGAAGCAAGATTTATGTCCATCTTTCTTTATTTTTTATTATATCCATTTACTTTCTATAAGCAGGTCTTTTAAATAGCGAATTTAAATGAATGTTGATGATGGGAGGGGAAACAAGAAAAACCCAACAGGAAGGAAAGTTCATATGGACAAATGGTTTAGCTTTTACAAAAATAGTGTTTGTGATATAGAAAGTAAAAACTGTAAGTTAAACCTAGGAGGGAAGTTCTGAAGTTACTATTGTGAAAAACTTGCTACTATAACTTTAGACTTTGCCCCAAGGCAAGTAGTTATCCTGAGAGTATTTACAAATCACTAAACTGGTCAGAAGCACAGAGAGAGAATTTTTATTTCTAAAAAGTGAAAATCTGCTTAGGTTAAGCTTGTAAAAAAAAAATTCTTTTGATTTGCCACTATTTTTTAAAGTATTCATTAGCAGCCAAGCAAAAAAAGGGATGAATTGACATGAAAAAGGAAAGGAATTAAGATTTCATTTCAGGTTTCTACACAGAACCCAAGCTATATTACTATGAGCATCACATGGCTTGTAAAAGCACATATTCGGGTTTTTTCCCCCTCATGTACACAGGGAAAGAATAAGGAGCCCAAATTTCCTGTTTAACTCCTGCCCTTATTATTATTGTAATTACAGCAGTTGGAGTGATGGGGGGGGTGAGGGGGGGAGGGAAGAATTTCTAATTTTAAAAGGGATAGTAGAATACAAATAAACTCTGTGGGAGGATGTCACCCCCTCCTCCATAATGTCACCTATTCTGGTAAAGGTAGCTAACTCAGCATTCCAGACAGGATACTCATTGTCCTATGGACTTGAATTTTTTTTTTCCTGTAAACTGGAACATACGTAGTAGGCTAACAATATACAGATGAACTTTATAAAAATATAATTAAGATCGGTGTCACTGAGCCAGCAAAAAGTCAAATTTAACCAGCAGTGCATGCAACAGACCTATCTAAATGTCAGCAACTGTTCTAAGCAACATGATCAGTGCATCAAGATAACATATAAAATGTTTTTGGCATGCATGTGAGACTGGTGAAAGGAAGAAGGCATTGAGAAAAAGCTACAAATCTTTTTAAAGAACTTATTCCCCCAAAAATATAACAAAGCAAGGAAAGAAGGAGAACATTTAGCTAGGCAGATCTAAAAAAAATCTTTTTTTAGTTCATCATCCTCAGCTCCCATCTAAGGAAGGAGAGAAATATGAATCATGAATTAGCAGACTTTTATAAAAAGAACAGTTGCCAAATGCTACCAAAGGCTTCATATTTTCACCACTGACAACATCGATTTCTTTGTCAGATAAACCTATAACTTAGGAAAAAATCTTCAACTCCTTTAATGTCTTTGAATTTGATGTACCTACATATTGGGCTTCTGGTCCATAATAGCGTGGTCTTTTTTCTGTCTATACAGAGAAACTTTTTGCTGCAGCTGTAATCACCTTGTCTTACATGGTATCTTTCTTGTACAGAAACTCATACACTTTCCTCCCTCTGAGATGTGCAACATGTAGGTGCTGCCCACCCCATTTGTTCACCACTGATGCTGTTACTCTAACAGTGTAATCTGAGTTCCTCTGGTATTTTCTCTTTTAATATCAAACTGAAATTTCATTTTCTTCTTAGGTCCTTTTTCAGTACCTCATAAAACTTCCTACTTGTTCACATTTGCTCTTCTAGTAGTGTTTTAACAAGTAGCAATCATTTTTCAAAGTGTCTCTTATGGAATTGCTAAACATTTTATGATGAGTCTGTGAAAGTGACTCTGCTTGAACTTAGATGCTTGACACCTCATGTTTCTTCCTAAAGTCAGACTTAGCTGTACAATAAAATAGGGCATACATGTAACAGGGAGGTTTTCAAGATAAAACACAAACTTTGGACATCTTAGACTGCTTTGTAGACAAGTTTGTACATCTTGAGAGGACGGAAATCTTTAGGTACAGAGGATCTATATCTTCTGCATAACTGTTTCATTCACCTGATATTTGTTTTTTCTTCCTTGTATCTGACTTGCACATTAACTTCCTGCATCACCATCTTTTTGTAGGACATATATATATATATAACCTATAACCTCATTCATTTAGTTTTAAAAATATTTACCTGACACCATTAGATTTGTTTCTTCTCTTGAAAGAAAAGTTAGCCAACTTTATCACATTTTTTCATGTGTGACCATGTAGAAATTTTTTAGTCACTCATAGAATACAAATCAGAAAACCAGAAAAGTTTCTCTTCACAAAGCTATGACTAGTTCTTCTTCATCATTGCCTTTGTTTCTTTACAAGTATTCAAACAATGCTTCCTTTTTCATATCCTTTCTCCTCTAAACTTTCTAACTTATTTTTCTGGTTCAGTTTTTCTGTTTGCAGCATCTTCTGAGGGAAATTAAAGTTTTCAGCATGGATTTTTTAGAATGTGTATACCTCCCACGTTTATCCCGCTTAACTCCTCTCAATAAAACCATGTCTAGTTGATGCTGTAAACACGGAAACAGGGTCTATGGTCTTTGCAGTATATATATTGGATTAAGAATTATGACTGAAGTTCCAGTGTCCAGTCTACTTTAATTATCATTATCTGCCTTTGTGAGCATTTCTTGTGCTGCAGGAAATGTCCCATTTATTTTGTTAATTAAGTTTTTATAACTACCTAATAGCTATTCGGGTCTGCCATGGCAAGTTTGAATTTTTGATCAAACATTAAATCCCCAGATATATCCAACTCCTGCAAGGATAAATCCTGAAGGGTTTTTATTGGATTGTTTAATGCCAAAATGAGTTAAGTCAGATTGACTCTAACAGTACATGGAGTACATCATTCCATAACCTACTTTAATCCTTGGATTTGAATCAAGGATTTACATCTTCTTACATCTTTATTATTAAGCTAGTGAGGATTGCGGGTAGATATGAAACTTTTAAGTTTTCAAATGAAAAAAGCCTAAGAAATATTAAGTGCATTTTTAAATGTACATCTACTATCAGGCTAGTATTATCCCACTACTCTGCAATTCCCAGCAGGCAGTCTTAAGTCCAAAACCAATTTATTCAGCGTATTTGCTTTTTATTTGCTTAATTCCATTTGAGGGTACAATATTTACTACTCTGCTAGGAGATGGAACAGGTCTTGTGACATCAATGGTCCACACTTTATGGTCCACAATGACCCTGCCCAAGTATTTCAGGTTGAGCACCACAAAAGTGAGGCACTTTGCTATCAGTTGTTTACTCTGAAAGACTGATTCAGCTGTACCTAGAGTAAGCAGAGCAACCACACTATTAAATCTCATACTACTACTGTTCCACAAATCCATTGCCTGACTTAAAATATTGAACAGCAAGCTTTTGCCTGTCAAGTTGTGTTAAATATTTTGCCTGACTGACAAAGGAATAGTTTTTAATAGTTGTAAGATAGAGTTTATAGAGCAAGGCTTATAAAGCGGACCCAGTTCCTCTTTGCACTTTGAATTCTGCCTGATAACAACCTTTCACTCAGGCCAGCTGCCACTCATAGGCAATGTGTAAGGTTCAGCAATGATAACCTGAGAACAGAGCATAGATTGTCCCACATCGCTGGTCAAAGCAGCAACAATTAAAGATGATGGATTAGACTAGAATAAAATTTTAATCTCATAACTTTCAGGTGCCTAAATTCAGGTTTCTTAACTGTCTGGAGTGGAACTCACACCAGCAGTGTATAATCTGGCCACACCCAAAAGGAGCTCAGTTCCTCAGTGAGTGACCTCAGGACCATGTACGGTGTTTCAGTAGAACAACTACTTGTCAGGCTGTTTGGATTCTTTCTTATAAAGATATTTAAAACCATGATACGCTAGACAAAACTCACAGCTCTTAGAAACAGCATGTTTGTCTTTCATTTTGGTGGAGAGAAAATAGAAGATAACTTCTATTTATTTCCATATGGTTGAGGGGTTTTTTTGTTATTTAACATATTTTGCTTTATGGATCTTGATAGCCTGAATATAAACAAGTAGTAAAAATCACCATATGAACACAAAGACTTGTCATACTGCAGTTTATTTCATACATTTATAACCTTCCAGTTACCTCTTCTAAGGAAACAATGCATAGTGCCTCAGGGTTGTTTAGCCTGGAGAAGAGGAGGCTGAGGGGAGACCTTATTACTCTCTACAACTACATGAAGGGAGATTGTGGAGAGGAGGGTGCTGGCCTCTTCTCCCAAGTGACAGGGGACAGGACAAGAGGGAATGGCCTCAAGCTCCGCCAGGGGAGATTTAGGCTTGAGATAAGGAAAAAATTTTTCACGGAGAGGGTGGTTAGGCATTGGAACAGTCTGCCCAGGGAGGTGGTTGACTCCCCTTCCCTGGAGGTGTTTAAAGTGAGGGTGGATGAGGTGCTTAGGGGCATGATTTAGGGATTGGTGGGAATGGTTGTACTCGACTATCCGATGGGTCTCTTCCAACCTGGTGATTCTATGATTCTATGATTACAGTTATTGCTGTTCTATACATTTCTAAATTTTGTACGTAAGTCTTTGTGTAATGTTATATTCTATTATATTTTAAAAAATACCAATTTATTAAGTACTCTAATAGCTTTTCTCTACTGAGCTATGTTCATTTATTTTAGTATTGGTGGCTATGCAGTTGTTCTCTGCATGTCATTTATCCAGCTTTATGACAGGTCATGAGGCAAGGGGACATGGGCATAAATGACAATAATGGCGGAAAGCAGATAGTGACAAATTCACCTTACATGGGTCTCTTAATCATGGTTAAATATTCAGCACCTCTATCAGTTTCTCTGTGTCATATGTCCTAAACAGTCCAATAATTTACCTTACATGCACTGGCAGAGCAGTCCAATAGTAATTATTTTTTATCTTCAACACTGACTTTCATGCTAGATGAGAAAGTCTGCTGAGAAACAATGTTGCAATTGTTTGTACAGCAATAATAATAGAGGAAAAAGGGTTCTGCTGCAATTAACAATTAGATTTTTTAATCTACATTCTTGACCTTGCAGCTTCTGATATGTTTAGTGTTATCTGTCAGCGGTGACTGTGCTGTGCTAGTAATCAGGTAGACGGCAACATGCCAGCAGTTAACAGCCACTTGGGTGAAACAGAGTCAATTAGATGACCTTAAAGGCAACAGCAGTGCTGGTGCTGCACAGTGCCTTCCCTTTCTTAAGTGAAACAAAGCAACACTCTGCAGTTGTGAGATTTTCTGCATCTGTCAGCGTTCGCTTCCCATGTCATACTGGAATTAGTTTAGAAAGAAAACAACAAGGCATGAGGAAAGATAGCTTATTTTTACTACCTTATACTACATTATATTTTCTTTTCAGTCATTCAGTAGATAAAAGATTAACACTTACTCTCCAGAGTGGCTCAGAAAAAAATATATAGGGTGTCAGGAATGATCTATCCCAAGAAGTAGCTTAATAATTAAACTAGCTACTGTTTAAATCCCATCCCATGAAATAAATTTGTCATGTTTTCATAGTAATATGGAAAAAAATAGATATCACCATGGAAATGTCATAGATTACTTGCTTTCTGACATAATGAATTACCCTCCCCTTTCCCCCACTTGAAAAAAAAGAGGTCTTCTGATATATTTTACTGAAACACTGTGACATGGTGGAAGGAAATGTTCTTTAATTAATACAATAAATAGAATACTGTCTTCCGAGTGCAATGCAATCAAAATGTGTGGGAAATGCTCATTATACTTCGACAACTCCTTTTATTTCAAAAGAAATTATTTGCTATTAGAAACATTAAGCAGAGGCTTAGGACATTTTATAGTGGCTATCACTCTTTGTCAGACAATTTTGTATTACAGGGTGAAATAGGGGATAAAAGCTTTCAGATGTATCTAGCAGTAGAGAAAGTGAGGAGAAAAATTGGAGATCCTGTAATAGACAGCCAATTAAAATTTATCATTGTTCTACGTACACTGTCACACACTCTGCTTGCAACAATCTCTTGTTTTCAGTTTTGTTTCAAAAACTAATTTATATTTAAATGACAGTCTCTTTCCCCTTCCTACAAGCCATGGAAAGACTGAAGAAATCTTAAGTCATAGCCAGAAAGGCAGACTTACGAAGTAACCCTTAAACCTCAGAGCTGAATTTGTTTTAAAATCACAGTTCCAAAATAACAACAAAGTTGATAAAGGCAAATGTCCTTCATCATCCCAGGGACTCTGTTTATAATGAAAAAGAGGCCTTCAGGAAAGATTAGAGCAGACATTTTCCTGAATCCCCCCAGGAGAGGCAGAGAGTGTCTTGGTGGTGTCTGAGGAGCAGCAAACACAAGCTCATCTCAACTCTCACCTAACTTACCACAGTTACCAAGACTCCTCAGTGGGCAAAGTGCAGTGCTGGCTTCTCACCTGCACACTCTGACTCACACTTTGAAGGACAATTCACTCCGTCCTTTGCCAGAGGCAGCCAAAGGATCTGATGCAGAATCTGTGCCTGGAAGTGAGGTTGTCGGCTGGGTCTTCTGCACCCTGATGGACACTGCGGAGGGAGAGGTTCACTCTGGAGTGACCTTACTTTCCCATGGCCCGATACTAACTGTGATGGCCAGATCCCAGGACTGATCTTCACTCCTTTTATTTAGATTTCTTGAACCAGTAACAAATACATTTGGCACTGAATTGCCTTCCCCAAGTTCATAAGTGTGGTGAGTTGACTCTGTCTGGATGCCAGGTGCCCACCAAGACACTCTATCAATCCCCCTCCTCATCTGGGAAGGGGAGAGAAAATGTAATGAAAGACCTGTAGGTGAGACAAGGATAGGGAGAGATCACTCACTGATTTCTGTACAGGCAAAACAGACTCAGCTTGAGGAAATTAGTTTGATTTATTACCAATCATATCCGAATAGGGTGAGAAATAAAAAACAAATCTTAAAACACCATCGTTCCAATTCATTCCTTCTTCCTGGGCTCAACTTTACTCTTAAATTCCCTACCTCCTTCCTCTACCACTACAGAGGGATCAAGAATGGGGGTTATTGCCAGCACATCACACCTTATTTCTGCTACTCCTCCTTCCTCAGAGGGAGGACTCACCACACTCTTCCTCTGCTCCAGCATGGGGTACTTATGGGAGGTGATAGTTCTCTGTGAACTTCTCCAGCATGAGTCCTTCTCACAGGCTGCAGCATGGACCCTGCTCCAATCTGGGCTTCCCATGGGGTCCCAGAGTCTTTTGGGATTCTACCTGCTTCACGGGCTGCAGGTAGATGTGCTCAGCTATTAACCTCCATGGGCTGCAGGGGGCCAAGCTGCCTCACTGTGAACTTCACCGTGGGCTGCAGGGAAATCTGCTCAGGCACTTGGAGCACCTCCCTCCCTCTTTCTTCACTGACCTTGGTGTCTACAGGGTCGTTCCGCTCACATATTCTCACTCCTTTTTCCAGCTGCTGTTCTGAGCGGGGAGGGGTGTCCCCTTTTTAAATATGCTATCACAGACATGCTGCAGCCATTGAAAATGGGCTCAGACTCAGCCGGCAGCAAGTCTGTCTTGGAGCCAGCCAGCATTGGCTTTATTGGACATGAGGGAAGCTTCTAGTAGCTTCTTACAGAAACTACCCCATTTAGTCCACTCTACCAAAATTTTGCATTACAAACACAATATAATAAACTAAGTGTAATCACAGCTACAGAGGTAAACTGCTGCAAAATACTGATCACCAAGCACTTCCACTATGAGACACAGCAAGCATTTCTCAGAAGTAACTTTCTTTTTTCTTTTTCTTTCTTTCTTTCTTTCCTTCCTTCTTTCCTTCTCTCTTCCCTTCTCTCTTCCCTTCTCTCTTTCTCTCCTTCCTTCCTTCCTTCCTTCCTTCCTTCCTTCCTTCCTTCCTTCCTTCCTTCCTTCCTTCCTTCCTTTTTCCTTTCCTTCTTTCATTTTTTTCTTTTTCTCTTATCTTTTTGCCCTTTCTGTCTTTCTTCCTCTCTCCTCTCCCTGTCCCCCTCCTTCCTCTTCTCCTTACAGTCTTTACCTTTCTCCCTCTATCTCCACTCTCAGAGAAATAGAAATTGCATCCAAAAAATCAGGAATCTGGCACTGAGGTACCAGAAGAAAATTCAAGTTATGGTAAATTTCTCTCTCCCTTATACATCTATATATCATATATTAGCTTTTCACTCCAGGATCAGATACTATGTGGTTGCCTTACACATGGTTTGACAAAAGACATAGTAAAAGGTAGACATATTCGATATAAATGTCAGGTTTTCTGTAATCTGTTTTGTGGTAGATTAAATAAATCAGCATAACACTCTGAAATATCAAATATGGGAGAAATTCTGATCCCATTTGAGATGTTTTTTGATTGACATCATGACTTTATCAAGGGTAAACAATGTTTTGAATCATCATTTGACAAAAATAGATATGAAATTCAGAAGGGGATTGCTTTCGGAATTTCTGTTATCTGAATTTTGTTCATTGAAGGTACATTATAATACTAATTTGCTTTGTATTCAGTTCAACTGTAGGATACATATGTAAGCAGAACTAGATCTAACATGTAAGGGAAATGTGATTGAACAGCAGATTAAAGGAAACTTCATTTCTCACAGGAGACAAGAAAATGATAACCTGAGGAAATACTGCAGTTTACTGTGGAAGATATATAGTATATCAGTTTATCACTGTAAATCAGGAGAGACTAGAGGGTGTTTTTGTGTAAAAATAACTATTTGTTGTTGTAACTTGAAAAAAAATAGGGATACTGGTAAAACTATTGATTTATGTTCTGTAGCCTTCACACTACTAAAGAGATTATTTTTTTCCTGAAGAAAATATTAATCTTCTTTTTAAAATCATAGAAGAGAAAGGATTGTGCTCTTTTCCTTCACCTTTGCAGGTATACATCTATCTTTAGACTCTCATTTTGCCTAGCCAACTCAATGGTAGAGTTTTTTCAGCTCAAGGATTCCTAAAATATACTTGAGGAATCTTGCATGTGGAAAAGCACATGGAGATAAAGTGCATAGATATCAAGAGTAGCAGAGTTGACAAGACTCCTAACATACTTTCAGTGACTTCATAAAGATTCTCTCAGAACGTTTATTATAAGTGACCTTTGGTAGTCTTATACTTGTAGGAAGCATATATTGAGCTTGTAAAAAGAAAATTATGGTAAAACCTTGTGACAGTGGCATTGCCAAAATGTCTTAGAAGTGAAGTAATTTTTGTGACACAAATGACTTTATTCTCAAGTTTAGGACGTGTGGTATAATCAGAAGTTTCCAAGATGGTAGCAAAACATTAGCATTTCAGGAGTGTGCCAGTACTCATTTTCAGAAAAATGGCAGTCCCAGTTTCATTTATACTCTACCTACCTCTCAAGGATTCAGAGAAATATTGGTAAATGTGAACTGTATAACTAAAGTCATGTTGTCTTCTCTTGAGAGTCAGAAATCCCCCAAGACTGACAAACTGCCCCATTTGTCTTAACTCCTAAAGTCTGTGCAGCCCAATGAAGACTGTGTCCACAGCATAGGGGATCCCACATAAAATGCAGTCTTAATTTGTCTTAGCGAGTTTTGCACAGGGCTGAATCACATTTTCATCTGGCACTCATCATATGTTAAAGAGGTAAAAAACTGTAGGACAGTAGGAAGTATATGAACAATTTAGCAAAATATATATGCATTTAAAATCAACTGAATGATTACACTCAAATCAAAAGACTATTAAAAAATTTAGCACATAGTTAAATGCTTTTGCTTAAACAGGGCAGAAAGAAAGCTTTCACCTTGGAGGTAAGAGAAATAAACCCTTGAGACATTTTGATTCCTTAACAAACACATTTAATGCTGTAGGATATTTAAGAAGTGGCAAGCTCATTTAACTTTCCCTTTGAAACAATAAAATTATAAAACATACTATTTGTATGGTGAATTTTTTTAAACTAATTTATCTCTGCATTGGTGCAAAATTAACAAGCAGTAATAAGTGACCAGAGATTGTACCAGTAATTTATTGCCTCAGTTCTGTTCAAATAAAAATATGGTGTGGGCTATGCTGTTTGAGAAAACGCAGGAAGAAATAGTTAGATAATCTTTAACAGTCTTACTAGAAAAATCCACAACTGTAACTCTGAGGCTGTAAATATGATGTGCGATATTTTAATAATGCAGATAGCTGGATATTCTAGTTGATTTTGAGTACCTGACCTCAGACAACAATTAAAAAAATAACTTTAATTTAAACACTAACTTTTTTTTTTAAGAGTTTTGAGGGAACTGGTGGATGTGCTGGCCAAACCCCTTTCCATCATCTTCCAGCAGTCCTGGATGACTGGGGAGGTTCCGCTGCACTGGAGGCTGGCTGATGTTGTGCCCATCTATAAGAAGGGGCGCAGGGAGGATCCGGGGAACTACAGGCCTGTCAGCCTGACCTCGGTACCGGGGAAAGTCATGGAGCGGGTGATCTTGAGTGCGATCGTGAAGCACTTGCAAGAGAACCGGGTGATCAGGCCCAGTCAACACGGGCTCATGAAAGGCAGGTCTTGCCAGAGTAATCTGATCACATTCTATGACCGAGTGACTAAACTCTTGGACGAGGGAAAGGCTGTGGATGTATCTTCCTGGACTTCATTAAAGCCTTTTATACAGTTTCTCACAGCATTCTGCTTCGGAAACTGTCGGCCTCTGGCCTGGACAGGCGCACACTCTCCTGGGTGAAAAAGTGGTTGAATGACCGGGCCCAGAGGGTGGTGGTAAATGGAGTTAAATCCAGCTGGAGGCCAGTGACAAGTGGGGTTCCCCAGGGCTCAGTCCTGGGTCCAGTCCTGTTTAATGTCTTTATCAACGACCTGGATGAAGGCATCGAGTGCTCCCTTAGCAAGTTTGCAGATGACACTAAGCTGGGTGGAAGTGTGGATCTGCTGGAGGGTCGGGAGGCTCTGCAAAGGGACCTGAACAGGCTGGACCGCTGGGCTGAGACCAACGGCATGAGGTTTAACAAGGCCAAATGCCGGGTCCTGCACTTGGGGCACAACAACCCTGTGCAGCTACAGACTAGGAGAAGCCTGGCTGGAAAGCTGCCAGGAGGAGAGGGACCTGGGGGTGTTGGTTGACAGCGACTGAACATGAGCCAGCAGTGTGCCCAGGTGGCCAAGAAGGCCAATGGCATCTTGGCTTGTATCAGAAACGGCGTGACCAGCAGGTCCAGGGAGGTTATTCTCCCTCTGGACTCGGCACTAGTGAGACCGCACCTCGAGTACTGTGTTCAGTTCTGGGCCCCTCACCACAAGAAGGATGTTGTGGCTCTGGAGCGAGTCCAGAGAAGAGCAACAAAGCTGGTGAAGGGGCTGGAGAACAAATCTTATGAGGAGCGGCTGAGAGAGCTGGGGCTGTTTAGCCTGGAGAAGAGGAGGCTGAGGGGAGACCTTATTACTCTCTACAACTACCTGAAGGGAGGTTGTGGAGAGGAGGGTGCTGGCCTCTTCTCCCAAGTGACAGGGGACAGGACGAGAGGGAATGGCCTCAAGCTGCGCCAGGGGAGATTTAGGCTTGAGATTAGGAAAAAGTTCTTCACGGAGAGGGTGGTTAGGCATTGGAACGGTCTGCCAAGGGAGGTGGTTGAGTCGCCGTCCCTGGAGGTGTTTAAGGTGAGGGTGGATGAGGTGCTTAGGAGAATGATTTAGGGATTGGTGGGAATGGTTGTACTCGACGATCCAGTGGGTCTCTTCCAACCTGGTTATTCTGTGATTCTGTGATTCTGTGAACTAACTTTCAAATACCATGATAAAGCAACTATCAGTATCTCATTGCTCTTTAATTAGGTCTTAGGTTAGTTAATATTCACTTACTTGCTGTATTGATTTGTATGTAAATCATAAAATAAAATCACTTAATTTAATGCATTAGTGTAGCTGTATCGCAATGGGTGGCAAGCAGATTGTGGAGATTAAATAACATGCTTTATGCAGCAAGGCTTATTAAAATATGTTTGACAGCTGAGTTTTTGTACTTGTACTTGTAAAATGGAGCTAAACAATATTGTGCTGCTACCCATGAATATGAGACCCAAAACTGGCATGCAATTTCAAGGCCTTTAGACTCTGGAAACCATCATGTTGGCTTTTTTAACTTTGTAAATAGGATTACATTTGGATATATTAATTAAGACTGACTACTACAAAACCAAATCACATGCACTTCTTCAAATGGGTTTCTCTCTTTCTGTTGCAAAATTTGTATTATAATGAATTTGCACCTAATCATAAGCCTACATGATCCAGTCCTAATAACTTTACAACTGATCTTAGCCTCTGTAGGGAGATTCTTCCTGAGAGAACTATTTATCACTTATTGCAGCTTTGTTAGAAACTAATCTGAGACTATAGGCAAATGATTGTTGAAAGCTGAGCTTTCAGTGATTCAGATAAGGAATGTGGTGTGCTAAACAGTGATTCTCACATCAGCAGGTACTTAACAATTTAATCTCATAGGGAGCTAGTGAGTTACTCCCTAAGTAAGCCCAGATGCAAATTTGCCTGCATAGGTAGAGTATGTGTGCTGAGCATCCTGGAGAAAACAAAGACGTAGTAAGCTAAAGTGCTGGGGCGGATACACAATAGCAAATGGATCTGCAGCCTTGCACAGAAACGTACGGAAGCTCTAGGAAGCAGAAGCTACAAATCTGGGTTGATTTTTGTCACCTACTCTTAGACAATTTTCGCTTCCTGAAGATCTTTGCTTGAAACTCATCAACAGGGAGTTGAGGAAGGCAGGCAGAGACATATTTATTCTTCTTGCCATTTTAACAGGGCAAACATTGTTTTCTTTAATGAAAAGAGCAGCTGCAAGGAATACTACTACTTAGTGTCTGATTTGGTGGTTAGAAAGCATGTATGTTGAGCTGTTTCCATTAGTCATAGCTCTGAACAAAGACTACAGACAATCTCTCCTGTCTTCTCACAGGTCACTGAGAGGCATCTGAGGCCTTACTGTCTTTTCAGTTCATTAGGCATAAAGAAGGTCTTAGGAACATCTCTCCATATCAGCATAGCACTAGCGATAGGAACAGTCAGCTCTAAATGTTTGTTTGTCACCTGAGACCAGGCATACTGAGAAGAATTTGTGATTTTGTTCTTGTTGTGTTAGATCAGTACACATGATGTATTCACTGTGAATACTGCAAATATTGTAGCACAAAAAATACTGAACATAAACTGGGAAGATTCTTCAAACACAATGTAAAGAAACTAAAAGAGAATCAACAGCTACAAGTTTGCTGAAGGTTAGGAAAACACAGTTAAATTCCTTCCTCTGCATGGCCAGACGTAGAATTCCAGATCTTTAGGTGCTTTCTACAGCCACTCAAGAATAAGTTTCCCTCTGGGAGTAAAATCATTTTGCTATAAAGGGAGTATAGCTGACTTGCTTCAACCATGTACTGTTTTTCTATGACTTAAAGGCAGGTGAGGTGACCACTTGCAAGGATTTAAAGACTTCTACAGTAAGTTATGAAACTTCAATTCAATTAAGAGCAGCTAAAGTTCAGAACATAAGAATACCTCAATGAATTCAACAGGTGTTTAAAAATTAATGTGATGATAGGACTGTCCAAAGTACTTTAATTCCATTCAGGCTGCTGTGAGGAAAAAAAACACAAAAAAAGTGGTCAGTGATTTTAGAAAAGTGTGTTTAATTATCAAATACAAAAAAAATATATAAGAATAATGGAAAAAATAGCTTATGGATTTTTACATCTCTGTCAGCTCTTTAACCTTCAAATGAATTAAGGGGCAGTCCCACCAAAGTAAGCTAAGAGATATTCAAGACAGTTTGTTTTCCTTAGCCTCTTCTGACGCAGATGAAGAACCTCTTCAAGTATTATTTTATTGCCATGTTCAAAAGTGTCTGTGTGACTCGATAAATAGACAGCTGCAGTTGGCTGAATTTACTACAGAAGTGACTGCAGCAAAACCGTGGAATTATACTGGAAAACAATAGATCCTGTACATGGGTGTGCTAAATCACAACATGTGTACTTTGGTTTAATTGGTCCTTCTCTCTTGCTGCTGGATTTGTACAGATTGGCACGGTTGAATGAGCTGCAAACAACCCTCTGAGGGCAAAGCTTTCATTTTTGTTTAGAATTTTCCACTCAAGTTAAGAACAAGCCTCAAGACAGAGGCTAAGTACAAAGAAACAGAAGGGAGAAATAACTGATGAGATAATTTTTGGATTTGGATTTGCTTTTATTTTAATTCAACTTTTTTTTTATTTTTTTCTTGAAAGTGAAGTTCAATATCCTAGCTTATTCCCCAGTTGCAAAGTACAGCATTTTAAGGTCTTCTTCTCTATGTCTTTGGACATAACTGTGGCATTTGATTCTCTGCCTTGCTGAAGCCAAGACCAGCACCCAAGAGTATTCTCACAAAGTGAAAGCATGCATCTCATTTTCAGAAGCTTTCTTACCAGCAGCCTGCATATAATCTGCTGAGACAGACACCAGCCTTTAGGTGAGCCCAGCAGGATCCCTCTGAGTCTGGAGCATGTGGGGGGCCTGCTGTTGCCCAGATTAAATTTAGTATAGTCTTTAAGACATTGGAAGTCTGTACTGTGACTGGAGTTTCGCAAGTGTGGAACGGGACTGTGGTCAGGTATCTTCAGTACATGCTGCCAGTATACATACAAAGTAATTAGAACTAGATAATTAGTACAGAAAAATAGATCATATGCAGTTTTTTTACCAAGGAAAAAAACAGGGGGGAAAAAAAAAGAAGTGTTGTTTCTGACACAATGTCCTTGAACTCATTTGGTTTTTGCGTCCATATACTCCCATCTACAATTTATTATACATTAAACTATATTATTTTTCTGTAACTTACATGAAATAAAGGTTGACCTGTGAAGGACATTGACAAGACCAAGCAATCTTTTTGTGTTCTTCATTGGGAAACAAGAAGAAACTTTCTTGAATGCTTATCTCCTAAAAATCATGATTTCTACAGCTTCTGATTCAAAGTTAGGTATCTAGTCCAAGTAAGCCATCTAGATTACTTTTATGTAATATAGCTTTCTGTGCTACTGATCACCTTAGCATAGTATTTTTTATTCTATTTCACACTAAACTTCTTCCTGTTCCTATCTCCAGTTAACATCTTTGCCTATATGCTGATTTTATTCTTGATGTGCTTAGTCTTTTCATCATACTGACATCAAATTACTCTGCCATGGTGACATATTAATGCAACAATTAAAGCTTCCTTGGAAAAAAGTGTTTCTTAAAGCTCTTGCAGTAGAATCATTATTTCCAGAAGCTTTTCAACTCTTCAGGTCTTTGAAATGAAGTTTAAAATGATCGTAAGTCACAAAGGTGGGTATAGACAGATCTTGTAATATATTTTTCTTCTGTTTCACAAAATTTACAGAAAACAATACGGAGGCACCACAACTTCCATTCAGCCTCATGATAATAGCAGTTCTGGAAGGCAAAGTAACCAGGAGCTAGAGATTTTACAGTGTGAGAACAAAAGGACCGAAGCTACTCTGAAGAGTTCAGAATTGATGTGAACCATTCTTGTAGGCCAGTGCTTCCCAAACAGCTGTCATGGGATAGTAATGCTCCAAGAGAACGGTGAATATGAAAACCTTCACGTTCCATCTGTTTGCCCTTAGCAACCAACCCTTGCACCATTGCTTTGGGCTGTGGATGAGCCTGTTGTGGCCACAGTAATAGACAGTGCTAGAAATATTGGTGGCTCTGTCTTTTTCTTGCTTGGTCCCTTGTTTTCATGCTAAAAAATGCTTTAAAAATTCTGGATATACATATCCGTTAGCTCTTACTTCACTTTTATGTTGGTTTGGCTGAGAAAGAGTTCATTTTCTACATAGTAGCTAGTAGGGTGCTGTGTTTCAGATTTGTGCTGAAAATAGTGTTGATAATACAGGGAATTTTCAGTTACTGCTGAGCAGTGCTTATGCACAGTAAAGGCCTTTTCTGCTTCTCATGAGACCCCAGTGGCAAGTAGGCTGGGGCTGCACAGGGAGCTGGGAGGGGATATAGCTGGAACAGGTGACCCCAACTGACCAAAGGGACATCCCATACCATATGACATCATGTTCAGCATATTAAGCTGGGGGGAAAAAGAAGGAAGGGGGTACATTCAGAGTTGTGGTGTTTTATTTCCCCAAGTAACCTCTATGTGTGATGAAGCCCTGCTTTTCTGGAGATGTCTGAACAACTGCATACCAATGGGAAGCAGTGGATGAATTCCTTATTTTGCTTTACCTACTAAACTGTCTTCACTTCAACTCATGAGTTTCTCACTTTCACTCCTCAAGTTCTCTCCCCCATCCCAAACCTGAGAGAGTGAGCGAGTGGCTGTGCCAACTCAGTTGCCAGCTGGGGTTACACCATGACAACTTTTTAAAAAGTCTTTTTAATAGGAAATAATTTGGTATCAGTAAGAGTAGGGGAAAGAACTAAACTTTCAATTGAAGTCTAAATCAAACTTTACTGGTTTTGAAGTTATCTAAATTGATCCCTTTATAGTACAGGACTTTGATGCCATTTTAAATAACTTCATAGAAAAGTGAATTTGAAAAAACCTAACGTGCTCAGGGTAATTTAATGTACCTAAGGCATTAATTGCGCTATGTAAGGATACTCAGAGGGTTTTAACAGAGGGCTTTCTGCTTTTTTAAATATGTGATGTAATATTAGGAAGCTGTGGTTTCAGATCATATTTCATTAGATTATATTGCTTTATATTGTGTAAGCTCTACTAACAAATGAATATTCACTGGTTTGGCTATGTGCTTCTCAATATTGGAATATTCTTTAACCAGCTAAACAATGCCATAATGTGCACATATCAAAAAATACTGAATTTTATATCATTAGAAGCCTGGATTTAGACCTGATTAAAACCTATGGGAGGAATTTCCAGATTCCACTGAATTATGAAAAAGAAATTACAGCACGCTGATGGTTATCCTGTTAGAACAGCAAAACTGTACAATATCCCAGGTGAAGATAACTTCTTTTAGGATTGAATAGTAACTTTGCAAACAGCTCAGAGCAGTTACAGAGCAGGAGAAGGGGAAGAAGATTCCATTTTGGGGATGAGAAAGATTTAAAAATTAAAAAGAACTGTCTTCCCTATCCACCCCATCTTTGACGCTTTGTTGTGGTTTTACTCTCAGTCCAGCAATTTTCAGTGGCTGCTCAGGTAGCAACAAATTATGCCATAGCCATAGAAGGGAAATTCCCTTCTTTCTATCCCTCCTGAAACTTGCCTACTCCTCTTTGAGTTCTAACAGACTCCATTCATACCTGAAGATTCTTTTCCAGGTCTCATTATCTTTACTCACTGCCTGCTAGCTGTCTAACACAAGTACTAAACAAAATCTAACAGTCAAATCCTTTGTTAGAGGAGGCAGGGGAGTTGATGCTGAGTAGCTATTTCTCTCCAGGCTCTGGCAATTTAGGCTGACATGAGGAGGAGGAGTTCAAGTGTTGTGGATGTGTAGGAAGATGCTCAATTAAAACCACAGTATTTGTTCGGTAACATTCTCTCCTGCTATATTTAAACACAGCATTACTCCCCTGATCATCATAAAAAATAAGCAACAATTAGAGGACCAGCTTAGATAATTGTGTTTTACTGCTTACAACACAGCTTTATATCCACATGACTTAGTGTACCAATGTTATCAGGAGCTCTGAAAGTCAAGTCACAAGAAAATATAAAACAGTAAAGGTCTAAAGTTATACCCTTCTTATATTCAGGAAGCCGAAATCTTTTTAAAAATATGAGTTCTACTAGAAAAAATTGTTTCAAATACAGGGATTTTGGTTTAAAAATATAGAAAAGCTTATTTAGGCTAATGTTATCTGAATAAAAAAACTCAGTCCAAGAAATGAATTACAAAGAAAAATTAATTACAAAGACAAAAACATAATAGGTTCATCACATAGAACACTTTCAAAAGAGGATTTCCAACTTCTTACATGAATTATATGGCAAATGAGGAGCTGTTTTGCAAAATTCTGAAGTGCAGCATTTTTATCTTTCACCAACAAAACTTTTGTCAAAATATAAAGCCTGGCCTTTATTCTAAGAGATTTCAAATTAATTACTAAAATAACTATAACAACCTACTAAGGGAAAATACATTACAGCACTGTATTTATCAATTTTTGGTAAATGAGCTTTTTAGCAATAAAAATCTTCCTTGAGACAGTAATGTTGACTGACAGTACATTATTGTAATAGACAAATGTCAAATAGATAAATGTCAAATTATTTTAAGAATCTTCCTCATTGAAACTCGTGCATTATTACTTCATCATGATGAGTGGTTTGCAGTGTAGGGCAGGAAGTTTGCAATAGTATTTTATTCCTTGGTAGCATGGGATATTAATTCAGGAGTTGTAGGCAAGTACATTGATCTTTGCTGCCATCCAGAAATGAAATGTCGTGTAGAGCAACTTCGTCATTGCTACTCCAACATACTGCCTGTGGTGCTGCCTTTTAGATTTCAAAACAGAAATGCTTGGTGATCTCTGCAAGAATTTGGGTTGCTATAGAATTTTCTGTATTCTATTGCTTGATGACAATCTGTAAATAACTCCACATAAGAGGCATGTAGTAGAAATCTGTCTTCAGTATTGAAAATGTTTCCTGTTTAGCTTGTGGAAGGCTCAGTCTTGCATACATCCAGAATTGCCCTTGGCATTGTCAGGAATTCCAGAAACACCCGAATACTAAAATGTGTGTCTTAAATTTCATAATGTAGTCTCTGATATGGTTTCCACTCATCAGGAATCTATTGAGCTTTCCTAGAGATGCTTTCATAGCTCCCGCTAAAAACCTATAAAAAATCCTGTGGGAATAGAGCTAAATGTGGGAACAAAGCTAAATGTAGAGAGAAATGAGAACCTTAAGTTTTTCTGAATACTAGCCCCTGCCCCAGCTGACTACAAGGTAGTTTTTCTGTAAAAGCAAAGTCAATGAAGGTGCAACACACACAGGTGTAACACATCAGAAAGGAGTGCAGCAAGGACATCTTGCCTTATGAAGTGAGGGAAAGGGTGTTTGGAGACAGACGTAGCCAGCCCCATCACTAGCAAGGAGAATGTTACCCAAGGAAGATGAATTGCAGCTGCTGCTCTGACAATCCTGACTTCTGGTTGACCTGTACTCATAAAATCATTGTCATATGATGCTAGTACCTGTGTATCAGCTGATATCCTCTGAAAGAACAAAAAATAAATGGTAAAGATAAATGGAATGAAGTACCCTCTGGAAGTTATTTTCTTTATCAAACACAGAAGGAACCTCTATGAATAACTTTCTATATATACCTAACTTCTGGATGGAAGAGAGGACTCTAACTTTTACATTTTATCTATTAAAAAAGAGTTTTAAAATTTACCTCAGGCATATATACATTCCTTCCAGTGTTCATGTTCAAAATATTCCATGTTATTTGCTCGTATGGACACATAGACTTGGCAGACTTCCGGATTTTATCCTAGGTAACTGGATCATCCTCACTATCCTCCTTTTTCTGTAGCCTGACACAGAGGAACTTCCACCCATGTGCTGTAACAATCAGCAGTTTAGCCATCAAACCTTCCAATGATGCAAAGTTTGGAAAACTGCACTACGCTTTCATTTGTGCAGGAATATCTGACTATCTCTCTCCTACACGTGTGCTCAAAGACTTCTAAACCGTTCTACCCGTTGAAACCACAACTTCAAAGATATTAAATTCCAACGAATTATTTGAAACAGTGGGTTTTTGATTAGTTTGTCCACTGATGAAAATGCTGCAGTTTGAACTCAATTCATATGAAACGTATGGAAAAGCTCAGGAAAGGTTAGTCAAGGCACATATTTAAGGAACGTGACAAAGACACTAGTCAAACATTATGCGACATTTACCCAGCAGAAAAGGATATTGCTGTAGTATTTTCCAGAACTCTACCTCAGAGGAAATTTAATAATTGAATTAATGATTTGGTGATAACATTTTCAATAATTTCAATAATTATTAATATATTTCTGAAGCTCTTCATAGTATGTGGCCAGATAAGGTACTTCAGATAAGATGAATAAAGGGTCCTAAAAACATGATAAGACTAATAGCCGGCAAATGTAATCATAAATCTTATTCATCAAGGTGCAAGAATTAAAGAAGAGCAAGGGAAGTAAGAACTAGTGAATATTTGTGACTACTTGGAGTTAGGCATTAGCTTTCTAAGCACACTTCAAAGCTGTTGCTGATGCAGTCAGAGTCCCAAGAGAAACAAAATAGAAACAGTGCACTAGGGAAAGCAGTTTGTCTTTCAGCTAGGCCATATAAACAAAGAGTAGTATTTTCCTTCCATTTTTTCAATGCAGGGAATAAAAATAATATATGGTAACTAACTATACACACATACTAGTTCAGAAAATATGAATACTGTATAAGCCAGAGGAAATCCCAGTCAGCTCACTGCCATTTCACATGCCAAGGAGGCCAAACTTGTTCAGCGTACCATTTCATGCAAATTAATCCCCAAATTGTATTAGAGAGGTAATAATCCAAAATCATTCATATGCCTGAACAGTACTTATGGATTGAGTACTTCAATAGTTTCTATATGAACTGGCTTTATATGTTTGTTATAGAAATCTTGTACAATATTACATAGAACTGAAAATCAGAAATTTTCGTACAGAAATCATTTAAGTAAATTAGAGGTTTTCATAGCTAATCTTTCCCCTTCCCTTCCCTTTCCTTCCCTTCCCCTCCCCTTCCCTCCCCTCCCCTTCCCCTCCCCTTCCCTCCCCTTCCCCTTCCCTCCCCTTCCCTTCCCTTCCCTTCCCTTCCCTTCCCTTCCCTTCCCTTCCCTTCCCTTCCCTTCCCTTCCCTTCCTTCCCTTCCCTTCCCTTCCCTTCCCTTCCCTTCCCTTCCCTTCCCTTCCCTTCCCTTCCTTCCCTTCCCTTCCCTTCCTTCCCTTCCCTTCCCTTCCCTTCCCTTCCCTTCCCTTCCCTTCCCTTCCCTTCCTTCCCTTCCCTTCCCTTCCCTTCCCTTCCTTCCCTTCCCTTCCTTCCCTTCCCTTCCCTTCCCTTCCCTTCCCTTCCCTTCCCTTCCCTTCCCTTCCCTTCCCTTCCCTTCCCTTCCCTTCCCTTCCCTTCCCTTCCCTTCCCTTCTTCTCTCTTCTCTTCTCTTTTCTCTTCTCTTCTCTTCTCTCTCTTCTCTTCTCTTC